>JAVGWX010000011.1:45536689-46172522 GCA_036924085.1 Ariolimax columbianus | reverse complement strand
AACGTCGCTGTCATCACAGTCAGTCTGAAAGAAACTCGTTCCTTTGCCAAAACTCCAGCCTCCACCACAGTCATACCCAGACATTCCTGGATATCTTGGGACCATCGCCATCTTGGCCTACCCCTGTCTCTGTTACCTGTCACCATACCTCCCATCACTGTTGTCTCGAGACCGTTGTGTCTCTTGATGTGACGAAATTATTTGCATTTTCTAACCAAAATGATATTGATAAACCAGTTCTATTCTATGCTCAACATCAACAACATGCTCAACGAGTGTCTACAATTGTTTTTTTTTCTCTGTCCAGGGTATTCTGAGGATCTTTCTGTAACATTTTGACTCGAAGGATTCGATTCTTTGTCTGGATCTACTATAAATACAAGACTCCGCAAGACTCTTGGTCTCTAGATCAAACATCAATTGATATGTTTTCTACAAACAGATGCATACTTAACTCAGTGTACCAGGGCCAGTCAGAAAGTTATGCACTCACATTTTTTCTCACTTGCGAATTATTCGAAATGCACGAAATGTGCACATGGATATTAGCTCTAAACATTTCTTTGTTTTCCATATAACCCCCATCAGCTTGAACTACCTTACGCAAGCGTGAAACAAGTGCATGCGTGCTTTGCCCATACCAGGTTTTGTCATGATGATGAAACCATTTCTTTACTGAATAAATCACTACCTTCATCATTTTCAGACCTGGACCCACCGAGTGCATTTTTAAGTGGACTAAAAAGATGAAAATCAGAGGGAGCTAGATCGGGACTATGGGGTAGAGGAGAAGTCCACTCCAAATCAATTTGGTGATTGATTCCCTTGTTTTAGGAATTATTTTACGGCGTACATTTTTCTGATGGAGAAACAATTCTTCTAGATTCTTGTGAGGTCGAACTCTGCGAAGCTTGTTAGTGTCTCTATGTAAGCTTGAACATTTATTATCTCACTTCTTGGTATTACATCCACAGGAATCATACCTTCAATGTCCCAAAAGATAGTGACCATATCCTCTCCTACTGATGGGGATGTCTTGAATTTCTTTTTTCTTGCTGATTGCGAATGATACCACTTCATTGACTGTCTTTTTCTCTCAGGCTCAAAATGATGCGCCCAGGTTTCGTCACATTTTTTCTTTGCAGAAAAAAAATTCTCTCCTTCAGCATCGAAACGCTCCAACAATTCAGAACAATTTTTGTTTTTGTTGAAATCTGTGGTCATTTGCGAGACTTCAAGGAATTCATCTTGCGCTAACTTGAGAAAATCCGAGAGTTTTGATAATTTCATTCACACTTCCCTTTACTGACTTAAACGTGGTCAGGCTAATTGCTGAGTTGTGGTTCGCCTCTCCCAACGAATAATTTCATTATCGCCGTTCAGTATGTCTGGGCTGGTGGATGTTAGTAGGACCACCAGAGTGCGCAAGATTATTCACCTCCATCTCTCCACTTTTTGAAGCCTTAACACCTTTAGCCTAGCGACCAACGGGGCTTCTATCTACTGTACATCTTTCATAAGCAGAACACACACGTTTGTGAATGTTCATCACAGTTTCCTTCTCCGCTACAAAGAATTCCATCCCAGTGCGCTGTATGTAACCAACATTATTCATATATGTCCTTTAAACGGATTAATGCAGCTGTTCTATTTGTCAGAATGCGTTGTAATTTGGTACAGAAAATTAACATATTCCAAATTGAAAGTCCGCAATACTTGTATCTTTATTATTAGCTGGGGAAAATAAAATGTGGTGCATTACTTTCTAACAGACTTTGCATTCAGTGTTTCGTGACACAATCTGAGATTTCGGTGACAGTTCTTCAATTAGTTAAAAATAAAAAATTAGCTCAAAGGTTTGCCTTCCTGGATTCTACACAAATTCACGGTCTTGTCGATCCAAAACCATACTCTTTTAGATTATATCAGAACGTTTTTGTCAGTGTATGGATGCGTGTATACTTGTAATGTGTTGTATGTTTTCCACTATGAGAGTTTTTGCAGTACAGTAGTTTTACCAATCATATCTGTACTAGATTAAGAAGTCATATCATGAAATATTCCCGACATGCTCAGTCAAATTGAACACGAGAGTTATTTCGAACCCCCTGTATGTTGGGATTGCAAACCAAGCCTGCACTAGATTTACACCCCTACACCACGTGATCCACCTTTTGAATGACCACTAGCGCTTCTCCCTAAAATTAATTTGTTGTCAATATTAACTTGTACGTGTCTTTTATACAAGGGAGACACGAAGATGTCACCTACAATTAAGAAGAAGTAATAATTTTTGCCCTATTACACGAAACCGTTATAAAGCAGCATACCTTAAGAAACTATAGGTAACTGCAAATGAAGGACATAGTCGAGACATTACAATACAAAATCAAGATAATACATGATAAATCTCGAACATATCAATTAATCGATTACATAAATTGAAGTGCTCAGATTGTTCCTTACGTAATGTAAATGGGCTGGAGTTGAAATCCCACCAAGTCACGAAGAAATGTCAATGCTCCTTTAAAGATCTCATATTAAATTTTCCTATTTGTTGCCCAGTATTACTCTGATACACTCTGATATTACTCTGATATTCCAATACACTTTTGATGGTGCTACGTCTTGCCAAATATTGCGCACAGTAAAATTCATTTTTTTTGTAGTGGACAGGGGGTTCTTGTGGAAGATGGATATCTAGGGGTGGAGGAAAGACTGAGAAGGTGTTGCGTTTCGTTACATCAGTTTAAAGATTCCTGTGATGAAATGGTGTAGTTTTATTTTTATGATTAAATCTGATTCTTCATCATTTCAGTTTTTATTAGTTTTTTCCCTTCAAATTTCGTATCGTCAATCAATCAATCAATAAATCAATCAATCAATCAATCAATCAAACAAACTTGTCGCTCCGTTCGATGCAATGGCCATTGACAACATCCCTTCAGCATCGCCGGTATTGGGCTACCCTTTCTGCCTCTCTCCAGGTATAATTATATAATTTTAGTTCCGTCTCATATTCTCTTCTCCATGTATTTTTGGTTCTACCACACTCTCTTCAATTGAGGATTTCATGCAAAAACCTGTCTAGCTATATTGGACCGGGCCTTCCGTAGCGCATGTCGGGTATTGTAAGCTAGCAGGGAAAGTTGACCAGGGTACATTGCCATGAGATGATCGAACCAGCGCACCTTCTGTCCGGACATGTGTTCTGCACATGTGAGAGCACCGACCCTTTGGCGAATATCCTCGTTCCCCAAATCTGTGTCGCCTGGAAAAGCCGACGGTCATTCGCAGATATCTCATTTCTCAGGTGGAGATTTTACTCCCTCGAACCTTGGACATGTCCCACGTTCGGCTCTGGCAGGATATGGTTGGTAGGAAGATGATGTGAATCAGCAGTTGCTTTGTTGCCAGACTAATGGGAGGATGCTTGAGCAGTGGCGCCATTTGATGAAGCGCTGCTGCTGTTTTCTGGCATCTGATTTAATTGCAGTCTCTATTACAATGGGCATACGAATCTGAAAGGCGTACTTGACCCAGTTTGCAACAGAAGCACTGAATGAAATGGGTGTTAACTGTAGTTCATTAACAGCCCCACATCACTACTAAAGTGTATGCTGTCAGAGAAGTCACCAGCGGTTTATTGATATGGTTTGGCTTGGCTTCGTTCGTTCTCAATTTCCCGCTACCAAGCGCTGAAATGGCTTAATTAGCAGAATTTAGTCCAGAGAACGGAATGCGTTGTGTCGTAGTTTAAGCTTGACTGCGATATTTGCACCTTTCGGTCCAACACATCCGACTTCAGCAAGCATTTTTTGAGTACCGGGTTAGCATTCTGTCTTCGATCCCTTCTCCTTAGCCAGTCTGTCCTGCTGCAGCCTGTTATCCAGGATCACCGCGTGGAGGTGTAGAAGGGTCTTGGCAGCTCTGGTTCGCTGGCCCTGACTCTAGCATCTTGCTCCACAACTTGATCCCGTTTATTGACATAACTATAGATACGATCTTATAAAACATTAAACACCAGTTTTGAACACTGTTAAGCAATTGAGAACACCACTGTGCCGTTACTCCACAGACCACTGCTTCGATTTGATATATCTATGATTCACGTGCATCATAATTGCAGTTAACTTTCTAATATCCTACAAAGTAAACTTAATTTTGCCTTACGCAATTATTGTTCTTATCTTCAGCACGATTTTAATGACCGTTCCTCAGCGTGGTGCAGGTCCCAAATTTTGTCTCCAGCCTGTCTTGGGCCACGAAAGTCCACTGGGTGGTAAGCATTCCTCCATAGTGGTCTCGGATATTGTTGCCGATATTAAGGGATTCTGACTAGCGCATTGGAGGTCTTCCTCGCGGTCTTTTTTTTGCCTCGGAAGTACCAGATTGCTGTCGCTGTGCTCCATCGTATCGTCCTAATATGTAACCTGTCTATTTATGTTTGGCATTATCTGCATAGATTACTGCATTACTGGTGTTGATTGTGTCGAGCTATATAAGTTTACCCATTCAGGAACCAATCGTGAGCCAGACATGCCATTGTGTATTCTTCGATGAACACGGTGACATAATTGTACATTTATTACAGACCAGAGATCGAACATTTGCATTTCTTGATAAGGATAATATTTACACAACGTGTAGAACCTCGTTACATGATTGAATGAAATCAGCTTGAGGCTTAGCTTGGCATACGTAATCTACAAGTTCCATCTCCAGTATCGTAAACATTGTTTGCCTTCCAGCCAGAGCCAAGTATCTACATCATAATAAGCGATAATTTGATATAGGTGTGTACATTGAAACCTACAACCATTCACTATGTATCTCAGTAATCGAACAAAACAATTGATTGCTTTTCATACTTCAGACAGGAATCTAGATCAGGGATTGGCACACTACGGCCCACGGACAAATAATCAAGCCCCCATCTCGTTTGTTATGCCGTACGAGCTAAAAATGAGATTTATATTTTGAATTCTTTAAAATTTCAAAGTACAGGCTAAAACGGGGCTACCGACAGCCGAGTTGAAGAGTTGCGATACATACTATATGTAGAGCTCATTTAGCTTCTTTGTCAGAGTGTAGCAGCGAAAAAATGTGTCCATTGATGTATTTAAATATATAATCCTTTCAGCTAGAACAGTTGCTTGAAGAGTTGAGGACATTGGGACCAACATCAATAGCCAATTAAATAACAAAGAAAATGACCAAGTCAGTTTCAGTTTTTGGGATAAAAATTAACGGACTATATTGTTGCTTCTTCTAAGTGTGAGTGACTACAGCATGAATTATTGAACACAGTACAAAAAAATATTCGGTCAGAAAAAAAACAACTAACGACACAAATGCACATAAACTTGATTAGCTCTCATCTGGTAAGGGAAAAATGGAAATGACCATAGCACCTAGAGAAGAACAGTTGATGAGAAAACAGGAAACAAGATTATCAAGAAAAAAGCTCGCAATATATCGTATTTGAGATTGACCACTGTACTCCAATGTTCCAAAGCGGATGTCAGAATGAAGAAGATGTACTACTGGACTTAGCTTGCAAAATATTTGGTAAGCATCCTATAATTTAGAGAATAATCACATTAAAAGATAATTTAGTTTAAATTTGTTTATTTCACATTGTGTGGATACAGAAAATTATAGATCAACGAAACCAAATAACAATAATAAATCAAAAATATCAACAGAAGCAAACCAACACACCGTTAACAAAGAACATTGCAAGAAGTAAGCAACGAAGGAATAGACATATCTTTCAAAAAGTTATGTTCATATCATTTCCAAACACACACCGTTACCGAAGTGTTATTGAAAGAAAATGCACAGAAATTATTTTCTGTATATAACATTGTCTGAAAAAAGTGCCACTGAACTCGCGCATTTTATGCCCTGAATATGTCAAAGGTAAATCTCAACCAATAGCCGTTCCTGTCTTGGATCGCGACAAAGCTACACGTATGTCAAGCCAGAACTTGTTTTAAAGAAATTATCAGCCAGCGGCTATGCGACTAGTTAATTTTAGCAATAATAACTCATAAATGTAAGCTGTCGTGAGCCTAGCTCAGAACAAAAGTTAAGACGTCATTATCCAACCACTAAACAATGCTAATAATATATGATGGAACCAGTTTAAACAATTTTGTCCCATTTAAGTCGTTGCTGAAGTGTTCAGGTGTTTTTTAAAATTGCTAAGGACTCGTTGCTAAATTTCAGTAAAATAATTGAAGTGCTTTTGTCATTATTGATACTATTTTCTCTTTAAAAATGTCAGACAGCGACAATTGAAGCAGTTACGTATCTTATTATGAAACATCGACAAAATGCCACTTGTTTGAATATTACATAATTGGCAATACTTTGTTTAATGTGAACTTTAAATTGCAGCTTAGAACGCACAGGATACAGACTACTAAAATGTGATAATATTTATAAATAACACAAAGTAGTGTCTAAGGCTTCAAATACACTATTTCAAAGATAGACTTCCATGACCTACGACAATGTTTAACGCGACAAACCCTAGAGTTACACTCCTCGGTCTTATGACAAGCAAACAGTACCTCATCATAATGGAATACTATGCTGAGGCAGGGACAATTTTGTCCTTGGTTGGCATCGTCTCAAACATTGTCAACATTAGAACGTTCATCGCTATGAGTCTTAGTGACGGCATTACTGTCTCTTTTCTTTCTCTGGCCATCTTCGATCTGTCTTATCTGATCATTTCTTTAACAATGGGCTTTTCGGTAGCCTTTGGTATTATTGAATTGAAGTCCCCCACAAGGTATCGAATTGATCCACACAGTATTTGTATAATGTTAGCTAACGTTATGGTCCTAGTCAACATCGCTAATGTACTGACCACAACCTTTCTTGCAATTGCCCGATGTATGTGTGTGGCCAAACCGCTTCATTTTAAGCATACATTTAATCGAGTGCGAACTATCGGCATTATCTCTGGATTCGTAGTTTTTACTGTTGCCATTTACACGCCAGTTATCGCCAACATGGGAATAACCACACAGCTTGATAATAAGGTTAACCTGACTAGACCGACGTTGTGGATGTCAGCAAATAGAGAGTATATCAAAGTTATCGTGTGGGTAGTGACGGGCATGACATTACCATTTTCAACTCAGTTCGTCGTTTTTGTCTGCGTTCTGATCATGGCCAGCAGTCTTCGCGCAGCTTCTAGATTCCGACAGTCGTCAGTGCTACCGACAGTAACCACCCACAAGAAATGCAGCGAAATAACAATTTCTGATGGACAAGAGAACAAAGATTGTCAAAATGCTCCTACTGGCATCTCTGATAAATTGGTTGGAAAAGATCTCCGTGTGGTCCAGCAAGTTGTTCTCATATCTCTCGTTTACGTCATATGTAACACGCCAAAGATTCTAATTGGTATCGTGTCGTCTATTGAAACAGAGTTCTCGATTGGTAAACGATTTAACAATGTGTACTTGAGTGTGAACACACTTAGACAACATTTTGAGATTTTCAACGCCTCAATCAATACGGTCATTTACTATAAATACAATACTAAGTTTAGGAAAACACTTCTTCGTCTTTGAGAAAGCAGTTATCACTGTGTGCCACGAGAGACTAATGAGTACAATACGTACATAACGTATTTATAGTTTCGTGATATGTGAGAATTTCATGACAGAATTAGGTTTGGTTTTTAATAGAGCCCACGCACTGTTTATCATTCCCAGACAAAAAATTGCAAAAACATGAAAGAAACTTAACAAAGAGTTCACACAAAATTCGATCCAACTAGGTCTGTCTGAGAACATTAGACTATGACTTTATAAACATTTTCAATTATTAATTTAATATTTTATGAAGAGTCCTGGAAGTACTTTTAAGCAGTTAATACAATCGATATACAGATAATGCAGGTCTCTAACCAATTAGCAATCAATCAAGACAAAACCCTTCAACTCTTTGCTGACCATAAGTTATCAATAAATATTTGCCAAGTCTTCCTGTGATGCGCGATTATTGTCAGTTTCTCCCACGTCTTTTCTGCTGTTTTTAAATTTGCCGTGATTTCTGTTCTTTAATAGTGTTTAGATTCGCCCCCACTTCTCTTGCCTTGAAGATTTCAGAACAGTGACTACCTGGTAACCCTTTCAGATGTTTTTCATAATGTGTCTCCCTTCCATCTCCAGCGACTTCTCTTTACGTCTACTCCTACTGGCATCTGCCCGGTTCTCTCCCACTGTTCTTTAATAATATCCTTATTTTATTCCGTCTATTCGGCAAAGTCATGCATTGATGAAAGCTTGGACGTTTTTAGGTGTACTCTTTGATGGTCCCCACGTCACAGAGCCTACAATGGGACGAAGTTGACATTGACGTTGAGGATCTGTGTTCTTGTGGTGGACTTAATTTCCTTCCAATTCCTCAAATTCCGTAAAGATATAAAAGCTCTTTTCACATTTTATTGCCCTTGATATCTCTGTCAGTTTCTTTGACCGTTACTAAGATTACTGCCGACATATGAATGAATCTACATCTTGTAGTACGGTGTCTCCATGTATAGTTTGATTATCGTTAGGTGTTTTATTTTAATAATTTGTGTTTATTGTCTGTGTATTTTAAGACCAAATGTCAGTGACCATTCAGTGAGTATATGTATTTTATTTTTCGTTATAATTGTGACATAGAAAAGCCAAGTCATCAGCGTAGTTCAGATCATTAAATCTGGTAAGGCTTTTAATGTTGGTTGTGTTCCTGCTGGAGCACCTTAAACGGATGTCTCCCTTTTTTAACGTAATTATTATTTCGATTGCTTGATACCTCTTAGTAGAAGGAAATATTACCTACAGATTGCAGGAAAGGTGTAATAAAGTAACCTGAAAAAGGTGAGATACAACAATGTACGAGTTTCATAAGTATAATGGTATTATCTCGTTCCAGTCAGATTTTATGCTGGATCATTGTTGAGAGATTGAAATATGCCACGGACAAGCAGTGTTTTGATGTAAGAGGTCATGTGTAGACCAGATTACCACATCACGGATAATTGTTTAATACGCTGTATAGGTTTCATGAATTTTGAAAAGGCATTTGACGGTTTAGACAGGGAAATAATATGGAAGATGCTTAGACACTAGAGAGGGTTTCTAAAGCTCACTAACATAATTAAGAACATATATAAGGCGAGGATATGTAGAGTTTTCCACGAAGGTCATTACTCTCTGCCTTTCCAGATCAAAACCGGTTCACGTCAGGAGTGTCTACTGTGACCTATTTAAAAAACAAACTGGCAATGTACTTTGCTTATGAACGCAAACATAAAAGACAACACCAATGCTATAAATGGAACTATTTATAAACAACTAGAATATGTGGACTGTATGAATGACCTGGCTCTTCTGTACCATGCCCGCATAAATTCAGAGTAAATTAAATATGATGTATTTACTTTATCGATAGCAGCGTGTATGCGCACACACCAGAACAAAACCAAAAATGCTGAAGACGAATGCAACTACTCCCAAATTGATTTCGCTAGGAATTCAAGTGATTTTATACAAGATATGGTGTCCTTCATCTGTATTTGGGAGCAATGCTAACACACAGTTTAGTGCATATTCTTATCGCACACCGGTTGTAACGTATAACCAGCTTGTAAGGACGTTTGACGGTCTTATAGTTCTTTCCCTGTTAAAATTGTTTTTGCTTTTATAGTTTATAGATACTTTATCTGTTCTCTTGTTTCTTCAAGAATTCCATAAACCTTGTTCTGTTGTTTTGATAGATAATTTTCTTCTGGACAACAAAGACAATGTTCCATTTTGAACTGCATCCAATAGTATGTTCTCAACAATGGGTCTGTGTGTCTTCTACCTTTGCTTTTAGAGCAAGGTAATTTAAATGAAACTGCTTTAATACATACTGCAGATTCTTCTAAACCAGTATAAAGACGTTAAGTTAAGTTTTAAAATCCGTTTTGCTCATCACTTAGCTGCAATTCAGTTTTTGACCTTACACTTTGGAAAAAAAAATGATTTTAGTACATTTTATTTTTATATGTGACTCCAAAAAGAAATTTTCCTGTTGATGTTATAGTCTATAGTTATAGTTTTTTGTATTATTTCACCCAGTAGAGAATAACTATTATGTTGTACTAGTCTCGATGAACAATTATTGCTATTAAAGCAGTGACGCATATTAAATATTTGCTAAATGTGCTCTACACGTCCAAGTAAAACTCATATGTTGTATTTTTGATTGTATGTTATGATGGTATTTTTATTTATTGAAAGATTAATTAATTTCAAAATTTTCGAAAAACTGTTCAAGCTTAAGACGCCACTTGATGAAATTGACATACGTTGGTCAGTGTTAATGAGTACCCGGCCTTTACTTGCGTGTGTCTAGGAACACATCACACATTCCTATGATAGACATGGGTGAGAGAGGGTTGAGGAGAAGGGCATTACGGCTTGGTGTTAGCGTTTGACCAACCATCGACATGTGTGTTACAAAATTCCACCACGCAGCTAGATGTAACATGAAAGTTTTGCATTTATAGAAGTTTGATAGTTACAGAAGTGCACCTACTAATTCATCAAGTTATGTTTTCTCCAGTGAAGTTTTGTTCTTGTCCAGTGAATTTTTACTCATTTATTCTGTTAAATGAATGGTTTCTGTTTTATAAATCTAATTTATGATGTTTCTTCCTTTTTCAAATTTGTTGGTAATGTAATTGTCTGTTTTAAATTACGTTAAATTTTGGGTACGTGTTGTGTTCGGTTTTATAATATCAACATTTGTCAATAAATGCACTTGCTGATAAAATATATGTAAGTAGATTGCTACAGAAGTGGCAACGTTTTTTTAATCTTTAATACAGATGAATATGATTGTGTCCTGTTTTGAGTTGATGTATGCGGCATGCATATATTGTTTATCACCAGTCACATGCACCTCATCTTGTATCTACAATCATCATTGACAATATAAGGTTGTTTGGGATTCACGGAGAGATAAGCAAAAACAGTTTTGCATTTAATATGGGCGCTTTAACTTTTATAATGCGGAACACGATATTTTCTTTAAATAATGAGTATATACACTGCACTTACTAGTACTAACATCAGGATTAAATTCATCCCACATACTTACTTGCTTATTTACTGATTTGTACGTCTACTTGTGCCATTAAGTGACATGGGGAGGTTAAGTCGCCTTTCTTCGCTAGGGATGTTTTGTCAGTTGTTATACGTCAGTTTTGTATATAGGGGCTTTTTGTCCCCATTTTTATAAATCATTGAATGAAAAAATGTTAGCTCTGTGTGGAACACATATCTTCAACAAATGTAGGCCAATTTATTCTTATCGGGGCAAACCACCCCAGCTCTATCTAGGACTTCCTTGTTTCCTTTATGTTTCTTTCGAGCTCTCTTTTCCATGTTCATTGGGATGCCTCTATGTCTCCTGCCTTATGGTTTCCAGAATAGAGACCCGTCTTGTAATGCTATCGGATGACTTCCTTAGTGTGTGCACTATCCAACGACATGATCTTTTAACGTTGTTTTCCACTGATGATTCTTTCAAACAGTTACACATCGTTTCAGAGAGTTGGCAGATTCTTTTATTTTATTAAGAATTTCTGATTGAGTGTATCCGTTATTGCTATTTTAAAGATGGTCTATTGACAGTTTATACACCTACTTTTTCTATTTAGTGCTTACAAAAACTTAGCCATTTCGATGTAACATTTTAAAATATTTGTGACACTTATTATTGGGGATTCTCTAGTCTGAATAATTCTCGGTGATGTTGTTTGAGTTATTACTACAAACCGAGGATCATATTTAAAAAAAACCCAATAATTCTAGACTTTTATTTCTTCTATTTATACTCTGTGGATATCAGAATATTTTGTCCCTGATAATTGCAGTAGTGTTCGTTCTTATAAAGAATGCTTGATTGTTGCTATGCTCACTAAGATATGTGTTGTCTTTTTTGACGTGCAGGTACTATAGAGTGGCTTCCTAGGAAACCATCACTTGGACATACACATTTACACCACATCCATAGTTCTTGTTGGTAAAATTGGAAGAGTTCATCATTTGTGTTTCTGTGACAGTCGGTCATGTCTTAATCCTGACAAAGACTTCATTTAATTAGTCTTTCAGTGCACCTGCTAGAACAGTAGTTTATTTTTAGTTAATTTAAATATAATCTAAATTCAATTTTAAAAAGCAAATAAACATCCTCAAGTAGCATGTTCTTTTGTAGAGCGACGCTCCAATCACATCTCCTCTAAAAGAAACACGATCTCTAGCCAAAATTTCCAGCCTGCTTCAGAAGCATGCACTAGCATTTCTTGTCATCTTGGTGGTGTCGTCTTCTTGGTCTGCCTCTTGTTCCTGGCACCATACCTTCCGTTATAGTTATCTCAAGATCTTTGTGTCTATTGATGTGACCAATGTATTTTAATTTTCTGTTCATGATGGAATTTATGAACCAGCTCTGTTCTATGACGAAGTCTTGTTTAATGTCTGCATTCTTATTTTTTTCGGTCCATGGTATTCTGAGAACCTTTCTATAACATTTTGACTCGAAGTACTCAGTTGTCTTCTTTCAGGTTTTGGTAACTGTCCATATTTTGCAGCCGTATGCTGCACCGGAAAAACACGTACACAAAATGTTCCCCTTTGTTGATTAGCTAGTATTATGTCATAGTTTCCTCAGGATGTGTAGCCTATGCATTGCCATTACCAATCTCCTTCTGATTTCCTTTGAGCAGTCGCCATTGTTGTCCATTCGGAATCACCGATACTTGGAGTTCCTCCCCTGTTCTATTTTCAAACGCATAATTTGAATTTATATTAACTTCTTGTTTTGTCTCTAGTCATTATCTTTGTTTTGTTTATGTTTACCAGAAAGATTTGATCTTTGCTGCATCTGCTTACGGCTGCAATTAACTGTTCTAACCACTCTGCACTGTTTGAAAGCATCACTGTGTCGTCTGCGTGTCTTAGATATGTGATCTTGTATGTAAAGGGAGCGTAACTTTCGATATTCTCCTCCTCTCAAACCTTGCTCACAATGCACTCTGCATAAAGGTTAAATAAGTATGGGGAGATGATACATCCATGCCTTCTGCTCATTGGTACTTCGAACCAATCTAATGTTTCACTAGATACCATGGCAGCAGACTCTTGTTCCTGATATAATGATTCGATAAGATGTATTAGATGTACTGGTCAAAAATCTATCATGATTTTCCACAAGTTCTAATGTTTGACGCAGTCGAATGCATTGGTGTAATCAATGAAGCATATACAGAACAACGGTATACTCTATACATTTTTAACAGATGTTCTTCATATTAAATATTGGATCTGTGGTCCTTCTGTTTTGCTGAAGCCTGCTTGCACTTCATAGATTTCGAATTGACATTTTCTTTCTGTGCTCTTCAATGTAATCCGCAAGAGGATCTTACAATAGTGCGGTAATTTGTGCACAGTTGCCGTTCTTTGGGAAAGGAATATAGATTAATGTCTTTTATGCTTGTGGCCATTCTGCGCTGTGCTAGATCCCCTTGCACAGTACATGATACATTTACTCAGCAAATAAACACATTGCAATAATGTACTTTTAAATAACAAAATCAAAACATAAAAAACCGGACTAACTGCAACAAGTGAAGATACGTACAATGTGCATAATGACATCACTTCAGATGTAAACAGCACATACCAACCGTCAAGTTTGCAACATTTCATTAGCCTCCGGCTCAAAGTTTCGTCAGTAGACCGTTGAAAATAGGACGGGTGGGAAACAGAATCCATTCCGAGTTGATCAGCGAGCGGTGATTCGGTTTCTAACAGCTGAAGGATGTCGACCAGTTGCCAGTCATCGCAGAATGCAGACCATCGTGGTCCATTGTGACCTAAGACAGAAGACAATGGAAACGAAGTTGGGACCGGCAGCGACAGGGCCGCGAAGGAACTGGTGGTCCAGTGATCCAGCAATCCAGTAAAACCCACAATGATCTAATAGTAACTCATATGTTCACTAAACAATAGAAAAGCACACTGAACAAGAAAAATAAAATGAAACATTTAACAAGAAATGTGTTTATTGAACACGGAATAAGTGTCTTGAACGTTAAATAGCTACACCGCTAAATAAATAATAGCACTGAACATGTTAAATACTCACTGGGCGTTGCCGAGGACGTGTGTGTCGGACCGAAAGGTAGAAATATCGAAATCAATCTGTAAGGAAGCGACACACCGCATTCCGTTCTCCGGACTACATCCTGCTACTTGCGAAGCCCTGTTCAGGGCTTGGTAGCGGGAGCTTCAGAACGAATGCAGAAGAAGAAAAGGTCACTGGACAAGAAATATGTACTCTGAACTAGACGTGCCTACATTGGACTAGATTACTGCTACCTGCTTTCTGAAGCGTGATGGGCAAGCTGTGCCAAGGACAACGCATGATCGCCGTGCAGATGAAATAGCATTTCGTATCGAGCAAATATATGCGCGCGCGCACGCACGCACACACACACATACATACGCACACTCAACACGCACACACACACACACATACACATATATCATCACATTGATGATATATTAGCAAAGATTAAGGTGGGTCCCATGGCAACAAATGCCCTCAGGAATGATGATAACTCTTCATGGACTAAGCCGCAGCCTATGTGAGGTGGGGGTGGCCAGTTCCCGTCCTTGCTGTTTATACCTTCCTCAGCTCATACGTTAAGTCAACTCATATTAATATTAAATACGAAATATAATGTACTATATTAATCCCCACAATATGATTATAGGTACTCATATTCCGTCAGTGGTGAAGACACAAACAAGATTACATGGATACATTCTAAAAATATAAATATCAATAATAGGCTCTATTTTATATAAGAATAATAAGAGGTGGCTTATTAGTAAAGAAATAGGCCACGACAAGACTTACAATTTTGAGTCACTAAATGGAGAAAATAAGAAAATAAACAGTAATAGGACCATATGTATAACATATTTTTCTATGTCAGACTGACTAGCTCTCGGAAGGATTGTTTGTTTAAACTTGAGTAGGGTTACATGGTCAACCTTCAAACAAGAATTTTATGGTCGAAGATGCAGCACAATGAATGAGCTAACAGCATGCCGCAGCTCATAGCTGGCTACTTGCATAAAGCTCTGCGACTTTAGGATGCCCCCAAGCGGCTATACTGAAGACAAGCTCCACTGCGGTAGTCTGACTCAGAGAATATGCATCGCAATGGGAAAGCAACCCGGTATACAATAACGCCCCCTGAAATCGGATGAAACGCGCAGAAAATGCAGCCCTGCTATAAACTACGAGACAACGGCACACCGTCCTTTTCAGGGAGCGCCTAAGAAGTAGAAAACAAACCGCTGGTTTAATAATCAAATGGGCTTTTTGGTTAGCCCTCACGAGAGTCGATTGATGTGGCAACATATTTATTTGTGGAGAAAAATAGAGCACATGAATAGCAAAGCTGTTCATATAAAATGAACGGTTCTCTTAAGTCTGTTCCGCTCAAGTACTGCAATGGCACTTTGCTTTATTCAAATAACTCAAATTGGAGTTTGTATTTGTTCTATTTGATTCCAGACACGAGCAACATGAAGAATGCTATAATGACGTAACAATGTTTAAAATTACAACAGATTGCGAAGTTAATTAACAAAACATATAGATGCCATATATGATAGAAAAGGAATATCAATTAATTAACCGATACACGTAATAAAACTAGAAACTAAAATGTAACCCTTACACTTTACAGGAAATACTACTAGAAACAAAGGGGAACTGAGACTTTAGTCCATTCAGGCACAGCAAACTGACCAGGACGTCGTGTCTGGGTCAGGCACAATATACTGACCAAGACCACAAGTAGCGTTCCATGGACACAGGCTGTTTTCAAGGCATACTGGCTCACGAGATGTGGATCGATGTGATCCTTGTAGTAGTGAGCGCCATACAGATGAAGCCAAGCATAGCACAACCGCCTGGAGGATCACGGCCCACATTCATCAGCGCGCTCGGGATGGGATTGAAACTACTACAGCCCGCCAGTTTACGTCCTTTTAAGGGCGCACAGAAGAGTAAACTAACTCATTGTGGGCATTAAGCAACAACAACTAGAAACAAAACGAAAATAACTAACAGTAGGTAAATAAACATTAGCAATGTAATCCATTACAGAGATCATTGACCAGCTTATATAGCATATCTGCAAATGAAAAGCTATTCACAAGTAAAGGCAGAGAAAACACACAATTCAGCTAAGAAAGAAAGACGTTGTGCAATAATCGTTGTTTCTTAATCACTCCAAAAAATGACTAGAACTATTCTATTTCAGAGTTTAACAGTAGACAACAAAAATATGTCCAACTTATTCACGTCATATTCCTACTTATTACTACTGTCTTGTCTTGGTTTTCGTCTCTCGCACCCATCTGTTTCTGATAATTATTCTTTGATAATAAGTCTTCATCGTATTACTAGTATTACTAGCTCTTATTTTACTTGAAATCTTGATGGTTCTTTAAGTAGCACATGCACAAATTCCAGAGAAATACATTTATTTTGTTGGTACATACTTTAAATACCACCGACAGCTTTCTAAGACTGTTTCGAAAACATCGGGTGACGTCATGTAGCACATTATCACTGCTTCTATTTTGCAGCGAAAGTACTAAATGATATGTGATGTCTCAAAGACCCAGGGTCTGGCGAAACTTAGCATTGTATTTATAATAGATCACCGTGTTGATCGAAGCGTTGAATGCCTCAAAATGTTTTCTGATGGCGTTCAAATTCAAAAACAAATTGTTGTATCGTTTACCAGCCGAAAACTCTGGCACAGCAGCACCGACGATACTAGTTATGATCTTTGGTGTATTACATATAACATACACGAGGGATATGAGAACAACCTGTTGTACCACGCGCATGTTTTTGTCAGTAATTTTGTCAATGATATTGTTCTCAGAACTAGAACACGGCTTTACCTTCTTCTCCACAGGATTCATGTCAATGTTGACTTTTTCACCTGTCTTTTTTCCAACCGATACGGAAGACTGTCTAAACTTGGAAGCAGCTCTAAGACTGCTGGCCATGACCAGCACACAGACCAGAATGATGAACTGTGTTGTTGTGGGCAGCACCATGTCAAGCAACACCCAAATGACGATTTTAATGAAATCTCTGTCTCGCGCAACCCACAACATTGGCCTAGTAATGTTGTTTTTTTTGTCAAAACGTGGGACAATGGCCATGCTGGTGAGGAGTGGCATGTAGCTGCTAACTGCAAAAATTGCGAAACCAGTGATAAATGCAGCAGTTCTCCTTCGAGTAAAAGTGCCCTTAAAACTGAGCGGTTTTGCGACACACATACAGCGGGCAACTGCTAGAAATGTTGTCGTAAGGACATCAGTTACGTTGATTAGGATCATAATGTTACCTAACATCAAAGACACAGCGTAAGGATCGATTGGAAAGCGAGCAGGGTATCTCAGCTCAACTATGTGTAAGGATACTGACATACTAAGCGAGACTGAGGAAACTAGGTATGACAGGTCAAAGACTGATAATGCAAGAAATGAAACTGTGATTCCGTCATTAATACCCATGACAATAAAAGTCCTGATGTTGATGATGTTTGAGACAACACCAGTAAATGACAATATTGCACCAACAACACAGTAGTACTCCAATAAAATTGTATACTCTTCAGTTGTGACAAGACCACGAAGTGTGCCATTGTATATCATCACACAGATTAGTGCTCTTGCTTGTTCACTTTTTATTTTGATTTCTTAGTAAAGATTATGTAAACCTTCTCACAACACGAATGCGTCTGTATGACTGCAACAGATGGTTTAGAAAGGTAGATGTATTTCTGGGATATATGTGAAACGAAAGCACAAATGTAATTTAAATACATTCTTTGTCTGCCCATATATATAAAACATATTCAAAATAATACACCCGGAGCTGTAGACATTAAATATTAAATTCATTGTTATTGTCATTACATAAAACGGTATACCTAAATACCACCAGCTTTCTCTTTATTCCTAAATTATATTTGCATTCATGAATCAGATTGTGTGAGCGAAGTTTAAAAATGAGAGTCACGTTTTGAATTCAATTAACTTTCGATTTGCCATTTTCCGCGCATTCAACAATAAGTGCGTGATTTCCACCGTTTCCCATATGGTTAAATTTATTGGAACTAAGTGGATAACAAGTATTAAAACAATTTGATAATATATTAAAAAATGAGGTAATTAAAACACCACAACATTTTGATAAGAAATCAATAAAAATAAATATATTTCTAATGACAGAGATGACACGTTTGGTTCAGTTCCTAAAACAGACACAAATGCCCCACAATGTTTCACATATCATTAGCCACTAATATATAAACACAACATCACTTGCGATATATAAAAACTGCCCTACAAAATAAATAACAACATAATAATTAAGAACATTATGCGGTCTTGTGATTGTTCGTGCAATGATAGCGCCTGTGAATGTCACAATAAACGTCTACAAACAAAGCGAGACGGTGTGCACCAGAAGACTTGTGTTATTGACGTAAACAAGTTTGCACAAAATTATTCATAAAATCTTTCCATTGTACAGGTAGCGCATTTCATTTCTTATTTCTCTCCGTAAATAAACGTTAGCGTTTTAGTTATTGCTGGTTAAAAAGGTGAAACTATATTTTCATTGTTTGGAAAAGATTGCGAGAAACTTATATCAATCTGTCATTAATTGAAACCTCTTCCGCTCCACGTGGAGCATATGTTTTAACAGATACAAGCTGTGTCATCAAAAGGTCTATGTCATCGAAAGGTTTATGTCATCAAATGTCGACTGACTTGCTAATATATATATATATATATTGAAGTTTGTGTGGCTTAACGATTCTACAGGATAGAGTAGACAGCCTTCCTTACTCGCCCATTATGACAGTTTACAGTGTTGCGGTTCTGTGCTAACTTGTTAGGCCCTTGCACACTGATAAAAGAAAATGTCAAAGTTAAGTATGAGGTAGATCATGCAAACAACTGTAATCAAATTTTATATTCTTAATACGGGGAGTTTGTGCTCAAGGGGTCTTCAGCTTCGTTTATAAATCCAACAACCAATTTCAAATCAGTCATACTTCGCTCATTTTTTAGTGCCCTAGCATAGGGAGCCGCTGGTTAGCGCGCTCGCTTCGCATCTGAGTGGTCATGGGTTCATTACCCAGTTGAGGCGGTAGTGTATTTTCAGACCGCAAAGGCTTCCGGGTCGACCCAGCCTTAAATGGGTACCGGTTCAGTCCGGGAAGTAAAAGCTGCGAGGGAGAGGAGATGGCTACCACCCTCATATAGCCGAGCCTTTGAAATGTGAGATCACTAACACCTCACACCCCTACTTTAGCATAGGTGCCACTTTCAGTCATGACATAGGATGATATGACTTGAAAGGATAAACAAAAAAGATGTTCTTAGCTTTTGATGTTTTCTTTCTCCTTGCGGCGTTTTCGTTTCACTTCACTGTTTTGCTTCTCTTCAGGGTACATCTCTACTTGGATGAGTCTGCGGCTTCGTCTTCCCAGGATGTCAGATTCATGTCCAGGGCCTTCATATCACTTTAACACACATCTTTGAACCTCAACTGTGATCAGTCGACTGTTCTTTTGCCATCCGTCAATTGTCCAAAAAGGATATCTTTGGGAATGCGACTATCTTCCATGCCGCGAACATGCCAAACCAGCGTAGTCTTCGCTGCTTAGTGAGCCTTAATGGCTAAAGGCCAGCTCTAAGTTTACCTTGACCTTTGTGTGACCAACTCCTATTTTCAGATCAAACCCCCAACATAAGGTATCATTGGTGCACCAACGATCAAAGCACTGGCATCAACTGGACCCAATTCTTGTAAGGAGATCTATCCTAAAGTAAGTACTTCTGACACGCCCTTACCGAAGTGCAGACTATGAAACCGATCATTCTTTGGTTAGCTGTAAAATAAAATTGCAGCCAACGAAGTTATTTCACACCAGAAGCAAAGGCAAGCCACGCATCGATGCAAGTAGAACGTCAGACCATGAACTGATCAAGAGATTTAATAATTCTTTTGAGGCAATCCTAAGTATCCAGTTAAAGAAACCTGATAACATCTCTGAAGTGTCATCCATTGCTTTATACTTGCTACATTTGGAAGAAAAACTGTCAAATAAGATGACTGCTTTGAAGCGAAAGTGGAGGATATGACACCCATCATTGAGGCGAAGCGCGTTGCTCTGATTAAATACAAGCAGCTTCTAAATGCAGGTACTCTGCACACCTTCCAGTCCACCAGAAGCCAGGTGTAACAAACAGGAATTGAGTATTGGCTGCAGCTCAGTGAAAAGCTCCGCAGCACAAAGATGGAACATCAGACAAATGTCATCATCATCATCATGAAGCATGTCTTTTGTAGAACGTCGCTCCCATCACCGTCTGTCTGAAAGAAACTCGTTCTCTTGCCAAAACTCCAGCCTCCGCCACAGTCATACTCAGGCATTCCTGGATATCTTGGTGCCATGGTCTTCTTGGTCTACCTCTTCCTCTTTTGCCTGGCACCATACCTTCCATCCCCGTTCTCTCGAGACCGTTGTGTCTCTTGATGTGACCAAAGTATTTGCATTTTCTAGCCAAAATGGAATTAATAAACCAGTTCTCCTCTATGCTCAACTCTTGCCGAATGTCTACATTTGTTTTTTTCTCTGTCCAGGGTATTCTGAGGATCTTTCTGTAACATTTTACTCGAAGAATTCTTTGTCTAGAAGTTTTGGTAATCGTCCATGATTCACAGCCATAAGCTTCCACAGGAAAAACACAGGCTTTCAAGACTTTTACTTTTACCATTTTGTTGGTGATCTGCCATAATTTCTTCAGGCTGTTCAGTCTCTTCTTCTGATTTCTTTCGAGCAGTTACAATTGTTGTCAATTCTGGAGCCCCGATATTCAAAATGTGTGACCTGATCTATTTCCTCACCACCCACTGTAAACAGACAAATGTACGATGATATAAAGAACGCTGTTGGTCCCGTGAGTAGGAAAACTGCACTGCTAAAATCCATCTTTGGCGATCATATGACACAGATAAACAGTTGGCGCGATGGGTCGAGCACTTTTCTGAGCTCTACCCATTCCATATCATTATTTAACATTAAGATGCAGAACAGTGCATGAGCTGACCTGTCAACGACCCAAAGCTAACTGTTAACGTCAAGGTCAGCGGCATAAAGCTACCAAGACACTTCTCTACCTCCATGTGTTGATCCTGGATAACAGGCTGCAATAGGGCAGCCTGGGTAAGGAGAAGCGATCAAAAAGGGAAGGCTTACTTGGCACCGAAATATGTCATGCTGAAGTCGGATGTGTTGAACCGAAATGTGCAAATATCGTCGTAAAGCTGTAAATCGACTGCACAACGCATTCCGTTCTCCGAACTACATGCTTCTACTTGCATATACCTTTTCAGGGCTTGGTGGCGGGAGCTTAAGAACGAACGAACGAACGAAGAAGAAGAAAATGTTTTTAATGTTAACTGACTTACTTAGGCACTCCTATTACACCATGTGGTGTAGAAGTCTGCTAGAAAGCGCGCCATTCTATCAGCTCTCTTTGTCTTTTCTTGATTCCAGTGTAGTTCACGTTTCCTTTCAAACTGTCATATGTTGTCATCCAAGTGGAACTTGGGTCGTCTTCGGGATCTGGATTCTCGAATCGTTGCTTTCAATGACTGTGGGGTAGTCAATCTATTTTTCTTTCTCCAAACATGGCGAAAACCATGGAAGATGAGATTACTCGAGTCTGCAAGGGCTGGACTTCGAGGTCTTGTCGTATTGTTTGATTGTAGACCTTGTCTATTTTTGTTACTTGGTTCATCTCCCTTACAAGTTTTATTTGTGAAGCTTGGAACTGGCGTTTCTGAGTTGTTGTCATTGTCCATGACTCACACCTGCAAGTCAAAACTGGTGCATAGATGGACTGTTATATAGTAGTTTTAGCTTTCTTACCTATTTATCATTTGCTGGGGAATCCTCTATTTATGGCATGAAAACCTTTATCAGTTACTGACTGTTCTTTGCGTATACGTCTTTTCTTTAATTTCTCTTTTCTGGTTTATAACAGCCCCAATATATTTGAACCTCTTGACCTATTCCAAATGCTGCTCATCGAGAAAAATGTGATGACTTTTCTCACTGCTCGAGACAACCGCTGCTTTTGTTTTTATATTACAATTCGACACGCTCCTCTTTCGATATTTGAACTATGTTCCGGGAATGTGTCTCTGATTTAGTAATCAGGGTCATACCATCGCCAAACGCCAGCTCCGATAAAATGACTGGTCTCATCTTCCAGCACCGCACTGAGAACCTTTTGATCCCCTCCTTACAGGTTTCCATGACATCATCAATGAGCAGTGTGAAAAAGTATGATGACATATTATCGCCCGGAAATAGATGCACGGAAACGCAAGTTTTAAGCGAGCCCTGGTCTCAATTGAGATGGGACTACAGTGCCTGCATCCTGAGTTACTTCGTCGACTTGTGTTGTGTCTTGCCACTGGTCCAAGGTAGCTCAAGATCAGAGAGTGAGGTTGATGACGAAAGCAGTTCTTCCCTCACTATAATCAAAATACAGAGCATGTTACATCATCAAAACACAACCGTTTGATGGTGTTGCATCAATCGACAACTAACTAAATACAAACACATATCAAGGTATGTACTTAGATCGCTAATGAAACAAAGGTCCGTCGCATCAAACGTCCATGAGCATTAAAAGTGACTGAATCCCAGGCCCCAACAGATGAGAAGGAAGTATTTCCAATTTGACCTAACCAGGTCGTGCATGAACGGTGGAGAGGGCGAACCATAAATGAGAATGTCGCGTCTCATCCTTGGGGTCAAGTGCTGCTTAGAGCTCATGGGCAGGGACATGCTCGGTAAGGTGGGCCGCGTGTCTAAATAGATCCAGAGGGAGACAGTAGCATGGTGAATGTGCTCTCGAGGCCTACCGTCGAGTGATTTCGTCGTTTTAGGACCTGTCGTAACAGTGAATCGTAAGAATTCGCCTCTGGATTACCCACGTGGAAGGCTTCAATTATCTTCTAAACACCCCGCAGAATAGTCCATGTTTCGGAATCGTACAGCAGGAGGGGTGACGACATAGATTTTCGTTTTCAGGGAAAGCCTGCGCAAACTCCTTACTCGATGCATGACAATCATAGAGGTGGCAGACAGACCGATTCTTCGAATGATGTCCCAATGTCAAGGACCTCTGCCAAATATCAACTGTAATTATCTTGGCATATTGATTTTAGTTTAACTTTATTGCCCTGCATTTCCCGGATTTCTGAACAATTATAACAACGCATGCCTACTTTGATGTTATCGATCTTCATCATGTACCCACGCCAATTAGTATCGCTGTAACCAAAAACCTTTTCCAGTTCGAACGTTTCACTTATAGTTCGAATAGCACGCCGACGGTAGTACAAGGTGTTCCACTCCATAACGCCCCCTGGTTTCCTTTATAACTTTGAAACAAATGGACATAACTCAGCACAATTTGACATGAACATATCTGGTGTGTGAGAAGCATAACGAAATTATAACAAATTTTGAAAATTGTCGCCATTAGCCACAAGGCATGATTGCACAGGCTTCTCGTTCTCCGTTTTATGTATAGTATTCATCAACACATCAAAATTCGCACACTTAGTTTCCCACTGAATGTTTTCTTGCAATTCAATACATTTTTTTTGGGACACAATTTCATTTTTTCATTTGTTAAAATGGGCGCTAGGTATAAATAGGTGGATGAGTACCGGTGTAGCCTTATAGGGAAAAAGTAATTAATACGCGTAGATGAACCAGGCGAAACTGTTTAAGAGATCTTTCTTACACTTCGTCTCCATGCTACAATAGGTCGGGCCACCATTGTCAGTGCATATGCACCTACCTTGTGCTCCAGACCTGAAGCCAAAAATGAGTTTTGCGAGGATTTATCAACATAGTCAAAGACACCTTATTCTACTATGTTACTTCAATGCAGGAATTGGCTTGATCACCATTCCATGGCCTTCGTGTCTTGGCAATTATGCAGGTGACATATAAATGAAAATCGCCAAAGACTTTTATAATTATTTGTTTATCATTCACTTTGTGTGACCAACTCCTATTTTCAGACAAAACCCCCAAAATAAGTTTTCGTGGAGGTACCAACGATCAAAGCATTGGCAACAGTTGAATCTAATTATTGTAAAAAGATCTCACCGTAAATATGTGCTGCTTATGCGTTTTTATCATAGTGCAGCCTGCCACACTTAACATTTATTCATTGGTTTGCTTTAAAACTAAAATGCAGCCAAGGAAGTTTTACCACACTAGAAAGAAAGGTAAGCCACGTATTGGGGCAAGTAGAATGTCCAACCATGCACTGATCAAGAGCTTTTGAGGAAGCTCTCAACATCCCGTATCGTGGCACTACTGTTACATACAACTGGCAATATCTTTGAATGCAATACATAGCTCTGCAATTTTTACATTTTGAAGACGAACTGAGAAATCAAATGATTAGTTTGAAGCGAAAGTGAAGTAAATGAACACCAGTCATTAAGGCCAAGCGCGCTGCTCTGATTTAAAACTAGCGGATTCCAAATGCATATACGTGGTACACCTTCACATCCACGAGAAGTCACATTCAACAGTATTCTGAGCTACCATTGAGTGACAATATAGACATACTCACAACCATTGACGTTGTCAAAAGATATCTCAGGACGGACGAGCTGGACATGGAGCCATATTTCGAAGATATAACTTAACGTCTTTATACTGGTTTAGAAGACCCTGCAGAGTCTGTATACAACCAGTTACATTTACATCACCTTGCTCTAAAAGCTATGCGCATCCAGTTTATTCTTAAATGCATTAATTGTCCCTGCCTCCACTACCTCCCCTGGCAATGCATTCCAAGCAGACACCACTCTCTGACTAAAAACATATTTCCTAATATCTAACCTGGACCTCTCTTTAGTCAGCTTGTAGCTATGCCCTCGTGTTATTGTAGGTGGCTGTATTTTAAAAAACTTGTTATAGTCTAATTTATCGATTCCTCTGATCATCTTATAAACCTGTATTAAGTCACCACGAATTCTTCTCTCTTCGAGACACTGTAGGCCGGTTTTTCTGAGTCGTTCCTCATAACTGTAATTCTGGAATCCCACTATCATCTTTGTCGCTCTTTTCTGTATTCTTTCTAGCATGTTTATGTCCCCTCTATGATAAGGACTCCACACCTGTACACAGTACTCCAATCTAGGTCTAACTAAAGCTTTATACAGTTTGACGAGCACTTCCTTGCTCCTATGTTTAATATTTCTTTTTATCATACCTAACATTGCATTTGCCTTTTTCACTGCTACCTTAACTTGCTCACTCACCTTTCCTGTATGATCTATTATAACCCCTAGGTCCCTTTCCTTATCTATCTTTCTAATATTGTTTTCTCCCATTCTGTAATTATGTTCCATATTGGATCTACCCATGTGGATGACTGTACATTTATCTACATTAAACTCCATTTGCCAGCTTACAGACCATTCTCGAATTTTATCTAAATGCATCAATATATCCACTTCCGCTTTAGATGAGACACTACTGCATAGTTTTGTGTCATCAGCAAATTTTGCAATCATGGATCTCATATCAATGTCCAAATCATTTATATATATCAAGAACAAAATTGGTCCCAAAACCGAGCCCTGTGGCACACCACTTTTCACTTCACTCCACTCAGAGTACTCCTTATTTATGCCCACCCTCTGCCTTCTTCCCGTTAACCAATTTTCAATCCATTTGGCAACTTCCCCACCTATTCCATGTGATTTTAACTTTCGAAATAATCTTTGATGAGGTACTCTATCAAAGGCCTTTGCAAAGTCTAGATAAATAACATCCACTGGCTCCCCTTTATCTATGATTTTAGTAACCTCCTCCATGAATTCTAATAGATTTGTTAAGCATGATCTCCCTCTAGTAAACCCATGCTGACTATTTCTAATTAGATTAAATTTGTCTAAATGCATTACAATGTTTTCTTTGATTATTGACTCTAACAATTTACAGACTATGCTCGTTAAACTCACCGGTCTATAATTTGCCGGATCTGATTTTTTGCCTTTTTTGAATAAGGGGATCACTCCTGCATCTTTCCAATCCCGTGGAACAATCCCTTTTGTAAGTGATTGAGAACATAATATAGCCAATGGTTTTGCTAGTTGGTCTCTAATTTCATACAGCAATTTTGGATGAATACCATCTTGACCTGGACATTTATTCACTTTCAACCCCTCCAATTTTTTAAAAACCATTTCCTCTGTAATTCAGATTGATCTTGATCCCGCTGTATCCATGTCTCTTTGAAAAATATCTATAGGCTCTGTGATCTTGGAGCAGTCCTCTTTTGTGAAAACTGTGCCAAAGTACTGATTGAGCAGATTAGCTGCCTCCCTATTTTCACTTATTATTTTCCCTGAACTGTCTATGAGAGGGCCTACTTTGTTTTTCGTTCTTTGTTTATTCCTAACATAAGAGAAGAAGCTTTTACTGTCAGTCTTGATCCTCTGAGCAAGTTTTTTTTCAAAGTCTATTTTTGCTGTTTTATTCGCTTTCTGAGATATGTTCTGCTTGTCCAAATATTTTACATATGTTTCTTTTGATTTACCTGCCTCTATATATATTTTTTCCATGCTTTATTTTTTGCTTTTCTACATTTCACTACAAATCTAGTTATCCACTTTTTACGCTTGGGGTTTACCTCCCTACATGGAACACATTCCTCTTTTAGCGTTTCTAGAACTGTTTTAAAACTTTCCCACTCCTGTTCAACGTCTGTTCCTACAAGAATATCTTTCCAGATTATGTGGTTCGCTGCCTCTTTCATCCTCTTAACATCTGCCTTAGAGTAGTCATATGTTCGTGTGTTTATGTTTACTTCTTTCCCTGCAATAAGATCCCAACGGATGATTTGATGGTCATTTGAGCCAAACAGTTCCCCAACGGTAACGTTTTCAATCATATTTTCCTCTGTGGTAAAAACTAGGTCGAGTATGTTTTTGCCTCTGGTGGCTGCTTCTACATGTTGAATTAAAAAATTGTCAGTTATGCACTTAACAAAAGGTTTTGACTCTACAAGTGCTTCTGCCATATGCCATTTTATTTCTGGATAGTTGAAATCTCCCATTAATAATAATTTCCCTTCACTTGCCTTTGCTATGCTACTAATCAGCTCCTCATCTTCCTCTTTTTGACTTGATGGACATCTATAGCACACTCCAATCACTGTTTTTTCACCCCCACTTTCTATTTCTCACCATACACTTTCATGTTTGTTACCACATGATAAATAATCTTTGATCGTTATATTAACAGAATTTATACAGTATAATAAAACGCCACCTCCCTTAGTCTTGTCTCCACTTATCCTATCTTTCCTTAACATTGTATATCCCTCAATTTCAAGTTCACTATCTGCAATCTCCTCATATGTCCATGATTCTGTTAACCCTATTATATCTGGTTTTTCTTCTTCTACAGTTCCAATTCTTCTCTTTTATTTACTATGCTTCTCACATTTGCATAAAAACATTTTAGTTTGTAATGTTGTAAGTTTTCCACTTTTTGCTTCTGCTTTATCATTTTAGTGTTTGCTTTTCCACTATGTATTTCACACTTCCCTGACACCAACTTATCCCTTTGACTACATCCTCTATAGCACTTTATTGTAGGCCTATCTTTAGTCTCATACTTCACAGGCCTTACTAGTTTAAATTTCTAACACAATGATAGAACATATACTTTGCTACAACATGCTGTCCTATCTCATTTAGATGTAAACCTCCCCTATCTAACATTTTACTTTTGTCTACTTTAACATCAATAAATTCCATTCCCATGTCCGCACACATCACCTGTAACCTAAGGTTGATACCTATTATTTTGCTATCTAGATAGTCTGACCCATCTGCTCTGTCTAAAATGCCCACCATTATGACCTTTCTAAACTTTTTTTCCTTAAGTGTTCTCATAAGACTTTTATATTTATCCATAATTATTTCTGTACCATCTCTCTTTACATTATTTGTTCCTACCAATACTACCACATGACTGTTTCCTTTGTCCTCTAACCTCTTTATTCTCCCCTCTATATCCCCTGTTTTGCTCCTCTATCCATTCTTTCTCGGAGAACAGTAGACATTAACTAGGGAGTGTCACAGTACATTGTGTCATACTTTTATCTAGTATATATGTATGATTTATTCACTCTCTTACATATTACACGTCTTTCTGGATAGCATTTCTCAGCAATAAAGCCAAGCATCAGCACTTCTCCCACTTGCATGTGACATGGTATGAGGAAATGTAAGAACAATTGCTTCAGCATTTAGAAACATTTGAGATTCTAGTTCTTCTTCTTCTTCTTCTTCTTCTTCTTCTTCTTCTTCTTCTTCTTCTTCTTCTTCTTCGTACGCTGTGAGACGTCAACTTGTATTTGTTCGAAGAAAGCAGCTGTCACCCTGAGGCTGTCGACACTACCATAGAGCTTGTCTAGTGTTGGCACTGGTGATGGCCATATGTGCTTTCTCTGGTCCTCGTATGACGGGCAATTTTGAAGCAGATGTTCAGCGGTCATTTTCCCTGTACCATATGTGCATTCGTCAGTGCCACCTATCTTCAGTTTATTGAATGGATGGTACATCAGTCTATTGTGGCCTGTGCGGAGTCTGAAGACCACGACCTGCTCTCTTCTGTTCAACTGGTAATAGGGATCATTTTTTGTGTAGCCAGTATGTTCTGTTTCCCATTTGGCCATGTATCTGGCCCTAATAAACCTTTTTGACTCTTCGTAGGTCACACTAGAATCTGGTTGTGGTAGTCTTGCACCTTCTTTTGCCAGTCTGCCTGCCTCCTCGTTGCCTTGAATGTTACAGTGGGATGGAACCCACTGTACCACTATTATTTTTGGTGCGGACTGCTGGCATAGTTGACAGAATACTGCTCTTAAATCATTAAGTTCAGTATTTTTCTGGCTTTTTTAATGCTGTAACTACGATCAGGGCATCTGTAAACATGACTATCTGGCTTTCATTGCTTTCGCCTATCAGCATTGCTTTTACTGCAGCCTTCAGTGCCTCTGCCTCCGCTCTAAAATTGCTTGAGTATTTTCCAGTTGCCACTGACAGTGTTATTTTTCTACCATTTGTTAGGCTCAGGAATACCCCTGCCCCTCCCTTCTGTGTTGTGTTTGTTACAGAACCGTTGGTGTATGCATGGGTCCAGTCCATGCTTGGGTAGTTTTCCGCTATGTACCTCAGGGTTATATATCTTCTTTCTTTTTCAGTCTGGCTGTTCTTGTTTCCAATACCTGGTATATGATATGCTGCTTCCATGTTGGTTTGCGTACAGTAGGGATGGGTTTTTTGTTGTTACGGTGTTCATAGGGTCTTCACTCATCTTTGCTTTGGCTATTTCTGCAAAGTTTCTCCGCTTTAGTTTCCCATTTCCAAATCTATTTAGTCTCTGATGCATTGGATGGTCTGTCAGTCTTCTGAGTTTCTCTGCAGTCTCTTATGTCGGTCATGGATATCAGATTTGTAATCTTTTCAAGTTCTACAATTGGCGTTGACTTCATGTGAGAATCCAGTTCAATCATGGCTGTTTCTGTTTGTTTCTAAGAATCGAGGTCACTGCACTCCGAGCATACCCATAGATGCCCAGTCTCTCTCATCAAATTTCGTATGGTATGGATGCTGATAGTCCCTGTAGCTCGCTGGTTGTTCTCTCATATACCATACTCCGCTCGAACCTCGTTTAATGTCGAAACATTGCAGCCTGTGGATTGCTGCTTCATCTATTGCTGTGTTATCATCCAGCAGGCGGTCATTGATTGTTTTAAAAATGTCACTTCTATCCATCACTAATGTGCCCATGATGGGAGCTTGTGAAGCCATGATGTCAGCTTTTTCATTGCCATGAACTCCATCATGAGAAGGACAGTAGATCCATATCAATCTCTGGAGGTTTGAGGCATCAACAGCTGCTACCAACTCGTACCTAATCCATCCCTTATGTACCTTCTGAAGTACGGTTACGCGTCTGTCACGATGACTGCCCTTGTTATAGAAGTCTCAGATATCAATATAAGTGATGAGGTCACTGCTTCCGTCCCCATTCTCGTATTGGAGGTTGTTGACATGTACTAAAGCTACGCAATCTCAGAAGAATGAAGGCCAAAAACCAAAGTGGCCGGCGACATAATCAGAGAACCCGTGTTTGCTGGCGACTGCGCTCTGAACAGCAACTCAGATCTGAATATGCAGGTGGGAATGGTGCTGCGAAAACTTTGATCTGACAATAAATGGCAACAAAACAGAGGTCATGTTCCAACCAGCGCCAAGCATGCCATACACAAAACCAATGACTACAGTCAGCTTGGCAGCACGTTGTAGAAATCTGTCAGTCTCGATGATGAGGTGGCAAGCAGAATAGCAAGGGCCAGCATAGCGTTTTATATAATTCGCTAGATGGTGTGGAAACGTTGTGGTATCAGCGTCAAAACTAAACTCAAAGTCTACCGTGTCACGATCATTTCAACCCTACTATACGCCTGCGAAAGCTGGACTGTATACTCTGGACATGCAAGATGGTTAAGCCACTTCCACACAGGTTGCCTGAGGCGAATATCTCACATTCGATGGCAAGATCGTGTCATTGACATCGACTATTTAACCTAATCTAAGTTCTCTCGAGGGCTGACTTGCCCAGCATCTATGCACTGCTAAAAAAAGCACAGCTAGGATGGGCCGGACACTTCGTCCGTATGTCAGAAGAGTGGCTCTCAAAGAAGCTGCTCTACGGCGAGCTGAAAGAAGGACGGCGTGAGAAAGGGCACCTAAAGAAACGTTTTAAGGACTGTCTGAGGGACTCACTGAAAAGTTGATAGATAGATATCACCACCTGGTAATGTCTTGCGCAAAACATATCTGACTGGAGAAGCGCAGTCAAAGCTGGTGTATCTAGCAACGAGGACCAGCGTGCTGTGAAAGCCCAGAGCAGACAGGAGATCCGGAAATCACAAACAGCGGGAACACCATCACGATCTACTGATCTCGTGTGCCTGTTATGCAGCAGATGTGTTCGCCCCCGCGTTGGCCTATTCAACCACATGCTCACCCACACTCAACAGGGAAATCTGTGACAAGGTTTATGTCGCCAGTCCTCATCGACAACGATGGACTGCTGTTATGCAGATGACGTTTGGTAACATGGCAAAGGTATTGCGTAGGATTTCGTCAATCGTCTGCTGTCGCCTTGTCACGTAATGGCAAACTTGTGCCACTGTGTAAAAATTATAGAGGTCCTGTCATGGCTGTAGGTAGGACTGACCACGCCCCTACGTAGCTCTGAAAACTGCTGGTTGGAACGTTGATAATTGGATCGCTGATTTGCTTCGAGGACTGTTAACTTAGAATATGTATAATTGGTTAACGCAAAGAATTACTGTCGGATTACCAATTAGGACGACTATTCAGTTTCGTCATGTCTATAACCAACTCATAATCTATGCGTGCTCCATATTTTATGGATATGCTTTCCACTTACTATCGTAGTTACGATTTTTCTTCTGCGGCTTTCTGTTTGTTTCTTGCACGAGTCTGACAATGCAATTAGAGACACGTTTGAATATAGCCTTGAAACATGTTGGCAGTTCATGATTCCTATATTCTTGATGTTTCTCAACATGATACACACAACAAATATAAAAATACCGTTAGTTGAGTTTGTTCATTTAGAACTCATTATTTAGTCATCTCCAAAATATCAGATGATATAATGAATACATAATCCAACGACGCTGTCATGTTCTTTTGTGAAGCTAAATTACGAAATGTTGTCCAACATTCACATGTGTTTCACTTATTGTCACAAAGTATTATCGTCATTTTCAGTCTATGTCTTTTGTTTCGTACTCATTGTTGCTATTTAAGAAAATACGTTTATTAATATCGTCTGCATTACATATTTTAGAATACGAGGTCTATTCAAAATTAATCAGACCTTTGAATGAGAAGGATACAATTACTTACCTCCGATGTCTGAAAACCCAATTTCTCTTCAAAGTACTATTCTTGAAATTGCACACATTTCTCCCATAAATTGTTAGATGTATTTTAGGAATGGCTCTATGAGAGCGGAGTACAGTTGGGCGTTCCTCATAATGTGACTAAAATCGAATCCCTTTCAGGGGCATTTTCAGTGTAGAGAACAGCAAAAATCTCAAGGTGCCGTGTCCAGAGAGTATGGAGTATGAAGAACCAGCGGAATGTTGTGTTTAACCTTTGTGAAGCTGTGCGATGCAAAAGAACGGACCCAAGGGTAGCGGGAACTTGGAAGCTGTGTCCTGTCAACACCCCCGCTCATTCTTCGTCTTTGATTCAGACTTTCTTGGATATACTCAACTTTTCTCTGGCTCATCATCTCCTAACTCTTCCGACATGGCTTCTTGAAATTTTTGACTGTGTCTCAAGCTGACTATGCCGATGAAAGTGAACCAATTTGAGTCCCAAGAAGACATTATGAGGAGGACCTAGCTATACTCCATTCAATTGGTCTTCTTGAAATGCTTCCAACAACAACTGGATCTCTGGGAGAAGTGCGTGCAGTTCAAAGGTAAGTACTTTGAAGTGGATGAGAATTTCAGACCCCAGGTGAGCAACCGTTTATTTTCCGACGAAAGGTCCGATGCATCATGAAAATACATCATAGTATATATTATTAAAATATTTCTGGTCCGTGCTTTTGCTGATTCTACAAGTAGCCAACAGGAAAAACTAGCACATCGAATATTCTCATTGTGGTGACTATATGTAGTGCTAATTGAAGATCAGTTTTACTTCGTCTCGCAACTATCCTATGAACTGACTAAACACAAACCATGTGAAAACATTTCTGGTCGTAGTTTGTAATCATTAATCAAAACATGTCTAATCACTCAAAGACCCAGGGTCTTGCGAAATTTAGCGTTGTACTTATAATAGATCACTGTATTAATGGCTGCGTTAAATGTCTCAAAGTGTTTTCTGAGTGTGTTCATATTGAAATACAAATTATTGTATCGTTTTCCAGGAGAAAACTCCGGTACGGTAGCCCCGACGATGCTGATTAGGATCTTTGGTGTGTTACATATAACATAAACTAGAGATATGAGAACTACCTGCTGGACAACACGCATGTTTTTGTGAGTGGTTTTGTCATTGGTGTTGTCATGACAATTAGAAGACGCCTTTTTGTTCGTTTCCACTAAATGCGATTGGTTGCTGTTGATCTTTGTATCCGTTTTCTTCAGAGCCGAAACTGAAGACTGTCTGAACTTTGAAGCAGCTCTAAGACTGTTGGCCATGACCAGAACACAGACCATAATGATGAATTGTGTTGTTGTGGGCAAAATCATGTCAAGCAGAACCCAGGTAACGACTTTAATGGACTCTCTGTAAGGTGACACCCACAACATTGGCCTAGTTATGTTTTTTTTGTTGTCAAAAAGTGGAACAATAGCCATGGTGGCGAGAACTGGCATGTAACTAACCATTGCAAAAACAGCGAAACTCATAATGAATCCGGTTGTTTTCTTACGCGTAAACGTACTCTTGAAATTGAGAGGTTTAGCAACACACATGCATCGAGCAACTGCTAGAAATGTTGTAGAAAGAACGTTGGTTACATTAATAAGAATCATAATGTTCCCAATTATCATGGACGCGGCAAAAGGATCAACTGGAAACCGCGAATGGTATCTCCGCTCAATTACAAAAAAGGATACTGAAATGCTCATTGAAAATGAAGAAAACAAATAACACAAGTCAAAAACAGACAATGCAAGGAAAGAGACCGTGATTCCATCACTGATACCCATGGCAATGAAAGTTCTGATGTTGATAATATTTGAGATGACACCAGTAAACGAGAAAACTGCCCCCACAGCAGCGTAGTATTCCGTAATGATGGTATACTGTTCGTCTGTGAGCAGGCCATGATTTGTAACGTATCCTGTCATATTGATTACTATCACTGTAGCTGTAGTATTTGTTTTAAATGTGATAAAGCAAGAGAGGGAAGGATAATGCTGATTCTTAGCTGATCTCTGTTGTCTATGAGCCTGTGACTGGCGCTGTCTGCTTGATTTAAACGTGTTGTTAAGTAAATATCAGTAGAACACGATTATCTCTCTTTGATTTCATCAGGTCATATAAACACAAGAACAATTTCTGAAATATTAAATAAAAATCAGGAAAATGAATTAATTTGTTTGTCTTCTACACCGACATCAATAATAATTCAAATACCATTGCCATTAATTGTAGACTATGCTGTTTTCAAAATGACGTTATGGGGGAAAGGAATTGCAAACGTCATTACAAACTGGGATAGATTGACAATTTCTCACCTTTCTACTAGTCTAAAACTGCTCTAGAACAGGTTTTTGTAAGTGAATTTAGACGAGTATTACCAATTTTCGAAGACAGAAAACATTTGACGAATTATCGGTTTGTCTAACAGTATTTTATAATTCAGGTCTCTGGCTTGTCTTAGTATTGACCAATGTTACCCTTAGGGTTATGAATATGCGGGATGAGTGGATGAGCATGATATTGAACGACAAATATGTTGGTAATGATGAAGATGACACATCAGAATTGCTTGCCAGACCAGATGGTACACAAAGAAACATGTATCAATCAGATCCCGTCGATCGATGTGAGCCAGACAGGGCATGTCGTGGGTTTATTAATTTAATGACATCGTTTTCCAGTAGCCTATGCACTAGTACTAAACGAAAGTTGTACTTGTAGAATTTAAACCCTGCGAGTCCCAGATTATCACGTGAACAGACGATGATGTATTCACTCAAAGAGGGCCATTTTGTGCTCAGTTAGACTTATAGTTCAAGACACTAATTCATTTGTCGCACACAATCCGGACTGCGTTTTAGGTCAGTGATCTTATTGTCAGTTGAGACTTCTAAAGCATAATTATTTCAGAGTGGAATTGCAAGATGAACGACTATTTTCGGCTAGAAATACCTCCAGAAACATCTTTAATTCACTAAGTTGTCAAAATGTTCAGCTCATTTTGTTGCGAAGGAATTTTTAAACATCATGTATCAACTGTTTTATTACTTGTCAATTAAATGTTAGCTATGAACACATTCAAAACATTAAACCGAAAAATGCAAAGTCAATTGTTTATGCAATCAAACATTTGAACAAAAATAATGTGTTTATATATATCGATCAATCGAATCAAAAACCTGTCAGCTATCTCTGGAGCATAGGTCCTCAACAAATATTCGCCAAGTCTTCCTATCATGAGCCATCTGAGGCAATTCTGACCTCGTACTGTTTGCTGCCGTTACATTTCAAAATGTCTTTTGATTGCGTTATAGTTCAAAAATAAATTGTGGTATATTTTACGAATAGAAAAGCCTCGGTGCAATAGCTTCGACGATGCTAGTGAGAATCTTTGGTGCGATACATGTAACCTACACTAGAGATACGAGAACTACCTCTTGCAGCATACACGTGTTCTTTTTACAGTTTTTTTGTTAATGGATTTGTTGGAATAATTTGGATGGTTACATGGTTATTGTTCTCGCAGTCTGTGGGCTCCTGCCCTTTGACCCAGTGTCATATAATAGTGTCCGCAAGTGATTGTGAGCTGTTGTTTAGTTCTGTACATAATCTTCTATTTATCTAACTTCGGATCTTCTTGTTCCTCTTTCGTTCACTTTAATGTATTGTATGTATCTGTAATGTTGTCTGTTGTATAAACTTCACTGTCTTTTGTAATTCACATACAGGTCCATAACGTTTCTCTTCCAGTGTTGTTTCTATGGGGCAGTGAGATTTTATCTGTATATCTTATTTGAGGCAGTTCTGTAGTATGTACTCTGCTGCCTGGCGTTCCGCTCCACATGTACACATGGCGGAGTTTCCAATCTTCATTTTTTGTGTACATGTGGTTGCGGAATCGATTGTGTCCTGTTATAAGGTGCTACACAACAGCTTGTTCTTGTCTGTTAATTTTATGGTAATCATCTGGTGTTACCGTTGATGGCTTTCTGATTGATTTGATCATCCTTATCTTCTGTTGGTATGAAACTGGCACCACTGGTTGCTTGTCTGCAGTATCCTCCTTTGTCCGTCGGTCTTCTTTCTCATTCCCTGGTACTCCACAATGAAAAGGTATCCACTGCATAACATTCTTGCGCTGGTTGCTCAGTTCAGACAAGAGAGCCTGTAGAGCTGGCAGTTTCTCGAATTCAGTGCTTGGAGTGCTGATTGTGCATCTGTCTTCTTCTTCTTCTTCTTCGTACGCTGTCAGGCGTCAACCTGTATTTTTTCGAAAAAAAGCAGTGGTCATCCTGAGACAGTCGACACTGCCATAGACTTGTCTAGTGTTGCCACTGGTGATGGCCACATCTGCTATCTCTGATCCTCGTATGTCGGGCAGTTTTGCAGCAAATTTTCAGCGGTCATTTTCCCAGTACTACACGAGCATTCATCAGTGCCACCTATCTTCAATTTATTGAATAGGTGGTACCTCAGTCTATTGTAGCCTGTGCGAAGTCTGAAGACCACTACCTACTCTCTTCTGTTCAAATGGTAATAGGCATCGTTTTTTGTGTAGCCAGAATGTTCTGTTTCCCATTTGGTCATATATCTAGCTCAAATTAGGCTTTTTGACTCTTCCTAGGTCACACTAGAATCTGGCTGTGGTAGTATTGTTCTGGCTTTTTAGTGCTGTGACTACGGCCAGGGCATCTGTAAGCAGGACTATATGGCTTTCATTCCTTTTACCTGTCACCATTTCTTCCACTGCCGCCTTCAGTGCCTCTGCCTCTACTCTGAGCTTGCTTGTGTATTTTCCAGTAGCCAATGACAGTGTTATTTTTCTGCCATTCAGTAGGCTCAGGAATGCCCCTGCCCCTCCGTTCTGTGTTGTGTTTGTTACAGAAGCGTCGGTGTATGCATGGGTCCTGTCCATGCATGGATAGTTTTTCGTTATGTACCTCAGGGTTGTATCTCTTCTTACTTTTTCAGTCTGGCAGTTTTTGTTTCCAATACCTGGTATATTTTCTACCACCTCTGGAAATATATGCTGCCTCCAGGTAGGTTTTCGTACAGCAGGGATGGGCTTTGGTGTTGTTAGTGCGTTCATGGGGTCTTCGTGCATCTTTGCTTTGGCTATTTCTGCAAAGTTTCTCCGCTTTAGTTTCCCATTTCCAAAATTGTTTGGTCAGTCAGTCTTCTGAGTTTCTCTGCTTGCTGCTGGGCTCTGCAGTCTCTTCTGTCGGTCATGGATTGCAGATTTGTAATCTTTTCAAGTTCTACAATTGGCGTTGACTTCTTGCCTCCTGTTATAACTCTCATGAGTTGGTTTTGAAGTTTGCTAATTTTGTCAAAGTTCGCTGCTGTTGTCCATGCCATACCCGAGAACTGGTCTCACTCTTCCAGTGTACAGTTTCTTTAGTATACTTTCGTCTGCTCCCCAGCTTGTGCCAGCAAGTTTTCTCATGATTGCCATTCTTTCTCTGGCTCTCATTCGATTTTTCTCGATCTGACTTTTCCATGTCAAGCGCCGATCAAATATGACTCCCAGGTAGTTTATGTTTTCGTTTGGCCGCAGGTATTTGCCGTCAAGACTTATTTTGGTGTTTTGGGGTTTGTTTGAAATCGAGAATATCGTACGTGTTGTGTTTTCCTCATTTATTTTGGCCAGCCATGAGTTCGCCCACTCCTCCAGCGATGTTAGGGCCTGCTGCATCCGATTACTTGCTATGGTGAGATTCTTTTCAGAGGTCCACATAGCCAGATCGCCTGCCAACATGGAGCTATGGACTCTTCTTGGTAAATTCACTGTGATGTCATTTATATACACCAGGAAAAGTGTGAGTGACAGTACTCCCCCTTGGGGTACTCCCTGCTCAAGTGTCACCTTTTTGCTCATCTGCCCTTGTACTTGAACTCTGGCTGTTCTGTTTTTGAGGAGGCTGCTGATCCATCTGTACATTTTCCCACAAACTTCACTTCTTCGTAGCTTAACTGTAAGTCCCTCTTTCCAGACCTTGTCAAATGCCTTTTCTAGATCCACCCAATCCGCTACTGTGTTTTTTCTCCTGGTAAGCATCCTTTATTTCTTGGTCTATGAGAGTGATCTGATCCTCAGTGGATCTGTGCTGTCTAAAGCCTGCTTGCTGTGGAATTAGTATGTTATTTTCTTCCAGATGCCACATCAGTTTGCCTATACAGCTCGGTAGGCTGATATGCATGTATCCATTTGGATCTGTTTTATCTTTTCCTTTCTTTGGTACTGTTACAAGTACTGCGTCTTTCCATGCCTGGGGTACAATACCCCTTTTCCAGCTTTGGTTCAGGACTGATAGTAATTTCCTTTTTGCTGTTTGGCCCAGCCCTATCAGCATTTCGTATATTATCCCGTCTTTTCCGGGAGATTTCCTTTTCTTTAACGTTCTCATGGCCTCTTACATTTCATTCATTGTTAGTTTTGCCATCATATGCACTTCTTGTGCCATATTGATGTTGTCGTGCCCCTTTTGCTCTTCACTAATGTCTGTATGCCTATCTGCAAGGACATCAATGTGGTTTGCTCTGGCATAATGTTCATCAAAGGCGTTTGCTGCTTTTTTCCAGTGAGCATGTTGTCAGCCTGCTTGATTGTAATTTGTTTTGTTTGATGGAGTTTCGTTATTCATGGCTCTGACTAACTTCCATAGTTTGTTGCCTTCTTTGTCTAAATTGAGGCTTTCTGTTTTGTTTTTCCAGCTTTCTCTTGTTATTTGGTTTAGTGTTCTTTTGTATTTCGCCGTGATGGCTTTGAGGGCGATATTTGCCTCCATAGATTGTTCTCTCTCTGCCATGTTCCTAGCATTTGAGACTTCGTCTCCCGCTTTCTGCAATTCATCATCCAATAAGGCTTGTAGTTTTTCCTTGCCCATCTTGGTATGGTTTCAGTGGCTGCTTGCATTATTGCTTTGCTTAGGCTTTCCACCTTGGGTTTCATATTGTTATTCTGTGTGTGTTGATGGTTTCACACAGCCCATCTGTCAGGATTGGAAATTTGTCCCAGTCGGCTCGTTTGTAATTCCAACGTGGGAGCGGTTTTATTTCCAGTAGGCCTACTTCATATCAACTTCTAGCCTTATTGGCCTGTTGTCGCTACCTGCCAATTGGTTTAGCACCTGGCGGTTTATTTTGTGGTGAATATCCACCGTGGAAAAGGCCAAGTCTGGAGTAGAGGTGGTATGCCATGTTCTAGAATAGAAGCTAGGGCTATCCTCCGGCCTATTGATAAGACAGAGATTTGTGTCTATCTCCCAATCTTCCACTTCATCACCTCTGTTGTCTGTGTCCGAATATCCCCATCTCTCCGAGTGGCTGTTGAAGTCTCCAACTACTAGGCAGCTGGAGTCCTTGATTTCCATACTCGAGAGCGATAGGTCTTTGTTTGGTGGGCCGAACAGGTTGAAGATGCGGATCTTCGTTTCTTGTGTCATTATGTCGACTCCTACAATTTCTGCTTGCCCGGTGTGATTGACAGCTACCGCGCTACTCGGTATGCAGTTACGTGTCAATATCAGAAGCCCTCCTTTGTGACCTTCTCTATCCAGACGGAAGGTCTGATATCCTCTGATTGAGAATTTGTGGTTGTTGTTGAGGTGCGTTTCTTTAATACATGCCACGTCAATCTTACCTTCATACAGGTGATGTGTTAGGGAAAGCTTTTTGTTAATGACTTCCTCCGCATTTCACTGTAGTATTCTGAGGGTCTTGTGTTTTTGGTCAATAGATTTTGCCGCATCTCCTTGTGCCTTGACTCCACGGCACATGGGTGGTTGATCACCTGTAGCATTGGGTGGGCCCCTTTGAGGCGCGAGGCCCGGCACTCTCACTTCCTGACGGGACTCCACAGGATGAGAGCCACACTTTTTTCTGATAGGTTGTATCGTCATCATAAAGCTATATACGTTGCACTGTTTCGTTAAGCCTGTGGCCCAGTGCATCCGATTTCAACAGGCGTTTCTGTAGGGATGCCCTCCTTAGCCTTTGACTGTCCTCAGCCTATATGCAAGGTAACAATTGTTTGTGGTCAGAATTGTCTCTTAAGGATGTTGTCTTGCAAGACTATCGAGTCTTCACCACTCGTGTCTATAGGGTGTGGTGATGATATGATATGATGGACTATGTACTAGTTTGTACTATCCCGGAAGAGAAGCAGTCCAGTGTGTCTGTATCCTAGGATCGTCACGTCCTGCCAGAAACGTAGTATATGCATGTGAGTGGGGTATCTCTTTGCTCCATTTTTTCTCGGCTTCTCTGCAGTGATGGTACGCCTAGCATTCCCTGCCACCTGGGAGGTTGCCACAATAGGGCAGAGGTGCAATGTCCGCTGGCCTGCATCTCTTCTGCATCCATTGGGATGATTGATAGCAGACAGAGGTAACGAGTGAGGCAGGAGTGCATTTAACCAGGGGACAAGCCTGGTCATGGCACGGAGATGTTGATCGCCTGGTTTGCGGGCATATCTCATAATCAAAGGTTGAGTCTCAACAGTTCGTATTGAGGTGGCTGCTCTACTGCTTACGACACCTCGACCGAGAACTAGGTCATCTACTAGTGGTTTGACACCTCATCGCCGTATGGAGTGAATATCGAGCAGCTTCCCGCCCGCTTTGATCGGCGGACGGCAGAGATCTCCTTCTGCGGCTCGACCGGGTCGGGCTGAGACGCGAGCCTCAGGTCCCAACCATATCGTAGCCTCCCATCGCAGTGGTGCTGATATTTAGCGCGGGATTCCGGCTAAGAGGCGTTCGGCCGTAATGCCTCAGATGGTAGCCTCGCACCATTGGCTTATCAGCCAAGCACGTGGACCAAATATCTCGAATTAAGCAGGATTACAGTAGCAACGCCCTGTCATTAAGAGGGTAAAACTGACCTGTCTTCCGAGGGTCTAATAGCAGCACCCGTTCCTTATTAGTCCCAAATATTCAAGAGAGGGCGTTTTAGTCAGTCAATGACCAAGAGTCTGAAACCTGCGATTCCTCTAGGGTTAGGCAGGGTTACCGTAGCAACACTCTTTCATTAAGAGGAAACAACTGACCTGTCTTCCGTGGGTCTAATTCCAGAACACGTTCCCTATTAGACCCAACGAGAGTGCTCTCGACCTGTCAATAATTTCAGTGTTGGCGTGTTGAGTCAAATTAAGCCGCAGGCTCCACTTCTGGTGATGCCCTTCCGGCAATTCATTTAAGTTTCATCTTTGCAACCATACTGCCTCCGGAACCCAAGCACTTTGCTTTCCCGGAAGCTGCCCTCAGAGTCATCGAAGTAACTCCTGCGGATTACTAGTCGGCATCGTTTATGGTCAGAACTACGACGGTATCTGATCATCTTCGCGCCTCTGACTTTCGTTCTTGATTAATGAAAACATTCTTGACAAATGCTTTCGCAGTAGCTTGTCTTGCGGAGAACCAAGAATTTCACCTCTAACGCCGCAATACGTATGCCCCCGTTTGTCCCTGTTAATCATTACCTATAGTTCCGAAAACCAACAAAATAGAACCGAGGTGCTATTCCATTATTCCATGCACAATTATTCAGGCAGCCGCGGCCTGCTTTGAAAACTCTAATTTTTTCAAAGTAAACACGCCGGCCACCCGGAACGCTCAGCGAAGAGCACCCGCGGGAGAGAGCCGGCAGACGGTAGGGCAGGAGACAACGGGCAGTGAACCGGCGCGAGCCGGACCGCCCGCCTGCGCCTGAGATCCAACTGCGAACTTTTTAACTGCAACAACTTTAATATATGCTATTGGGGATGGAAATACCGCGGCTGCTGGCACCAGACTTGCCCTCCAATAGATCCTCGTTAAACGTTTTAAAGTGTACTCATTCCAATTACGGGGCCTCGAAAGAGTCCCGTATTGTTATTTTTCGTCACTACCTCACCGTGCCGGGAGTGGGTAAGTTGCGCGCCTGCTGCCTTCCTTGGATGTGGTAGCCGTTTCTCATGCTCCCTCTCTGGAATCGAACCCTGATTCCCCGTTACCCGTTACAAACATGGTAGGCATGTCACGTACCATCGACATTTGATAGGGCAGACATTTGAAAGATGCGTCGCCGGCACATGAGGCCATGCGATCAGCACAAAGTTATCCAGAGTCACCAGTGGGGACGCCGCAACCCCGCGAGGGGAAACGACGATTGGTTTTGAACTAATAGAAGCGCTCTTTCCGCGAGGCTCGGAGCTTGGTAAGCATGTATTAGCTCTAGAATTGCCACAGTTATCCAAGTAGGATCGTGTCATCTAAGGAACCTCGACTGATTTAATGAGCCATTCGCGGTTTTACCGTGAGACAGTGTGAACTTAGACATGCATGGCTTAATCTTTGAGACAAGCATATGACTACTGGCAGGATCAACCAGATATCTGTCGGAGACGTACGAACCACACACACACCGGTCGGCGGAGGACGGATGTGTAAAAAGCCTCACTAGGACGGCCGCAGGGACCGACTGACGGACGGACGGTTGTTCCGTCCCTCACTCCGTCGACCTAGGACCGCCTGACAGGGGCCCGTACACACACCAGACGACTGACCGACCGGGCTTGCTCGGGGAGGGATGGCAGCGCTCTGTGCAGAACGGATCTCAACGGCCCCGGCGATGAATTTCACAGGGACTGGACACGATTTTTGCCTGCCGGCCTGCCCTTCTCCCAAGGGTTGGTCAGGCGAGGACAGGGCCTTTAGGCACGATTCCTGCTTTCCATTTGCCGGTCACAAGCTCTTTGCGAGAGAATGACCACCAGCGAGACGAACTGTCGAGGTCTGCTATAAGCCTTCGAAAAACCACCACTGACTGTCAAAGTTTCTCGATACGGACCACAGTAACGCACCGTTTCCAGCGGTACGACACCACAAATTTTGTCCCGCTACATGGCCGAGGAGAGGCGGGCGAGCGTTTTCGGCAAGCCCGCGCTATCGCTGGCGGGACTGAGATCGCTGTACGAATACTGGATGAGAATCAATCACTGCGGCGAGAGACGAACCCCAGATCTTTCTTTATCTAAATTGAGGCTTTCTTTTTTTTTGTTGATCTGTCTCTTGTTATTTGGTTTAGTGTTCTTTTGTAATTCGCCGTGACATCAAACAGCTCATCAGATGTTCTCTCTGCACATCCCTTGTTGACAGGTATCCATTCTTCTGTGTGACCTTAATCGTTCTATGTTCTCAAAAGACTTACAAGATCATAATTTATTGTTGCATTACCTACTCGTTGTGTTTCATTTATTGCCTTTTTTAGACGTGTTTGTATTGTTACTTTTCTTGTTACCCTTTGTGCGTTCTTGTCTATTGTCTAAGAGGTGATATTATTTAATCTCACTCACATAGAGGAGGATTGACTTTTGGTTTGTTTTTTTGCCTTTGTTATTAGTTTTTTTTACAATATATATGTTTATATGGTCTTTGTTATAGCGACAAAGTATCCACGCATCTAAAGAGGTTCCAAAATGATGCGAATATTACATGCATCGGTGGATTTTGACGTAATTTCTACATTAATAAGACGATATTTCAAACACGCTATTTTGTACTTTTAAAATATAATATTTGTACAGTAGACTACGTTCATGCGTTTCTATGAGGCCGAAACTGCTGACTGTCTGAACGCGAAAGTAGCTCAAAAACTGTAAACCATAGTCATAATACAGCCCAGAATGATATGATCTTTTGTTGTAAGTAGCAATAAGTTAACTTGGAATATCTGGTAATCAAACAGGTATCTATTTTGCAATATTTACATCCTGTGGCTTACTTGGACTGTGGGAAAGTAAATTGCGAATAGAGTAGTCATTTCATTACTTGTAAGACATTTGTCCGGACAGCTACCAATTGTCTTCGATTTTAAACTACCAAAGTTTTTTTTTTACAAGCACAGCATTTATACAAGATCTTCGTGTTTTTGGTCATCTCCAATATGACTAGACACTAGTCTCACCTCCATTCAGACAAGTGAGTGGTTGAACATTGTGAATTTCGAAGCCCAACTGTTTTAAGCTTTGGTTTTTTGAGAATAAAGCTCCTTTACTTTTCAACTATATTGACCTCCGCACATCAAATAGTCCCGATGTGACGATCATATTTTTGCCTCTGTCGCATGACAGCCTCAACATATGCCTAGTTATGTTAGTCTTATTGTCGAAGTGTAGGACCCTCCGCATGGTGCTTAAAACTGACCATTGAAAGAAGTGCGAGAGCAATAGCAAATCATGTAGTTCAACTTCGGGTAAAAGTGCTCTTAAAACTGAGAGGTTTAGTAGCGCATATACATGTACAGCGGGCAACTGTCAGAGAGAATGTTGGTCGTGTTTAAGACGAACCATAACGTCAGATAAACTCATGGGTACGACATAGGAGATCCGCAGGAAAACCTTTTCCGCATCTCAGTTCAACGCCATACACAGATGCTGAAATGCCAAACAACAATAAACAAAGCAGATAGGATAAGCCAAGGACGGACAAAGCAAGGGAAGAAACAGGAATTCCATCCTTGATACTCATTATAATTAATTTCCTGATGTTGTTAAACGATAAGTCTGCCCCCACAACAGTGAAGTATTCCATCCTAATGCCGTATTATTCATCTATAGTAATTCCATGGACTATAACGTAGTATGTCATCATAATGCGTACCTCCCCTTTTAGGAGCAATGTTTACTTTATATGTAATTTCTTGTTGCTATAATATGGAATGAGTGGGTTGGACAGTAAGACAATCCAATGACAATTTCCTCACTTAGGTAGGCGTATCAAGACAAATATTGAAAATGATACAAAAAAACGAGGGTTGAGATGGCTGGAACACAAATTGAGACATGAACGTCTTCTCCAGAAGATACTAGAGGGTAAGATTCAAGGGAATAGTAAAGAAAGCGACCAAGAGTCACCTTTATCTCAGATATACAGAGAGATTTACGCACCGATCAATGCTAAAACGAAGAGAGCTGCAGATAGGATGATATGGGAAAATGAATAGACATACTCCGACAACCTTGCAACTAGTCTCCGGACTGATCAACAAGATGTGGATGAGAATTAGATGTGCCTAATTTGTCAAATGCTGTGTGCTTATTCATGTTGCCCTTAAAAAAATAGATTGCATTAATAAACACATATTTGCCATTTTCGTGCGTTCGTTTTATTCGTTTAGTATAGCCCACTAAAAAAGCTGTAGTCTCAAGGTAAGATGTTCTGGAGGTCGCGGGTTCAAATCACGATGAAGACCGGAATTTTTTAACGGGGATCATCCTGTAAAAATGTCCCCTGATCTCTCCGTTTTGAGATCAGACACCCAAGTTTAGTGTGCGCACGTTAAAAATCCCTTCGCAGTTGGAAATTTAAAAGAGTAGGCTCAACATCCGCTGCTTGGACAAAATTCAATTGAAAAAAATTAACTCAAATAATTCTAGCGATTCTGTTCCACAGAGCATACTTCGCAACATGGGGACTGTGTGGCTATAACATCAAGTCTTGGTTATGTGGATATAGGAGCAGCATAGACAGGCTGTGGGTCTACCGTGCTCTAATTTACACTTCCACCATCTCCCAGTCATAAAAATAGGCGATCGTATATTCCATGGGTTACAAACCTAATGGTTGGTAACAGATGCTGGACTGACGTGGCAAGCAATCTTCAGATTTTTACCTGCCAAAAATAGGAAAAAAAAATGTGATACTTATCTACGACGTCTAACGATACAAATGGATTGAAGATTGATAGACTCAAAAACATTCAATTTTTTTCCAGAATCGAATGTAAGCAGAATTGGTTGATTGCTGTTCTCACCAGTCCAAGTACTTCCAATACCTAAACAAGATTTTATCACAATTAAAACTAAATCTATAGATGCTATCTTTAAGAACATAGCACATTAGTGATCATCCCCATACCAAAATACTCAGATGCAATATCATGCACGATTAGGAAATTCTACTGAAAATAATTAAGATAAGAATTAATATTAATATATGATCTGTTATGTGTTAAACGGAAATCAGTTTGGGTTTCGAAAGGATAGAAACACAGATGCCCAGTTGAAACACCTTTGTATCTGGTAGAGGGAATGATTGAACTTGATGGAAGAAGACTGCTGCGCGTGTCAGAGGACTGCCTGCTGCTCGTGTCAGAGGACTGCCTGCTGCTCGTGTCAGAGGACTGCCTGCTGCTCGTGTCAGAGGACTGCCTGCTGCTCGTGTCAGAGGACTGCCTGCTGCTCGTGTCAGAGGACTGCCTGCTGCTCGTGTCAGAGGACTGCCTGCTGCTCGTGTCAGAGGACTGCCTGCTGCTCGTGTCAGAGGACTGCCTGCTGCTGGTGTCAGAGGACTGCCTGCTGCTCGTGTCAGAGGACTGCCTGCTGCTCGTGTCAGAGGACTGCCTGCTGCTCGTGTCAGAGGACTGCCTGCTGCTCGTGTCAGAGGACTGCCTGCTGCTCGTGTCAGAGGACTGCCTGCTGCTCGTGTCAGAGGACTGCCTGCTGCTCGTGTCAGAGGACTGCCTGCTGCTCAGGTAGATAAAGTCCTCACTGGCTGATTGTTGTTCACAGTGATGTTCAACGCAGAGGAACCCTTGTTGAGGTTTTGGATTTTTGTTTTCTACCAGGAGATTTGCAAACCTAGATGGGAAGTCCACTGATTTAGTGCCATCACGAGGCCTACGAGAGCCTATGAATCGTCACTTAGTATGAGAATGTCATCCGCGTAGACGAGGTTGGTTACCAGGGAGTAGCCGACAATGAACCATGGGTTCTGTGCAAAAGACTATTTGGGGATACAGTCCAAGCCATGGCGCAGCAGAAGAGCACAGGGCCGAGTACGCAGATCTGCCGGATACCGGATGATATTTACAACTCCGTAAGATCCCACTGAAGCCGAATTCTGGCGCTAGTGTGACTGTGGAGCTTCTCAAATAGGGCCAACAGGATGATTGGGATGCCCACGCATTGTAAGCTCTTCTGCAGATTGTGTCTATCCAAAGAATCGAAGACGACCCAAACTTAGGAGACGCGCTAAGGGTGTTTAAACTCATTGTGCAGTTCGCGAGGAGGCAGTGGGTCCTGGTTGTTGGGGATGACGATGCCTCGTTAACAGGGACTGCAGTCTTAAGAGAAGTACATGTGCAAATACCTTGCCGGGGACGTGCAGTAAGGTAATGGGGCTGTAATTTACCTTGTCCAGGGAAATGATTATTTTGTCGCGCCATGCTGCGGGCACTTGGCCAGTTTTGCTGACCGTTACGAAGTGCTGGTGTTGGTAGGTGGTCATTTGGTCAAGGGTGTACTTTAATAGCTAAGGAAAAATATTGTTTGGGCCTACGGCCCTGCCATCTTTCAGTTTCTCTATGGATGCCTCAACCTCAGCAGTGGTGGTGGTTTCGGGGCTAGTATATGTGTCAATAGATGTTGTGAGAGACTCATAAAGTAGATCCGTCGAAGGGGTGGATGGAGGGTCGTTCAAGGCTGTGCTGTAATGTTTGATCCACCTGCTGGCTATTTCCTGTCTTGAGGTGCATGGGGACCCATCGGATTTATTCAGGCATTGGGAGGTGACTGATGGACTCTGGAAGGGGTCGGGGCTGAGAGCTTTAATCATGCGGTATGTTGCTCTCATGCCAGAGCGACCGGGGATTCCGGGGCGTTGTCAGCTATGGTGCTGTAGCGGTGATCTCTAAACAAGACTAAACAACTAGTGAAGTGATGTTCTGAGTTCTTAGTCAACCTGTACTTCTACAGGGGCAGATGCCCATGTGGAGGTCCCACTTAGTCAACATGTACTTCTACAGGGGCAGATGCATATGATGAGGTCCCACTTAGTCAACCTGTACTTCTACAGGGGTGGATGTCCTTGTGCAGGGTGAGCAGGATGTAACCAAGAGCAGGGTTTACTGCTTAGCGGGGTAGTCTCGAACAACTTTTTACTCCGCTGTGTTTGGACAAGTGACAAGGTGCGAGTCCATCTTAATAGACTCAAACACTAGAGCAAAGTAGACCAGCCTGTTAGGGGGCTTCTATTCTGCTCTTAACAAACCACCTAACCATGGCTGGTGTTATGTCATCTCACACAGTTAGTCGCCTCTTACGACATGCTCTCTGTGGGGTAGTGGTGGAATTTTTGTGTTTGTCATACACACAGACCCCGGCGGACCACATAATTATAAAATGCTACTGATCGAGTTATTCATTCTTAGTCACTAGAACTATGTAACAATTTGAATAATATTATTTAGGTAATTTATTTGACTTTCAAGTACGATAGTTACTGCACTTTTACTACCCCATTAACAGTCATTGTGAGATAGGTAAGTAGAAAGCCCACTTAGATCACACGAGCCCGTCATGCCAACTGCCCCATGAAAATGATTGGTGGCGGAAGTTCGAGGCTGCATGCAAGGAGAATGATACCTTTTCAATTTTACTTAACTAGGTCGTTAACTAAGTTGTGTTACAATATTCAAACTGCAAACGGGCCACTGCAGATTGAAAAATTATCCGCTCGGGAAATTATAAATTGAACATTGCAAACAGGGGACAAAAGTTAATTAGAAAAAAAGAGTTTCAGTTTACTCATTTTATTAATTTTCGTTTCACACTTGAGTTTCATTCCTAAGTCTTAAGTAAAGTGGTCAGCATTTGGTCTATCATTCATGGCTGACTTAGAATTAGAGTCAAATATAACAAATAGTATGAAGATATGGATTGGGATTCCACAAATGTCCTGAGACATGAAAGCTTTGTGTGTAAATGTTAAAAACCTATTCTGCACATATACATTTAATTGCTTTAATTGATCGATTAAAGAGATAAAGAAGAGAAGAATACGAGAACCTTTTGGTTTGAGACACAAAAATGAGCAAGGAGAAAAACTGGTTGAATTCTGTCTAAAAAATAACCTCTCCATTGCCAACACCTTATTTGAACAACATCCGCGAAGACTATACACGTGGACCTCCCCTGATGGTACCAGCAGAAATAAAAAAGATTACATCCTGGTACAACAAAAATGGAAGTCAAATGTGCTGGCAACCAAAACACTACCAGGAGGCGGACTGTGACACGGACCACGAACTACTGTTTGCAGTTTTAAAGGCAAAACCTCGTAGGATTTACAAAGGTTTCCAACCAATACGCTTCGATATAAGAGCAATACCTACTGAATACAACATCAAAAGTAGAAAACAAATTTCAGGCGTTGCTGGCGGCACGTGAAGAGATGACATTTGATGAGTTGACATCAGACGCCAGGGATATTTTAATCTCGACAGCGAACGAAATGATTCCCAGGATGTCGCTCAAAAACAGTGTTATATATTAGATGAAACAGTGAAATTCATTGAAGAAAGCAAACAATTGAAACAAATGAGGCGTGAGGGGACCGACAGAACATATATAAACTGAGCAAGAAATGGTTGAAGAGAAATAAGAAAAGATACAAGAAGTTACATAGTGGACACTTGTAAGGACATATCAAATCTACAGCAACAAGGCATAAAGGGAAATGCCATTTGCCAAATGGTAGAAAAATAACAATGTGGGTCAAGATGGCGCCGGACATGGTCGCAGTCGATTTCCCTCTTGATAAAACGGTGTTTTGTTTGTGTTTTCTATGATAACTCTCAGACTATTAACGTGATTCCTGGATATAAATGTGCCGACTTGTGAATTAAGCATAATAATGTGAAAGAAGTGATGCAACGAAGTATATAACAGTGTATTTTTAGTCGTGAAAGGTTGACTAATGTGTACAGTTTTGATGGGACAAAGCGTGGCCGAAACTTGACCCGGCCAAAGGCTAGGTTCGCTCCGTGCTGTATCGTGACCCAGATAACGAAGCATGAACACTGAAACAAAGGAGGTCATCCTGACCCCGTCAAACATACGGTACTTCAGAAAGGAGCTCATCGCACTTCGATCAGCACACTACGTCCCTTCAAACTCAGATCTACATCTGTTGCGTGTGCTGAAAATACACTTAACCGAGGAGGCATCGGAACTCACAAGTATACAATCAAGGCGGAAGACCAGAGGAACGAGAGGTGGAAGAAGAATACACAAACAAATGCACTCAGAAACTGATACCTCAACGCTCGACCCCAGCGATAAAAGAGAAGGGAAGGGCTACCGAGATAATGAGGCACACGCTGACACCATACTGTCTGCATCCGAACCCTTCACTAGAAGTCTTGACAATGTCTTGCCTCTAGAACATGTTAGTCCGGACGAGAGAGTGAGGAAGATCCTGCGCACATCTCCCTCACTATAAAGATATTGCGCAACTCACGATATCACCCTACAGATCATACTCTGACGACTAGCAGCTCGCAACTGGCAGGGCCCCCAAACTGCAGCGGCGGAACAGGCAGAAAACGATCACGAAAACTACCCATCACGCTTGCAACATGGAATGTCCGCACGCTACTGGACAACACCAAAGCAAACAGACCCGAACGACGGACAGCACTGATCGCCAGGGAACTGGCTAGATACAACATCTGCGTAGCTGCCCTGAGCGAGACACGACTGGCAGAGGAAGGGCAGATCACAGAAGAAGGCGCTGGTTATACTTTCTTCTGGAGCGGCCGCAGCAAAGAAGAACGCCGTGAAGCTGGAGTTGGCTTTGCCATCAAGACCAACAGGGTCGACAAGCTCACAAGCATGCCCAGAGGAATTAATGACCGCCTGATTACACTGCGTCTCCCCCTTATAGGAGGGCGCCATGCAACACTCATCAGTGCATACGCACCCACAATGACAAATACTCAGGAAACAAAAGATAAGTTTTATGAGGACCTTGAGGCGCTCATCGCTGCAGTCCCCAAATCTGACAAACTGGTCATCCTCTGTGATTTTAACGCTAGGGTTGGCACAGACCATACAGCATGGGAGGGGACCATTGGCAGACATGGTATCGGAAAGTGCAATAGTAACGGACTGCTTCTTCTGAGGACATGTGCCGCAAATGAACTACTCATTACAAACACAGCTTTCCGACTACCTGTCCGAAATAGAACCACATGGATGCACTCAAGGTCCCGCCACTGGCACCTCATTGACTATATTATCATCAGACGTAGGGATCGAGCGGATGCTATGGTAACGAAGAGCATGTGTGGTGCAGAATGTTGGACCGACCATCGACTTGTCATTGCCCAGCTAAACTTCAAGATCCAGCCAAAAATGCGCCCCCAGGGAAAGAAACCACCGAGGAGGCTAAATGTCTCTCAGTTGAAATACGAACCCACGAGAGGAGGCTTTCAGGAAGAGATTGAGGGTAGACTGTCTGAGCTTCGTTTTGAAAAGACCGACATCGAAAAGAACTGGGCATCATTGAGAAACACACTATACGATACAGCTGTTAAACACATTGGCCCAATCACGCGCAAGCATAAGGACTGGTTTGATGAGATCGATCTAGAAATACAGGGCCTTCTCGATGCAAAACAGGAAGCGCACAGGGAATACTAGAGGGACACACCATCTCCGGCAGCAAAAGCTGCGTTCAATACTGCTCGCAAAGCTGTCCAGACCAGGCTTAGAGAGATGCAAGACTCCAGGCTCAGCCAAAGAGCTGACGAAATTGAGATGTTCGCCGAGCGTCATGACACCAAACGGTTTTACGAGGCACTGAAAGCTCTCTACGGCCCGCAGCCCTCTAGTAATACTCCAGTTCGCAGTGCGGATGGGGTACTGCTAACAGATAAGGTTCAGATTCTAGACAGATGGGCAGACCACTTCTGCAAAATACTAAACCACCCATCGTCCATAAATAAAGAGGCCATCCGGCGAATGCCGCAGGTGGAACTGAACCTGGCGTTGGATTAAGTCATTACTGAGGAGGAAGTCGACAGGGCAATCAGTTCACTATCTATAGGAAAAGCTCCAGGAGCTGATGCAATACCAGCAGAGGTATATAAGACAGCTGGCCCATCCCTCACCAGAAGGATCACTGAACTCTTCTGTCACATGTGGGCTGAAGGTAAAATTCCGCAGCAGCTAAAGGACGCCTCAATCGTTCACCTATACAAAAGAAAAGGCAATCGTCAGGAATGCGACAATCATCGAGGAATATCGCTACTCTCCGTAGCGCGCTTACTGCTAAATAGGCTCAACAAACACCTTGAACAAAGCTACCACCTCCCAGAAAGCCAATGTGGATTCAGAGCCGGAAGAGGAACAGTGGACATGATTTTTGCCGCTCGCCAAGTACAAGAGAAGTGTCGAGAGCAAAATCAGGCCTTGTACACCACATTTATTGATTTGACAAAGGCATTTGATACAGTAAACAGAGGAGGGCTGTGGATGATAATGTCTAAGTTTGGCTGCCCCAACAAGTTCATAACAATGGTGAAACAGCTACACGAAGGCATGTGTGCTCGTGTACTGGACAGCGGTGCAATCTCTAAAACGTTTCTAGTATCAAACGGAGTAAAACAAGGATGTGTACTCGCCCCGACTTTGTTTAGCATGATGTTCGCGGCCACGATGACAGACGCCTTCAGATCATTGGAGCTTGGAATATCCATAAAGTACCGCACAGATGGCAAGTTACTCAATTCCAGAAGAATGAAGGCCAAAACCAAAGTGGCTGGCGACATAATCAGGGAACTTGTATTTGCTGACGACTGTGCTCTAATGAGCAGCTCAGAACTGAACATGCAGGTTGGAATGGACCAGTTCTCTGCCGCATGCGAAAATTTTGGCCTGACCATAAATGCCAAAAAAAAACAGAGGTCATGTACCAACCAGCACCAGGCATGCCGTACACAAAACCAGAGACTACAGTCAGCGGGCAGACGTTGAATGCCGTAGACAAATTCACATATCTGGGCAGCACGCTGTCGAGATCTGTCAGCCTAGACGATGAGGTGGCAAGCAGAATAGCAAAGGCCAGCACAGCCTTTTGTAGAATGCGCTCGATGGTCTGGGCATCAGCGTCAAGAGCAAATTGAAAGTCTACCGTGCAACCATCATTCCAACCCTACTATACGCTTGCGAAAGCTGGACTGTAAACTCTGGACATGCAAGGAGGTTAAACCACTTCCACACAGGTTGCCTGAGGCGAATATTCCACATCCGATGGCAAGATCGTGTCACTGACATCGAGGTTCTCTCGAGGGCTAACATGCCCAGCATACATGCACTGCTAGAAAAAGCATGATTAGGATGGGCCGGACACCTCGTCCGTATGTCAGACGAGCGGCTCCCAAAGAAGCTTCTCTACGGCGAGCTGAGAGACGGATGGCGCGAGAGAGGGCGCCCAAAGAAACGTTTTAAAGACGGTCTGAAGGACTCACTAAAAAGTTGCCAGATAGACTTCGACACCTGGGAATGTCTTGCGAAAAACAGATCTGACTGGAGAAGCGCAGTCAAATCGGGTGTAGCTACCGGTGAAGATGATCGTGTTGTGAAAGCCCAGAACAGACGCCAAACGCGGAAATCCCGAGCAGCGGGAACACCATCCCCTTCTACAAACCTCGTGTGCCCGATATGTAGCAGATGTTTTCGTGCTCGCATTGGCCTGTTCAGCCACATACGCACCCACACCCTACAGGGAAATCTGTGACAAGGATGATGTCGGCGGTCCTCATCGACAACGATGGACAGCTATTACTATTATTATTTTTTATTTATTTTATTATTTATTTAGAAAAATAACACTGTCAGTGGCAACTGGAAAATACTCAAGCAATTTCAGAGTGGAGGCAGAGGCACTGAGGGCTGCAGTAGAAGAAATGGTGACAGGCAAAAGAAATAAAAGCAATTTAGTCCGGTTTACAGATGCCCTGGCCGAAGTCACAGCACTAAAAAACCCGAAAAATACTGAACTTAGTGATTTAAGAGCAGTACTCTGTCAACTATGCCAGCTGTCTGCACCAACAAGAGTAGTGGTACAGTGGGTTCCATCCCACTGTAACATCCAAGGCAACGAGGAGGCAGACAGACTGGCAAAAGAAGATGCAAGACTACAACAACCAGATACTAGTGTGACCTACGAAGAGTCACAAAGGCTAATTAGAGCTAGATACATGACCAAATGGGAAACAGAACATACTGGCTACACAAAAAACGATGCCTATTACCAGTTGAACAGAAGAGAGCAGGTCGTGGTCTTCAGATATCGCACATGCCACAATAGACTGATGTACCACCTATTCAATAAATTGAAGATAGGTGGCACTGACGAATGCTCGTGGGGTACCGGGAAAATGACCGCTGAACATTTACTGCAAAACTGCCCGACATACGAGGATCAGAGAAAGTAGATGTGGCCATCACCAGTGGCAACACTAGACAAGCTCTATGGCAATGTCGACAGCCTCAGGATGACCTCTGCTTTTTTCGAAAAAATACAGGTTGACGTCTGACAGCGAACGAAGAAGAAGAAGAAGAAATCTACAGCAACAAGGCATACAGGGAAATGCCATTAAGGCGATAGGAGCACCAACAAGAGAATTCTGTGCGGTTCCGTATGTCATCAATGAAAAAGAGAATAACACACTAACAGAAAACAATGACATGTGAACTGAAAACCACATCGGGCCACAGCTGTTGACTCTAACAAAAGAGCATCACTTCTGTATGGCTGTTATTGCAACACCATTGAATACAACATCACACCATATTCTCTTTTTCTCAAGTGTATCGCCATTTCCTATATCTTTACTTGTCACAATAAGCGAGAAGAATTTATGTAATGCTAACAAGCCAACACATTTAGAACAACTATAAGGACAACTAAAACAGACACCAACATGTAGACTGTGTGAAACTTGCTCGGAAACCAATTGAAACAAGAATAAATGAAGCGATTTATTTATAACATTTAATTGGGAGAATGGGGAAGTCGGCCGCGCTCTCGACTCGCTCCTGTGTTTGTGTCGAGTATTCTGATGTTTCGTGGTTCCTGTTCGGATTATAATTCACAACTCCTTCACCAGGTGGTATCAGGGACTTTGTTCTGTGGAACTGATGTGCTTTCAATCGGTTATTCTTTTTGTCATGCTGCATTTTGCTGCAATTCATACCTGGCTTGAACCGTGAGAGGCTAGTCCATGATGGAGTTCGGTGTTCCGCTTGGCTACACATCAGAGTTCGGTCCAGGTTACACCTACTCAAGAACCTTTCTGCTCGGCCTTCCTCCTGTCCGCCCCTCCTTCGACAAGAGGTTACACGATACCTCTCCCAACTTCGTATTCTCTGCACAGGAAGGATCACGCTGACCAAAATGTGGACACAATCTAGAGGACTCGGCGACGGGACACGGAAAAAACAACAGGGAGTTTGACATGGACAGACACGGAAAGCCTGACAAAAGCATTGGTCTAATACGCTCCTCGCGGCCCTCATCGCAAGGCAGCGGAGTACTCGGCTCCACCTGGGGAGTCTGTATGAGTTTCGATCGACACGCTATGCATGAACACATTCTCAGCAGTTGGACATGGTAGTGGACAATCGACGCAACGGGCCCTTGGCGCCTACACGAACATCATTATTATTATTATTAATATTGAAATTGCCAGTGTTGAATCAAATGACATGCTATAAAATAAAAATACCTTTATGATTAGAATCCAACTTCTCTTAATTAAAGGCAGCCTTAACGCGTGAGGTTCAGTTATTTGTAATCAGTCTGAGGAGGAATAAGAATGATTTTAAAGTTTGCTTTGAATAATATAATATTTTCCCGAGTAGTAAGCCGGAATCTTTGTATATAACAAGGACAAGAATAGCACCACTTCGCCACAGAGAGCATTTCGTAAGAAGCGACTAACTGTGTGACATGGCATAACACCAGCCATGGTTACCTGGTTTGTTTAGAGCAGCATAGATAGCGCATAGCAGGCTGCAGGTCTACTGTTCTCTAGTGTCTGAGTCCATTACAATGGACTCGCACATCGGTTAACCACCCTCCGTGGTACTTGTCCAAACGCATTGGAGCAATAAACTGCTCGAGCCTAGCCCGCTAAGCAGTAAATCTTCACCCCTCCCCCCCCCCCTCCCGGCTACATCAAGCTCATAACAGAGCTGTGACTTGCACAGTGACATAAACCTCTGTAGAAGTATAGGTCGACTAAAACTAAAACTCAAATACTCAAATATTTGATTCACATGTTTCCAACTTCTATTATGTTTTGCCATATCATCGATGTCATTGTTAACTAGCAACAAGTTGTGCTCTTCTTAGATAAACTGGCCATCATTACGAAAGTGGTTCGTTGGTAAATTATGTTATCTTTGTTTCCATTATTTTTTCAGTCAACGGTCATCTTTGTTTCCATTATTTTATTTTTAGTCAACGGTCATACTAAGTACAGTACAATATATATATATATATATATATATATATATATATATATATATATATATATATATATATATATATATATCAAGATACCGAGCAGCGCATGAGCTGCAGCGGTCAGCGACCCATTGCTGACTGCTTGCGTCAGGGCCTGTGAACCAGTGCTGCCAAGACCCCTCTACACCTCCACGCGGTGATCCTGGATAACAGGCTGCAACAGAGCAGACTGGATAAGGAGAAGGGATCGAAGAGGGAATGCTAACCCGGTACTAAAAAAATGCTTGCTGAAATCGGATGTGTTGTACCGAAAGGTGCAAATATCGCAGTGAAGCTGTAAACTGCGACACAACGCATTCCGTTCTCTGGACTATATTCTGCTACTTAGGCCAGTGTCACGGTTTGGTAGCGGGAGATTGAGAACGAACGAAGCCAAACCAAGCAAAGCCATACACACATTTAGGAGATGAATGATAGTTCCTTCAATGAGCAATTAATTAAAATCAGAAGCAATGGCGGCGATCTTCACATCCATCTATAATAAAAAAGTTAATTCATTTATTTTCATATCGACTTCACGAAATGTAATTAAATAACTGCCTTAAAGACTATCATGTTATAACAACGAATAATATAACTCATTGATATTGCTTAGCTTATACATTTTATATAAAATTTAAGTTGCTATACAATCTCTCAAAGACATAGATTCTTGCGAAATTTAGCGTTGTATTTATAGTAAATCATAGTATTAATGGCTGAGTTAAAAGCCTCAAAATGTTTTCTTAAGGTGTTCATGTTTAAATACACATTGTTGTAACGTTTACCAGGAGAAAAATCTGGAACAACGGCCCCAACAACGCTAGTTAGAATCTTTGGTGTGTTGCATATAACATACACTAGGGATATGAGAACTACCTGCTGGACCACACGCATGCTCTTGTCAGATATATTGTCTGTGGCATTTGCTGTAGCATTAGTGCCCCCTTCTTTGTTAACATTTTTATTGCGAGCCTTTTCACCATCATATTTTGATATAGAGATTAAAGACTGTCTGAACCTTGAAGCTGCTCGAAGACTGTCAGCCATGACCAGAACACAGACCAGAATAATGAACTGTGTTGTTGTGGGCAATACCATGTCAAGGAACACCCAGACAACGATTTTGATAAGCTCCCTGTTACGTGACACCCATAACGTTGGCCTTGTTATATTGTTCTTTTTGTCGTATAATGAAATAATGGCCATGGTGGCTAGTACAGGCGTGTATGTTATCACAGCGAAAATTGTGAAACAAAAAATGAAACACGTAGTCCTCCTTTGAGTAAAAGCGTTTTTAAAATGCAGAGGTTTAGCGACACACATACATCGAGCAACTGCTAGAAAAGTTGTGGTCAGGACGTTGATTACGTTAAGAAGTATCATCAGGTTAGCTAAAATCATCGACACGGCGTAAGGATCCACTGGAAACCGTATAGGTTGTCTCAGCTCAATGACACCTAAAGATACTGAAATACCTAGTGAAAAAGATGATACTAGGTAGGCCAGATCAAAGATGGACAAACCCAGGAAAGAAACAGTTATCCCATCTCTGATCCCCATAGCCGCAAATGTTCGGATGTTGATGATGTTTGAGATCACACCAGCAAACGACAGGACTGTCCCAACAGCAGCGTAGTATTCCATAATGATAGTGTACTCTTCATCCGTGACCAGACCACGAAATGTGACATTCAATTTAGCCATTGTTGATTGCAGTCAGTGTTATCCTTTTACTTGGTTTTCTATTATCTTCTCGTCGCTGCGTGGTGCACGTATTTATACGAATTTTCGATGGAATTTGAATGTTACTATAGCTGTTTCTAATGAGGGATGTTAATTAAATCAATTAACTGTGCCACAACTATTAAACTAAAATATTTATTATAGTAAACTGAAAACGTTTCCAGAACAAATGTAACAGACGCAGGAAACTAAACTATATATTATAATACTGAACACTACCAGTTTTAGGAGAAGTTTTAGATGTTCTGAATCGAATCATTAGATTGGTAGTATTTTAGTGCTGGTGCTAAACAGATTACACGCAATTGTCTCTTTTCTCTGAAGCACGAGCCCCGATTTAGTGAGCCAATTTGCAAGAGTTTGAGACAATTTATGATATTAATAATTTTATAACGCTATCGAAATCAACGAAACGTCTGCGATAATTTTGACACGTTTAAGCATAATTTTAGAATTTTTACCCGAGTAGGAAAACCTGTATCAACACAACAAAGGATATGTAGGTGCGATTGAGGAAATATAGTGACAATGTTTAAAATTAAATTAATAATTTTCAGATATCTAAAATTGTAGGGAGATTGTGATGTCTTGCTAACGAGTCAAAATACAATAAAATATGTTGTATGATGTGACATGTGTATGTGTGTAATTCTTGAGCCAGTCACTATTCTTGTGACAGCTCTAATTTTTCGTACTTGAAAATGTATTAAGAAGACAGCGATTAGCCCGTGACACCGGTTATTTTCTATGTATAAGTGGCGTTATCATTACTCCACAATACGTTGTACTTATTCGTTAGATGATTGGTGCATTCGATTAACGAAATTGTGTGTGTAGAATGTATCGTTTTTAGTATTTAACAGTCCAAAGACAGCCAGCAGAACAGTTGGTTTGTTGCTTGCACTGTCTGATTCCTACTCTTTAGCATGCTGGTATGCATGCTAGCACCGTCGCAGCGCTGTAAGGCATATATTGTCAACTGTTCAGAAGTAAGAGGTTGTGCAATTGAACGATGTGACAGTGTAATCGAAAATAACAATTCCAGCTCAGAATATGCCAAGGGATGGTAGCTCATCGGTATTGTATCACTCCACTACACGAGATGTCTTAAACACACGAAGCTCCAAGTCTTATCATGTGACTTGCAACGTGATTGGCATCATAATCTAGTATTAGCAACAGTAACAATTACAAAATAAAGCTTTGGATCTATAAAATTATTCAATTTAAATGTTCGAAAGAGAAAAACTGAAATTTACATAGAGATAACTCACTGATGACGGAGAGTATTCATATAAAAGGCCAAATATGTTAGCAACAGAACAGTCACAATCGTGAATGTTATTTTTGTATCAGATAGTAGAAAGGAATATGAGCAGGACTCGTCCAAAATGTATGTATCAAGTGCATGTTATGGTTTTCCGGTCGTTCAGCTTTTGGATTATCTACACGTGCGTAACGTTATGCCACACTGGGTCCGATTATCTGACTTCATGCGGATCTTGGTACATTAACTTCAGTTCATGCGACCCTTGGCATATTAACTTCAGTTCATGCGACCCTTGGAACATTAACTTCAGTTTATGCGACCATTGGAACATTAACTTCAGTTCATGCGACCCTTGGAACATTAACTTCAGTTCAAGCCACACTTGACACCTTAACTTCATTTCAAGCAGGCCTTGGACAATTAACTTGACTTTATGTGGCACTTGGGTCATCGTCGTGTCTTCTTGTGACTTTCCGATTACTTCAGGGTTGTTTTGCGTTTGAGACTACTATGAGCACTGTTAAACATATTTGACTAGGACGTTTTCATATCGTGGGGCAATACAATGGCTCTTTGCTACTCGAAACAAACACTCTAAACTGCTATTCCATTCCAGCCGTCCTGTTTCAGCTGAAAAAAAGTTACGATTTATAGTAATGCATATTTTAACTGTAATATTATTGGAGTAAACTAACCCTAGACGTCATAATGATTCTGCCTGAACAATTGTAACAAATACAGTCTAATCTGGGCACTACTTTCTGTGGTTCTCTTTATATTGGTGTCTCCTTAACGGTGCTCTGGTGCATAGCGGACATCTTTTTCCTTCATTTTAAGCGCCTCTGTCAATGTCACCAAGATCGTTTGGTTAAGCAGACTCATATCATGTCTAAGAATACGTCATTGTTAAATGTTATGTCACTCGCAGTTGATCATCAATTTTTTTTTCATTTCAAAGAATCAGATTTTCATCCAGCGTGCCATGTCCTCCCACATCGTCTTTCTCTGTCTATCACTCCCTGCCTTGCCCCTAATAGTTCCTGTTCTATGATTTTATAATCCCTACATTCTAAGTGTATCTCCAGAGTACTGTGCTTCTGTAACACGGTTTTTTTTGTATCAATGATCTGTTAATTTTGCGTTTTGTAATATATTTCTACTGTGTGTCTTTGCTGACCGATCACATCAAGCTCTTGAGAGTTCTTACATGCCTTCCAGCTATGTACATTTTTTATGCTCATATATTGTGTTTATATCTTTTTTCCATTCCTCTATGATTTGTTAGCTCCAATTTCTATTGCTTGATGTCGCTGATGAAGGTCTTTAGGCCGTAACTTAGGTCTTAGTTTCCATTTTCGTCTAAGCTTGTGTAACAGAGTTACAAGTGTCCCACGAGCCAGGGCCAGGGAAGCACTGAAAACATCGTTCCTGGTAGCCACTCATAACTTTAGAACCCTCTCCGAGAGAAGGAGTTCATAGAACATCATTGTTCAGTATTCTTAAACAATGATCACTTGAAACTGTCCAGCCAAAATGGATATTTTCCCACGGTTCCTACTGGGAAATCTCACAACCTTTTAGGTCACATAAAAAGTTCTAGACAAGGTATCCTTCCTTTAGCGGCACAATAGTTCAAGGAAATTTAAGTTGCGGGAACTGAAGAAAAGAAAAAGAGAAGTAATTGACTGCGGTAGGGGAGAATATGATATATACATTAGGGTATCATTCATTTGTTTTTTGTGTGTTGTTTTTGTCTTTGGAATTCGGGATGCCAATATATTTGTAGATTTCTCTCCCAGTATTCCCCATTGCCAATCTATTCAGCCAAACCTCTTTCCTCATAGTCTTCATTAGTTGTTTGATTGTCGCTTGTGTTGTTGGTGTGTATTGTTATTATCATTTGGAAAGCGTCTGGAGTCAGCGATAACAACTTTTCATTACAATTACAATTTATACGGTTCAAATCACGTCCTGCTCAGACTATCACGTCCTGCTCAGACTATCACGTCCTGCTCAGACTATCACGTCCTGCTCAGACTATCACGTCCTGCTCAGACTATCACGTCCTGCTCAGACTATCACGTCCTTTCGTTTTTTCATGATATAATGGCTTCGCCAAATCAACCCAGCTGTAAATGTGTTAGGGGCGAGGTGAAGGGAAAATTTAAGAGCTGCCGCCGGAACTACCGAGTTCGTGCTGTGTCGTTGGCACATTCAGCAATGTAAGAGACTGAGCAAATATAAGAGCGTGCAGGTCCACTGAAATCGATTCTAGAACACACATTTCTTTCTTTTTTTTTCATATATTTGATTGTTTTTATATTTTTCCTTTCCTGTCAACTGAGAATTATGGGATCTTTATTGTTAGCTGTTGATGGCTTGTTGTATCTGTTGTTGCTGTTGTTATATATTTCTTATTAATCATGATGTCTCCGTTCTTGTTCTTAGTGCATCCTTTTTCTTGAGGCAGCCTTGTCGTGTTTGACAAAGTTCTTGATTTCCTTATGCCCAACTCATATATTGTGCTTCTTTCCAATATTTTTTACTACCTTGCATTTGATGATATCCACTGTTCTGTTTCATGTTGGTATGTCGTGCATATTCCATTGTTTAGAAGTTACTGTAGTTAATTACTGAGTGATATTTCTTGCAGAATGTAGGTAGTGTATGGTAACAAAAGTGTTCAAGACAACAGTTAACAACCGGACAACGATGTTAAAAGAATGACGTGAGTTAAACAAAAGATCTTCCGAAACAGGCCAACACATATTGTTGCATCAGAAGCTGCCATCGCCAAAATTTATTCACTAATTTGGGTAGATCGTCCCCCCAGCTTACTTTCGCTAGCACAGAAATTCGCTTCGTCGATAGGGACAATTCAAATGGTGGTTAGCAAGAAAGTGAAGTATCGGAAGGTGTGTTCAGAATGGGTACCTCGGTTGCTGACCAACCACCATAAGGAACAACGCATGGGATGGAGTTTAAAGCACTTGCTGCGATACGAAGAGGAGGGTAATTCGTTGATTTCGCGCATAGTGGCAGATGAACACACCTCGGTCGACAGCTTTCAGCAGTTAGAAACCGAATCACCGCTCGTTGGAAACTGGACGGATTCCGTATCACATCGGCCTTGTTTTCAACGGTCTGCTGAGGAAGCTATGAGTCGGAGGATAATGACATTTTGCAAACTTGACGGTTCGTATGCGCTGTATACACAAAAAAGTGACGCCATCATGTACATCGTACGGATGTTCACTTGGTGCAGTTAGGTTCGTAGATTATTGAAGTAATTACTACAGAATTGCCCCGAAAATGATATACAAAGAAATTCTCACTGACCCATGGAAACAACACTGGAAGAAAAACTTCATGGACCTGTATATGAACTACAAAAGACAGTGAAGTTTATACAAGAGACAACATTGCAGATAAAGACAATATTTTAAAGCGATCGAAAAAAGAAGAAGAAGAGTGAAATAATATATTTTCTATTTTACTGGGATTGGAAAATAGGCCTATTTTTGTGTGGAAGTTGAAGTTATTGTGCATAATTGTGTTGCAGTATATCTTTCTGAGGTAGATCTGTTTAGTTTGTTTATGTAGATGTAGAAATATGTTTGTAAGGAAAATTAACAGAAATGCCAGTCTCGCGAAAGAACACTATCAGTCCTCCGTAGCAATATCCCCAATTGACCGGACACCCAACACACCAAGAGTAGGTTACTCTAAATGTGTGTGTTGTTTTTCAACATCGTTACCTTCCCTTTTTTGTGCCTCAGAGATAAACACACATACAATACAAATCAACAACAATAAGTATTTTATTACTGTATTTCTCAACACACGAAAAAACTATATCTATACACCATCAAATAAAAAAGTTACAGACTCTTAAAGTCAACAACCATAGAAAAAAGTGAGGTGCAGAAAAATCTTGCAGCTGCAGGGGGAAATAGCGTCAGGGTAGAAGGTCACAATTTGTTTTGGATGAGTTGTACATGCTGCTTATGTACTTAAACTTTGCACATAATCACTTTGTTTTACAATCTATGATGGCCGTTATCTTATGTATTGTGTTCTAAGCTTACTGACATTAACCTGTCATATTTGTTGATACTGACACACGGTGTCCTCGTTCAATGTCCTTCTGATTAAATGCTGATACATCTTTTTGAGGTTGTCTGTATATTTATATAGTTATCAGGATAATGATTGCTTTCATCATTATAGTATTATGTACCTGCATATGGATATGTGTATGACGTGACACGATTTTTGAATCTATCATTTATCATAATAAAGTCAATTTAGTTACTTCCTATATCTGAACGGCTTTTCAAATTTGATATTCCTCATAGAGCTTTGTTGTATAAAAAAATGTGTTACAACTAATTATTCTGCGCGTTCGTTCTCAATCTCCCTATACCAAGCCCAGAACAGGGCTTTGCAAGCAGCAGGATGTAGTCTGGAGAACGGAATGCGTTGGGTCGCTAGTTTACAGCTTGATTGCGATATTTGCACCTTTCGGTCCGACACATCCGTCTTCGGCAGAACAACTAATTAATTGGTTTTCTTCACATACATCTGTCAGACTGCTTTCACTTTCGTTTATTGTTCACCGAGTTTATATATCATTACGATATTCTTGCTTGTACTTTTTTTCAGTTTTTGAATTCATATCCAGCAGTAATATCAGAAGATATGTATTTATTATTGATTTAATGGTCTGTTGTAAGTACTGATAATATTTGTCCATTTCTTAAGCACTATGTTCTTGAGTGATTATGTAATATGACAGTTTCGAACGTTTAAGCCCTCAACGTCATGAAAGGGTCTAATGATGCAACACAGGGAATGAGCTGGCAGCAACTCATTACTTCGTGCCTGCAACAGGGTCAGCGAACCAGAGCTGACTAAGGCCCCATTACACGTCCAGTGACAGCGCTGGCGTCTTCTCATGGGTTTTGCCCATGATATGTAAACTTCTGTACTTGCTCGATTATTTTTCCATTGATGATTATATTAATTTGCCGATGTTGCCTGGTTGTTACCATGTCTATCTTCAATGTGTTTATTTTCATGAAACATGAATTAACTGCTGTTAATTTTGTCAAGCGGTATTTTCAACGCTGCTACTGGTCCTGCCAATATTTCCTGGTCATCGGCGACCTTGATGGTATTAGCTTTCATGCCATTGATTTTGACACCCTATTACAACTTCAAAGAATATTTTAAATCTACTTGTCATAATATTCGTTACACAGTCTCGGTTAAAGCAAGCAACCTCGTCACACCCCTATCTGATTGAAACTGTATTTGTTAGTCCTTCTTTGATTGAAATAATGACCCCTTGATTTTCATACTGTTTCTAGATTTACCTAATGATTGGTATCTCTATACGTATTTGCTGCAACATCTGAAAAAGTGTACATCAGTGGACTTGATCAAAGCATTTCTCGTAGTTAATAAAGCAGATAAACAGTGGTCGTTTTTTATGAATCATTTTTTCTGTTTAAGACAATGATTGAATATACAATGGGGCCAGTTCATAACTAATGACTCGATAAGAACAGAGACAAACCAAATATACGACCATCATCCGGATAAAAACAATGGACATTTCCTTAAAATGAACAACAGCCGTCTTCCATTACAAGCACTCGAATGGACACCAAGTGACGTTCAGAGAAGAGGAAGACACAAGGAAACACGTAGAAGAACAATCATCCGAGAGGGCTTAACTATGGACCTCAGAACCATACAAGATCTAAAAACAGTGACGTCCCACCGTTCCAAATGGAGATCGTTTGTTTCTGCCTTATCCGCCGAATTTGGCGCGCAAAGAACATAGACAACTGTTTTACTTACTTATGCATTTGATCGAATTTCCATGTTCTATCCGTGTCTTCAACTTCCTCGCAAAGGTTAGACATTATTCTTCTAAACCAAACAGCAAGAGAGAGCTGGAAAAACAAAACTGAAAGCCTCAACCTAGACAAAGAAGGGGACAAGCTATGGAAGCTAGTCAGAGCCATGAATGATAAAACCCCTTCAAACAAACACATTACCATCAAGCAAGGCGAAAACGTGCTCACTGGAAAAAAAGCCGCAAACGCTTTTGTAGAACACTATGCCAGAGCAAACCACATCGAGGTCCCTGCAGATAGGCATACATACATTAGTGAAGAGCAAAAGGGGCACGACAACATCAATACGGCACCAGAAGAGCATATGATGGCCAAATTAACAATGAGTGAAATGGAAGAGGCCATGAGAACATCAAAGAAAAGGAAATCTCCCGGAAAAGACGGGATAACAAACGAAATGCTGATGGCGCTGGGCCAAACAGCAAAGAGGAAACTGCTATCAGTCCTGAACCAAAGCTGGAAAAGGGGTATTGTACCCCAGGCATGGAAAGACGCAGTACTTGTACCAGTACCAAAGAAAGGAAAGGACAAAACAGATCCAAATGGATACAGGCCTATCAGCCTACTGAGCTGTGTCGGCAAACTGATGGAACGTATGATAAACACCAGACTGATGTGGCATCTGGAAGAAAAACGAATACTAATTCCACAGCAAATAGGCTTTAGACAGCACAGATCCACTGAGGACCAGGTCATCCTCATAGCCCAGGAAATAGAGGATGCCTACCAGGCACAGAAACACACAGTAGCGGTTTGGGTGGACCTGGAAAAGGCATTTGACAAAATCTGGAAAGATGGACTTAGAGTCAAGCTAAGGAGAAGTGAAGTTTGTGGGAGAATGTACAAGTGGATCAACCACTACCTCCATTAAAGAACGGTCATGTCCAATTACAATTGCAGATGAGCAAAAAGGTGACACTTGAGCAGGGAGTACCCCAAGGGGGAGTACTGTCACCCACACTTTTCCTGGTGTATATAAACGACATTACAGAGAATATACCAAGAAGAGTCCATAGCTCAATGTTTGCAGACGATCTGGCTATGTGGACCTCTGAAAAGAATCTCACCATAGCAAGAAATCGGATGCAGCAGGCCCTAACATCGCTGGAATAGTGGGCGAACTCATGACTGGTCAAAATAAACGAGGAGAAAACCACATGTACAATATTCTCGCTTTCATTAAAACCCCAAAGTACCAAATTAAGTCTAAATGGCAAATTCCTGCAGCCAAACGACAACTCAACCTATCTGGGAGTCACATTTGATCGGCGCATGACATGGAAAAGTCAGATCGAGAGAAACCGAATGAGAGCCAGAGAAAGAATGGCAATCATGAGGAAACTTGCTGGCACAAGCTGGGGAGCAGACGAAAGCATACTAAAGAAACTGTACACTGGAAGAGTGAGACCAGTTCTCGAGTATGGCATTGCGGCATGGACAACAGCAGCAAAGGCGAACTTCGATAAAGTTAGCAAACTTCAAAACCAAGCCTTGAGAGTTATAACAGGAGGCATGAAGTCAACGCCTATTGTAGAACTTGAAAAGATTACAAAACTGCAATCCATGACCGATAGAAGAGACTGCAGAGCCCAGCTGCAGTCAGAGAAACTCCGAAGACTGACTGACCATCCAATGCACCAGAGACTAAACAATTTGGGAAATGAGAAACTAAAGCGGAGAAACTTTGCAGAAATAGCCAAAGCAAAGATGCACGAAGATCCCATAAACGCACTAACAACACCAAAGCCCATCACTACTGTACGAAAACCTACTTGGAGGTAGGATATATTTCCAGAGGTGGTAGAAAATATACCAGGTATTGGAAACAAAAACTGCCAGAATGAAAAAGAAAGGAGAGATACTACCCTAAGCCTTATATCGAAAAACTACCCAAGCAGGAACTGGACCCATGCATACACCGACGGTTCTGTAACAAACACTACACAGAATGGAGGGGCAGGAGCATTTCTGAACCTACCAAATGGCAGAAAAATAACACTGTCATTCGCTACTGGTAAGTACACAAGCAATTTCAGAGCGGAGGCAGAGGCACTGAGGACGGCAGTGGAAGAAATGGTGACACATAAAGAAAATGAAAGCCATATAGTCCTGCTTACAGATGCTCTGGCCGTAGTCACAGCGGTAAAAAGCCAGAAAAACACTGAGCTTAATGACTTAAGAGCAGTACTATGTCATCTATGCCAAAAAGGGTAGTGGTACAGTGGGTCCCATCACACTGCAACATCCAAGGCAACGAGGAGGCAGACAGACTGGCAAAAAAAGGTGCAAGACTACCACAAACAGATACTAGTATGACGTACGAAGAGTCAAAACGGCTTATTAAAGCCAGATACATGACCAAATGGGAAACTGAACATACCGGCTACACCAAAAACGATGCCTATTACCAGTTGAACAGAAGAGAGCAGGTCGTTGTCTTCATACTTCGCACTGGCCACAATAGACTGAGGTACCACCTATTCAACAAATTGAAGATAGGTGGTACCGACGAATGCCCGTGTGGTACCGGGGAAATGACCGCTGAGCATCTGCTGCAGAACTGCCCGACATACGAGGATCAGAGAGAGCAGATGTGGCCATCACCAGTGGCAACACAAGACAAACTGTATGGCAGTGTCGACAGCCTCAGGATGATCGCCGCTTTTTTCGAAAAAATAATGGTTACTGTCTGAGTGCGTACGATGAAGAAGAAGAAGAAGACATTATTCTTTGTTTTACAATTCTCTCTCTCTCTCTCTCTCTCTCTATATATATATATATATATATATATATATATATATATATATATATATATATATATATATATATATTATATATATATATATATATATATATATATATATTTATATATATATATATATATATTTATATATATATATATATATTTATATATATATATATATATATATATATATATATACCGTGTCAACCAATAAACAAACCACTACATGTTGGAGGACTGTCACATCTTGTTACTCCAAATATACTCTGATGTAGACAAAATGCTGTATAATGCATGTAGATACTCGTAGAAGTATATTTTTCATAGCAAAGAAGGACACATGCACATATTATTGTCATACGGTTACATTGCAGGGTGCATACTCCGTGGTGAATAATCTTGTGTGAATTATACAGATTGGGGGTAATTAAAATGTATGTCGCCATCCTGGATCAACCCAGAAAAGATTAATATTGAATGCTATATTTTTCTAAATTTTCACTCATTATTTCTCATCACTATTGTCTTCTGTCCCATGGAGGTTTTAATATTTCTTCTGTCGTTCTGTGAAATGAGCCGGATTCTTTCCTCACTGTAAGTGTCCCGGAATCAATTCGAAAAAAAAACACTTCATATTGTTGGACAACTCATTGTTTTGCGTTATAGTAATTACACAGAAATGATACTCTTGTACATACAATGCTTTCGTTTTCTATTCAATCACAAGCACTAAGATATCTTATTTTGTAATTTGGGTATGAACTTAAAAGTGACTAAAGAAAAATCGCATTCTCTGATTGAACAGTGAAATACACAAAACAAAGAAAGAGTTAACATGCAGATCCAGGTGATGATATATACTGTCTCAACGAGATAGATTTTCGATTTAGTTTTGTAATTATAGAAAAACAAAACATATCAATCACCTGTCTGTCTGCACATTCAATTTCAAGTATTTAAAAAAACAGATCTCAGCGCTCCAAGGGGTAGAAAGAGTTCAGATACAAATAAATGTGTCAGAAGAAAATTCACGTTGAATAGGACCGTTAGTGTGTTACATATAAGATACGTTGGAGGCATGATAATTACCTGTTGAACCACACGAACCACGCCATTTTGTCATTGACCTTGGCTGAAGAATTTATTATATTTTCCTTTTCCGTTTTTAATGTTCACTTGGAATCAACATTGATGACTGCGACTAACTTGTCACATCTCAAACACATGACCAGAAAACAAACCAGAATGATGAACAGTGTCGACATGGCCAATACCATCTCAAGACACATCCACAATATGATGTCAATGTTCTCTCTAATACTAGACACTCACTAGGGCGAACTAGTTCTTCCAGACTGACAAATGATAGTCATGTTGGAGGGAACTAACCTGTAACTGACCACAGCGAATTCGCCAAATAAATAATGAAACTTGCAGTTCTTGTTCGAGTACAAGAATTCTTAAAAGTAAGCCGTTTAGCAACACACATAAAAGCGGACAGCAACTTAAAAGGTAATAGTTAGGACGTTAGAAATAGGTGCCCATCGCATACTAAGAAAGCGACAGCATCCGATTTGTGCTGCAAGATGTGCTTTTATATGTTATAATGAACAATCCAGACGCGGTAACTTTGTCGCAGCCGGGGCACTCATGTCATGAGTCAGCTATGGTCGTACTGCATTCTACTCTTCTGGGACTGACGCCTTCTCTAAGCCTCTGCGATGGAATTACCTTCTACTATCTGAGCTCTTCTGGTGATGCTAACGTGCTAGGTGGTACGGTTCTATGCAAGCAGCTCCCAGGAGGTGACATCAATATTGAAACTTTGCAGACACTTTAAAGAAACCTTTGTAGCTTTTCTTCTGTCTTGCCAATGAGTGCCTGCCTGTTTTGAGCTCACCCTATAACATATGCTTGAGGATGCATTATATGGCATGCGATAAACATGTCCCGTCCCTCGTATATGGGCTTTTTTGGAGAATCGTATAGATTCTCATCATATTAGTCGCTGTTGTCAAGAGGTTAAGGCTCTCGCCTCACACGTCGGTGAACGGAAACGGTGGACGATCGAATCCCGCAAGTTCCAAGCGATCTGTGGTCTCACGAGAGGTAAGACCAGACTACCGCCTGCATACTGAGGTACCTTCAGTCATCTCGACCAAAAGTCTTGCCACTGATCCAACGTAAGTCGGAACAAGAGAGTGAGATTGATGGCTAGCACATTCTCTTCTTCACTATATTACAAATGCAGCTCACATTATTTTATTAAGACGAAGCAGTATGATGTTGTGGCCATCATCGCTTGCGATGAGCAATAATTGTTAATCTTACTAAGAGACACTTTTTACTGCCCCCCGATTCTGAGTAGCTGACGCAGACATCTCAAGTGAAAGCAATTTAGTTGTCTGTCGTGTCTGCTGTATACATTTCATGTTTGTCAGACATGCAACAGAGTGGTTAACACCCGGCACGATACACTTTAACCTTTTTCGCAAAACTGATGCTCTGTCGGCTCCAGATGTTTGCTTTTGAGCCTCCCAAACGCAAAGCTCGCCTTTGCAATCTTGATGTTAACCTGAAAGTCAAGATTCGCCTCTTTAGTGAGGATACTGACTAGGTAAGTAAAGCTATCGACTGCCTGGAGACGTTGGTTTTGTACGGTAATGTTTTATTCACTACATAGGCTGGAAAAGTAGCTGTATTTCTCGCGTTAATGGCAAGTTCAAAGCTACTGTAGGTTGTCGAAAACTCCGTCATGGTGAATTGCGTATCCTATTCTTAGATGTTATAGGCATAGTCGCCAGCGAACACGAGTTCCAAGATCGTAGCCTCACTCACCTTAGTGTAAGACTTTAGACAATTCGGATTGAGCAGCCGCCCGTACGTTTTTAATCAGATATACATGTCAGAAGCCAGTGTCAATGACATCATCAGACGATATCCCTGCAAAAATCATGCTAGACATTGTCAGCGTCTGTACACAGCCTTATTCTACACCATTGGTAACTAGGAAGACTAAATACACATTTCTTTCGTGCTGTGGTCGAGCCATCATCTTATCATGAAACTGACGGACAACGGCAATGAATATGCTGGGACAACCAAATCTCGCCATCATTTGCCAGAATCCTTCCCTATTGTAAATGTCAAAATGCTTGGTCAGGTCGACAAAAACTGTGAACAAGTCACAATTCTGTTCTTGATATATATTCTGGAGTTGACGAACTAAGTATATCAAGTCGACCGCCCCACTTCCCGCACGAAAACCACACTGACTCTCTTAAAGTAGAACGTGCTCAAGTGTAACAGTTTAGTGGTTGAGAAAGATTCGATCCAAAATAATGCACACAGTTTGTCAACTGCGGTTATTGCAGGATTAACGGCTGGCGTTTGGCTTGTACATGTGTACAATTGTGGTATCGTTCATCTCCTGGTTAACCGTCTTTGCTTCCCATGTACATCTAATGAGTGCAGTAAGATCACTGAGAAGTATTGGGGATGGTAAATATCAACAAGTAGGAAACTTGATCCTGGAGCCTTACCTAAGGGCTGATAGTGTTGCTGACCGCAGACTCGCTGGGCTTGAAATCAAGTCATTGGTTAATAACAACCTGAGGCATTCGAACTATGGTTTGTTTAGCTGACGAAGTACGGACAGTTAAGGATGGCGTGAAAATGCGCCGCCCAAAGAGTTTGAAAATCTGAACCTTGTCAGAGAATATCACCGTGCCGTCAGAATTAATTACAAGAGAAGGGCGAGGGCCATAGACAGGGCTCAAAGCACAGTAACTCCGTTGATTTGTTGGTATATTCATGTCTTTGAATCTGCCCCGCCTTGTCATGAAGACATACATCTTACATGGTCTCGAGCCTACGTTGCACAACCGTATATATGTTGTGAAATACTGTCCTCATATATGTTAAAAAAGTATGTATTGAAGCAGTTCGAACAAATGGTGCTCTTCATCCAGCAGTATCTTGTAGTTGCGGTGATTTCGTTTAACCAATTAGTCCTTTTTCGAGTTATATGTTCCAAACACACCGTTCGCTGCAGATAGGGGGATTTCATGCCTTAGAAAGCCCATTTATCTTCCACAGTACTCAGTGCGAGCTGATCTCTCTTCATACGTCAGGTCACTGGCCAAGGTCTGCGCATGTGCATCACTAAGTAGCTTGGAGATCGTGAATCTATGCGCAGGCTTCCGTCCCCGATGTCGACAGATAGGCTGCACATTGATGTTAAACTTAGAGACAATGAGCCTGCGATCTGTCCAGCACTCAACAGCACACATGCCCTTAGTAAAACGTACATCTCGTCAATCTCTCCGTGACGTGATAACATAGTCTGTGGGATGCCATTCATTTATATCGAAGATTCTTCTTCGTACGCTGTCAGTCGACAACTTGAATTTGTTTGAAGAAAGCAGCTGTCATCCTGAGGCTGTCGACACTGCCATAGAGCTTGTCTAGTGTTGGCACTGGTGATGGCCACATGTGCTTTCTCTGGTCCTCGTATGTCGGACAATTTTGCAGCAGATGTTCAGCGGTCATTTTGCCTGTCCCACACGTGCATTCGTCAGTGCCACCTATCTTCAGTTTATTGAATAGATCGTACCTCAGTCTGTTGTGGCCTGTGCGGAGTCTGAAGACCACGACCTGCTCTTATCTGTTCAACTGGTAATAGGCTTCATTTTTTGTGAAGCCAGTATGCTGTTTCCCATTTGGCCATGTTTCTAGCCCTAATAAACCTTTTGGACTCTTCGTAGGTCACACTAGAATCTGGTTGTGGTAATCTTGCACCTTCTTCTGCCAGTCTGTCTGCCTCCTCGTTGCCTTGAATGTTATTATGGTATGGAACCCACTGTACCACTACTCTTTTTGGTGCGGACTGCTGGCATAGTTGACAGAGTACTGCTCTTAAATCATTAAGTTCTGTATTTTTCTGGCTTTTTAGTGCTGTAACCACGGACAGGGCATCTGTAAACAGGACTATTTGGCTTTCATTACTTTCGCCTGTCAGCATTGCTTCTACTGCAGCCTTCAGTGCCTCTGGTTCCGCTCTGAAATTGCTTGACAATTTTCCAGTTGCCACTGACAGTGTTATTTTTCTACCATTTGTTAGGCTCAGAAATACCCCTCCCCCTCCATTCTGAGTTGTGTTTGTTACAGAACCGTCGGTGTATGCATGGGTCCAGTCCATGCTTGGGTAGTTTTCCGCTATGTACCTCAGGGTTATGTCTCTTCTTTCTTTTTCAGTCCAACTGTTCTTATTTCATATTGAAGGTTCATCCACGAGGCCTTTTTGCGGGTCAGCAGATGAAACATGGTATTAGTTATAGAGAGGTCATGAAAGGCAAAGAAACTCACCAATAGTTTACCAATACTGTTGCACTTCTCGGAGCCATGTGGCCCAAGAACCCCCCCCCCCCCCCCCCCCCATCCTCCAGCACAAATAATAATCCAAGCCCACTTTGAAGTCCCTAAGATTACAAGCTTTTTGGACTGGGAGACCGACAGAATGAGGATGTGGAGATTCTCGTAGAATGATTTTTTTGCAACACGCGGGACGGCTGTTGTTGCGATTCATGCAATGAACAACCTAGAACTTCGCCCCAACCCAATGAGAGGTGAAGAGACATTCGTCTAACACTGACACCCTTGAAGAGCATAGCAAGCTCTCGGACCCGACGGAATCTGATGGCGAATCCAAAACTATACCCGTGTATTTCTGTGCTGGTACGGCCATTACAGAAACAAATGTTACCGCCTCTAGCCTCAGTAAGCCTATCTTCGTCGGGTAATTTCGTCTTGCTAAGGTCAGCCAATTTCAACAGGAAGGGTACTAGCTCTCTATCTGTCAGTGCTGTCTATGTTCCGGCCTCTAGTGCGGATGTTTCAGGAACGGAAGATTAAAGTCTTCATTTTTTCACATATTCGTCTTCTGATGTAACCTGCACGTCAAGTGATGAAAGTAGAAAACCCTGCGCCGTGTCAGTGCCACTCTCTCGCCCCCTGCTGCTTTAAAGCAGTGGCAAGACGTAGTCAAGATGATCGAAGGTAGCACGGGATGCATATTTTTTCCTCAGGGTTTACTCCCAAATTCTTTCCCGTAAAAAGGTGACCCACAAGCCAGCAGGAAGAGTTGACCACCGCACGGTCACTCAGACAACAACAAAATCTTATGCATAAAAGCATAATATGGTATCACACCATACATTAAAATATAACTAACATGCATTTTATAGACATACATACATTTACAAAATTGAATTTTAAAAAACTTTAGGGAATGCACTGTTGTCGAGATGTAATGCACTAGTCTTTCAAAGCAATGAACTTTAACGGTCGGCGATCGAATCCCACAAGTTTGCAACCAAAAATTTTACTCATTGTTGGTAAGACCAGAGTTCCTGCATCCTGAGATATATCTTCAGTTCTCTCGACTGATTGCCTTGCCACTGGTCCAAGGTACTAGACGTGTTCGAATGAAACCGCACCAAACTGCAAGAAGTGAACATACATACGATGCGCATGATCATATCACTTCTGATGTAAACAGCATATACCAACCATCAAGTTTGCAAAATTGTATTATCCTTCAAATCATATATTCCTCAGCATACCGTTGAAAACATGACAGATGTGACACATAATCCATCCAGAGTTGATCAGCAAGCGGTGATTCGGTTTCTAACAGCTAAAGGATGTCGACCAGTTGACATTCATTGCAGAATGCAGGCAGTGTATGGTGACAAAAGTGTACCGAAGATAGCAGTGAAAAACTGGACAACGATGTTTAAAAAAGGACATAAGTTTACAAAAGATCTTTCGAGACCAGGTCAGTCGCATTTTGTTGAGTCAGAAGATGCCATCGCCAAAATTGATGAAGCAATTCGGGTGGAACGTCGCCGGAACTTACGTTCGCCACAGTTTTGTCACTATGCACCACTGCCTGCATTCTGCGATGATTGTCAACTGGACGACATCCTTTAGCTGTTAGAAACCGAATCACTGCTCGCTGATCAATTCTGGACGGATTCCGTATCACACCCGCCATGTTTTTAACAGTCTGCTGAGGAAACTATGAGTCGGAGGACAATGAAATGTTGCAAACTTGACGTTTGTATGTGCTGTTTACATCATGCCCATCGTACGTATGTTTACTAGGTGTAGTTAGGTCCGGTTTCATTTGAACACGCCTCGTACCTCGTGACCAGAGAGTGATGCTTATGATCAGCGCAGGTTATTCGTCACTGTAATCCAAGTGACATCATCAATACAAAAAACATTTGATGATGTAACATCTGCAACTAACTATCCCTAGTGAAGGATCAGAGTCTACTGTCTGACCTGAAACCCACAGGAGCTACCGTAGGTATTTCAGCAATATTTTGATGAAGACTCATAATGTAGTAGTGGACATTGTAAAATGATGAGTTTGAGACCTTGCAATGTCACTCAGTTCTGTAGCATCTAACGATACAGACTCATCAAGTACAGACTATTGAAACATGTGCGTCACATCAAAGGAAGACAAAGAAAGTAAGCGAACTGTCATTCCGTCACTATTAACTATGGCAATATAAGTTCTGACGTAAATGACATTTGAGATTACACAAGTTAAGGACAACCCTGTCTGAACAGCAGCAAGTATTTCAAAATGATGGGATGTGTGACAAGGGCACGAAATATAACTTTGTGTATCATCAAGTGGCTTACTTCTACTTTCAGTTGCTGTGTATACCGTTTATGTGTGTTCGTGGTTCACATCATAGTTAAACAGAAAACAATCAAAATGAGGATACGTGTTATCTGCCTTCCACTATTTAGCCTATCTGCAAGTGACGTAGTCTGCGTTCAAATGGTAGTTGAATAAATAATTTAAATAACATCTTCAATATGTTTTAGATTACTTCAAAAAATGATTAGACGATTACATAAATAAATCTCTGAGCGAAATAATTGAGCTTCTACTTCCTTTGTTGTTCTACTGCTATTGTAATACGGCGTCGCTAAAGGCTGGATGCGTAGATTTCTTGTTATCGCCAAGTGAGAAGCTTGTATGAACAATTTTACATGAGTAGCTGGAGATAATTCATTGCTGAAACAAAGGAATAAATGTTTAAGTAGAAAATCGCTGGGATTATTTGTCACGTCAGATTTAAAGAACCGTAACATTCGCGTTATTTCTGTATCCTTAAATTAGTTTAATATTCGTTCAGGTGAGAAAATGTTACAGCGATTTTGTGACACAGAAATCAGTAATGTTTTATCAGTTTATTTGTCATTATTTTGACAAACACTTATCGGTAATATGCTCTGTTATACTACAAATATATGGGTACATTTACATTTTGTTTCAATAAATTAAACTAGCTTAAAGAGGGACAATGTGGTTGAAGAAATGTAATGCTGAACGTTTCTAGAATGTACGAGACTAATTTTGAGTTCCTTTTGTATTTAAGTAGCAATGACATTTCAATACTAGCAAAATGTTAAGAAACATTTATGATAAAGACACATTTTTTTGTATACCGTGTTAAAACAAATAGTACCCCGTAGCAGCTATCTACGATTATGACAATATATGGGAGTGTGTATATATATATATATATATATATATATATATATATATATACATATATATATATATATATATATATTTATATATATATATACACACACACACATATATATATATATATATATGGAGGTATGTGTGTCCACAAATGCGCAGACACACAATCAACCGAGCTCTGACACGCCGCATGATGTTGTTGAAAATAGTAATACTTATACTTCTTGCCTTATCTAATCGAAAAAGTTTCTATGTAAGCTCAGCGTAAATGGGAATTATTTTTAATACGCACTCAATAGACATTCAATATAACAATTTGTTAAATTTTTATTAGTAGTTGTAGTTATTAAAGAATATTTACTGTTTACTGTTTTTATTTTTAACTGTAAATGAAAGAATATATTTTTTAGTGCTATTTTTATTATCAGTTGTAGATAATAAAGTATTGTATGCGTCAAGTAAACCGGTCATGATTTCGACATAGATAAGCATGTGTGACTATTTGATAGGACTTCATTGCTTGTTGTAAACAGACTTTAATGTAGCAGATCAAAACGTGGCGCAGAATTGTGTGACAGCATATAGTAGACGGTACCGTGTCTCAAATAAATCGTTTGTAGTTTCATATGTCTGTCCGGTGTTTCAAATGTTATTATTATTTATACACATACACTTATAGTACGGTTTTGAGCAATGACCAGATTAGGCTCTCTTGTTCTGTCCTTTTTAAATATATAATGATACATGTACACTCCAGTTATTTCCAAGCAATTAGTGCCCCTCTTTCAAACGCATTCACCAATACACTGATTTGAAACCAGCATAAATCTCAAACCTAAATTTGGACACTCCTACTTGCACTATGAAGTTCAAATTGAGTCGCATTTTATGGGAAGAGAAGAAAACAAATGTAGAGGTATTGAACGAGTTGTGGGTGAAAATAGAATTTCTGATTGAAATCATTGTTAGACAGTTACATTATTTTGGCCAGATAATAAGATATACATCCTTGTTGAAAATCAAACCAGAGGGTAGGGTGGAAGGCAGTCGTTAAAGAGGCAGATAAATGGGAGGTTACAATCAAGAGATGGACTGAAAAAACGGTTTAGTTCTTGAAGAGTGTTGTAGTTCTTGAAGAGTGTTGTAGTTCAAGATTGCTTTAGTCCAGATAATCGTTGTAGTTCTCGAAGAGTGTTGTAGTTATTAAAGAATGGTGCAGTTCTTGAAGAGTGTTGTAATTCAAGATTGCTTTAGTCCATATAATCGTTGTAGTTCTTGAAGAGTTGTTGTAGTTCAAGATTGCTTTAGTCCAGACAATCGTTGTAGTTCTTGAAAAGTGTTGTAATTATTGAAGAGTGGTGTAGTTCTTGAAGCGTGTTGTAGTTTTTGAAAAGTGATGTAGTTTTTGAAGAGTGTTGTAGTTCTTTAAGAGTGGTGTAGGTCTTGAAGAGTGTTGTAGTTCAAAATTGCTTTAGTTCAGACATTCGTTGTAGTTCTTGAAGAGTGTTGTAGTTCAAGATTGCTTTAGTCCAGACAATCGTTGTAGTTCTTGAAAAGTGTTGTAATTATTGAAGAGTGGTGTAGTTCTTGAAGCGTGTTGTCATTCTTGAAGAGTTGTATAGTTTTTGAAGAGTGTTGTAGTTCTTGAAGAGTGTTGTAGTTCTTGTATAAGTATAACAGCACCCATTATATTTTTCAAAAATATAAACGACATTAATTCATGCTGCCTTTAGCATGTCTCAAACAGCATACACGCAGATGACTTTGCTGTATGGACAGCTACAGAGCATGCGACAGTCGCCTCTTACATGCTCCTAAAGACAGCAGAGAAGGTGGAGAACTAGACAAAAGAGTGGGGGCTGGAAACAAACAACACTAAAACCTCAACTACTCTCCTTTCACTCTTCTCTCAAAAAGAGACAATTAAAATAAAGATCGGAAACCAACAAATACACCAGTTGGATACACCCACATTCCTTGTTCGCGTTCCATTCCCACATAACTTTTCTGTAAGCCAATTATAGAGAAAATCCAGACAAGAGCCATAAAACGACTCAGTGATGAAAAAACTAAAGCAGATCTACACTGGTGCAATCATATCAATCACGGAATATGTCTCTAGCACTTGGACAGTAGCGGCCAAAGCAAACACAGGAAACAGAGTCCAAATTATGGGTTACAGAATTACCTTTGGTGCACTGAAAAGCACTCCAATCACAAGGCTGGGAAAAACAGCAAATATCGGGCCTCTCAAATTAAGTAGAAAGTTAAACAAATACCATAAGTTCAAAAAGAAGAACAAAAACAGACTATTAATGAAAAGCCCCAACCACCTGGCCAGAGAAATCCACAAAAAACACGCAGACATCATTGAAGCTGAAACCAAAATATGCGAAGCACTCATTCCAGAACCTTGAACACAGAGCCATAACAGGTCCAAAATAATCTTGGAGTTTCCAGGGTTAACGAATAATTGTGTGCAGTCAGCAACAGAACAACAATGCACGTTCTGCAGGAACTCAAGACACAGTACCCCAGCTACTCTTGGGCACACGTGTTCCAAGATGGATCGGCCTCAGTGAGTGATAAAAGGGGAGGCAGTGGAATCTACATCGCACACCCCAATGGCGAAATAGAAAATCACTCCATGCCAATGAGCGAGACTTGTACCAATTTTAGAACTGATGCAACAACTGTTTTACGGCAACTCAGATTCTTATCAGCCGAAACATAATTACAAGGAAAACGTCCATTTCAATGGACTCCAGGAGTGTGCTCCAAGCCATCTCTAGACCCCCAAACGAGATATACTCTTACACGAAATAAAATTCAACATCGAATTGCTGTCTAAACAAAAAACAGATCTAACCCTTCAGTAGGTTCCGGTCCACAGTGAGATCCTTGGAAATGAGAAAGCAGATGAGTTCGCAAAAGCTGGAAGTGGCGGCACGCAGACTCCTCCATCTACATAGCTATAAAGAAGAAAAGACACGCATCAAAGATCTGTCAGGACAAAATGGAGACGCCAGCAGAAAGAATACAAGCTTTAAAAAGACAGTACAGACAAACTTGGCAGAGATGGACAGACAAAGACCTACAGACTCAGAACGGGACATTAGCAATCCCAAGGCGCACCTCCACAGATTGTGGAGCACCCAAGCAAACACCAGAACATATCCTTCAGGACTGCCCTGTCTATGCAGACCAAAGAGCGGCAGTCAACCTCACCGGACTAGAAGCGTAGCATCATTTGATCGATTAAGAAGTTCTTGACATTTACTGGAGTTACTAAAATGATTAAGATGGTTTTAACATAGCGTAGTTCATGAAGGTCGCTTTAATTATTGAATATGGCTTGGCTTGGCTTCGTTCGTTCTCAATCTCCCGGTACCAAACCCTGAAAGGACTTACGTAGCAGAATGTAGTCCAGAGAACGGAATGCGTTGTGTCGTAGTTTACAGCTTGACCAAAACAGCAAATCAGAGACAATAAAAATAAGCCGAATATAGAAGTCAATGTTCAGGTGAAATGTTCAGAACTTAAACAAGAGTATTGGGTAGCGTGTTCACACAAGATGGAAGTGTGAATAGAGAGGTGGAAACAAGAATACAGAAAGCAAATATGGATTTATATCAGCTTTCACCATTACTAAGACACAAACACATCCTAGTGGAGACCAAAACACATCTGATAAATAGTATTTTTATATCAAGTCTCTGCGACCAGTGTCAGACATTGATTTCCACTAAAGACACAAGCAAGAAAAAAACAGGGTATGCGAAATGGTTTTGTGAAAAGATGTTCGGGTGACAAGGCTAGATAGAGCACGAAACGAAGAAACCAGACAACATGTAACCAAAACACCGTGCATGGAATACACGGAAAGACAGAATGAAATGCTTCTGACACCTGACAAGAAAGTAACCAAAATTACCAGCTGCGCAAATCTACAACACCAGACAAGAGGGCTGCTGCAGAGCAAAGGGGAGACGAAGAAAAAGATGAGAAAACGATGTAAGAAACATGTAATTACAAAAATATCGGAGGAACATCTGACACAAGATTGAAATCTAAACGCTCCAACAACGTCTACCGACACATGATTTAGATGATGATGAGAATGATGATTATTGTTAATATTGTTTCCTGTATTCAGATTTAGTGTCTTTTTAATCACCGACAAATGTGTTATTCAAACATAATACACAGCGTATCGTTTCTAGAACTTTCTTCCAAGCTCAGAATATCACCTGAAAACTTAAAATGTCTCATTGTGAGCTAATTCAAGCATTTGAGATTCTTCTTCGGGTTAGCCTGTACAGTACAATGTTTCTTATGAAATGGGTTGCAACAGACGAATAATTGCTGCTGCTGCTATATCTCACCTGTCTCTCTCTCTCTCCCCCTCTCTCTCTCTCTCTCTCTCTCTTTCACATACACACACATTTCTTCACTCTGGAACATACTGAATACACAGCTGTCTCTTGCTCTCTCTCTATCTCTCTCTCTCTCTTTCTCTCACTCTGACATACACACACATTTCTTCACTCTAGAACATACTGAATACACAGCTGTCTCTTGCTCTCTCTCTCTCTCTCTCTTTCTCTCACTCTGACATACACACACATTTCTTCACTCTGGAACATACTGAATACACAGCACACAACAGTACACAAGTTGTGATTAGGAGTTACATAGATACTAACAAACAGTACCACTACTTTTACAACAGCTACAACAGCGCATGGAAACAAGAACGCACACACGATCTCTTTCTCATTCTTATTCTTAAGCGAAAAGGATTTAAAATTATATTTATATATTATATATATATATATATATATATATATATATATATATATATATATATATACACATATATATATACATATATATATATATACATATTAATATATACATATATATATGTATACACACATATGTATATATATATATATATATATATATATATATATATAAATATATATATATACATATCATCGAATAAATTTGATACGTAGTACAGTTTGTTCTTCTGGTCAAGCCGACCATATAATATATATCCATCATTAATAGCAAATTTTTTTTTATAACCCATTTCCTTCATATGAAAGTTAAATTTTTTTCTGAGGAATAAAGAAACCTCAAAATTATTCCATTTTGTAATCGTTAAACATTATATTTTGTCAAACCAAGCTTTCCCACTTTCTGAGAAAATGTATTTCATCCAGAGATAACTAATACAACAGTGTCGGATATGTTGTAGTTTAATGGATTTAAAAAAAAATGACAAGCAATTTGTTGACTTTTAGACATTGAACGATATTTTTATGTCACAAAATCGCTGTAATCGCTAGCATTATTTTAGTAAAACTAGTAGTGGAATGGTTTCAGGCTATACAGAAACAGAGATAATGTCACGTTTATTTAGATCGGCCGATGTGATACTTAAATATTTACTTTTATTTATAAATTGAAATATCTACAACTATTCACATACATTTGTTTATGTTCGATTATTTCCCTCAGAGATTGGATTTATTGAACTGCTCTAGTATGGATAGAAAAGTGGAATCAGGAATACATAACGCACAGTAGGTTTCCTTTCAGCTTTCCATATTTTTAACACACAAACATATCACAGTGGAGAGACAGCTGATAAATAATACTATTTATATACCAACAGATATAAGTACTGTTCTACAATATTAAAGATGTTACGTTATTGGTGTTCCTTGAGTATTTATCTACAATTTGAACTCAGAATATGTCACCTGCACATACAATAAACAGAAGGGAGATAACATTTTAAATAGTTTTCGTACAACTACTGGGAGAGTAACTCGACGAAAACACATATTGAACTTGCACTGCAACTGGGAGTTGAAATAAACAGCATTATGGTGTACAATGTCACATTTCGGGGTCTGGTCACTGATGAAGAATACATCATCATTATGGAATACTACGCTGCTGTTGGAACAATATTGTCCTTAATTGGGGTAATCTCAAACATCATCAACACCATAACCTTTATAGCAATGGGTATCACAGACGGAATTACTGTTTCTTTTCTTGCTTTGTCCAACTTTGATATGGTCTACATGTTTTCATCATTTTCACTTGGTATTTCAGTATCATTAGGTGTTATTGAACTGAGACACCCTACACGATTTCCAATTGATCCTTACGCAGTGTCCACCATTCTAGCTAACATTATGATTCTTATTAACGTAACTAATGTTCTTACCACGACCTTTCTAGCAATTGCACGATGCATGTGTGTTGCTAAACCGCTTACTTTTAAGAACACGTTTACTCGAAGTAGAACTATAAGGTTCATTATTTCCTTTGCAATTTTCGCCGTGAGCAGTTATACGCCAGTTCTTGCCAATATGGCCATCATTTCACAGTACAGCAAAAGGAACAACTTGACTAGACCAACGTTATGGGTTTCTCGTAATAGAGAGTCCATCAAAGTCATCGTGTGGGTGCTGCTTGACATGGTGCTGCCCACGGCGACACAGTTCATCATTCTGGTCTGTGTTCTAGTCATGGCTAGGAGTCTTCGAGAAGCATCCAAGTTCAGAAATTCTTCAGTAGTGAGTCAACAGAATACAAGAGTAAAGGACAGCGTTAAAAGTATTCCCTTGGATGTGAGCACACACATGAATTCTAACTCTCTAGTCAATGTCATGGAAAAAATGGCTGACAAGAACTTGCGTGTGGTCCAGCAGGTAGTGCTCATTTCCCTAGTGTATGTTATATGTAACACACCAAAGATCATAATCAGCGTCGTGGGAGCTATTGAACTGGAATTTGCTCCAGGTAAACGATACAACAATTTGTATTTAAACGTTAACACACTGAGAAAACATTTTGAGGCTTTCAATGCTTCCATTAATACGGCGATATACTATAAATACAACACTAAGTTTCGCAAAACTATGTCTTCGAGACATCACACATAATCAGCTTGACATGCTTGAAGTGTGTATCTTAACTGTGTCAGTGTGATATACAGTTTGTCACTAAATCAGAGACTGGTGGTATTTTCTTCAGCTATCTCTTAAGTATTGTATTTTAGTTTTTGAGTTTGTGTATCTTTTAGAGGAAGATCAAGAATGCAAGTACAAAACTTAACTATCATTTGTGTGTTAGTACTGTAACGTACATCAAGAAGCAATAAAACGTTATGTTTGCCTCGTGAATGAATGGGGACCGTTAATGTGGAGGAGAGAAAAGACCAACTGCACATCCATAAATCTCGTGAAATGAATAGAAGAGAGTTGTGCATGCAGCTAAAAACCCAATAATATTAAACGAATTGCTACAGAAACAAACACTGTTGTTTGTGAATGTCCACAATGAGTAGATTACTCTTTTTTGAACCAAAGGTTTATTGTGACCACTCTTACCCGCCACAAGAAATATAATTAAACTGCTCCATAAATCAAATCATAATAATAAACATGCTGAGCAGCGCATGAGCTGCAGTGGTCAGCGACCCATAGCTGACTGGAAGCGTTAGGGCTAGCGAATCAGAGCTGCCAAGACCCTTCTACATCTCCACGCGGTGATACTGGATAACAGGCTGTAGCAGGACAGACTGGCTAGGGGAAAGTACCGAAGAGGGAATGATAACCCGGTACTAAAAAAATGGTTGCTGAAGTCGAATGTGTTGGACCGAAAGGTTCAAATATCGCAGTCAAGCTGTAAACTACGACACAACGCATTCCGTTCTCTGTACTACATTCTGCTACTTAAGTCCTTTCAGGGTTGGTAGCGGGATATTGAAAACGAACGAAGCCAAGCCAAGCCATAATAATAAACGTAATAACAATTATATATGTACGTATAAATTACAAGTTTTATGAGGCAGTATAATTACAGTTACAATGAATTCATTCAACCCAAATGCAGACTTCTGCAACAACAATTAAGTTTCTCCGTTCTTAGCGCTCACGTTTTAATTAAAATGAACTTGTGGCTTGTTCAATTACAAAAACCAACACATATTTAATCACACAATATTGGGAAAACAATGCGCGCACAAGAAGAGTTTTTCAGTACTCCAGTTTCACAAGATCTACCAGACATTTAATTGCCGAAACTGGAACTGAAAGTTAATTGCGCGAAACTGACCAACGAGGAATTCAAGAAAACAATTTTACTTCTAAAAGATGGTATGCGCACTGGCTCAGGGAAAGATATGTTCTATGAGAAAAGCATATCATGCGAAGATCAATTAGGTTCACTGCGGTAATAGTTGATCAAAGTGTGGAATGGAAGGAACTATTACTGTATTTCCACTTTGTGAGTTATAAAAAGACATTATAACAGTTTAAACAGGGAATCATTCTGGCAATTATAAAGTCACTATTGTGTGCCCCTGAGGTTCACTAACAGAATTAACACAATCTATTCATGTCCGCAATATGAAGTGTGGGGGTTCATCATGATGAAGAGCTGTACTCGCCCTTTGAAATCAGAACAGGCGTTGTTCAGGGATGTTTCTTATCACCATTTCTCTTTCTGCAGGCTATTCACTAGATTAAGAAGAACACAACTTAAAACTGCGATAGTGCAATTCTAGTCTTTACGGAAAACCTGCTGGCTCTTCTGTCTCAACCACGAGCAGATTCAAAATAAAAGAATTATACTTGATGAATGGTCACTAAAATTTATTCGGAAGATTCACAGAGTCAAGACAAAGATTATGAAAATAAAATCACATAGCAACGATTGTCTTGGGAGACGCAATGCTACAATTGATAAAATCATGCATCTATCTGAGTAGAAATACAAATAAAGTAGGAGGTACTAGTACTGGATTATTGGACGACCTGACCAGTTACCAAGAGTGTGTTACGCCGCTACGGATCACAACTTCGCTTCCAATGTCTGCTGTCTTGGACCACTGTAGACCAGTGCGTGGGTGATAAGTTCTACGTCTGTAACATTGTGGATGTTGTTTCTGAGTTCGAGGAGGTTGGATAAGTGTGTTGGGGGTATTCCCCGTGGCCGTTCTCTGTGTCGTGTACCAGACTGCTGTCGCTGTGTTCCAACAGTCATCAGTTCTCTGTGTCGTGTGTACCAGACTGATGTCGCTGTGTTCCAACGGTCATCAGTTCTCTGTGTTGTGTGTACCAGACTGCTGTCGCTGTGTTCCAACGGTCATCAGTTCTCTGTGTCGTGTGTACCAGACTGCTGTCGCTGTGTTCCAACGGTCATCAGTTCTACGGAACAGGTGACCAGCCCAGCAATGCTTTGCCTTGTCTAGGTGGGTAACTGCATCCTTCACCAATGACATTTGCCGTAAGTCGGTGTTGTTAAGACCTGTCACCCGTTGATTGTAAAACGAGGAACGTCTCTCTCGAGATACTCGGTTCAGTCTGAGATTGGATTCCATTTCTTTCGCAAGTGCCTAACACATGACAGGCAGAACTGTGACGTTGAATAGGAAGCCGCGCAGACTCTGTTCTTGGGTATGGTCTAGTACCGTCCTTATTACGAGAAAGCCGTCCATCCTGCGGACGACTTGTTAATTCTGGGTTTAGGATGTTCTGCATGTTCAATACGCGCCGCAGATAGATATTTCTCTTCACGTCCTCCAGATTCTTGCCATCAATGATAACTGGGTCATTGGTAACGAAACGGTTATGTATGACTTTTGTCTAGGAGGTACCCAATAACGATATTAATACAGGAATGAAATAGACGAGAGAGAATGTCATTGCGTTATAAAATTTATTGATTTCGAAAAAATGCTAACAATGTAGGACTTCAACTCCATATGAAGTTTTTCCTATTGTTTGGTTCTATAGCACTGAAAACAACGAAAACGACAACGACAGGGGTTCAAACATACAGCATTGGATGCGTGCACTGATTAGAAGAGTTATAATAGTATAACTAAGATTTGTATTTCCGGTTCAAGATGGTGCCACATTTATCGAAAACGGCAACATGTATATTTCACGATGAATTATTTAACACAGACTGTAAAGTCTGAAATGTAGCAGAGTTGAACACATTTCTGAGGAGATCTTCGACGCTCCGTAGCATTACCTTTAGAATAGAAAGAATTTACAGTAGCTGAGAATTACAATACTTTATTTTCGTGATTGTGGTTAGCCGGCCAGTAACGTGACGTCACGATCCACTAATATGGCGTGACATGGTCAGAAGAATTCAACGCCAGTTCCCTTACTAACTAACCTGATGATAGTGGTTTCTTATTTAGAAGACACAGAGTGTATACGAATGTTTAATAATAATTGCTGCCTTGTATTTGGTCTGGGTGATAGTATGGTAATAATCTCAGAACATAAAATGGTTGCACGAAAATGCGTGCAAATGATTTACAGGAAGAAGAGAAGGGCCGATTTTATACTGTATGTACAATAACTATTAATATGCCAGAAGAAAACTAGAAATATGACGCTACTGTGTGTAAAATAACTATTAATATGCCAGAAGAAAACTAGAAATATGACGCTACTGTGTGTACAATAACTACTAGTATGGCAGTAGAACAAAAGGGCATGCTATCTGTAACGATGCGCAATATATACTAATGTCTATTATTTGTTCTGTTCCTGACCTCCCACTCTGCAAGATTATTTTGCACCTGTCCTGGCTCCGTGACCAGGGTTCTGGAATGAGTGCTTCGCACTTTTGTATGTCAAATTAAAGGATGTCTGTGTGTTTTTTGTGGATTTCTCCAACCAAATGGTCGGGGCTTTTCCTTAATAGTCTGTTTTTTGTTTCAGCCAACTGTTGGATCCTTGGACACGAGAAAACAGGGAAAGCAGATGAGCTAGCAAAAATCCGGAAGTGGCGGCAGGCAGACTCTCCATCCACAGATCTATACATAAGCAAAGACACTCATCAAGCGATCCATGAAGACAGAGTGAAGAGACCAGCACAAATAATACAAGCCTGAAAATGTCAGCGTAGATAAACTTGGCAGAGATGGGCAGACACAGATTTTTAGACTCAGGACGGGACATTGAAGCCTCAAGACCCACCTCAATAGAATGGTTCTCATAGAGACACCGCCACGTGCGATTGTGGAGCACCCAATCAAACACCAGAACATATTTTGCAGGACTGCTGACCAAAGGGAAGCAGTCTGGCCAGAAGGAACGACCATGCTCGAATAGCTGTTGTGGACCGACGAAGATCTGAACCGCCCAGTCCAATTTGTGAACATCACCAGACAAGAAGCATTACATCAGTTGATCGATGAAGAAGATGAACAACAATGTTCATACATTCAAGAACAGTTTGGATGCACACATTTATTTGTATACTTAATCTAAGTATACTGATACTAAAATCACGTTTTTAAATGATCTGTGTAACAAATTTTATCATAATTTATCTGTTACATTAACATATCTAATATTCAAATGGGAAGAATGTAATCGTCGATCAAATATAACTACTTTGTGTCTTCACATAGATGTCTTTAAATAGATGAACGGTAGTGTAAAGAAATGTTAAATACATTTTTGTATAAAATTTATGTGAAAATAAATTGTGGATTTCCCATAAAATATCAAGCTTTGTACATGCTTGAAGCTCCTAACATTAGTTATCACTAATAGAAAATACAGTAAGACACAACACACATTAGTTGTATCATTGTATGTCAGTAAATGAAGATTTGGCGTCCATTTCAATCATACAAAAAAGAAATTGTAAAACAACGCCATCAAGGAAAATTATATAAGTTGAGGTTACGGAACAGTTACCTTTTTGTTTCAAATTTTTCTTATTCGAAACATTATTTTAATCTTTTTCATGTACCCATTTGAATGGACTTTAAAATAGAAGCAATTTATCTAACATAAAAAATGATATATAAATGGTAGTCCACATGTATTGTAAATACATATAAAACAAATAGCCTGTGATGCTTGTTCTGCATATATTCTCTGCTTATAATCATTGGAAACCATTTTTATCAATACAATTTTGCTGGAGCAAATTGATCGATCAACGAATTTCTTAAATTCAATCCTTTTTTAAAGAGAAAAAGCTCAAATGACCCTTAAATTGAATAGCTCATCCACAGGAAGTGACATTAAAAATGGTGGATTAGAGTAAGCTTCGAAAATTGTTCTTCAAACTTTGCAAATAGAGATTTAACATAAAAAGCCACTGTAAGACACACGTATGCCTTACACGACTCAAGAATGTACTTCTGTTATGCTCAATCCTATTTTATCCCTTACGCGTTATTGCTTCTGTCACCGACTGACGATCAAGACTTTTCGCAGATGTTCGATCAGACAAATGATATTTGCTTCTTAAGCGACATTTATATAATTCCATCCCACACTATATTATCCCTGTTTCATCTTTTCAAACATCATTACCGGCTGTTACATTAAGTGCGAATATTTTCAAAAACGCTTATAGACTAACATAAGTAAAACGATCATAACTCAAACAAACACTGATAACCCATTCAGACTGGGTAACAAACACTTAGAAACAAATGCTAACAGGAATGGCCGAAGCGATAGATACAGTTGCATATTGAATCTAATAGTGGGATCAAGATACTGAGCAGCGCATGAGCTGCAGTGGTCAGCGACCCATAGCTGACTGCTAGCGTTTTCAAAGCAGGCCTCGGCTGCCTGAATAATGGTGCATGGAATAATGGAATGGGACCTCGGTTCTAATTAGAGGTGAAATTCTTGGATCGCCGCAAGACTAGCTACTGCAAAAGCATTTGTCAAGAATGTTTTCATTAATCAAGAACGAAAGTCAGAGGCGCGAAGACGATCAAGTTACCATCGTAGTTCTGACCATAAACGATGCCGACTAGCGATCCGCAGGAGTTGCTTCGATGACTCTGCGGGCAGCTTCCGGGAAACCAAAGTGTTTGGGTTCCGGGGGAAGTATGGTTGCAAAGCTGAAACTTAAAGGAATTGACGGAAGAGCACCACCATGAAGTGGAGCCTGCGGCTTAATTTGACTCAACACGCCAACACTGAAATGATTGACAGGCCGAGAGCACTTTCGTTGGGTCTAATAGGGAACGGGTACTTGTATTAGACCCTCGGAAGACAGGTCAGTTTTACCCTACTAATGACAGGGCGTTGCTACGGTAATCCTGCTCAATCTAAGAGGAATCGCAGGTCTCAGACACTTGGTCCACGTGCTTGGCTGATAAGCCAATGGTGCGAGGCTACCATCTGAGGGATTACCGCCAAACGCCTCTAAGTCGGAATCCCGCCCTGAATTTCAGCAACACTGCGACGGGAGGCAACGATATGGTTGGAACCTGGGGCTAGCGTCTCAGCCTGACCCGGTCGAGCCGCAGAAAGAGGTCTCTGCCGTCACGCCGATCAAAGCGGGCGGGGAGCTGCTTGATATTCACCACATACGGCGTTTAGGTGTGAAACCACTAGTAGAAGACTTAGTTCTCGGTCGGGGTGTCGTAAGCAGTAGAGCAGCCACCTCACTGCGACCTGTTGAGACTCAGCCATTGATCATGAGATATGTCCGCACACCAGGCGAACAACATCTCCGTGCCTTGACCAGGCGTGTCCCTTGGTTAAATGCACTCCTGCTTCGTTCTTTACCTCTGTCTGCTATCAGTCATCCCAATGGACGCAGAAGAAATGCAGGCCAGCGGACATTGCACCTCTGCCCTATGGTGACAACCTCCCAGGTGACGGGGAATGCTAGGCGTACCATCACTGCAGAGGAGCCGAGAAAATAAAGGGAGCAAGGAGATACCTCACTCACATTCATATGCTATGTTTATGGCAGGACGTGACGATCCAAGGACACAGACACTGGACTGCTTTTCTTCCGAGATACTTGAAAAACTAGTACATACAGTCCATCATATCATATCATATCATCACCACACTCTATAGACACGAGTGGGGAAGACTCGATAGTCCTGCAAGAACCTTTCCATAAGAGAGACAACTCTGACCACAAACAACTGCTGCCTTGCAGATAGGCTGGGGACAGCCAAAGGCTAAGGGGGGCATCTCTACAGAAACGCCTGTTGAAATCGGATGCACTGTTCCACAGGCTTAACAAAACAGTGCAACGTATAACGCTGTAACCAGCGTACGAAGAAGAAGAAGAAGAAGAAGAATTGTTTAATAATATTATATTCTTTTCTAAAACAACTGCCAGATCAGGAACAATGAGAGACAGAAATCCTAACATATGGTTGTTTAATCCTAACAAAAAAGACATAATCACCAGAAGCTTCAACAGAGAGAGAGAGAGAGAGAGAGAGAGAGAGAGAGAGATATAGATAGATAGATAGATAGATAGATAGATAGATAGATAGATAGATAGATAGATAGATAGATAGATAGATAGATAGATAGATAGATAGATAGATAGATAGATAGATAGATATATAGATAGATAAAGGGAGAGAGTGTGAGAGACAAAGAGAGAGGGAGAGAGAGAGTGAGAGAACGAGAGAGAGAGAGAATCCATGCGTTTAAAACATTGACAAACCTGAGCGACGATTTGGATCCATCCCGAATAGGGAACAGGTAGCAGATTACTAAAACAGTCATGCACGGGAAACAACTCCAGCTCATTATCACCATAGAACAAAATAGAATACAGGCATTACCGAGTCAACCTAGCACCACAGATCATCTTTGGATCTGTTTATACGGTTGCAACAAACACTAACCTGAACATTAAGACAGTCTTCCTATAAAATACTCTAATGTAAGAGCAATATTAGAATCTCTCAAAGTCTAATATTACTTCATGGAACAAACAAACAAAATTACTACGTTCCTGTTTATCTTGACTTGGCTTCGTTCATTCTCAATCTCCCACTACCAAACACTAAAAGGGCTTAATTAGCAGAATGTAGTCAAGTGATAGAAATGCGTTGTGTCGTAGTTTACAGCTTGACTGCGATATTTGCACCTTTCGGTCCAACACATCCGACGTCCGCAATCATTTTTCGAGTACCGGGTTAGTATTCTTTCTTCGATCCTTTTTTCTTAGCCAGTCTTTCCTGCTGCAGCCTGTTACCAGGATCACCGCGTGGAGGTGTAGAAAAGGTCTTGGCAGCTTTGGTTCGCTGGCCCTGGCGCTAGCATTCAGCTATCAGTCACTAACCACTGCAGCTCATGCGCTGCTGAGCATCTTGATCCCACGTTCCTGTTTTATTCTGTAGTTAAAATACTAGATTGTGTTTTATCTCATCAAATTTCCAGAGCAATCTCTCACCTCCTATCCCTTTTCACTTTATCCCATACACTCAAATACTCCTATATGTCGTAAACTAAAATGTAAATGTTGTTCAATTAATATATTTGATGTTCTGGTGGAAAAGAGTGAATTCAATTCAATTTAAAAAGAAAGTTTCAAAGCAGAACGAAATATAGTATTTTATTTACAGTAGATCACAGTGTTGATTGCTGTGTTGAATGCCTCGAAATGAATTTGGAGTTTGTTGATATTCAAATGCAACTATTTACTGAGCTTAATGACTTAAGAGCAGCACTCTGCAAACTGTGCCAGCAGTCCGCACCAAAAAGGGTAGTGGTACAGTGGGTTCCGTCACACTGCAACATCCAAGGCAACGATGAGGCAGACAGACTGGCAAAAGAAGGTGCAAGACTACCACAAACAGATACCAGTATGACGTACGAAGAGTCAAAACGGCTTATCAAAGCCAGATACATGACCAAATGGGAAACCGAACATACTGGTTACACCAAAAACGATGCCTATTACCAGTTGAACCGAAGAGAGCAGGTCGTTGTCTTCAGACTTCGCACTGGCCACAACAGACTGAGGTACCACCTATTCAACAAATTGAAGATAGGGTGTACCGACGAATGCCCGTGCGGTACGGGTAAAATGACCACTGAACATCTGCTGCAGAACTGCCCGACATACGAGGATCAGAGAGAGCAGATGTGGCCATTGCCAGTGGAACTGCAAGACAAGCTCTTTGGCAGTGGCGAGAGCCTCAGGATGACCGCCGCTTTTTTCGAAACAATAATGGTTACTGTCTGACTGTGTACGCAGAAGAAGAAGAAGAAGAAGAAGAAGAAATGCAACTATTTGTACCGTTTACCAGCATTCACGTACTCACACACGATCTATAGTTACAAGATACATGAAGAAGGAAAACAATGGCAATGTAAAAGTGTTCCCCAGGCCGAAGACATGACCACGTATTTACTTGTGCAGCAATTGTGGGTTGGCACGTGAACTAAAAAAATATGTACTTCCTTTTCGGGAGACAAGACCAAGGTCAGGAACAGAAGGAACCAAGACCAAATCTCATACACAGTTTATACACACAAAAAATGCCTGTCGTCTCTGTCTCACGTCTGAGTTAAGTAAATCATACTGACCAGGACCCCCAACTTATATCACGACATGTGATACATACTGACTGACCAAAACCCAATATCACGTCTAGGTCAGGTGAAGCATGCTGACCAAAGAACCCACTTCACGTAGAAGTCAGCTGGAACACAGCGACCAAGACTTCACTTCCCGTACGAGTCAGCTGGAACACAGCGACCAAGAATTCACTTCCCGTACGAGCCAGCTAGAACACAGCGACCAAGACTCTACATCACGTACGCCTCATAGCGACCAAGATTAAAATTAATGTCAGGGTTAAGTTAAACTAATAAAGACTTCATATAACGCCACTGTTAAATGAATCACACTGACCAAAACTCCACATCACGTACGCGTCATACGAATCACATTGACCCAGACTCCACATCACGTACGCGTCAGGCGAATCACACTGACCAAGACATGATATCACCTACGCGTCAGATGATTCACACTGACCAAGACTCCACATCACATACGCGTAAGTTGAATTACACTGACCAAGACTCCACATCACCTAAGCGTCAGTTGAATAACCTTGACCAAGACTCCACATCACCTACGCGTCAGTTGAATAACACTGACCAAGATTCCATATCACCTACGCATTAGAAGAATCACACTGACCAAGACTCCATATCACCTATGCGTCAGATGAATTACACTGACCAAGACGCCACATCACATACGCGTCAGATGAATCACACTGACCAAGACTCCACATCACCTACGCGTCATATGAATCACACTGACCAAGACATGACATTACCTACGCGTCAGATGAATCACACTGACCTGGACGCCACATCACCTACGCGTCAGTTGAATCACACTGACCAAGACTCCACATCACCTACGCGTCAGACGAATCACACTGACCAAGACTCCATATTACGTTCCCGTCATTTTAATCAAAAAATGCATGTGTAATAAAAACTGGAAAAAGGAGGTAAGGATCGAAACTGTTTTCCCTATCTAGATGAGCCAGTGTGAGCCCCGCGCTGCACTACAGCCAGCAGAATCAAGGTGCACGTTTTTCAGCACGCTTCTGGTTATAAGAAGCTCATCTGGTCCCAGGCACCAAATAAGCACCAACAAGATCGAACAAAACACTAGAAGCTTCGCACAATAACAACTATTGCTGCATTTTAATTTATTATTATTATTTTGAAAGTGTTCTTGTTGGCGAATTTGTTTTCTAAATGCTCTGAATATAGTCGCCAAATTGTTTATAGTTTCCTTAGATCGAACGCATACACATTTGTGCTTTAAATTAACTTTCTATGTGCACATATAGATCAGATGAAATTATGATCGTCTGCTCAGATCTTGAATACACTTTCAGAACATCGTTTTGATCTTCTATTGGTAATTGATTCTTCAGACTCGTTCTCCAAGTACCCACAGCACACAGTTTCGATAGAAAAATAAGCGAAAGAACCAAAGATTGATTCAGTAAATGCGCCAAAGACAGCTGCAAGGTCTCGATAAGTATTCGACTAGATTTTTAGAAAAGTGGGAATATGTGTCAGACAGATAACTAAAGTTAGTTCAAAACACATGGACATAAACTGGAAGTAGTTATCAGGCAGTGTATATGCCTTGTAGACATATATGGAACATACGAGCAATAGAGTACTGTTGCGAACGAGGAAGAGTGATTTCACAGGAGAACTCTAAATGGCATCAGGTCGTACAGGATGTGTGAGAATCGGCTTTGGGCATTTCAATTCTCATAACCATAAAAATGATTAAAACCTGTAGGAACAAATTTGTAAAATTAATACCCCGTAAGACACATGTATCATTTTCAAGTTTGAGTCATGTTTTAAGTCAAGCTCACTTTGCTCAAGTTAAATAACAAGTCATTCAAAAAACACAACTCAAATGAAGTCTCAAGTCGTGCCTTTAAACCCCAAGTTAAGTCTGAAATCTTCTCATCATGTCAAATCAATTCTCTAGTCAAGTATCTGTCTCACCACGTATCTCAAGTCTTCAATTATCAATCTCAAGTCTTCAATTATCATGTCAAGTCAAGTCTTCAATTATCATGTCAAGTCAAGTCTCATGTCACGTTCCTCTAACGAACAAATTAAATCACAAATCGGCACTACTACGAAAACGAATGTATAATTCTTCCATAAGATTCGATCATGTTTAATTAATACACAATGACTAATAAGATAATAACTATATGCTGTCTATTACCGGTAATCAACGTGTAATTGTTTGACTTGTCGTCGTTAGGCTTTGCTTCCATTTCGTAATGAACATCGTCAAATTATTGTCCAAGTTGTAAGGCAAGTCAAAAAGTTGATGAGAAATCAATACCGGTATACGACTTCAAAAGTTTTTCGACTCGATAACACCCCCCCTCCCCCCATGTCTCGATTCAGCTGGCCTCGAGTATGCCATGAAGGTCAACTATGACAAGACAGAAACTATGACAACAGATACAGCACCGTTTCCATGCCGGGGGCAAAACCCTAAAGCAATTACGGGAGTTTACGCACGTATGAAATGTCTTCACAGACAAGGATAGACTGGACAGACAAACTGACACATGCACGTGTAAATACACACACTAAGCAGACGCTGATAAACACATTGATCATCCCTACGTTATGTTATCAGTGTAAAATATGGGCACACAGGTAAGATCGACGCCTATTAGATGTACTGTGTACGGAGTACTGCAGGAAAGACAATTCGCCACAACATTCACATCAAGTAATATCACATAGACTATATATTGAAGTACAACATATAAAGTGGTTTGGCCATCTGACAAGGATGCAAAAAGACCAACATGCAACGACATCATACTACTTGGAGGTTTCTAGGTCACGAGCAAGATGTCGACTCCGGCGATAAAGGATAGAGGGGATGGTTGGTTGATTGGTTAGTTGGTTCCTAATGCCCACAATAGGTTGGTAACCGTTCTGTGCGCTCTGAAAAGGACGCAACTTGTGGCAGAATGTAGTAGCTTTCCTTGCATCCCGAGCGTGCTTATGAAGTGGACCAGGGTCCTCCAGGCGGTTGTGCAATGCGTGGCTTCATCTACGTATCACTCACTACTACGGGGATCACGTCGAACCTCGCCTTGTTAGCCAGACTGTTGTCCTCGACAGCAGCCCGTTTCCAGCACGACCAACGGTCAGGTGATGGTCTTGGCCAGTATATTTCTCCTGACCCTGGCTAACATTGCCTGATAAGTGTGTTTTTCCTGACTAGACGTTAACCTCATCGTCCCGATAGAGGAGATACATTAAACACCCAGAAAGCTCAACATGTCGGCAGTACAAACCTCCCACTTACCACAAAACCACGAGATGGACTGGTAAAAGTCTTTCAGATTGCAAGAGATAGAGTACACTGAGATCCATTACAGCCGACCTTTGATGCGGATATGGCAGTTAGCTTGAACTGAACTTTACTGTATATATATATATCAGTTATTATGTAGTGTTTATATGTTAATCGTTTATGTACACAGTACGCATATACTAGTTCTTGCCTTCCACTGACACGTATATGGGGTTGGGATATTTGCCATAAAACCATATATAACTAGAATTCAGCGTTCCTAAAAAATGGCTAGACTAGCCGTTAGCAGTATAAGGTCTCTTCTTGAACAACTAGTATAGCGGAGGAAGTTAAGATAATGAGAGATGATCCGAGATCCGCTTGCTGGAAAAGAAAGTAAAAGCTAATTGGGCATCATGTAATGTCGTAGCAGACAATTAATGAAAGTTGTGCATGGGGCTAGCAACCGCGTCTCGTAAAACTAATTGCTACATAAAACATGCAACGTGCATAGGTATCTTCAAGGAACCAAACTGCAGTGGTGACCCTATACTGCGGTTAGCGTGAATATTGGGATAAAATGAAGAAGAAGAAAAAGAAACAAAACAAAATTGTGTATAATAGAAATGTTTTGTTAAATCCAGCAGCAAATGACAAATTAAACAATGCATACACTTGTCAATATTATATATTGACTACTTTAAGCAACAAAGAAGTGTAACTTAATTAATTTTTAAAACGCCTAGCAATGCAGAGAAGACGTTGTTGGATTTAGTCAGGGAATTTCCAGTATGCCGAACGTGTATACGACCACGCAAGCCCTAAGCTAGAACGTGTTTCACAAGACTCGATAATAGATCATGGTTATACTAAGTCCTGTCTCTTCTCTATTTCGTATTACTGACATTGACCACAAGTCGGGTCAAGAGCTGTTGAATCTGAGGTTTACAATTTCTTAAACAACATTTCTGAAATACTAAAGCAAATAACATCGTTCTATTTTCTCTATTTCTCAACTATATCTTCTTTTCCAAAATCTGAACCTAGTGTTACAATAAGAGTAAATATTTTCCTTAATGCTAGCAGACAATCAACAGAAAACCAATCGTATCTCAACGAAACACTGACATCACATTTAGAATGGGAAACGAAATACTCGGAAACAAATTCAAACATAAATGGACAAAGTTGCCAATTGAAAGTGTTCAAATTTGAGTGAAATGGCGTGCCACTAAAAAAAATTAAAATCAAACCCATACCAAAGGCAGTCAGAAAGTTATACGCTAAGTTACATGTAATCAGTCTTAGGAGGCTGTTAGTAAGAACAATTGCTTTGAACAGTCTAATCGTATTGTCTGAGATAATGTTACCAAGTTCCATTGTGGTCTGTCCCACCATCAATGTCATTGTTAATATCTACAAATGTGTGCATTCCTTTTAATAACCAACGTTATCACCAATACACATGTGGTCTGTTTGCCTATTTTGTATAATTTCTGGTTAATTCTCAGACATCTGTGGTAATGAATACAGTAAAATGTAGATTGTTTTGCATCTGCGTACAAAATAGCTTCAGTAGAAACTTACTTCAATGAAAAATAAAACAATCATTCGAAACTGCAGCGTTACTGAAATGTAAAAGTCAATTAAAAGTTCAGATATGTGCAAAAGCTCAGTGAACGCACGCACTAGGAGAAAATCAAAACAATACCTACGTCTCGAACACAAGGTCTTCGTTTGGGACATTAAACAAATGAAACAATTAACAAATCAAGACAAACACAAAGCATAATGTAAAATGTGTACACGATATGTGTAATTCATGTTTATCTGTACGAACGCTGGTCCTCTCCCCTTTCTAAAAAATTTAAAAACAGTAATCGATTTGCTATCGCATAAAACACAATGGCTGTGCTCGAATAAGCTGCGTCAAAAGTACCCGACAGTGACGACGAAACAAGTAACTCTTCTTCTTCTTCTTCGTACGCTGTCAAACGTCAACCTGTATTTTTTCGAAAAAAGCAGCGGTCATACTGAGGCTGTCGACACTGCCATAGAGCTTGTCTAGTGTTGCCACTGGTGATGGCCACATGTGCTTTCTCTGGTCCTCGTATGTCGGGCAGTTTTGCAGCAGATGTTCAGCGGTAATTTTCCCGGTTTCACAAGTGCATTCGTCAGTGCCACCTATCTTCAGTTTATTGAATAGGTGGTACCTCAGTCTATTGAGGCCTGTGCGGAGTCTGAAGACCACGCCCTGCTCTCTTCTGTTCAACTGGTAATAAGCATCATTTTTTGTGTAGCCAGTATGTTCTGTTTCCCATTTGGCCATGTATTTGGCCCTAATAAGCCTTTTGGACTCTTCGTAGGTCACACTAGAATCTGGTTGTGGTAGTCTTACGCCTTCTTTTGCCAGTCTCTCTGCCTCCTCGTTGCCTTGGATGTTACAGTGGGATGGAACCCACTGTACCACTACTCTTTTTGGTGCGGACTGCTGGCATAGTTGACAGAGTACTGCTATTAAATCAACTAGTTCAGTATTTTTCTGGCTTTTTAGTGCTGTGACTACGGCCAGGGCATCTGTAAACAGGACTATCTGGCTTTGATTGCTTTCGCCTGTCAGCATTGCTTCTACCGCAGCCCTCAGTGCCTCTGCATCCGCTCTGAAATTGCTTGAGAATTTTCCAGTTGCCACTGACAGTGTTATTTTTCTACCGTTTGGTGGGCTCAGGAATACCCCTGCCCCTCCATTCTTTGTTGTGTTTGTTACAGAACCGTCGGTGTATGCATGGGTCCAGTCCATGCTTGGAAACAAGTAATTCATTGACACAGTTCTTATATTAGTGTTGATATCACATATACGTTGTTACTGAATGTTTCAAAGACCCAGTGCCTTGCGAAATTTAGCGTTGTATTTATAGTAGATCGCCGTATTAATGGCTGCGTTGAAAGCCTCAAAAAAATGTTTCCTGAGAGTGTTCACATTCAAGTACACATTACTGAACTGCTTACCAGGTGAAAACTCAGGTACAACAGCTCCAACGATGCTAATTAAGATCTTTGGCGTATTGCAGATAACATACACTAGGGATATGAGAACTACCTGCTGGACCACTTGCATGCTCTTCTCATCCATTTTGTCGGGGACTGTCGCTGGATGATTGATGTTCCATTTCATGTTAACACTTTTATTGCAAACTTTTTTACCCGCATATTTTGGTACAGAGACTAAAGACTGTCTGAACCTTGAAGCTGCACGAAGACTGTCAGCCATGACTAGAACACAGACCAGAATGATGAACTGTGTTGTTGTGGGCAATACCATGTCAAGGAACACCCAGACAACGATTTTTATACTCTCCCGGTGAGGTGACACCCACAGCGTTGGCCTCGCTATATTCTTCTTTTTGTCCTATAATGAAATATTGGCCATGGTGGCTAGTACAGGCGTGTATGTTATCACGGCAAAGATTGCTAGACCAAACATGAAACACGTAGTTCTACTTCGAGTAAATTTCTTAAAATTAAGAGGTTTAGCGACACACATACACATTGAGCAACTGCTATATATGTTGTAGTCAGGACGTTGGTTACGCTTAGGAGGTTCATAACGTTAGCTAAAATCATGGACACAGCATACGGATCAATTGAAAAACGTTTAGGGTGTCTTAGTTCGATCACAGTTAAAGATACTGCAATACTAAGGGATACAGATGAAACCAGGTAGGCCAGATCGAATATGGACAAAGCCAAGAAAGAAACTGTTGTCCCATCTCTGATCCCCATAGCAAGAAATGTTCGGATGTTTATGATGTTTGAGATCACACCAGCAAACGACAAGACTGTCCCAACAGTTCCGGAGTATTCCATAATGATGGTGCACTCTTCATCCGTGAGCAGACCACGAGATGGGGCATTAGATAAAGTCATACTTGATTGCTGTAAAAGTGGTAGGCTTACTATTGCATTTCTGTTGTCCGCCATTCGTTACAGTTGCGCACGAATTGGTAATTATGGGAGATAGTTTCTGTGTGACTAAAGCTGTCTTTTGAGTTGAGCCGGCTGATAAACAAACAATGACCTAAGGCACACACAATTCCACTGCAATGTGTGTTTCACAGTACTGGAAACGTTACCAGAATTAATATAAAATACGCAATAATGAGATCTAAATAGGCTGCATATAATAATATTAAATACCAGAAGTTTTTGAAGCAATTTTAAATTTACTGTAATAAAAACCGCATGATATATTTAAGTAGTATTTTATTGTCGATGTAATCGCATTACAGGTTTGCTGAGTGAACGCAGGTTGCTCTTTGTATCTAAGGCTAAATACTAGTTTTAGTGAGTAAGTTTGTGATATTGTTGTTCTTTAAACGGTATCAATATTGACAACACGCTTGCTATAATGGGACCATGTTTAAACATTATTTTTATATTTTGGTCGAAATAGCGAAAATTGATGTGAGTGCAAGAAATTTTGTGTATAACGATTCGTGAAATAATAATTTTCAGACTTCTGTTGTTTTAAATACACAAATATAACAGCACCTAAACGGCTTAATGGGTTAAGAAGCATACTATGAATCAGGGATATTGTTATATAAAACTAATACATAATCTGATTTATATTATTATTCTATATCATTTTCCAGCCACCCATTTAAAAATAAAAGGACATAACACCGAACATTGCTGAGCCTATCTCCTTTTCCGTACGCTCATGAACGTCAGAATTGGAAAGAGGCCATCATACCCCAAGATATGAAGGATTACAAGAGATTGTCATATTAAAAAAACATAAAGGTGATGTATTTAACTGCAATAATTACAAAGGGATCTCACTGCTTACTGTTAGGACGAAATGTGATCTTAGTGCGGCTACACAAACTGGCTGAGCGCGTAGACCAGGGTCAACATGTGGTTTCCGATCTGGATCAACGATCAACATTATTTTCTCTCTACGGCAGCTACATAAGAGGTCACGCAAGTAGGTCACGCCTTTTTATGTAGCATTCTTCCACCTGACAAAAGCATTCGATTTAGTTTGCAGGGCTGCACTAATAGAAATCCTTTCAATAATAGCAAACTGCTGCAGCAAATAGTCATTTGTTGAGGATATGTAACGATCTCAGGCATTCAGTATTTATAATGATGTTACAACATGGCTGCGTTTTGGACTGACACTAATTTCAATATTCTTTGCGCTGTTACTGAAGCACGCATTTGGTAATGCCACATAAGAGTTTTGCCTTTCCTATAGATCAAATGGCCGTAACAGAAGAGTTTTGCTTTTCCAATAGATCATATGACCGTGTGTTTAATCTTGCTAGACTCAAAGCTAAAACCAAGATGAGAAAAGTTACTGTCACATATTTGTTATTTGCTGATGGTGTTGTAACCCACAGTCAGCAGGAGCTCCAGAGCTTACTAGATCTTCTCCAAGTCTTGGACAGATTTTGTTCTAACAATAAGCCCGAATAACACAAATATGCTAGGACAAGACGTAGAAGCCACCTCAACCATCACTATCGACAACTACATATTGTCAACTGTGGACCACTTACCTGGGATCGCACATCAACGATGGGCTCTCTCGAGACCCCGAAATAAGCCATCACATTGCAAAGCTGCTGCAATACTTCTCGTCTTTTCGTGCCTAACAAACCTCAAGCGTACAGCGAATACCAAGGTCATGGTCTGCAATGCCTGTGTCGTCAGTACGCCCCTATATGTTAGCGAAACGTGGACAGTCTATGCCAATATGATAAACGCTCAACACCTTTCAACTATGGTACTTGGGATCCATTCTTGGCGTCTCATTGAGAGACATGATGACAAATGTAGAGATGCATTCTCACACAAGTCTGCCGAGTGGGTACACCCTTCTTCGGCAACGAAAACTGTGTTCGCTTGGTCATGTTCGTCGACATTAATATGGTCACATTCCCAGAGATATTCTCTATGGACACCTGTGTGATAAAAGAACAGCTTACCGACCCGACTGAGGTTCAAAGACGCATGTAAGCGGGACATGAAGGCACTGGATAAAGATATGACATCTTGGAAAGACGTAGCTGGAGACCGATTCAAGTGGAGATGTAACCTGAAGACCCACATTAGACTTGGCGAAAATAAGCTCTTGCAACACAGGAAAGTAAAATGACAACTTCACAAGGAAAAGGAACACCAAAAATTAAGACGAGAATTGTTACTCTATGGTCGCAGCAACCTATAGTCAGACTTGACTGAAAAGGGACTACTTACTTATAAACGTCAACTTGACAATGATTTAACAGAACAGCGCTTTGATATGACACTGGTTATTGTATATTTCTGAGATGCTCCATTATAACACCAAACAGTGTTTCACTTATTCGATAGTGTTGTAGCTCAGTGCATCCCATTTAAATAAATGTTTATGTATAATTAGTTCTTGGCACTTGACATTTAACAGCCATCTTACAGAACAGCATATTTTTCACTGTCTTGGTCTGATTGCTATCTTCATGAAATATAAACTAAAGTCACACTAGGCTTTATAGGTATCAGAGTTCGAAGTGTGAAGAAACGAAGTAAGAGATTGTACTCGTACGATTGCCCTGTGTGTCATTCTGCTCCAAGGTAACATACTTTAAGGTCAGACTATGTCATATAGTTTTAACTCAGAAGCAGTGTATCATATGATTATATCATTTGTCTTCGACACATCACACCGAGCTTTTTTAGGTAACTAGCAAACTGATTAGCAGCGCACTCTGGTAAGAGAAAGAATAACAATTGAATAATAAAAACGTTAAGTTACAAATAATTGAATTTAAAGGATCGCAAGATAAACTTTAAAGATAATAATAAGAGACTAGGTTGATGACTGTGACGGCTTAGATAGAACCACATGCATTTAAACAGCCGAAGAATCATATTCCTGAAAGTTTAATAACATTTTTGTACAATAGTAAATTATGAGATAAACTATGTCGACCAATTCGACTTCATCAAGAATATATGAGAGTTTTACTGTTATGTAGCTTTTGGGATATCTAAACTCTTTACATGTGTTTAACTTAATTACACCCTGAGTTCAACTACATGGATTCACACGATGCTAGATCCATTAACTTGAATTTGTGACTTACTCGCTCTAATTACTTGAGTTCATGCAATCTCTGATAAATTATCTTGACTTCATGCCACCTTTTAAAGTCTGCTCTGACTTATGGTAATGTTCAAAGGTGTTTTGGGTTTGGTCTCGGCTTCTGCTTTGTTGAAAATGTTTAATTGTTGCTTATCAAAACCGTGGAATAAATAAGGTCTCTTCGGCCAACTCTCTAGGCTTCATTCAACTAAAAGAAATAAAGTTCCGATTTGTAGTAATGTATTGTCCAGGAACGTTACAGGTAAATCAAGCAATGTAATTACAAAATCGGCTGCGTAAATACTGCCGGACATACTTATCGGTCTGCCAACTACTTCTCCTGGCTCTTCATCTGTATCTTCTTCTCCTTCTTCGTCGTTCGTTCTCAAACTCCCGCTACCAAGCCCAGAAAAGGGCTTTTCTAGCAGTAGCATATAGTCCGGATAATTGAATGCGCTGTGTCGTAGTTTACAGCTTGACTGCGATATTTGCACCTTCATCATGACACTTTTGAGTACCTGATTAGCCTTCCCTGTCCAATCTCTTCTGCTAGCCAGTTTGCTCTGTCGCACCCTCTGTTATCCAGGATCACCACGTTGAGGTGGAGAAGTGTCTTTGTAGTTCTATGTCGCTGGCCCTGCCACTAGCAGTCAACTTTGAGTCGATGACCGATACAGCTCACGCACTATTAAAACTTGTTATAATGAGGGTGTCTCACTGTCAGTGACCTAGTCCACTTTCAACATGGTTTCGTCTCCTTATGCCCCACTACAAATGTCGACAAGATTGTTTATTTAAGGATACGCACGTCATGGCTTTTACATATCGTCCAGAATTATTATGTCAAATTGAGTTGACGTTGATTTCTATCCACACGCATACGGTCTTTGAGCGTTTATTTATTTCAGATTCTCTTTTGCTTCCAATCTAATTCACCATGCGCTCACATTTCTTCTTCTTCTGTCTCCATACTCTGCCTTACCCTCAAACGCTCATGTTGTAAGGTTTTATAGGCGCTAACTTCTAAGTGTATCTCCGATGTACTGCACTTGCCTACCATTTATTGTATGTATTAATGATCTATTAATGTTGATATCTTGTAATACATCTCGACTGTGCGTGTTAGCTGACCAATATATATTTTATATAAACACATATGGGGCAAATTGAGCACCCGGAAGTGTTTGAAGACTACCAATATTTTCATCTCCCATTTATCTATACACGACACTCGATACCAATAATAGTGAAAACTGACTTGGTATGTCCATATCTTAAGGTCCAATGGCCTTGCAGATGTGATACTACAGGGCACAGTACAAATCAAGCTAAGACATGGAGCTTGGAGAAAAAGATGGGAAGACAACATTCATGAATGGACTAACCAGTGAAGACACAACAAACAATCGCAGACGGAGAGAGATGGGGCAGAATTGTGGAGGTGTCAGTAAGGATACCCCAACGATCTCAAGAAGTCACCGGATGAACTGAGGTAAGATAACTGACCCTTCAATCAAATAACCACTTTATGTATCTAGTCATAGCTAAGTAAGAGGTTCTTATCGTTTCCTTTACTATACGCTCCTTACTGAGCATAGAACAGCGACTGGTGTTTTCCCTCCCAAAACACGCAACATCTGAAATTATGTTTACGTGCGCTCTTGTAGTTAATGGTTCAGTAGTATTTAGTTTTATGAGATGAGGTTGCTAGCCTCATGCACGTCTCTCCTTAGTCGTCTTTTATGACACAATTTCTAATCCCGCATTTCTTTTCGGGTTCTGCCATGCAAGAAATTGAATATTTACTTGCAATCTGGATTACTGTGTAGGTATATCTCTGCAATTTGGATGTACTGTGTAGATATATTCCTGCAATGTTGGTATAATGTTAGGTGTTTCATTTAAATGTGGAGATAATGTGTAAGTATATCCTTGCAATGTGTGTCTAATTTGTAGGTTTTACAAAGAGAAATACTTAATGACAACTATCATAACAGACTGCGAAACTTAATTTTTTCTAACAAGAAACATCCTGGTTCGACTTTCACAGTAGCAACTAATAGAATTTAGCATTAGCCGTCAGTGGCACAAGTGCACGTAATATCAAATATTTATCACATTATTTAATGTTGATTCTGGCAGTGGCTTTTCCACAGTGAATTGAAGTTGAATTCTCACTTTGAAAGACTTTTAGTTCTGGCGAGAATTTACTACTATGTGGAAGTGTACAGGCATTGGCCAAGCGACTGTTTGCTCAGTATCAATAAGCAGCTAAGACAATCACAAATGGATGATATATCCACGAAAGAGACACCAGGAAATCCAATTTGATAAATATATATATATATATATATATATATATAGCGATAGACAGAGAATGAGTTTTAGACATTAACGAAATTGAGGGGATGACAGATTCAATCGGACTGGGCACATATAGAACGCGACACAAACATTAAAGTCAGGAAATTAACTCAGAACAGCGAAGACATATATAATTGAATCAAGTCAACACCACATATACTCTTGCTCTTGGAAGCAATTAAAACCCAAATGAGATATTCAAAGACCATATAGGCGAAAGATGCATTGCATATCCGAAGGCACTCATGAAGAGCTAGTTAGCGAAACTGACCATCGCACCGACGGCCCAATTTGAGTCACTTTCACTTGGTTGAGCGGTTAGATATTTTCTTACCTTTATTGTTCATTGTAGAAGTTTACAAAGTTGCTCATGTTTTGTGTATCTGGCTGTGTATTACATTACGAGGTAAACTAGTTATGCTGTAATCTATATGTGCTCATGTTTTTTGTTTTATTATCAGGAATTTATTGGACTGGTGTTGCTTATGCGACTACGATAATATTGTTTCAAAAGAGCTACTTGAAATGTACTCTATTATTACGCTCAAGTTAGTAGAACAAGACCTGGAACACAGTCATCATCATCATCAAGTGCCATATTTGTAACGGATGTTGACGGAAATGGATCTCCATCTGTCTCTGTCTCGCGCCTGGCTGGTATGCTCAGTCAAACTGTGTCCCGACCACATCTTGACATTGTCTGTCTATCTGTACCTCTGTGGCAATTTGACTCTCTTGTCCTCTACTCTGCTCTCCAAAATTCCGTTAGCAGACTGTCATAGCCCTTGACATGACCAAACCATTTTATTTCTCTGATTTTGATTTCCTTCAAAAGTGTCTTTTCCACCTGGAGTTGTTCCAAAACCTCAATATTGGTTTTCCGATCTTTCCAAGAAACTCGTCCAAGTCTTGACACATTTCAAAGGCCTCAATACGCTTCTCCATTTTCTGTGTCAGGGTGCAGGTTTCTACTCCATACAATACAACTGAATGCACAACATACTATTTTATGATACGCATTACGACTCCCACATACGTGGTCGTAAATGTGTCCTTGCACGGTACACTGCCAGAAAACAAAACGAAAGATACATGCGAGAAATTATATAATCAGACAATAGTCTGACACAACACGGGGAAGACATTGTTTTCTGCGTTTCCTGCTTTAAGGTTTTCCAACAATAGCATGCATTTGAAAGATGGTTATCATTACAGTACAAAGGACCTTGATCTTGCTGGCCGATTATCGGTCCCAAACATTTCTCATAGTCAACAAAAAGCAACAACATGCTTGGCAATTCTGTTGTTCACCTCATAATCGACATTTGCTTCTCGTGAGGTGGGACTACAATGGTAAGTATATACCAACTGCTTGTAGATGTTCGCCTTGTACAGTGGGCTTTGTTTTTCACAGTAAGATCACATTTAGTTCACACAGCTAAAATCCATTCAAATGAATGTGCATATTCTGTTCGGAACAAATGTGGATAGCTCAGTTATCAGTAAAGATAATATCTTTGTGAGGGACTTCGTTGGTCTGAGATTTAAGAGCGTCATTATCCCTCCAATAAGTGATATGTACGTCAGCTGCACACTGCCCTTTGTATCATTAGGCAGATTGACAGCAAATTTAATGCCTAAGGTTGTTGGCGTCATCAAACATCCGTATTTTACTCTAAGACTGGTAAGGCTGCAAACAGTTCGACATCATTCAGTACACGAACCGACATGCCATCGTGAGCATCTCGAACAACTGTGACTCATTTTTAGAGGAATCGAATTTCGTTATGTCTTCTATTGGATGTGACGTGCTGAAAATACCTTATCGAAATAAGGATAGGGTAAAGGAAGTGCTTCAACAGACAACCGCTGGTTAGAGACTTTACTAAGCCTCAGCTTTGTTTCCTTCCTCACTGCCTTTTCCTTCCCTAACCGTCACCTCCCAATTTACAGCTGGGTTGTCTGGAGCTGCTGGTAGTTGTAGTTGACCCCCGTACATCAGCTATGAAAAACGAATGCTCTACCACTGCGCTAATTAGCCGCTCGAAATACGATTTCAGATATCATATATTCTCTAAATAAACAATTGATGTTTTATATCGCGTCTGGTCAGTGCTAATTGGCAAGATATGTGTAACTGTGCTCTTTCTCTTCCAACAATTGATGGAGTCGCCAGATTAACCATCGCCGAACATAGAAAGCTATGCGCATTTTCGTGATGCATTCCCCGTATTAATTTTGATCCCGAATTATTGATGGATAGTATACATACCTGCTTCCAACCTTGTCTTTGGTTCTTGTACATCATCACTATTTTGTTGTACTATCTCTGCTGTCGTCTGTGGATATCAGGCATGCCAGATTATGTATATATGTTACACTTGAGTAGAAACGAACTAGCTGAGTGATTCTACTTCTGCCCCCACAGTCTTGTGGGATACGTGATCATAAGAAAAGCTTGGGGAGAAAAAACCTAAGAAAAATCTACATTATCTTGTGCCCCAGTCGTCTTACTGTCTAGTCACTGAATTATGAAAATTGAGTTACTCTGTTTTAATTTCACGTTTGTTACACCATTGTCTAATATAAAGTGCACAATTGAAGTGTCTTTTATATTTGGTGCATAGAATATCCAGACTCCTATCGATCATGCGCAAAAAATCCTCCACCCTGGTGGAAGAGAGTGTCAAATTTCCTTGTAGAAAGTGCAGCAGACAATTTAGGGCTCGGATTGGCTTATTTAGCCATCTTCGAACTCATGCGAACAGTGAAGGCTGGCAAAATGATCTTCATCGATTAAGATGGTCGAACAACAGCATCATATCGACCGTCCCGCGACTAACTTGGAACCAAAGCTGACTGAGTGTCGCTCCTGCTCAAGATAATTTGTTTAGTGGTTTAGAAAAGCTCGCACCAGAATTTACCCAGCGATTCGTAGACGGGAGATGCATTGTGAACATCACATAATTGACACATTATCTTGCTCGTGTTGTTGTTGTTTAATGCTTACAATAAGTATGTTTACTTTTTTGTGCGTCCTGGAAAGGATGTTAAGTGACTGGTTGTAGTAGCTTTCCTCACATCCTGAGCGTGCTGATGAAAGTGGACCGAGATTCTACAGACAGTTGTGTTATGGTTGGCTTTATCTACTTAACGCTCACTGCTACAGGGATCTTGTTGATCCACTTCTCGTCAACCAGACTGCCTGGAAACAGCCTTTTTCCAGGGAACTCTGCATGGGAGAAAGTGTGTCGTCCTTGTCAGTATATTTACGTGTGGAAAAAGGAACCATATTTCAGTTCTAGCAGTTTAAGCCCTTCATCATGTGCGAAATAAGTATGTTAGCAGCAGCAGCGTGAAACCACTCGCTTTGGAAACCTGAGCAGGAAATCTTCTGATTCAATGAGTTTGTATTAGGCATTAAGCTTTGAAAATCTCATTTGTATTGGACGGGATGTTGAACTATCCGTTGATAGAAATCTGAGACATTTGTGATATGCCTTATTTGTTCCAACTAGGCATCCCAGGTCTACAAACATGCTATTCAGATTTGCAAATAAGCCATTCAGATTTGCAAACATGCCCATCAAATCTATAAACATGTCCTTCAGATCAACAAACATGCCTTTATGATCTACAAACATGCCTTTCATGTCTACAAACGTGTCTTTCAGATCTTCAAACATGCCCTTTAGCTATACAAACGTGCCCTTCAGATCTTCAAACATTTTCTCCAGAGCTACACACATATCCTTCAAATCCACATACATACCATTCAGATCTACATAATACCCTTCAGATCTACATACATACCATTCAGATCTACATACATACCATTCAGGTCTACATACATACCATTCAGATCTACATACATACCATTCAGGTCTACATACATACCATTCAGATCTACATACATACCATTCAGATCTACATACATACCATTCAGATTTAAATACATACTCATCAGATCTACAAACATACCCTTCAAATCTACAAACACGGCCTTCAGTTCTACATACATAGCCTTCAGATCTACAAATATTTCCTTCAGATCTACAAACATGCCCTTTAGAGCTACATACATACCCTTCCGATCTACCTACATACCATTAAGATCTACATACATACCATTAAGATCTACATACATACCATTCAGATTTACATACATACCATTCAGATATACATACATACCATTCATATCTACATACATACCCATCAGATCTACATACATACCCTTCAGATCTACAAACACGCCTTCTGTTCTACACACATGTCCTTCATATTTAAAAACACGCCCTTCAGATTTACAACCATGCCATTCATATATACAAACACGACCTTCAGTTCTACACACGTGCTCTTCAGATCTACAAACATACCCTTCAGATCTACAAACACGGCCTTCAATTCTACACACATGCCCTTTAGATTTACAAACATGCCCTTCATATATACAAACATGCCATTCAGATCTACAAACACGGCCTTCAGTTCCACACACATGCCCTTCAGATTTACGAGCATTCCCTTCAGATCTACAAAACACGGCCCTCATTTCTACACACATGCTTTCAGATCCACAAAACATGCCAATCAGATTTACAAACATACAATTCGGCATAAACAGTTTGTTCAGAATTGTGAGCAGTCCCTTCATGACTAAAAGAATTTTCTGCTTTTTACATTATTAATGTCCTCTTTGTTTTATTAGCCATAGAAGATTGTGTTTTGTATGTATTTGATAATAAGGAGACATGTTAGTATATTTGGTCGTAATCTTCTGATATTTAAACGATCACGTTTTGAAGCAGTCCAGGTGAAATATAATAAAAATAACAACTCCTTGATAAATATTACAACTCTATTACCTGTAAGAAATTGTCGATAAAGACCTGGAACATCTTCTTCCTGTTTTAGTCAACTATACTTTTTTTGTGTAGATATTATTATTGAGCATTTTATTAAAATATAGATGAATTAATGTTCTTCAATTACTATAAATGTATATTCATTTGATTGAAACAGTATGTTCTAACTGAACATGTGCTAATTGCTAATGGGTTGAAAATGGGACTGATAAACATACGCTTCGCAAGGGACAGTCTAACATTACCAGACTGGCTCTTACATGGAATCTCCAAGGGAAGAGAGAGAGAGAGAGTGAGTGAGAGAGAGAGAGAGAGAGAGAGAGAGAGCTAGACCCAAAAATACTCGGAGAAGAGAATATGAAAAGGAACTTATATTACAAAATGACACATGGAGAGAGAGACAGAGCTGCCCAGGACCGTGAATCCTGGCTGGATGTTGTCAATGGCATACGCACCGAGATGAGCTACAGCGTTGATTGATTGATTGATCGGGCTGACCTCTTTTATTTATATATTGTCTTCAACAGTTTCTTATTATCTTAAATACACCGGGTTTTTGGGGTCTGATGTACTTTTTCTTTGCATTTTAAAACAATGAATATAATAACCCCTTTTGAATTCAAAATAATAAAATAAAAGTAAACATAAAACATATTTGATTTATTTTTATCACTTTTAAAGTGATGCTAATTTTTCTCACATAGTATTACCATTTCATAAATAAACTATTTTAATGTTGAAGGGAATGCTTTTTCCAACTGTACAATCAGAACAGACCGGAAGATAGTGTCACTAAATGATGTCCCATACACTTGAGTATTAAGTCAAAGTGCAAGTGTTACAGAATGTGATGTTGTCTCATATAACAGTGTTATCTTTAGTAGTATCTTCGTTGTCCTCTTTTGTTTACCTCGACTGTAGTTATGAATCAGAAACACTCATAAGCAGACCTAGAACATACCGTCAGTCAACAATGTGGTAAATGTCTTTAATGTCGCGCATATAATGCATCCACATATACGAAGGGGCGTTTAAGTTAAACTGGTACTTTTTTCTGTAAAAAATTAAACACTTTTTTAGGTAGTAAAAATGCCATTTATTTTTCGATATAATCTTCTGCAATGTTTATGCACTTATCCCAGCGTTTAAAAGGTTCAGCGTATAAAGATTTGTCAGTATGTCTCAACCAATCCAGGACAACATGTTTCATTTCATCATCAGTACTCAAATGCTGGCTTACCATGAATCCATTTAGGGGTCCAAACAGGTGGAAATCGCCAAAGATGCGCCCAGGTTTCGTCATATGTAATTAAACGATCCAAAAAGTCACGCCCTTCTACGTCAAAACGTTCCTTCAATTCAGTGCAGGCTTGAACTCTTCTCTACCGGTCAAATGCGGAAAGCTGTCTTCGAACCCAACGTACAATAACCTTCCGAAAATGCAAATGTTCATGAATAACAGTGTTCACCTCTGTTGACAAAAACAAAATATGCAGTTTCCTTTGGTCATCCTCCAGGTTTCCGTTCCATACAGCAGGACTGGCTTCACATTTGAATTGAAAATCCTTATTTTTGTTTTCTTTATTATTTCCTTGGAGTTTCATATAGGTTTCAACATTCCGAATGCAATTCTTGGTTTTTGTATCCTTGCTTTTATATCCTCGTCTGTCGCTTTTTCCTTGTTGATGATACTTCCTAGTTATGTAAATACCTATACCTCTACCAGTGACGTTCTTCTCAGCCTGATTGGTTTTGTGTTTGCTGTATTGACCGTAATTATTTTTATCCTTTCCTCATGGATTTTCAAACCGACTTATTTAGAGGTATGATCCAGTCAATCTAGTTTCCTTTGCATTTGGCTTTGGCTGTGGGACAGAAGGGCTAAATCATTCGCAAAATCCAGGTCCTCCAGCTGTTTACTCTAGGTCTATGAGAAGCTATGAGGCTAACGTCTGGTCAGGCACACCACACTGATCACATAATGTTAGCCAGGGTCAGGAGAAAAATACTGGCCAAGACCCTCACTTGATCTCCTCGTTGGTCGTCCTGAAAATTGGCTGTTGTCGAATACAACAGTCTGGCTAACAAGGTGAGGTTTGACGTGATCTCCGTAGTAGTGAGCGACACGCAGATAAAACCAAACATAGCTCAACCGCCTGGATTACCCCGGTCCACCTTCATCAGCACGTTTGGGATGTGAGGAAAGCTGCTGCAACTCGCCACTTAACGTCATTTTCAGGGCACACAAAAGATTAAACCTACTCATTGTGGACATTCGTAAACAACAACAACTGCCAGGATAAACAGGAACGGAGGCGGTAGGCAACCCTGTCGTACCCCTGATTTCATTTTGAATGGCTCTGTGAGTTGTAACTCTACATTGCATACCTTCATACGTCTGTCTAATTATGTTTGTGAGCTTTTGAAGAATTCCATAGTACCTCTGTAGTTTCCAGAGTACAAGAATATCTCTGTCCAATCTGTCGAAATCCTTTTCATAATCAACGAAATTGATGAACAGACTTGAATTCTATTTTAATGATTGCTCCAAAATTATCCGCAGTGTGGATGTCTGGTCAATGCATGATCTATTCTGTCTGAAGCTCGCCTGCTCATACCCCATCTTGTTATCCACCGCCATTTTCAACCGTTCTAGTATTACTTTATGTAACAATTTCTCGGCACTGATAACATTATTTCTCTATGGTTTTTTGCATTCCTGTAAATCTCCCCTCTTAGGCAATTTTACTAGGCAGCCATCTCTCCAATCTTTTGGTAACCTTTCTTTCTACCAGATGGCGCCTATGAAGTTGTGGAGCATGTTAGTAGATGTTTCAAAATCTGGTTTTTTTGGCTTCTAATCTCTTTTTTACTTGCCTTATCACAGTTGATCGACATGTCCTCCTCTGCTGGTGGGTTGTCTGGTGTTGGTCTGTTCAAAAGTTCTTCAAAGTATTGTACTAATCTTTTCTTCTGTTATTGAAAGTTAGTTACTTTTCCCCAAGTTTATCAAATGTCAGCATATATAAAATTGCCTCTTTCCTTGATCGTGTAATTTCTAAGAGAATTTGGCCAACAAGGTTCCCTGGCCATACCTTATCTTATTTCTTCTTTCAACACTGAAATGGAAAGTGTATTGCAACAAGCTAAGGAATCTCATGGAAATGCAAGCAAATATTCGGAGGGAAATTGAGTTTGTAGCTCTTAACATGTTGGTGAATACCTTCCGTAACATGGATAAGCGTGTGCAATCGTGTCTTGATAATCGCGACAACTTCCAAAAATGACTAGAAGATCGTTATACGTTTTATACACCAAAGTACAACAAAGTAAACCGGTGTCAAATATCTTTTAGAGACGTTCATTTGTTTAAAAGTTATCAGGGATGTCCAGGGGCCTATACCGAGTGGTACACCCTCTTAGATTAATCTTAGCCCTTGATTGTCAAGAGACATGTTGTTTAAGCTGGCAAAACGTGTTTTGATTTCGCCTATTCTGCTCTGAATGTCTTAGTCTAATCCACCCTCTAACGTGAACTTGATAATTTTGAATGTCATTATTACGATTTTGCTTCTTGTTTGATCATAAATTATTACTATCGTTATAACCCAATGGGGTCATGTGTTTATTGACACAGCAAATCCTCTTCACACTTCTCACATGATATCTCCCATACCACTTGTCTAGTTACTCACTCAACATTTTATTTTGTGATGTATAAGGCGCTATTTTTTCTTGTACTTTGAATGTTGCTGTTTTTATAGGAAACACACTCTTAACACGACACACAAATAACGTTATGAGTTTCACATAATACTACCACAAAAGAAATATAAAGTTTCAAAATCTCAGATTGTGTCAAGAAACACAAAACACAATTGTCAAAATTCTGCGAGATTGTGTGCTTTTTTTGTCTCTCTTACAGTCCCAGCCTCGAGCGAAATTTAGCGTTGTATTTATAATAGATCACAGTATTGATGGTTGCGTTGAAAGCCTCAAAATGATTTCTAAGAGTGTTCATATTCAAGTACAAATTGTTGTATCGTTTACCAGCAGAAAATTCTGGTACAATAGCTCCAACAATGCTAGTTAGGATCTTCGGTGTATTGCAAATAACATACACTAGGGAGATGAGAACTACCTGCTGGACCACTCGCATGTTCTTTGTAGCTGCACTGTCATTGATGTTGCCAGAAGAACTCGAATACGGTTTTGTGTTCTTTTCCACATACATATTTTTGTGGTTGGTCTTTTCAGCCGCATTGATGTTCGTCAAGATTAAAGATTCTCTAAACTTGGAAGCAGCTCGGAGACTACTAGCCATGACCAGAACACAGACCAGAATAATGAACTGTGTCGTCGTGGGCAACACCATGTCCAGGATCACCCACACAACGACTTTGATAGACTCTCTATTACGAGACACCCATAACGAGGGTCTAGTTATGTTGTTCTTGATGTCATACTGCCTGACTATGCCCATGTTCGACAGGACTGTCATGTAGCTAGCTACAGCAAAAATTGCGAAACCAATAATGAAATGAGTAGTTCTTCTTACAGTAAATGTGCTTTTGAAATTAAGAGGCCTAGCCACACACATGCAACGTGCAACTGCTAGAAACGTCGTGATCAGAACATTGGTAACGTTCAGAAGGATCATAATATTAACTAACATAGTGGACACGGCGTAAGGATCAACTGGAAACCGCGTAGGGTGTCTCAGCTCAATGACACCTAACGATACTGAAATACCAAGCGAAAATGAAGATAGCAAATAGGCCAGATCAAAAACGGACAACGCTAGGAAAGAAACAGTGATTCCATCAGTAACACCCATTGCAATGAAAGTCTTGATGTTGATGATGTTTGAGAGCACACCAGTAAAGGACAAGACTGTCCCCACGGCAGCATAGTATTCCATAATGATGGTGTACTCTTCATCCTTGATCAGACCACGAAATGTGATATTGTATATCTTCATGCTTCTTGCAATAGTTATCAGTTGCACTCTGTGCTTTATATGTATTTTCGGGGTGTAACACTCGTAATTGGTGTGAACAAAATTATGATAAATTCTAGCATGTAGTAGTTGTACGAGCAATGATGACACGCTATATCATGCTTCTATAAAATGTGTTGTAATTGACGATATCTGTTTTATTGGTCTTTTGATGAATCTCTGAACACTACAGACACATCATACGGGATTCAAAAGGAGGGATTGGAAATTAGAAGTATTTCTTAAATGTATGGAATAAACAGAAATCAAATGTCCTTTCCTATAGAACAATATCGCTATATATATAATAATGTAATAGTGTATACAAATGGTGCCAAACTTGCCATTTGTATAATGACATTAAGTGGTACAGAAATTACAAATTCCCGATTATCTATAACTAAGATACTCTAAATTGCTACCCAGTTTAAAAAGCCAGAAAGGATTATGGAACACTTGTTTTATAAGTGTCATGATTAAAAGCAATGTATTATTGGAAGTAACGATTACACTTGATTGGTTGCAGATTTTCTGCTAATATTCGCAAATTTAGTCGCTCGCAAGGGGTGTAATTTATCAACATTATCCTAAGTTTGAATATTAGTGGATGTAAAATTTGAAGAGATTCCTCTAATAAAAATAATTAGAAAAAAATTAGAAAATAATTACTTATCCTGTATAAGTAATTATTTTTGACGGCACTAGAATTAAACCATTTTGGTATACTTTATCGACAGTACAACGACAATTAATTATATAGAAACTGCCTTTTAATATCGGGAACGACACGCGTGAATGGCGTGCCAAACCAAACCAAAAATGGCGTTCAAAGTGGCATGTATCGTCAGTTCTTGATTTTAATTTCAAATAATTTTCCGTTGTTTTATGTTTTGTACGTATTATAACTGGTGGTAAAATTGCAGGTCACAGATAAAATGACAAATGTTCCCCAAAGGGAATTAGTTTACCACCGTCGCTATCTATTGTTTCTGCTCACATTTCAGTCTTTTTTATAACATCTCAGCTCACATTTCAGTCATTCTCATGACATCCCAGCTCACATTTCAGTCATTCTCATGACATCTCAGCTCACATTTCAGTCATTCTCATGACATCCCAGCTCACATTTCAGTCATTCTCATGACATCCCAGCTCACATTTCAGTCATTCTCATGACATCTCAGCTCACATTTCAGTCATTCTCATGACATCTCAGCTCACATTCACACTTATTCTTTGTCGTCTTTCTTGTGCCTATGTGTGGCGGTTCCTGTTATGATTTAAGGATTACGTATTTTTTCTTGAATTCAGTAAACCAATTTCTTCCTACCATTTATCTTGCTCTGAGTCCTTGTCTGGTAGTCGAGGCTCGTGTAGTGGGCATGTTAGAGACATTTTTGCCAGATATTTGAATCGTTTGATTATATCTCTGCTTTAATGCAGTGAGAAGTCTTTAAATGACTTTGTATCTTAATGTCTGATACTCCGTCCAACAAGAAGTCCAATTGCTATAGTGGTAGCTGGCTTTGTCCCATATACATAATGACACACAGTAGTGTTATTACACTTCCTTGTCTAACACTGCTGTTACCACAAACCACAGCGTATATCCTTGTGGTGTTCCATATACGTTTTGACTACATTTTTACGTTACAGTTAGTCTACCCTGATTGTGCGATTGCATTCGATAATTCTTCAAGAAGGGTCATGTTTTTTATTTATGCTGATTCGATTAACAATGACACAGGTATGTTCCTCATTACATTCAAAGTGAGTCCGAAAATATGTAGCAATTAAACAATTATATATGCCTGGTTATTTTGCTATGATCTTTGTAAGCATTTTTCATATGCGACTCACGATATACGAGGTAGCTTCAAAAAGTTTCCGGAATTAGTGGATTGTATAGAAATAAGTTACAATAGAATTACCTCGAAATCACCTTCAGAGTAGGTCTTTTCGGCCACTACACACATTTGCCAACGTGCGTACAACTGCTGGAAACATTCGTGGAACCCATTCTTTGAAACGTCTCTCAGCTGTTTTATCGAATTGGTGACAAGGTCCTCGCATTCCGTTCAGTGCCGATTTTAGTCGAGGGAACAAGTAAAATTCAGTCCATGACAGGTTGGGAGAATATGGAGGATGTTCCAAGGTAATCATATTGTGCTTTGCGAGGTACTGCTTCACCAGTAGGAATCGATGTGCTGGCACATTGCCATGCAGCATAATCCAACTGTTTGTTCTACATTTTTCTGGTCGTTTTCTTCTGATTGCATCTCATCGACGACGGAGGATATCAACGTACATTTCCTTGTTAACCGTTCGGCCTTCAGAAATGAAATCATGGTAGACAATAAATACCCTGGAAATACAAAAAAAAAAACAAAACAACCCAACTTCCTACATAAATTTTCATTTGCTCCTGTCCAATTGAAATTTATGTGTCTGGGGAGATGTGGGAGATTTCCATTCAGAGGACTGATGTTTTGTCTGAGGATCGTAAAAAAAAACAACACTAGGTCTCATCTCCTGTGATTATGTTGTTGAGAAAATTGCTACTTTGATCAGTCATTGTGATTAGGTCTGACACGGTCATTCTCAATTCTTTCTATTCAGGAGATAACATTTTGGGAACCAAGTGTTGACAAACACGGTGCATGTGCAGTTTATTGTGAAGAATACTGTGGCAACTTCCAACTGATAATCAAACTTCTTAGGCTATTTTCTCGACACGAAGTCTTCTGTCATCATTCACAGCGTTTAGAATAAGCTCAATGTTTTAATTGTTGATCGAGGTTGACAGTCGGCTACTGCGTGCATCATCATCGACAAGGAAATGCTTGTGCCACTCAAATGCTTGCGAGTTCTTCATTACGGTATCACCAATTGTTTTATTATGCAACGTTTATGTCTCTGAGTGTGACTTCTCAAACAAAACACATAATTTGACATTTGTGCGCTTTTCAATCAAGTAACTTTTTAACTCCGATGATACAGCAAACAGAACACACAAACAAAACTCAGTAACTTCTGTTCAAAATTATATGTAAAGTTCACGTCTGCCAAGTCATTTCGTCAAGGTCACTACCAACTTATAAAAACATATTCTCCACAACATCCTCTTTCATCCAAACACGAGTCGACTGTTCCAGGCACGTTTTGCAGCTACCCCGTATATGTCCCTGCACATTTCAATCTTTAGTATTTACATTTTCTTGTTAAATTCGGAAGCTTTCGCTAATTCTAATGACATACACGTTATTCCTATAGGGTCAAACTGTTATAGTTTCCCTGTTATGTCGACATCTCATGCTGTAACTTGTGTTGTTATGATGACTTTCTTGATGTCTAATTATGTTGTTGTATAATTTATGTTTTAATTGCCTCGCTGTATCTATGAGTAAATATTATTTTCTCATCTCTTGACAAGGTACACATTTTTCTTGAAGCAGAATTTTAATCCCAACCGCTTGTTGTTTACGTTTGCTACCTAAATTATATTTCTGTTACTTATTATTATTGATTTGTAATTATCCCACCCGTATTATATGGCTGCGAGATATGGAACCTCATTACCAGGTGCCCTGCCAGTTGGCGTTGGCAATGATGGACCTCCATTCAATTCTATCACATGTGTTACATGTGTTTACCAGCTCTGTTGTTGATTATCGCCCATGCCATTCTCTCAGACTGTCCACCATCTTCTCTCTCTGCCTTCCTCTGGTTCTCTTTTTTTCATATGTAAAACCACATCTCCGCTCCTTCCAAAAAATCTAAGCTCCTGCTTGCTAATTGACCATGAATCATGGACAATATGGAACCTACCATAAACAAATACAGAGACGTTTCGAGTTGCTCAAGGGGCATTGGAGTGATGGAAATTGGCAGTCTTTCTACAGACAAAAATTGAGCATCAGTGATCCACGACGTTCAATGGCGTCGTGGGTAAGGTGTTGTTAACAAAATCAACGATGGGTGGGGCTTGTAGTGCGTATGCTTGATAACAGATTAAGACAAATATTGACATCCTGATGCTCTTCACCTTTAAGCGTTTCCACGGACGTCCACGAATGAGATTTATAGGGTATCAAAGTTCATTCATAGGCGTCTCAGTCTTTGCAGACCATGCGCGTGGTACCCTGTGAGTAGCATCTCAGGGCGCAAGCCTGGACGCTGAATATGGAGACCTTGGGCTGCCCAAATGCAGGATCCATTTCTCGGCCTCGCTGGTGTAATCTAAAGGAATGCAACGCATGACAATCTGGCAACAGCTCGGCTGCAGGAGTAGCCAATGGGTTCGCAATTTTGAAACCATCCGTCTTAGGTGCTACCACTCCAGATTTTCTGTCTGGGTTTACTCCCGTAGCGCTACCCTCTCCCAAGGTTTTCACAAGGCAGTGGAGTCGTTGCCGCCCGCAGATGCTAGTTACTCGAGATCCGATGATACTCTCATTGTCCCAAGACTAGCCAGCACTGTCTGGGAACGTGGGTTTTAAACCAGAGTTCCTCCTCTCCTAGACGAACTGCCTGAACAGACTAACGAGCTTGGTCTACTCGAGTTTAGAGTCAGACTTCTTCTCTTAGATTGGCTGTGAACCAAGGCTAATAAGCCCAATCTGCCCGCCAAGTTAAACCGCCGGGGGTATTCCGTCGCACCCCACAGCAGGCTCTGTAAGAAACATGGGGCCCCTCATCATCGTATTGCTGGAGACAAAATAATGTAGGAGAGGCCATTGTCATGGAAACTCATGAACGGCAAGCCGAACAGTGAATCCAGCGGCGATCTCTACACCTGGAAAGGAGAGGCCATATCAGACGTTTCACTTTCCTTTAACGACCGGGACGTCCAGCGCAGACTTCGCTACCCCCCTCCCCCACACCCCCTCAATAAAATCAATAAAATCCATAAAAGCCATAAAGACAAAGAAAAACGAAAAGAGACTTAGGAGTTAAAATAGGTCATACAGGAAAGGTGTGGGAGCAAGTCCAGGTATCAGTGACAAATGCTGATGCCCTGTTGGGCATGATAAAAAGTAACATTTCACATAAGAGTAAGGAAGTAAAAGTCAAGTTATATAAATCATTGTGAGACCTAATTTAGGTGTGGAGTCAATATAATAGAGTGTATGCTGCAAAGTGTACAGAGAAGAGCTGCACAAATGATCGCGGGGTTTCAGAATTATAGTTGTGAGGAAAGACTGAAAGATTTTAAAAAACTGGTCTTCAGGCTCTAGAACAAAGAAGAATTCGAAGTGACTAAATACAAGTCTATATATGAATAAATGGAAAGGATAAATTAGACTATACCAAGTTTTTCCAAGTACAACCGGCTACAAGAACAATAGGGCACAGCTACAAATTGTTTAAAGGTAGGTGTAGATTAGATATTACGAAATATTTTTTTAATCAGAGAGTAGTGAATTCCTGGAATGCAATGCCGCAGAATGTAGTGGAAGCAGAGTCAGTTAATGGATTCAAAAATATATTGGATGCTCAAAATATTTTCGATATCCGTGGAGTGAAATAAACAGGTTGTATAGAGACTCTGTAGAGCCTTCTAAATCAGTGTAATAAAGTTAAGTTAAATATATAGGTTCAACATGGTAATTCAACACACAAGACCGTATTTAGCGTAACTAACATTCGTCTACCTGTTATCAGACATTTTTTTCTGTCAGATCGAATAACATATTACATTTACAATACATAAATAAACCTCTTATTTTACAAGGTCTCGTTTCTTGTTTTTGTTATTTATAAGTTTTTTTCGATCGTTTTATTTTGCCATGTGGCCATAACGTAGGCATCACTTTGTTTTTGTCCTGGTGTGGGCATTGAGCCATTGCTTTAATATGTTTTTGTCCTGGTGTGGGCATTGAGCAATGCTTTAATATGTTTTTGTTCTGGTGTGGGCATTGAGCCATTGCTTTAATATGTTTTTGTTCTGGTGTGGGCATTGAGCCATTGCTTTAATTTGTTTTTGTCCTGGTGTGGGCATTGAGCCATTGCTTTAATATGTTTTTGTCCTGGTGTGGGCATTGAGCCATTGCTTTAATATGTTTTTGTCCTGGTGGGCATTGAGCCATTGCTTTAATATGTTTTTGTCCTGGTGTGGGCATTAAGCCATTGCTCTAATATGTTTTTGTCCTGGTGTGGGCAAGGAGCCATTGCTTTAATATGTTTTTTTCCTGGTGTGGGCATTGAGCCATTGCTTTAATATGTTTTTGTCCTGGTGTGGGCATTGAGCCATTGCTTTAATATGTTTTTGTCCTGGTGTGGGCATTGAGCCATTGCTTTAATATGTTTTTGTCCTGGAGTGGGCATTGAGCCATTGCTCTAATATGTTTTTGTCCTGGTGTGGGCATTGAGTCATTGCTCTAATATGTTTTTGTCCCGGTGTGGGCATTGAGCCATTGCTTTAATATGTTTTTGTCCTGGTATGGGCATTGAGCCATTGCTCTAATATGTTTTTGTCCTGGTGTGGGCATTGAGCCATTGCTCTAAAATGTTTTTGTCCTGGTGTGGGCATTGAGCCATTGCTTTAATATGTTTTTGTCCTGGTGTGGGCATTGAGCCATTGCTCTAATATGTTTTTGTCCTGGTGTGGGCATTGAGCCATTGCTCTAATATGTTTTTGTCCTGGTGTGGGCATTAAGCCATTGCTCTAATATGTTTTTGTCCTGGTGTGGGCATTGAGCCATTGCTTTAATATGTTTTTGTCCTGGTGTGGGCATTGATCCATTGCTTTAATATGTTTTTGTCCTGGTGTGGGCATTGAGCCATTGCTTTAATATGTTTTTGTCCTGGTGTGGGCATTGAGCCGTTGCTCTAATATGTTTTTGTCTTGGTGTGGGCATTGAGCCATTGCTCTAATATGTTTTTGTCCTGGTGTGGGCATTGAGCCATTGCTCTAATATGTTTTTTGTCCTGGTGTGGGCATTGAGCCATTGCTTTAATATGTTTTTGTCCTGGTGTGGGCATTGAGCCATTGCTTTAATATGTTTTTGTCCTGGTGTGGGCATTGAGCCATTGCTTTAATATGTTTTTGTCCTGGTGTGGGCATTAAGCCATTGCTTTAATATGTTTTTGTCCTGGTGTGGGCATTGAGCCATTGCTTTAATATGTTTTTGTCCTGGTGTGGGCATTGATCCATTGCTTTAATATGTTTTTGTCCTGGTGTGGGCATTGAGCCATTGCTTTAATATGTTTTTGTCCTGGTGTGGGCATTGAGCCATTGCTTTAATATGTTTTTGTCCTGGTGTGGGCATTGAGCCATTGCTTTAATATGTTTTTGTCCTGGTGTGGGCATTGAGCCATTGCTCTAATATGTTTTTGTCCTGGTGTGGGCATTGAGCCATTGCTCTAATATGTTTTTGTCCTGGTGTGGGCATTGGGCCATTGCTTTAATATGTTTTTGTCCTGGTGTGGGCATTGAGCCATTGCTCTAATATGTTTTTGTCCTGGTGTGGGCATTGAGCCATTGCTCTAATATGTTTTTGTCCTGGTGTAGGCATTGAGCCATTGCTCTAATATGTTTTTGTCCTCGTGTGGGCATTGAGCCATTGCTTGAATATGTTTTTGTCCTGGTGTGGGCATTGAGACATTGCTTTAAAATGTTTTTGTCCTGGTGTGGGCATTGAGCCATTGCTCTAATATGTTTTTGTCCTGGTGTGGGCATTGAGCCATTGCTTTAATATGTTTTTGTCCTGGTGTGGGCATTGAGCCACTGCTTTAATATGTTTTTGTTCTGGTGTGGGCATTGAGCCATTGCTTTAATATGTTTTTGTCCTGGTGTGGGCATTGAGCCATTGCTTTAATATGTTTTTGTCCTGGTGTGGGCATTGAGCCATTGCTTTAATATGTTTTTGTCCTGGTGTGGGCATTGAGCCATTGCTTTAATATGTTTTTGTCCTGGTGTGGGCATTGAGCCATTGATCTAATATGTTTTTGTCCTGGTGTGGGCATTGAGCCATTGCTTTAATATGTTTTTGTCCTGGTGTGGGCATTGAGCCATTGCTCTAATATGTTTTTGTCCTGGTGTGGGCATTGAGCCATTGCTCTAATATGTTTTTGTCCTGGTGTGGGCATTGGGCCATTGCTTTAATATGTTTTTGTCCTGGTGTGGGCATTGATCCATTGCTTTAATATGTTTTTGTCCTGGTGTGGGCATTGAGCCATTGCTTTAATATGTTTTTGTCCTGGTGTGGGCATTGATCCATTGCTCTAATATGTTTTTGTCCTGGTGTGGGCATTGAGCCATTGCTCTAATATGTTTTTGTCCTGGTGTAGGCATTGAGCCATTGCTCTAATATGTTTTTGTCCTGGTGTGGGCATTGAGCCATTGCTTGAATATGTTTTTGTCCTGGTGTGGGCATTGAGACATTGCTTTAAAATGTTTTTGTCCTGGTGTGGGCATTAAGCCATTGCTCTAATATGTTTTTGTCCTGGTGTGGGCATTGAGCCATTGCTTTAATATGTTTTTGTCCTGGTGTGGGCATTGAGCCATTGCTTTAATATGTTTTTGTCCTGGTGTGGGCATTGAGCCGTTGCTCTAATATGTTTTTGTCCTGGTGTGGGCATTGAGCCATTGCTCTAATATGTTTTTGTCCTGGTGTGGGCATTGAGCCATTGCTCTAATATGTTTTTTGTCCTGGTGTGGGCATTGAGCCATTGCTTTAATATGTTTTTGTCCTGGTGTGGGCATTGAGCCATTGTTTTAATATGTTTTTGTCCTGGTGTGGGCATTGAGCCATTGCTTTAATATGTTTTTGTCCTGGTGTGGGCATTGAGCCATTGCTTTAATATGTTTTTGTCCTGGTGTGGGCATTGAGCCATTGCTTTAATATGTTTTTGTCCTGGGTGGGCATTGAGCCATTGCTTTAATATGTTTTTGTCCTGGTGTGGGCATTGAGCCATTGCTTTAATATGTTTTTGTCCTGGTGTGGGCATTGAGCCATTGCTTTAATATGTTTTTGTCCTGGTGTGGGCATTGAGCCATTGCTCTAATATGTTTTTGTCCTGGTGTGGGCATTGAGCCATTGCTTTAATATGTTTTTATCCTGGTGTGGGCATTGAGCCATTGCTCTAATATGTTTTTGTCCTGGTGTGGGCATTGAGCCATTGCTCTAATATGTTTTTGTCCTGGTGTGGGCATTGGGCCATTGCTTTAATATGTTTTTGTCCTGGTGTGGGCATTGATCCATTGCTTTAATATGTTTTTGTCCTGGTGTGGGCATTGAGCCATTGCTCTAATATGTTTTTGTCCTGGTGTGGGCATTGAGCCATTGCTCTAATATGTTTTTGTCCTGGTGTAGGCATTGAGCCATTGCTCTAATATGTTTTTGTCCTCGTGTGGGCATTGAGCCATTGCTTGAATATGTTTTTGTCCTGGTGTGGGCATTGAGACATTGCTTTAAAATGTTTTTGTCCTGGTGTGGGCATTGAGCCATTGCTCTAATATGTTTTTGTCCTGGTGTGGGCATTGAGCCATTGCTTTAATATGTTTTTGTCCTGGTGTGGGCATTGAGCCACTGCTTTAATATGTTTTTGTTCTGGTGTGGGCATTGAGCCATTGCTTTAATATGTTTTTGTCCTGGTGTGGGCATTGAGCCATTGCTTTAATATGTTTTTGTCCTGGTGTGGGCATTGAGCCATTGCTTTAATATGTTTTTGTCCTGGTGTGGGCATTGAGCCGTTGCTCTAATATGTTTTTGTCCTGGTGTGGGCATTGAGCCATTGCTCTAATATGTTTTTGTCCTGGTGTGGGCATTGAGCCATTGCTCTAATATGTTTTTTGTCCTGGTGTGGGCATTGAGCCATTGCTTTAATATGTTTTTGTCCTGGTGTGGGCATTGAGCCATTGCTTTAATATGTTTTTGTCCTGGTGTGGGCATTGAGCCATTGCTTTAATATGTTTTTGTCCTGGTGTGGGCATTGAGCCATTGCTTTAATATGTTTTTGTCCTGGTGTGGGCATTGAGCCATTGCTTTAATATGTTTTTGTCCTGGTGTGGGCATTGAGCCATTGCTTTAATATGTTTTTGTCCTGGTGTGGGCATTGAGCCATTGCTTTAATATGTTTTTGTCCTGGTGTGGGCATTGAGCCATTGCTTTAATATGTTTTTGTCCTGGTGTGGGCATTGAGCCATTGATCTAATATGTTTTTGTCCTGGTGTGGGCATTGAGCCATTGCTTTAATATGTTTTTGTCCTGGTGTGGGCATTGAGCCATTGCTCTAATATGTTTTTGTCCTGGTGTGGGCATTGAGCCATTGCTCTAATATGTTTTTGTCCTGGTGTGGGCATTGGGCCAGTGCTTTAATATGTTTTTGTCCTGGTGTGGGCATTGATCCATTGCTTTAATATGTTTTTGTCCTGGTGTGGGCATTGAGCCATTGCTTTAATATGTTTTTGTCCTGGTGTGGGCATTGATCCATTGCTCTAATATGTTTTTGTCCTGGTGTGGGCATTGAGCCATTGCTCTAATATGTTTTTGTCCTGGTGTAGGCATTGAGCCATTGCTCTAATATGTTTTTGTCCTGGTGTGGGCATTGAGCCATTGCTTGAATATGTTTTTGTCCTGGTGTGGGCATTGAGACATTGCTTTAAAATGTTTTTGTCCTGGTGTGGGCATTGAGCCATTGCTCTAATATGTTTTTGTCCTGGTGTGGGCATTGAGCCATTGCTTTAATATGTTTTTGTCCTGGTGTGGGCATTGAGCCATTGCTTTAATATGTTTTTGTTCTGGTGTGGGCATTGAGCCATTGCTTTAATATGTTTTTGTCCTTGTGTGGGCATTGAGCCATTGCTTTAATATGTTTTTGTCCGGTGTGGGCATTGAGCCATTGCTTTAATATGTTTTTGTCGACATATTATATACTTATTGGTGAAGAAACAACATGTATATCTCAACTTCTTTTTATTAACCATCGCGTGGAAGTATAGTTTTTAGGATATTTGTAAATACGTGTTTAGTTTCCCCCATTACACTTAAATTGTTCGTGTCTGACATTATATTTTTCATAAAGTAGACATTCGTTTTTCCTATTTACATTTTCTGCATTCGTTTTACAATAATTTGTTGCTGAGTTCTACATTATAATTCTTCCAATCTTTCTGCTTGCATGAACCTATTTTAGAGACCACATCTATTTTCTAAGGCTCTATCTATCAAACGAATACAATCATGGTATTATATACGTATTACAAAAATTGTTTTTGCCTTATTTCTCAATTTTTCCGTGGTGTGCCTTGGACTACGTTTTTATTTTGCCCTTATCGGCATCTGACTTCGACATTCATTTTATGTAAGTTTCTGCTTCCTCCTGCATTTTCTAAGGGTTTGCTACTCCTGGGTAACGGGCCGGAGCTGTGATGGTGAACGTACCCAGTACCTTCGGATTGTAAGCCGTGTCACTTAACTACTAGCCAACGCCGTCCCCTTATATACATATGAATCTCACTAATCCATCCTTTGCTTGACCACGTCTATGCTCGACCACGGCTATTCTCGACCACGTATTTGCTCGACTACGTCTATGCTCGACTACCTCTATTCTCAACTACCTCTATGCTCGACTACCTCTATGTTCGACGACCTCTATGCTCGACTACCTCTGTGCTCGACCACGTCTATGCTCGACCATGTCTATGCTCGACCACCTCTATGCTCGACCACCTCTATGCTCGACTACTTCTATGCTCGACCACGTCTATGCTCGACTACCTCTATGCTCGACTACCTCTATGCTCGACTACCTCTATGCTCGACTACCTCTATGCTCGACTACGTCTATTCTCGACCACGTCTATTCTCGACCAATGCTCGAACATTTGAATTCCGTGTCGTTCCCGCTCAACGTGTCATCAATCCATGTTTTGGTACCTCCTACTGATCTCTTCGTGTATTTAAGATCTGGCAAACTGTAAATTGTGTCGATTTATGACGACTGCATCTATGTATCGTGTGATAGGAAAACATCGTTTATAACTCCATACTGTGACATACTGATCTGCAGGTGAACTGCTTCAATATCACTGATTAGTAGTGCCAATTGTATATTTTCTGGCTAATATAAAATTAACATGTAAAAACTGATCCCTATTTTCCAATTTCTACCACAAACCTCAAACTTACACCGAGGACGGCGTGAGCTAGTGGTCAATTGAGACGGCTTACGGCCTAAAGGTCCTTGGTTTGATCTCCATCACAGAACCGGCGTTACCTTGGGGAGGCAAACCCTTAGAAAATATTAGAGCAAGCAGACCCTTACATAAAATTTATGCTGAAGTAGGATGTACTGGGCCGACAGGTGCAAAATAAAAACCTCATTGCCTTAGCGGATTAGAGAAATAAAGCGAAGGAAAACAAGAAAAAAACAAAACCCAAAACAACAAAACAACACACCAACCTCACTTCAACTATGTTTATAGCGCATAATGAGATAGAATTGCAAGAAATGATCAAAATGATAGTTATTCAAGGTAAAAACCAAGGTGTCTGCTTAAATCAAAAGAAAAGTAGAAAGGTTAAAGGTGAAGGCTCGAGATGATCGCCGCGGATTTCCCTATATAGCTCCATCTATCTCCGTAGAATGGTATGCTTGCCTGCCAGGAGCACAAACCTGTAGCTGCACAGATAAACCCGGGGATCTCTGGAAACAAATACCAGCATCAGATTCGAACCACGCCCTTCTGAATACAAGGCAAACAGCGTGTGCGCTTCGTCACTGCGACTCGCAAATAAAAACAAAATAAGCTAACTAAAAAATCTCACGTAATTATAATAACTGGTTAATATAAACCTCTAAATTGATATTTCAAGGTGAGCGAGACGAGACAGAACTAGGACACGTACATCTATTTCAATACTTGGACACCTGCATAATATCTTATTAGAGATGCACCTTTGAAGCAAAGAACAGAATATCTCAAACAAAATCCGAATTCCAGAGTAGGAGGGAAATCTTGTGCAACAAATTCCTATCACTGGAATTTAGGTATAGAGTTCGTGGATGCTACGTGGATTTGGTATTGCTAGACAGCTGCAAAACATGAACAGTCAGCAGGCAAGCACAGGGATCATTTAAGGCAACGTAAATGTTGTTTTACAGAAGAATGTTGAGAATGTAATGGACTGCAAAGAAGGCTAATGGCGAGGTATTTGCAGAGGCACAGGGGAGCTGTATTAGCGCATTGGTTAGTACAAAGGCTTCTCAGGTAAGCGATTGGGGTTCGGTCCACAGTTGATGTGAGACTTTTTCCCAGAATAATCTGGAAAAGCAAAAGGGGGCGGCGGGATGTTGTCACATGTTCTTCTAGTGATATTACCCAACATGCGACACTTACGTAAAACGGGGATCTTTACTTTTACTTTACTTGCAGACTATGGCAAACTTCAGGACAAGGCAGTTATATTTTTTTCAAGCATGTCATGAGAAGAGGCGGGTTGAGATACACGGCGATAACGAACATAATCGCTGAGAAAAGAGACAGAGCGAGACAATTTTGGACAGCTTGAAGGGAGGACATGGGAAAAGGGACAGGGCGAGACAGAGAGACAATATTGGACAGCTTGAAGGTATGGCATGGGAAAAGGGACATGACGAGACAGAGAGAGACAATATTGGACAGCTTGAAGGGATGGCATGGGAAAATGGACACGGCGAGACAGAGAGAGAGACAGTATTGGACAGCTTGGAGGGATGGCATGGGAAAAGGGAAAGGGCGAGACAGAGAGGGGCAATATTGAACAGCTTGAAGGGATGGCATGGGAAAGGGAAAGGGCGAGACTGATAGAGACAATATTGGACAGCTTGAAGGTATGGCATGGGAAAAGGGACAGGACGAGACAGAGAGATACAAAACTGGACAGCTTGAAAGGATGGCATGGGAAAAGATCAATAGTGGAACTTATAAATGGCTCACGTAATATGAGGAAGTGAATATTCGTGAGTGAAATAATAACCGGTGGGACATTTTATGATGATTTAATTCTAACTTTTTTGGCCTTCTTCTTCATCTTCTTTCTTCTTCTTCTTCTTCTTCTTCTTCTTCTTCTTCTTCTTCTTCTTTTTCTTCTTCTTCTTGTGCTGTCAGAAGTCGATTTGAATTTGTCAAAAGAAAGTAGCGCCATCCTAGGCCTGTCGGCACAGTCATAGATCTTGTCAAGTGTTGTTCCTTGTGATGCCACGCGTGCTTTATCTGGTCTTCATATGTCGGCAAATTTTGCAGCAGATGTTCATGTATCGTTTTCCCTGTACCACAGGTGCACTCAACAGAAGTATCTATCTTTAGTTTATTGAATAGATGGTACCTCAGTCCGTTGTAGCCTGTTCAAAGTCTGAAGACTACTACTTGCTATCTCATATTAAACTGGTAATAGTACATATATGTAGCCAGTATGCTTTCTTTCCCATTTGTTTATGTTTCTAGTTTTATATGTCTTCTTACTTTGTGACATAACAATTATCATATTTTAGAAATGCTGGGTCAAGTATATCGCTTTACGGTAATTGGTAATAGAAAAAAATGAAAACGAACTTGTACACAACTAAGTCACTGCTTTTCGTTTTTAGAGCAACAGAAGAGATCGAATGACATGAAAACTAGCCTTATCCGAACACCTCCTGCTGACTGACATGATAAGGTAGTGATGTGTAGGACGGATCTTCTGTTCAAATTTGATAACGACTGTTTGGCTAGATCTGCGACAAGATTGCCTGTTTTATCCTAGTGATGGACTGTTTGGAAAATTTTCGGAACTTATTATTCTTTTAGCTACCAGAAGGACTGTTTGGTTAAAGCACATACGCTTTCTTCTGGATACCCATAAATGGACAATTTGGGTAAATATTCTAATAAATATTTGATTAACTAATAGAAAGACCGATTCGTTATCTAAAATACAGCATGTGTTGGTAGTCATAGAAGGACTATTTACTAGCCCCCTGAAGGGCGGTATGGTTAATCCACAGAAGGACTATTTACTAGCCCCCTGTAGGCATGTCTGGTTAGCCCACATAATGACTATTTACTCTTCTCCGAAGGACGGTATGGTTAACCCATAGAAGGACTATTTACTAGTCCCCTGTAGGTATGTCTGGTTAGCCCCAAGAAGGACTATTTACTAGCCCTCCATAGGCCTGTCTGATTAGCCCACAAAAGGACTATTTAATCGCATCCTGTAGGCATGTCTAGTTAGCCCACAGAAGGACTATTTACTAGCCACCAGTAGGCCTGTCTAGTTTACCCACAGAAGGACTATTTAATCGCCTCCTGTAGGCCGGTATGGTTAGCCCACAGAAGGACTATTTACTAGTCCCCTGTAGGCATATCTAGTTAGCCCACAGAAGGACTATTTACTCGTCTCCGAAGGACGGTATGGTTAACCCACAGAGGGATATTTACTAGCCCCCTGATGGGCGGTAAGGTTAGCCCACAGAAGGACTATTTACTAACCCCCTTTAGGCATGCCTGGTTAGCCCACATAAGGACTATTTAATCGCCTCCTGTAGGCCGGTATGGCTAGCCCACAGAAGGACTATTTACTAGTCCCCTGTAGGCATATCTAGTTAGCCCACAGAAGGACTATTTACTCGTCTCCGAAGGACGGTATGGTTAACCCACAGAAGGACTATTTACTAGTCCCCTGTAGGTATGTCTGGTTAGCCCCAAGAAGGACTATTTACTAGCCTCCTGTAGGCCTGTCTGGCTAGCCCACAGAAGGACTATTTACTAGCCCTCCATAGGCCTGTCTGATTAGCCCACAAAAGGACTATTTAATCGCATCCTGTAGGCATGTCTAGTTAGCCCACAGAAGGACTATTTACTAGCCACCAGTAGGCCTGTCGGTTAGCCCACAGAAGGACTATTTACTAGCCATCTGTAGGTATGTCTAGTTAACGCACAGAAGGACTATTTACTCGTCTCTGAAGGACGGTATGGTTAACCCACAGAAGGACTATTTACTAGCCCCCTGTAAGACTGTCTGGTTAGTCTATAGAAGTACTATTTACTAGCCCCCTGTTGGCCTGTCTGGTTAGCCCAAAGTAAGACTATTTACTAACCTCATGTAGGCCTGCCTGGTTAGCCCACAGAAGGACCTATTTACTCGCCTCTGAAGGACGGTATGGTTAACCCACAGAAAGACTAATTACTAGCCCCCTGTATACCTTTCTGCTTAGCCCACATAAAACTATTTACTTGCCCCCTGAAGGACTGTCTAATTTTCTCACAGAAGGACTATTTACAAGCCCCCTGAAGGTATGTCTGGTTAGCCCACAGAAGGAATATTTACTAGCCCTGTAGTCCTGTCTGGATCTTACAGAAGGACTACTTACTAGCCCCCTGTAGGCCTGCCTGGTTAACCCACAGACGGACTATTTACTCGCCCCCCTATAGGCATGTCTGGTTAGCCCAAAGAAGGACTTTTTACTAGTCCCCTGTATGCCTGTCTGGTTAGCCCACAGAAGGACTATTTACTAGCCCACTGAAGGACTGTCTGGTTACCCCACATAAGGACTATTTACTAGCCCCCTGGAGGCCTGCCTAGTTAGCCCACAGGACTATTTACTAACTCCCTGAAGGCATGTCTGGTTAGCCCACAGAAGGACTATTTACTCGCCCCCTGTAGGCCTGTCTGGCTAGCCCACAGAAAAACTATTTATTAGCCCAACGTAGGCCTGTCTGGTTAGCCCACAGAAGGACTATTTACTAACCCCCCGAAGGCCTGTCTGGTTAGCCCACAGAAAAACTATTTACTAGCCCACCGTAGGCCTGTCTGGTTAGCCCAAAGAAGGACTATTTACTAGTCTCCTGTAGGCCTGTCTGGTTAGCCCACACAAGGACTATTTACTAGCCCCCTGAAGTACTGTCTGGTTACCCCACATAAGGACTATTTACTAGCCCCCTGTAGGCCTGTCTGGTTAGCCCACAGAAGGACTATTTACTAACCCCATGAAGGCCTGTCTGGTTAGCCCACAGAAAGACTATTTATTAACCCCCTGAAGGCCTGTCTGGTTAGCCCACAGAAGGACTATTTACTAGCCCCCTGTAGGCCTGTCTGGTTAGCCCACATAAGGACCTATTTACTCGCCCCCGAAGGACGGTATGGTTAACCCATAGAAGGACTATGTACTAGCCCACAGAAGGACATTTTGGTAAGCCAACAGAAGGACTGTTTACTATAGCCTCCAGAAGTTCTGTAGTTATGTTACAGTTGGACTGTTTACTAGGTCTAAGAAGAGCTGCTTGGGTAGCCCACATAATGACTAACTAGCCCCCAGAAAACTGTTTGGTTAGCCCTACATGAGAACTATTTACTTGCCCTCAGAATGACTCTTTGGTAAGCTCACAGAATGGCTGCTTACTAAAGCATCCAGAAGATCTTTACGAAGGACTGTGCACTATAGCCTCCAGAATAACTATTTGGTTAGTCCACACATATACTTTTGACTAGCCCCCACACGTACTGTGTGGTTAGCCAATAAAAGAACTATTTAGTAAATCCCAAGATATATTGTTTGGCTAGAACGGAAAAAAAACATATAATATTGTTTAGCTGCACTAAATGGCTAATTAAGGATATCAAACTTTTCACAAACGTGTCTTAGGATCCCTCTTTATGTTTGAGAACTGGAGATGGAGCGTCACCAAGTAAAAATATGAAACAAATGTTATAGACAGTGGTGTATGCTGTATCCTGGCTTGACTAATGTATTCACAGAAACATTTTTCAATTAAATAGAAGAAATGTCTGCATTTAATATAGGAGAACGAAGTATCATTAATATCAGATATACACAGCACAGGGCTATAACCCGGTAGAAAGTGAGACGACAAAAGAAGAAAAGAAGGATGCTGATTATACAGTGTTATTGGCAGAGGATGTAAAACATCGGCAGAACCAAATGGATAAGATAAACAGCAATACCCAGCATTGTGGGGTGGACACCAACATAAAAACGCTAAAGTAATGCTCTTAACCAAATGGGAAGTAAGTCCACAAGTTGACATGCACATTAATGGATAAATTCGGGATCAAGTGTCAAGCTCTTTATATATTGGCCAACAAAAATAGGCGGATGGCAAATGCGATCAGGGAGATCATAAAGAAAATTCAAATGACAAAGTATTCATTTAAAAGCATGTGGGATACACTTCTGTCAAAGCAGATTTCTCAGAACTTAAAAATGGGAGTCATTAAATACTTTGTGCATTATTTTTTTTTGGTATGGATTAGATACCTAGACCCACGATGAAGAAAATGGAAATGAGTAATTACGCCATTAAACTGTGGGTATTCAGAAGCCTTGGACAAGTTTCTAGGAAAGATATAAAAACAAAAAGTGAGGTTCTAGAACAACATCGCACTCTGATCACCCTGGGGGCAACTCTTCCTCTGCTCTCTCTTCTCACCCCACTCTGTTTCACTTGACTCTGTCCCACAGTCACACTCCTGCACAACTTTCACACGCGCCCTCAGGGTGAGGCCCTTCCATTGCACTTTGGTTGGGCTAGCTTCTGACGGCGCACAAACCAAGCATAGGTACATACAGACGCATACATTCATCCAAGTACTGGTTTATGCGTCCTGATATCGCCCAACGGACTACTGTCTGGGGTGGAAAATGGCTCGCCTCCACCAGTAGAAACTAGTGAGGCAAACATCTAAGCAACAACAAGAAAACCAAGCACTGGTTTTGCGTTCTGATATCACCCAATAGACTACGGTCTGGGGTGGAAAATGGCTCGCCTCCACCAGTAGAAACTAGTGAGGCAAACATCTAACCAACGACAACAAAACCAAGCACTGGTTTTGCGTTCTGATATCGCCCAATGGACTACGGTCTGGGGTGGAAAATGGCTCTTCTCCACCAGTAGAAACTAGTGAGGCAAACATCTAAGCAACAACAAAGTTCTAGAACAACTCCACGTGGCGAAGATGCTTCTCAAGGAAATTGAAAGCAGAAAAATAAAATATTTTTGTCATGTCAAGCGAAATGACTGTCTGCTGAAAGTTAAATTAGAGAGAATAGTGGAGGGCAAGAAACCAGAGGGCGTCATAGTTACAGATCGACAGACAACAGCAAAATGTAGTCGGGACGGAGTTTGACTGAGCGTACAAACTCTAAGGGCTTCGCATCTAAGTGGTCCTGGGTTCATTCCCCAGTTGAGGCGGAAATGTTTTTTTCAGACCGCAACGGATCCCGGGTCGTCCCAGCCTTAAATGAGTACCGGTACAGTTCGGGAAGTAAAAGCGGCGAGAAAGAAGAGATGGGTACCACCCTCAATTAGCAGAGTCTTTTGAAATGTGAGATCGCTAATACCTCGCTAATGCTACCAAAGGCAGTAATGCTATGGATTACTTTACTTTACTTTACTTACAAACTAAGCACAGGACAGAGACAGATGGAAATCCATTTCTGTCAACCTCCGATGCAGAGATGTCACTTAATGATGATGATTTAAACAAAAAAAAAGGTTTTATGTTTTAGAAATATGTTTTGAAAATGTTCGTGTTAGTCATCGTGTTAGTTAGGAAATGTCAAATTAGTCATAAAAAGTTTGCTAGTACTTACAATTAACGCTAGTCCACGAATCATGACATTAACAGTGTTATATAACATTTGCCTCGACTGGCAATCCTGTAATATAGATTCAAACGATATCGTACTACTACCACATTTTGATCACACGTTTTAAAACAAAATGAAATGTTACAAAAAAAACAGAGACTTTTATATTCAGACTTATTGTGTAGATGTATAAAGGGGCCAAGGATACAGCATGAATGTGATTAATATCTGGCTGCTTGCATCAGGGGGAGCGACATATATGATCAAGACCTCTTCCACCTTCGTGGTGGCTCAGGAAACAGGTCGCACTCGTGTATTCTGGGTAAGAGAATAGGGATAGATGATGGAAGACAAATCCGGTTTACAAAAACATTACTGTTCTGAAATTAAAGGTGTCTAGCCAACATGCGCAGGTATCGCAGCCTCACTGTAGAGATTCGTCACAACGTGCTTTTCGGGCAAACACCGGAAATAATAAAATGATTTTAAATATATTTATATATATGGGGCCGTGTGGGCTAGGGGTTAAGTGACACGGCTCACAATCAGAAGGTGCTGGGTTCGATCCCCATCACAGCACCGGCCATTACCACATAGAAGCAAACCCTTAGAAAATGCAGAAAAAAGCAGACTCTTACACAAATTGCATGCTGAAGCCGGATGCACTGGGCTGACAGGCGCAAAATAAAAACCACAGTGCAACGCATACTGTCTTGGGGATTAGAGAAATAAGGCGAACGCAAAAAAAACACACAATATCTATCTATATTTTTATATATATACACACATATATATATATATATATATATATATATATATATATATATATATATATCAGTGTATAAATTTAACCATATTACTGGACACATTATAAACAGAAACTCTCACAAAATAAAACAAAACAATCTCATTATAAATGTTTTTATATGTTGTTATAAAATAGAAATATACGCTCGCACATAGAAACTTGTAAAGTGTATGGTGTTAATTTTTGCTTAACTTAACAAATAAGGCGACACACACTGTCAATTGAAATAAAGTGAATAAATATATAGTTATGTATGGTCAGATACCGCGCAAAGACGGATACAAATACGAAATCTACGTTATGACTAACGAGACTTCATCAGGACAACGAAAAACAACAATAGAATGAGCTAGATACTCACAGAGAACACGGATAAAATAAGGAAAAGTGCGGACGAGAAAACAAATAGTTGCAGCTGTGATGGATTTAAATAAACATAAAATAAAAATAACGCCAGACTGCAGAGGCACTGTGGATTACGATAATTCATAATATTTACGGCACCCTTGGCTATTGTTTTAGGAACACTTTGGTGCCGTGTCACCACCGTTGAAAAACATTGTTCTGTTGGTTTAAGGAAGAGCTTCTATTTTGATAGAGGAGAAGAGAAACACTACACCCGAAGTTATTTTATATGAACTGTTCTGTTGGTTTAAGGAAGAGCTTTTTGTTTGATAGAGGAGAAGAGAAACACTACACCCGAAGTTATTTTATATGAACTGTTCTGTTGGTTTAAGGAAGAGCTTTTTGTTTGATAGAGGAGAAGAGAAACACTACACCCGAAGTTATTTTATATGAACTGTTCTGTTGGTTTAAGGAAGAGCTTTTTGTTTGATAGAGGAGAAGAGAAACACTACACCCGAAGTTATTTTATATGAACTGTTCTGTTGGTTTAAGGAAGAGCTTTTTGTTTGATAGAGGAGAAGAGAAACACTACACCCGAAGTTATTTTATATGAACTGTTCTGTTGGTTTAAGGAAGAGCTTTTTGTTTGATAGAGGAGAAGAGAAACACTACACCCGAAGTTATTTTATATGAACTGTTCTGTTGGTTTAAGGAAGAGCTTTTTGTTTGATAGAGGAGAAGAGAAACACTACACCCGAAGTTATTTTATATGAACTGTTCTGTTGGTTTAAGGAAGAGCTTTTTGTTTGATAGAGGAGAAGAGAAACACTACACCCGAAGTTATTTTATATGAACTGTTCTGTTGGTTTAAGGAAGAGCTTTTTGTTTGATAGAGGAGAAGAGAAACACTACACCCGAAGTTATTTTATATGAACTGTTCTGTTGGTTTAAGGAAGAGCTTTTTGTTTGATAGAGGAGAAGAGAAACACTACACCCGAAGTTATTTTATATGAACTGTTCTGTTGGTTTAAGGAAGAGCTTTTTGTTTGATAGAGGAGAAGAGAAACACTACACCCGAAGTTATTTTATAAGCAGTGATTAACAGTGCGGTCTAGTTCTTTTAATGTAGAAGACTTTCGAACTTATGGCTCTGCACAATTTACAACTTAATTACTTCACAAGTCTCCTGGGTGGGGAGTACTTATAAAAAACGAAGCTGTAGACAAGACCCGGAAATATGATAACGAAATGAAAGACTGAATAACAAGCTGTCCTCTAGATGAACAAGAAGAAACTATATATTAATTCACTGTGGCGCTGCATATGTATTTTACAAGTATGTCCCATTACTCTGTCACGTCTCTATAAGAACGACATATACATATCAGATACTTGTCTCAATGAACAATTATTTCCTTGGTAATCCGTTGAACAGTGTTCAACTGTCATAATGCATCTTATATGCCTATAACGTTAGTGTTGTCATCAAGATTTGCAATTGTAGGTTCGTGATAGATGCAAAATATTTGAAATAGACATATTTTAGCTCTTTAACGTAAATTACGCGAAGGATGGATATTCCATCAAAAAGAGATAACAATTATATTTTTAATAAAACAATCTAACGGAGAAGTAAGGGACACAACCACATAAAATACTGCAGCATTGACAAGAAAATCACACGTAATGTAAGGGAAGTAATCGATTAATACACTACAAAACACTACTTTTCCTCAGTTTTAGCATTTCTCCTACATACTTATGTCCAGTAGCAAAGCTTTAGATTAGAAAAGAAAGAATGATTTATCTCAAAAGATTTTCAAGAATTAAAGGAGATATCCCTTTTGCGTAAAACATGTGAAATTAAAATGAGAAATTGAAGCAGTACAATACAATTCAGTTCAATTCAAGTGCCATCTCCGCATTGAAGGTCGGCTGCAATTGATCTCCGGTGCACTGTATCCCTTGCGGTAAAGATGCCATCTAAGAGGCTTTTTTCAGTCCATATCATGATGTTATTCACCCACTTAAAACGTTGTATGCCTCTTGAACTGCCTTCCACCTTACCCTCTTGTATGGTCATCAAAAAGGACGTATGCATGTTATATGACTAAAATAACCCAACGTTTTGTCTCCAAATAAGTTTTCTCCTCTCTCTTTCCAAGAAATGTGACCCAATCTTATATACAAGTATACCCACATTTTGAAGGCTTCAATACTCTTTTTTCAACTTGTTATTCATTGTCCATGTTTCTGCGTCATAAAGTAGTGACGACTATACATACCACCTGACAATTCTCATTTTCAAATTCTGATTTGTCTGCTTGGATGTCAGTATGTGTCGCATGTTGCCGAATACCAAATTGACCATACCTATTCTCTTTTTGATTTATTTGTCACAGCTGCTATCTTCCGTTATTATATTATCTAGATAGAAGAAACTTTGTGCCTGTTGAAGTAGTTGATCTTTTATTTTTATCTACATACATGGTTTATTGTCACTTTTACCAATTATCAGTCTTTGTTTTCTTTATTGTTTATATCCAATTCAAACTCTTCACTTTTTTAAATATTGTTGTGACAAGCTGCTGTAATTCTTGCTCACTTTTTGCCATACAAACTGTTTCATACGCATATCTAAGATTATTCATTGCCACTCCTCCAATCACAAGCCCTGGCATCCCCGCTATGTGTTTGAATATTTGTTCTCTGTAGGTATTAAAAAGACAAGACCATTCAATTCAATGCAGTAAAAAATAATATAATGCAATACAATACAATACAATGCAATACAATACAATGCAATACAATACAACACAATACAATACAATACAACACAATACAATACAATACAATGCAATACAATACAATACAATACAATGCAATACAATACAATACAATACAATACAATACAATACAATACAATGCAATACAATACAATACAATACAATACAATACAATACAATACAACACAATACAATACAATACAATACAATACAATTCAATGCAATACAATACAATGCAATACAATACAATGCAATACAATACAATGCAATACAATACAATACAATATAGTTTAATGTAATACAATACTTGTTCTTCTCTTCGTTCGTTCTCAAGCCCTGAAAAAGACTTTGCAAATAGTAGGATGTAATCCGAAGAGTGGAATGCGTTGTGTCGTGGTTTACAGCTTGACTGCGATACTTGCCCCTTTCGGTCCAATACATCCGACATTTGTGAGTACGTGTTGCCTTCCCTCTTCGATCTCTTCTACTTAGCCAGTCTGCTCTATTGCAGATTGTTAGCCACGATCATCTTCTCCTCCATGGCAGGTCCTAGCTCCGCCAAGGCCGGTTCTATTACCGACATGGATGGTCCTATCTCTGCCACAGGAGGCCCAAAGTGTGCTCAAAATGTAGAGATTAGCCGGATCCCGGCTGTTTATGACTTTAATTTGAACAAAGAAAAAGAAGGTTATTCTTCAGGGATATGACCCAACAAATGAAAATAAAGATATTTAAATAAGATTTTCACAGCAACTAGTGGAGGAGACAGGGAGGAGTAACATTACCATACTAATGGGGGGCCAACGTAAAAGGACATGACAACGTGAGTTATGGAGATCATGAGGCGGGAGAGACTAAGAGTCCTAAATGAAAACGGAGAGCGGTTTGCAGATTTTTATGCAGGAAATAAATTGGTCAAAGGAGAAAGTATGTTTGCACACAGAGCCATTCATAAGGCAAAATGGGTATCCCTAGACCAGAAAACGAAGAATCAGATTGACCAAATTTCAAATTTAGACGATCATTATTAGATGTTAGGGTCTACATGAAAGGGGTGGGGGGGGGGGGGGGAGCAGATGTGACCTAATACCACTGTTTAGTGATTGCGAAAGTACAACTGAATAAAGCCGAATCATACTGCGTACGCTACTGCGTGAAATACCTGAAAGAAGATGATATGAAAAACTAGTTCCGTATAACACTCAAAAATAAATATCAAGTACTGTCTTCAATTGTGAGTGGTATTATGTTCATTCCGCAGTTGAGGTGGGATTGGTTCTTCAGACCGCAATGGCTCCCTGGTCGATCCAATGGGTATATGTTCAGTCCCGGACGCAAAGGCAGTCGGCGTGATGCTGACCACATCATCCACTAAGTGCCGTGGGTTACAAAATAATATGGGCCTAACACCATATTTCCTTTGGGCTGCATGGCGTGACGCCATCTTTTTTACTGGAGCAGCTAGATGAAGGGACCACCATTGAGGACAACGGGGAATAAGTACAAAATACATGGACAACTACATGCGAAGAAGTACTAGGAATGAAAAAACGGCAGCATAAAGAGTAGATAACAGCAGAAACAATCACTAAGATCGAGAAGAGGCGAGATAAGAAAATGGCTGCACTAAATAGTAAAACGAGAGCCACAAAAAGCACAGCACAGAAAGAGTATGTAGAGAGCAACAAGGAGGTTAAGAAGAGTATGGAGTCTGACAAAAGACGTTACATTGTTGGTCTGGCTGAGGTAGAGGCTTAGGTTGCAGGAAAGGGAAATATGAAAGGTATGTATGAGGCTACCAAGAAACTATCGGGAAAGTATCAACAACAAGGTTTGCCAATCAAAAATAAATTTGGGGAAAAGATGTGTAGAATACTTTGAAGAGCTTTTTAACAGAACAGCACCAGACATTCCACCAGCAGAGGATGACCTACCGATCAAGTGTGATAATCCAAAGTAAAGAAGAGATTAGAAGGGTAATAGAGCTTCTAAGGACCGGTAAAGCAGCATGACCTGATGGGATACCACCGGAATCCATAAAAGCAGATGTTGAAACATCTAATAACATGCTCCACAACTTAATAGGCGCCATCTGGGAGCAAGACAGATTACCAAAAGATTGGAGAGAGGGCTACCTGGTGAAATTGCCTAAGAAGGATGATTTACAGGAATGCAAAAACCATAGAGGAATAATGTTATTATCAGTGCCGGGAAAGTGTTGAATATAGTAATACTAGAAAGAGGGGAAAAGGCAGTGGATAACAAGTTAAGAGATGAGCAGGCGGACGTCAGACAAAATAGATCATCCATTGACTAGATAGTCACATTGCGGATAATTGTGGAGCAATCATTGGAATGCAATTCGAGTGTGTACATTAATTTTGTTGATTATGAAAAGGCTTTCGACAGTTTGAACAGATATGCACTCTTGAAACTACTGAAGTACTATGATATTTCCCCAAAATCTCACAATCATAATTAGACAGACGTATGGAAATGTGCAATGTAAAGTTATACATGAAGGATAACTCACAGAGCCATTCAAAAATAAATTAGGGAAACGACAGAGTTGCCTACTGTCACTTTTCCTGTTCATCGTGGCAATGGGCTGGATTATGATAGTAACAACAAATGAGAGAAATGGAATCCAGTGGACTTTGAATAAACAGCTGGACTAGCTGGATTTTGCGAATCATATAGCTCTTCTGTCTCACAGCCAAAGCCAAATGCAAAGGAAACTGGATACATTGGATTATACCTCTAAACAAGTCAGTTTGAAGATCCATGAGGAAAAGACAAAAATAATTAGGGTCATTGCAGCAAACACAGAACCAATCAGGCTTAGATGAACGCCACTGGAATAGGTACAAGTGTTTACATACCTAGGAAGTATCATCAGCAAGGAAGGAGAGACAGACGAGGATATAAACACGAGGATACAAAAAGCAAGAGCTGCATTCCCAATGTTGAAACCCATATAGAACTTCAAGGAAATAAGAAGAAACACACACAAAAAAAGGATATTCAACTGAAATGTGAAGTCAGTCCTGCTGTATGGAGCGGAAACCTGGAGGATGACCAAAGGCAATGACAGAAGACTGCAGGGTTTTGTCAACATATGCTGAGAAAGATTCTTGGTATAAAATAGTTTGACAAAGTTACAAACGATAGACTGTGGAAGAGAGCGGGACAAAGTAAATTGGAATAGGAAATCTTAGGAAGGAAGTGGAGATGGATGGGTCATATATTAAGAAAGCCACAGGCGAGTATCACCAGGCAATCCCTGTCATGGAACCCCTAGGCAAAATGCAAGAAGAGGCATTGGCAGACCAAAGAATGCATGGAGGCGAGATCTGGATGCTTAAGCAAATTAAACAGGAACAAGCTGGACGGAAGTGAACAAGATTGTACAGAACAGAGCTGTTTGGCGAGGGTTGGCTGTTGGCTTATGCACCCCTGAGTGATATAAGGCGAAAGAGAGATCCAGGATCAATGCGTGCATTTGTAGAAAGGTCTGGTTCGCAGGCCTTAACGCTTGAATTCAGCTATGAGTCGCTGGCGACTGAAGATTATGAGCTGCTCAGCACCTTGATCCCTAATACAATACAATGCAAAAATATTATAATACAATACAGCATAATACAATATAATTTTAAAGATGTTTTTAACGCGAAAGTTGGAGCAGAAAGACCAGCAGAGAAAAGAAGAGTACTAGGATCCTTTGATCTTGGACACATGAACGAAATAAGAGAAAGACTAGTTGAGTTCTGTATAGAGAATAACCTGACTATTGTCAACACCCTATTTAAGCATCATCCGAGGCAACTATACACATATACCTCCCCCGATGGCAAACACGGAAATCAGATTGATTACATCCTAGTGCAGCACATATGGCTGTCCAGTGTGCTGTCAACAAAGACGCTTACAGGAACGGAATGCGACACGGATCATGACCTGCTGGTTGCTGTACAAGACTACGAAGGGTGAACACAGGTGCACGACCAATACGTTTCATTGTGCAAGCAATACAATATGATTATAATGTCGAAATACAAAACAGGTTTGAGGCACTAATTGCAATCCAAGAAAACATTTCTGCTGAAGAATTAGTGTCACATGTGAGAGAAGCACTCATCTCAACTGCACAGGACATTATTCCTAAAAATGTGCGTTACAAACAGAACTATATTACGGAGGAGACGCTGCGACTCGTAGAGGCGAAAAGGAAACTGAAAGAGTCAGGAACAGAACGAAACACCGACAAATACATAAATTGCACAAGAGAAATCAGGAGAAAGATTAGGCAAGATAGGAACGAGCACATAATAGAAAAATGTAACGAAATAGAGGAACTCTTGTGGCAGGGGAAGGCACGTGAAGAATTCAAGGTGATTTAGATCTTTGACTGGAGAATTCCGGTCATCTCTATAGGCAATACATGGCAGACATGGAACAACTATGATAGAAAGCAAAAACATTCTAGAAAGATGGGTGGAATACTGCAGAGAGATGTACGGTAACAACACAAACAACGAAGAAGAAGAAACAGAATCCACATTGAGCGAAGTTCGAACAGCGATTAACGCGAAAATGGAAAACACCAAGCTGTGATGATATACCCACTGAGCTGATACGAGCGGGAGCTGAGGCAAGCATCCACACATACCATGCAGTTTGTAATAAGCTCTAGCGCAACACAGAAGGGCCCAAAGCATGGAAACGATATGTGTACTTCCCCATACCTAAGAAAGGGAATCTAAAGTTATGTCTAAACTACCGCCTTCATAAACCACGCCAGCAAGATCTTATTGCGTATCACCATGATAAGAATTGAAAGAAAGCTGGACTATGAAATAAACGAAACGCAAGCAGGGTTCAGACCAGGAAAAGGCACGAGAGACTATTTCATCAACATGAGAAACGTCATCGAGAAGAGCAAAGAATTAAATACGGACCTGTATGCCTGTTTTATAAACTACACCAATGCCTTTGACTGCGTAAAACATTAGCAAATGTCGAACATTATGAGAGGTATGGGCTTCCAAACACATCTGGTTCAACTAATAGAAACCCTCTACAGGGGGCAGCAAGCAGCCGTTAGATTACATCGAAAAACCTTAGATTGGTTTGAGATACACAACGGGATCAGACATGACTGCATTCTTTCACCATACCTGTTCAATATATATGCAGAAAACATTATCAGGAATGTAAAGGCAGATCCAATTTCTACAGACTTCGATCCTTTCACAATAGGAGGAAAGGAGATACCGGAAATACGATTTACCGACGACACAGTTTTTCTCTCGAACAGCGCCAAGGGTCTAGAACCAATAGTTCCATTAGTCCAGAAACATAGTAAAGCTTATAATCGCTACCTGAATACAAAGAAAACAAAGATAATGACAACTGATAAGACAAAACTCCAACCTAAAATCGAGATAGCTGGCGAAGAGTTTGAAAATGTTTGCTCATTTTGAATATCTGGAATAAATACTGAACAAAAAATGGAGACTGTACACAAGAAGTAAGAAGACAACCTACTATGGCAATGCAGAAGATAATGAGTATGCAGAACCTATGAAATAATACAAACAAAGAACTAAAACTTAAGATCCTAAGAACATGCATTTTTCCTGTGGCAACCTATGGATGTGAAACATGGACGATTACAAAAGCAATAAGAGCGAAGATCGGTGCTTTTGAAATACAGTGCTACAGAAGAGTCCTGAAAATCCCGAGGACAAAGAAAGAAACAAACAAATCCATCCGGGAGGACCTGAATGTAGAGGAGGATTGGCTCATAAATGAGGTACTGACCCGAAAAGTGAGATTTTTTGGACACGTCAAACGACACAACGGACTGGAGAGAGTGGTTTTGAAAGGCAAGGTCACTGGACAAAGAGGCAGGCGTCGACCGAGAAGACGATGGACCCAGGACATCAAGTAGACGCTGGATTTGACTTTGGAGCAGGCCGGAAGATTGGCGAAAAATAGAGTTTCCTACAGACAGCCTATCATAAGAGGAACGTTCTGCAAAGAACATGCTTCATGATGATGATGATGAACAATACACTAGTTACAGGTGTATGGCTGATATTGCATTGGACAGTAACACCACTAAAATGATAATAATTTAAATCTTGAGCGATATGGATATATTAAAATCAAATACCTTTAAGAAGGAACACCATTATCATATAAAATAGACAAGTTTCCCTATAACAACGCAATGTCTTGAAAAACATTCCTCAAACGAAATACATCAGGCCTGTTTGCAATAAATACTACAATCACATTTATGAAATCATAAAAAAACAATATGAATTTAATTTTAATTACTCAACAAATAATAGGACACTAATATAAAATAAAACAACATAGCAATAACATTTGCTTGATAATTCAGTCTTAAAATAACAATATATATATATATATATATATATATATATATATATATATATATATATATATATATATATATTCACACACACACACATACGAGAGGTGTTCAAGTCAAACCGGGAGTTGTTTTTGGTAAGGAACACATCATTTTATTTAATTAATCATAATGACATTCATTTTTTGATTTAATCTCCTGCACCGTTTATGCACTTATCCCAGCGTTTAAGTGTGTCCTGGAAAGCTTCATCGTAGAAATATTTATCGTTATGTCTAAACCAATCCAGGGCAGCCTGTTTCATTTCGTCATCAATGCTGAAATGCTGACCTCCCATAAATTCTTTTAAGGGTCTAAACAGGTGGAAATCGCTTTGACCGAGGTCACGGGCTATATGGTGGGTGTGGCAATACCTCATACCCGAGTTGCTGCAGAAGGCATATAATGCGGTGAGCTGTATTAGGTCAAACGTTATCTTGGAGGAGCAGGACGGCCTTTGTGATCAAATCAGACCTTTTTTTTCAAAGACTGCTATGCACATCACTTTAAATGCGCATGTACTGTTCCTTGTTGATAGTGGCACCAATGTGTAGAAAATCAACATGAATGATGCCAAGTTTGTCTCAGAAAACACTCTCCATCCCTTTACCAGCAGACGTTCCATGCAACTAGCAGTGTTGTCCGCAAATCTTATTTATCTGTCACGTGATTGGCAGTAATAGGACACACAAGCCCCTAACTAATGATAGTAGTTTAAGCACGCTTTAACCCATGCAGGCAGAACTAGTACAAAACGTCCCGGTTTGATTTGAATGCCCATCGAATTTATATATATATATTCTCTGCATAGCGACATATCTAAACAAAAAGCTGATTATAGTGATAATTGAAGGAGATTTTTATGGATTTATTAATTTTAAATAAGTCATTCACATTGGCAGCTTTCTCACTTATATAAAAATGTCAAAATTACTTATGATCCCCTTTTTAGGGATCCTTATCTCAATCAACACAACATAAGTTATGAGTACATACAGTTAACATATGACCCCTATGCAATTATATTTCCTTCTAACCTGACAACCAGAACTATAACTATAACTCACTAGACTATAACAATAGATACGATCCATTTTGATCCATTATTTCTATCTACCCCATAACTACATAAGACAGTCACCTAGTTAGCTATGCACCATCAGCTGCATTGAGTTTATTGATAAGGAACCAACACATTTACAATGGCCAGTATAATATAAACGTCTTAAACTTATAATTAAACCTTTCTTAAGGAGTTATCCTTCCAATCTGCTGTTTAAAAGACAACTTGAGAATCTTCAAGATAGCTAGGAAATTCAATAAGAGAAAGAATTTCTAAAATTATTCAAGTAATTTGAGTTGACAGGTTTCAAAAATTGATTACCCCAAATAATATCACGATATTCACATAGTTGTATATTACACATTGTATGTGCGAGAATTATAATTGAGTCATTCCTAACCAGTTGTTTATATTTCATAGATAAGAGTTAACAACTACCTATACGAGTAGACTCATTTAGAATATTCTCGATATCCATAGATATGTGACAACAGAAAATTATAACGCATGTTATTTGCTGGTAATTTTGAAAGTGAAAACACATTTACAGAATACCAAACTATATAAGAACGTTTTGTGAGAGTTAGTGATCTTTGAAGGGAGATGTTAGAGCCACAATGCTAACTATGTACTTTCTGTATGTGCTTGTTTTGTATACCATCTTCACCCTTGATCTCCTCTTTGAACGACGAGAGTATACAATATTGATTGAACATGATGTCAGTTTCCCCCAGAACGGTTCATGGGAATTGCTAAATTTAGCAAAGTGACCCATTTTGTGTGGTGGTTATTTTTGAATATTTTATACACATCCTCCTGCTCATCATCAAACCACAATAATAATAATGTTCGCGTGGCGTCAAAGGCCCGTTGCGTCGATCCACCACTACCATGTCCAAGTTCTGAGGCTGTGTTCATGCGTAGCGTGTCGATCAAAATCTTTACAGACTCCCCAGGTGGAGCCGAGTACTCTGCTGCCTCGGGATGAGGGCCGCGAGGAGTGTTTTAGACCAATGTTTGTGTTAGGCTTTCGGTGTCTGTCCGTGTCAAACTCCCTGTTTTTCCGTGTCTCGCTTCCATGGCTTCTAAATTGTGTCCACTTTTTGGTTAGCGTGACCCTTGCTATGCTGAGAATACCAGATTTTGATAGGTATCGTGTACCGGGGAGGGACGGACAGGTGGAAGGCGGCTCCAGTCCGAGCAGGAAGGACCTTGAGTAGTGATAACCTGAACTGAATTCTGGTGTGCAGTTTAGCGGAATGTTGAACTCCGTCATGGCCTGGTCTCCCACGGCTTAAGCCAGGCATGAAATGCAGCGAAATGCATCATAAAAAACAGGATAACCGACCGAAAGCACATCATTTCGCAGAATTAAGTCTACCACCTTGTAAAGGAGTATAATCCGAACAGAAACCACCACGTGTGCTGGCCAGAAAAATCCACAGAAAATACGTAAAATCATTGAAGCTGAAACCAAAAAGTGCGAAGCACTCATTCCAGAACCCTAGACACGGAGCCAAGACCGGTAGAAAATAATCTTGGCAGTTCCCGGATTAACGAAGAAAAGTGAGCAGTCGGCAACAGATTAAAAAATAGACGTTCTACAGGAGCTCAAAAAGATAGTACCGTAGCAATTCCTGAACACAAGTGTACACAGATAGATCTTCCTCCGTGAGCGATAAAAGGGGAGGCAAAGGAGTCTACATCGAACACTCCAATGGCGACATGGAAATTCACTCTATACCAGCAGGAGAGACTTGAAACAATTTCAGAGATGAAGCAGAATATGTACATGCAGATTCTTATCAGCGGAAATATAATTACAAGAAAAATGGTCATTCTAAGAGACTCAAGGAGTGTCGCCCTAACCATCTCAAGCTCCAAACAAGATAGACTCTTACATTAAATAAAATACAGGGACGGCGTGGCCTAGTGGTTAAGTGGCACGGCTCACGACCCGAAGGTGCTGGGTTCGATCCCCATCACAGCACCGGCCATTACCACATAGAAGCAAACCCTTAGAAAATGCAGAAAAAAGCAGACTCTTACACAAATTGCATGCTGAAGCCGGATGCACTGGGCTGACAGGCGCAAAATAAAAACCACAGTGCAACGCATACTGTCTTGGGGATTAGAGAAATAAGGCGAACGCAAAAAAAACACACAATATCTATCTATATTTTTATATATATACACACATATATATATATATATATATATATATATCAGTGTATAAATTTAACCATATTACTGGACACATTATAAACAGAAACTCTCACAAAATAAAACAAAACAATCTCATTATAAATGTTTTTATATGTTGTTATAAAATAGAAATATACGCTCGTACATAGAAACTTGTAAAGTCTATGGTGTTAATTTTTGCTTAACTTAACAAATAAGGCGACACACACTGTCAATTGAAATAAAGTGAATAAATATATAGTTATGTATGGTCAGATACCGCGCAAAGACGGATACAAATACGAAATCTACGTTATGACTAACGAGACTTCATCAGGACAACGAAAAACAACAATAGAATGAGCTAGATACTCACAGAGAACACGCATAAAATAAGGAAAAGTGCGGACGAGAAAACAAATAGTTGCAGCTATGATGGATTTAAATAAACATAAAATAAAAATAACGCCAGGCTGCAGAGGCACTGTGGATTACGATAATTCATAATATTTACGGCACCCTTGGCTATTATTTTAGGAACACTTTGGTGCCGTGTCACCACCGTTGAAAAACATTGTTCTGTTGGTTTAAGGAAGAGCTTCTATTTTGATAGAGGAGAAGAGAAACACTACACCCGAAGTTATTTTATATGAACTGTTCTGTTGGTTTAAGGAAGAGCTTTTTGTTTGATAGAGGAGAAGAGAAACACTACACCCGAAGTTATTTTATATGAACTGTTCTGTTGGTTTAAGGAAGAGCTTTTTGTTTGATAGAGGAGAAGAGAAACACTACACCCGAAGTTATTTTATATGAACTGTTCTGTTGGTTTAAGGAAGAGCTTTTTGTTTGATAGAGGAGAAGAGAAACACTACACCCGAAGTTATTTTATATGAACTGTTCTGTTGGTTTAAGGAAGAGCTTTTTGTTTGATAGAGGAGAAGAGAAACACTACACCCGAAGTTATTTTATATGAACTGTTCTGTTGGTTTAAGGAAGAGCTTTTTGTTTGATAGAGGAGAAGAGAAACACTACACCCGAAGTTATTTTATATGAACTGTTCTGTTGGTTTAAGGAAGAGCTTTTTGTTTGATAGAGGAGAAGAGAAACACTACACCCGAAGTTATTTTATAAGAACTGTTCAGTTGGTGTAAGGAAGAGCTTCTTGTTTGACAGTGGAGAAGAGAAACACTACCATCCTAAGTTATTTTATAAGCAGTGATTAACAGTGCGGTCTAGTTCTTTTAATGTAGAAGACTTTCGAACTTATGGCTCTGCACAATTTACAACTTACTTACTTCACAAGTCTCCTGGGTGGGGAGTACTTATAAAAAACGAAGCTGTAGACAAGACCCGGAAATATGATAACGAAATGAAAGACTGAATAACAAGCTGTCCTCTAGATGAACAAGAAGAAACTATATATTAATTCACTGTGGCGCTGCATATGTATTTTACAAGTATGTCCCATTACTCTGTCACGTCTCTATAAGAACGACATATACATATCAGATACTTGTCTCAATGAACAATTATTTCCTTGGTAATCCGTTGAACAGTGTTCAACTGTCATAATGCATCTTATATGCCTATAACGTTAGTGTTGTCATCAAGATTTGCAATTGTAGGTTCGTGATAGATGCAAAATATTTGAAATAGACATATTTTAGCTCTTTAACGTAAATTACGCGAAGGATGGATATTCCATCAAAAAGAGATAACAATTATATTTTTAATAAAACAATCTAACGGAGAAGTAAGGGACACAACCACATAAAATACTGCAGCATTGACAAGAAAATCACACGTAATGTAAGGGAAGTAATCGATTAATACACTACAAAACACTACTTTTCCTCAGTTTTAGCATTTCTCCTACATACTTATGTCCAGTAGCAAAGCTTTAGATTAGAAAAGAAAGAATGATTTATCTCAAAAGATTTTCAAGAATTAAAGGAGATATCCCTTTTGCGTAAAACATGTGAAATTAAAATGAGAAATTGAAGCAGTACAATACAATTCAGTTCAATTCAAGTGCCATCTCCGCATTGAAGGTCGGCTGCAATTGATCTCCGGTGCACTGTATCCCTTGCGGTAAAGATGCCATCTAAGAGGCTTTTTTCAGTCCATATCATGATGTTATTCACCCACTTAAAACGTTGTATGCCTCTTGAACTGCCTTCCACCTTACCCTCTTGTATGGTCATCAAAAAGGACGTATGCATGTTATATGACTAAAATAACCCAACGTTTTGTCTCCAAATAAGTTTTCTCCTCTCTCTTTCCAAGAAATGTGACCCAATCTTATATACAAGTATACCCACATTTTGAAGGCTTCAATACTCTTTTTTCAACTTGTTATTCATTCTCCATGTTTCTGCGTCATAAAGTAGTGACGAGTATACATACCACCTGACAATTCTCATTTTCAAATTCTGATTTGTCTGCTTGGATGTCAGTATGTGTCGCATGTTGCCGAATACCAAATTGACCAAACCTATTCTCTTTTTGATTTATTTGTCACAGCTGCTATCTTCCGTTATTATATTATCTAGATAGAAGAAACTTTGTGCCTGTTGAAGTAGTTGATCTTTTATTTTTATCTACATACATGGTTTATTGTCACTTTTACCAATTATCAGTCTTTGTTTTCTTTATTGTTTATATCCAATTCAAACTCTTCACTTTTTTTTATATTGTTGTCACAAGCTGCTGTAATTCTTGCTCACTTTTTGCCATACAAACTGTTTCATACGCATATCTAAGATTATTCATTGCCACTCCTCCTATGACAAGTCCTGGCATCCCCTCTATGTGTTTGAATATTTGTTCTCTGTAGGTATTAAAACGACAAGACCATTCAATTCAATGCAGTAAAAAATAATATAATGCAATACAATACAATGCAATACAATACAATGCAATACAATACAACACAATACAATTCAATACAATACAATACATAACAACACAACACAATACAATACAACACAACACAATACAATACAACACAATACAATACAATACAACACAACACAATACAATACAATACAATACAATGCAATACAATACAACACAATACAATTCAATACAATATAGTTTAATATAATACAATACTTGTTCTTCTCTTCGTTCGTTCTCAAGCCCTGAAAAAGACTTTGCAAATAGTAGGATGTAATCCGAAGAGTGGAATGCGTTGTGTCGTGGTTTACAGCTTGACTGCGATACTTGCACCTTTCGGTCCAATACATCCGACATTTGTTAGTACCGTGTTGCCTTCCCTCTTCGATCTCTTCTACTTAGCCAGTCTGCTCTATTGCAGATTGTTAGCCACGATCATCTTCTCCTCCATGGCAGGTCCTAGCTCCGCCAAGGCCGGTTCTATTACCGCTATGGGTGTCCTATCTCTGCCACAGGAGGCCCAAAGTGTGCTCAAAATGTAGAGATTAGCCGGATCACGGCTGTTTATGACTTTAATTTGAACAAAGAAAAAGAAGGTTATTCTTCAGGGATATGACCCAACAAATGAAAATAAAGATATTTAAATAAGATTTTCACAGTGTGAAACTAGTGGAGGAGACAGGGAGGAATAACATTACCATACTAATGGGGGGCCAACGTAAAAGGACATGACAACGTGAGTTATGGAGATCATGAGGCGGGAGAGACTAAGAGTCCTAAATGAAAACGGAGAGCGGTTTGCAGATTTTTATGCAGGAAATAAATTGGTCAAAGGAGAAAGTATGTTTGCACACAGAGCCATTCATAAGGCAAAATGGGTATCCCTAGACCAGAAAACGAAGAATCAGATTGACCAAATTTCAAATTTAGACGATCATTATTAGATGTTAGGGTCTACATGAAAGGGGTGGGGGGGGGGGAGAGCAGATGTGACCTAATACCACTGTTTAGTGATTGCGAAGGTACACCTGAATACAGCTGAATCATACTGCGTACGCTACTGCGTGCAATACCTGAAAGAAGATGATATGAAAAACTAGTTCCGTATAACACTCAAAAATAAATATCAAGTACTGTCTTCAATTGTGAGTGGTATTATGTTCATTCCGCAGTTGAGGTGGGATTGGTTCTTCAGACCGCAATGGCTCCCTGGTCGATCCAATGGGTATATGTTCAGTCCCGGACGCAAAGGCAGTCGGCGTGATGCTGACCACATCATCCACTAAGTGCCGTGGGTTACAAAATAATATGGGCCTAACACCATATTTCCTTTGGGCTGCATGGCGTGACGCCATCTTTTTTACTGGAGCAGCTAGATGAAGGGACCACCATTGAGGACAACGGGGAATAAGTACAAAATACATGGACAACTACATGCAAAGAAGTACTAGGAATGAAAAAACGGCAGCATAAAGAGTAGATAACAGCAGAAACAATCACTAAGATCGAGAAAAGCCGAGATAAGAAAATGGCTGCACTAAATAGTAAAACGAGAGCCACAAAAAGCACAGCACAGAAAGAGTATGTAGAGAGCAACAAGGAGGTTAAGAAGAGTATGGAGTCTGACAAAAGACGTTACATTGTTGGTCTGGCTGAGGTAGAGGCTTAGGTTGCAGGAAAGGGAAATATGAAAGGTATGTATGAGGCTACCAAGAAACTATCGGGAAAGTATCAACAACAAGGTATGCCAATCAAAAATAAATTTGGGGAAAAGATGTGTAGAATACTTTGAAGAGCTTTTTAACAGAACAGCACCAGACATCCCACCAGCAGAGGATGACCTACCGATCAAGTGTGATAATCCAAAGTAAAGAAGAGATTAGAAGGGTAATAGAGCTTCTAAGGACCGGTAAAGCAGCATGACCTGATGGGATACCACCGGAATCCATAAAAGCAGATGTTGAAACATCTAATAACATGCTCCACAACTTAATAGGCGCCATCTGGGAGCAAGACAGATTACCAAAAGATTGGAGAGAGGGCTACCTGGTGAAATTGCCTAAGAAGGATGATTTACAGGAATACAAAAACCATAGAGGAATAATGTTATTATCAGTGCTGAAAGTGTTGAGTATAGTAATACTAGAAAGAGGGGAAAAGGCAGTGGATAACAAATTAAGAGATGAGCAGGCGGACGTCAGACAAATTAGATCATCCATTGACTAGATAGTCACATTGCGGATAATTGTGGAGCAATCATTGGAATGCAATTCGAGTGTGTACATTAATTTTGTTGATTATGAAAAGGCTTTCGACAGTTTGGACAGATATGCACTCTTGAAACTACTGAAGTACTATGATATTTCCCCAAAATCTCACAATCATAATTAGACAGACGTATGGAAATGTGCAATGTAAAGTTATACATGAAGGATAACTCACAGAGCCATTCAAAAATAAATTCGGGAAACGACAGAGTTGCCTACTGTCACTTTTCCTGTTCATCCTGGCAATGGGCTGGATTATGATAGTAACAACAAATGAGAGAAATGCAATCCAGTGGACTTTGAATAAACAGCTGGACTAGCTGGATTTTGCGAATCATATAGCTCTTCTGTCTCACAGCCAAAGCCAAATGCAAAGGAAACTGGATACATTGGATTATACCTCTAAACAAGTCAGTTTGAAGATCCATGAGGAAAAGACAAAAATAATTAGGGTCATTGCAGCAAACACAGAACCAATCAGGCTTAGATGAACGCCACTGGAATAGGTACAAGTGTTTACATACCTAGGAAGTATCATCAGCAAGGAAGGAGAGACAGACGAGGATATAAACACGAGGATACAAAAAGCAAGAGCTGCATTCCCAATGTTGAAACCCATATAGAACCAAGGAAATAAGAAGAAACACACAAAAAAAAAGGATATTCAACTGAAATGTGAAGTCAGTCCTGCTGTATGGAGCGGAAACCTGGAGGATGACCAAAGGCAATGACAGAAGACTGCAGGGTTTTGTCAACAGATGCTGAGAAAGATTCTTGGTATAAAATAGTGTGACAAAGTTACAAACGATAGACTGTGGAAGAGAGCGGGACAAAGTAAATTGGAATAGGAAATCATAGGAAGGAAGTGGATATGGATGGGTCATATTTTAAGAAAGCCACAGGCGAGTATCACCAGGCAATCCCTGTCATGGAACCCCTAGGCAAAATGCAAGAAGAGGCATTGACAGACCAAAGAATGCATGGAGGCGAGATCTGGATGCTTAAGCAAATTAAACAGGAACAAGCTGGACGGAAGTGAACAAGATTGTACAGAACAGAGCTGTTTGGCGAGGGTTGGCTGTTGGCTTATGCACCCCTGAGTGATATAAGGCGAAAGAGAGATCCAGGATCAATGCGTGCATTTGTAGAAAGGTCTGGTTCGCAGGCCTTAACGCTTGAATTCAGCTATGAGTCGCTGGCGACTGAAGATTATGAGCTGCTCAGCACCTTGATCCCTAATACAATACAATGCAAAAATATTATAATACAATACAGCATAATACAATATAATTTTAAAGATGTTTTTAACGCGAAAGTTGGAGCAGAAAGAACAGCAGAGAAAAGAAGAGTACTAGGATCCTTTGATCTTGGACACATGAACGAAATAAGAGAAAGACTAGTTGAGTTCTGTATAGAGAATAACCTGACTATTGTCAACACCCTATTTTAGCCTCACCCGAGGCAACTATACACATATACCTCCCCCGATGGCAAACACGGAAATCAGATTGATTACATCCTAGTGCAGCACATATGGCTGTCCAGTGTGCTGTCAACAAAGACGCTTACAGGAACGGAATGCGACACGGATCATGACCTGCTGGTTGCTGTACAAGACTACGAAGGGTGAACACAGGTGCACGACCAATACGTTTCGTTGTGCAAGCAATACAATATGATTATAATGTCGAAATACAAAACAGGTTTGAGGCACTAATTGCAATACAAGAAAACATTTCTGCTGAAGAATTGGTGTCACATGTGAGAGAAGCACTCATCTCAACTGCACAGGACATTATTCCTAAAAATGTGCGTTACAAAAAGAATTATATTACGGAGGAGACACTGCGACTCGTAGAGGCGAGAAGGAAACTGAAAGAGTCAGGAACAGAACGAAACACCGACAAATACATAAATTGCACAAGAGAAATCAGGAGAAAGATTAGGCAAGATAGGAACGAGCACATAATAGAAAAATGTAACGAAATAGAGGAACTCTTGTGGCAGGGGAAGGCACGTGAAGAATTCAAGGTGATTTAGATCTTTGACTGGAGAATTTCGGTCATCTCTATAGGCAATACATGGCAGACATGGAACAACTATGATAGAAAGCAAAGACATTCTAGAAAGATGGGTGGAATACTGCAGAGAGATGTACGGTAACAACACAAACAACGAAGAAGAAGAAACAGAATCCACATTGAGCGAAGTTCGAACAGCGATTAACGCGAAAATGGAAAACACCAAGCTGTGATGATATACCCACTGAGCTGATACGAGCGGGAGCTGAGGCAAGCATCCACACATACCATGCAGTTTGTAATAAGATCTAGCGCAACACAGAAGGGCCCAAAGCATGGAAACGATCTGTGTACTTCCCCATACATAAGAAAGGGAATCTAAAGTTATGTCTAAACTTCCGTTTTCATAAACCACGCCAGCAAGATCTTATTGCGTATCACCATGATAAGAATTGAAAGAAAGCTGGACTATGAAATAAACGAAACGCAAGCAGGGTTCAGACCAGGAAAAGGCACGAGAGACTATTTCATCAACATGAGAAACGTCATCGAGAAGAGCAAAGAATTAAATACGAACCTGTATGCCTGTTTTATAAACTACACCAATGCCTTTGACTGCGTAAAACATTAGCAAATGTCGAACATTATGAGAGGTATGGGCTTCCAAACACATCTGGTTCAACTAATAGAAACCCTCTACAGGGGGCAGCAAGCAGCCGTTAGATTACATCGAAAAACCTTAGATTGGTTTGAGATACACAACGGGATCAGACATGACTGCATTCTTTCACCATACCTGTTCAATATATATGCAGAAAACATTATCAGGAATGTAAAGGCAGATCCAATTTCTACAGACTTCGATCCTTTCACAATAGGAGGAAAGGAGATACCGGAAATACGATTTACCGACGACACAGTTTTTCTCTCGAACAGCGCCAAGGGTCTAGAACCAATAGTTCCATTAGTCCAGAAACATAGTAAAGCTTATAATCGCTACCTGAATACAAAGAAAACAAAGATAATGACAACTGATAAGACAAAACTCCAACCTAAAATCGAGATAGCTGGCGAAGAGATTGAAAATGTTGCACATCTGAATATCTGGAATAAATACTGAACAAAAAATGGAGACTGTACACAAGAAGTAAGAAGACAACCTACTATGGCAATGCAGAAGTTAATGAGTATGCAGAACCTATGAAATAATACAAACAAAGAACTAAAACTTAAGATCCTAAGAACATGCATTTTTCCTGTGGCAACCTATGGATGTGAAACATGGACGATTTCAAAAGCAATAAGAGTGAAGATCGGTGCTTTTGAAATACAGTGCTACAGAAGAGTCCTGAAAATCCCGAGGACAAAGAAAGAAACAAACAAATCCATCCGGGAGGACCTGAATGTAGAGGAGGATTGGCTCATAAATGAGGTACTGACCCGAAAAGTGAGATTTTTTGGACATGTCAAACGACACAACGGACTGGAGAGAGTGGTTTTGAAAGGCAAGGTCCCTGGACAAAGAGGCAGGCGTCGACCGAGAAGACGATGGACCCAGGACATCAAGTAGACGCTGGATTTGACTTTGGAGCAGGCCGGAAGATTGGCGAAAAATAGAGTTTCCTACAGACAGCCTATCAAAAGAGGAACGTTCTGCAAAGAACATGCTTCATGATGATGATGATGAACAATACACTAATTACAGGTGTATGGCTGATATTGCATTGGACAGTAACACCACTAAAATGATAATAATTTAAATCTTGAGCGATATGGATATATTAAAATCAAATACCTTTAAGAAGGAACACCATTATCATATAAAATAGACAAGTTTCCCTATAACAACGCAATGTCTTGAAAAACATTCCTCAAACGAAATACATCAGGCCTGTTTGCAATAAATACTACAATCACATTTATGAAATCATAAAAAAACAATATGAATTTAATTTTAATTACTCAACAAATAATAGGACACTAATATAAAATAAAACAACATAGCAATAACATTTGCTTGATAATTCAGTCTTAAAATAACAATATATATATATATATATATATATATATATATATATATATATATATATATATATATATTCACACACACACACATACGAGAGGTGTTCAAGTCAAACCGGGAGTTGTTTTTGGTAAGGAACACATCATTTTATTTAATTAATCATAATGACATTCATTTTTTGATTTAATCTCCTGCACCGTTTATGCACTTATCCCAGCGTTTAAGTGTGTCCTGGAAAGCTTCATCGTAGAAATATTTATCGTTATGTCTAAACCAATCCAGGGCAGCCTGTTTCATTTCGTCATCAATGCTGAAATGCTGACCTCCCATAAATTCTTTTAAGGGTCTAAACAGGTGGAAATCGCTTTGACCGAGGTCACGGGCTATATGGTGGGTGTGGCAATACCTCATACCCGAGTTGCTGCAGAAGGCATATAATGCGGTGAGCTGTATTAGGTCAAACGTTATCTTGGAGGAGCAGGACGGCCTTTGTGATCAAATCAGACCTTTTTTTTCAAAGACTGCTATGCACATCACTTTAAATGCGCATGTACTGTTCCTTGTTGATAGTGGCACCAATGTGTAGAAAATCAACATGAATGATGCCAAGTTTGTCTCAGAAAACACTCTCCATCCCTTTACCAGCAGACGTTCCATGCAACTAGCAGTGTTGTCCGCAAATCTTATTTATCTGTCACGTGATTGGCAGTAATAGGACACACAAGCCCCTAACTAATGATAGTAGTTTAAGCACGCTTTAACCCATGCAGGCAGAACTAGTACAAAACGTCCCGGTTTGATTTGAATGCCCATCGAATTTATATATATATATTCTCTGCATAGCGACATATCTAAACAAAAAGCTGATTATAGTGATAATTGAAGGAGATTTTTATGGATTTATTAATTTTAAATAAGTCATTCACATTGGCAGCTTTCTCACTTATATAAAAATGTCAAAATTACTTATGATCCCCTTTTTAGGGATCCTTATCTCAATCAACACAACATAAGTTATGAGTACATACAGTTAACATATGACCCCTATGCAATTATATTTCCTTCTAACCTGACAACCAGAACTATAACTATAACTCACTAGACTATAACAATAGATACGATCCATTTTGATCCATTATTTCTATCTACCCCATAACTACATAAGACAGTCACCTAGTTAGCTATGCACCATCAGCTGCATTGAGTTTATTGATAAGGAACCAACACATTTACAATGGCCAGTATAATATAAACGTCTTAAACTTATAATTAAACCTTTCTTAAGGAGTTATCCTTCCAATCTGCTGTTTAAAAGACAACTTGAGAATCTTCAAGATAGCTAGGAAATTCAATTAGAGAAAGAATTTCTAAAATTATTCAAGTAATTTGAGTTGACAGGTTTCAAAAATTGATTACCCCAAATAATATCACGATATTCACATAGTTGTATATTACACATTGTATGTGCGAGAATTATAATTGAGTCATTCCTAACCAGTTGTTTATATTTCATAGATAAGAGTTAACAACTACCTATACGAGTAGACTCATTTAGAATATTCTCGATATCCATAGATATGTGACAACAGAAAATTATAACACATGTTATTTGCTGGTAATTTTGAAAATGAAAACACATTTACAGAATACCAAACTATATAAGAACGTTTTGTGAGAGTTAGTGATCTTTGAAGGGAGATGTTAGAGCCACAATGCTAACTATGTACTTTCTGTATGTGCTTGTTTTGTATACCATCTTCACCCTTGATCTCCTTTTTGAACGACGAGAGTATACAATATTGATTGAACATGATGTCAGTTTCCCCCAGAACGGTTCATGGGAATTGCTAAATTTAGCAAAGTGACCCATTTTGTGTGGTGGTTATTTTTGAATATTTTATACACATCCTCCTGCTCATCATCAAACCACAATAATAATAATGTTCGCGTGGCGTCAAAGGCCCGTTGCGTCGATCCACCACTACCATGTCCAAGTTCTGAGGCTGTGTTCATGCGTAGCGTGTCGATCAAAATCCCTACAGACTCCCCAGGTGGAGCCGAGTACTTTGCTGCCTCGGGATGAGGGCCGCAAGGAGTGTTTTAGACCAATGTTTGTGTTAGGCTTTCGGTGTCTGTCCGTGTCAAACTCCCTGTTTTTCCGTGTCTCGCTTCCATGGCTTCTAAATTGTGTCCACTTTTTGGTTAGCGTGACCCTTGCTATGCTGAGAATACCAGATTTTGATAGGTATCGTGTACCGGGGAGGGACGGACAGGTGGAAGGCGGCTCCAGTCCGATCAGGAAGGACCTTGAGTAGTGATAACCTGAACTGAATTCTGGTGTGCAGTTTAGCGGAACGTTGAACTCCGTCATGGCCTGGTCTCCCACGGCTTAAGCCAGGCATGAAATGCAGCGAAATGCATCATAAAAAACAGGATAACCGACCGAAAGCACATCATTTCGCAGAATTAAGTCTACCACCTTGTAAAGGAGTATAATCCGAACAGAAACCACCACGTGTGCTGGCCAGAGAAATCCACAGAAAATACGCAAAATCATTGCAGCTGAAACCAAAAATTGCGAAGCACTCATTCCAGAACCCTAGATACGGAGCCAAGACCGGTAGAAAATAATCTTGGCAGTTCCCGGATTAACGAAGAAAAGTGAGCAGTCGGCAACAGATTAAAAAATAGACGTTCTACAGTAGCTCAAAAAGATAGTACCGTAGCAATTCCTGAACACAAGTGTACACAGATAGATCTTCCTCCGTGAGCGATAAAAGGGGAGGCAAAGGAGTCTACATCGAACACTCCAATGGCGACATGGAAATTCACTCTATACCAGCAGGAGAGACTTGAAACAATTTCAGAGCTGAAGCAGAATATGTACATGCAGATTCTTATCAGCGGAAATATAATTACAAGAAAAATGGTCATTCTAAGAGACTCAAGGAGTGTCGCCCTAACCATCTCAAGCTCCAAACAAGATAGACTCTTACATTAAATAAAATACAGGGACGGCGTGGCCTAGTGGTTAAGTGGCACGGCTCACGACCCGAAGGTGCTGGGTTCGAACAGCACGGGCCGTTACCCCGGGGAAGCAAACCCTTAGAAAATGCAGGAAGAAGCAGGTCCTTACATAAAATGCGTGCTGAAGTCGGATGCAATGGGCCGACAAGAGCAAAATAAAAACACAGTGCAACGCACACCGCCTTGGGGATTAGAGAAAATAAGGCGAAATAAAAAAACAAAAAAAAAACAAAACAAAACATCCTAGGATTGCTGTCTCAAAAAACAGATTTAGTCCTATAATGGATTCTGGCCCACTGTGAGATCCTTGGAAATGAGAAAGCAGATGAACTCGCAAACGCCGGAAGTGGAGGCATGCAGACTCCCCGTCCACATAGCTATAAGGAAGCAAAGACACTCATCGAACGATCTATGAAGACAGAATTGAGAGACCGGCACAAATAATACAAGCCAAAAAATGACAAAATGGGCAAACTTTGAAAAAATTGGGAGATAATGATCTTTAGACTCAGAACGGGACACGGGAACAGCCCACTCCACAGAATGGGTCCCAGAGACACTGCCACGTGCGATTATGGAGCACTCTAGCAAACACCAGAACGTATTTTACAGGAATGCTCTACCTAAGGAGACCAAAGAGAGGGAGTCTGGATTGGGGGACCGGAGAAGACATGAAACGCAGTCTCCTTCGTGAACCTCACCGGACTAGAAGTATAGCATCAGTTGATCGATGAAGAAGATGACTGTCAGCTCAGTTACTATAACACACACACTGCAATGGTAAAGAAATGTGATACCATGGAATAAGATGACTAGCATTATACCCATGAGAACAGTTTCTGGCTTATGAAAGTGACGTCGACCTCAAATGAGCTGACAGGATCAGTGGCATTGAGGAGACAGGCTTCTTTTCTGTTCCAAAGATACAGGTGTACACAATCTTAACTTAACTTGTTTTACTCTCGCTAGTCTGTATGGAGTCTGCGGAGTCTGTATGAAACAATTGTTTTCTACTCCAACTGATGATTTGAGGCTTTTTATAATTCCGATCCTTTTTTCATGAGATTGATGAAACTCAGGTTAACTATACTTTGAAGCAAAAATATTACAGGTTACCTATGCTTTGAAGCAAACATTTTGCAGGTTATAGATATTACGTATCGAAAAATGTTACAGGTTAACGATACTACGAAGTAAAATTACTAAGTTACGAGTACTAAATTATGTGTGATGTAAAGGAAACAATTGAAAAGTAGCGACACAGAGGTTAAATGGCACTCAAAGAATGATGATCAACGGTTTATCATGGATGTCTACTGTCACTCAGGAGTGAGTTGGGGTTGAATTATGTTAAATTGCTTGTTAAGTAAGATGTGTTCGATTCTCAGTCGTGAAATGTTGCTCTGATCTTGCCTTATGAGTTTATTTAAGCTGTCATTTGGATTGAGGTTTGCCATATATCTCTGTGGCTCCCTTCCCGTATTTCGCGTGGACCATCCGTTTAGCCAAGTGTCTTTGCTTGCTGTTCTTATGATCTGGTTGGTTGTTTGTAAATATTTTGCTCTGTGTGGCTGTTCTTGTCTTGACCCCTTCTTTGCTAGTCTGTCTGCCTTCACATTGCCAGGTGTATTTGAGTGCCCAGGGATCCACCGTGAAACTATTTTGACAACAGAGAAAGTGATAACGAGGCCAATGTCTGGAGATATTTGGATAGCGCCAGGTCTATAATGACCTGTAACTTCTAATGCTTGAAGGACTGGTACTGAATTAACAAAAAATAACAATGTTTTGGGCCTTTGCAAGCGCTGATGATAAACCTTTTACCTCATAGACAATGTTTGTAACAAGAATTGTAAGAATATATTAACTTTACTGGAACAATGATTGCATTATCTGACATAACTGACTGGAAATTTAGATAATGTTATTTAGTGAACCAAGTTTTTGTTAACAACTTCACATACTGCACAGTAAACGTACGAGAAAGAAAGCATAAATTCATGAAGTTAGCTTCTTTGGTGTAGTACTTTAATGCCGTGTCAATGCCACGACTAAATTATGCAGTGTGTGGGCTAATGCTTCCACAGTTGTACGAAGTCTAGAGCTGGCTTTATAAATTTCTCTGCACGGTCAACAGGAAAGATACGACGAAGGATCAGATGATGATTCTCCACTATCGCTTTTACCATTCCGTAAATACACAAATGTGCATATTTCAGTCACCATAAGCAAAATACACACATGTTCCTGTAAGAAATTAGTGTGAAATGTATTTAACTTTCATTTCATTTCTTAACGTATAATCAAAACATGAACTGAATAGTTAATATACGAGGGGCGCTCAGAAAGTAAGGCACCACATCGTTGTTCTCAGAAGCTGTTTATTCAAAAGGCATGACGTTTCCACACAATATACATGGATATGCCATGTAAACATCTGTATTATTTAACATAATCTCCATCAACTTGTACAGCTTTATGCCAGCGCGAAACAAGTGCATATATTCTTAACCTGTACCAGATTATGTCTTATGTTGCAATTTCTTGGCTTCATGAATTACTTCTTAATCATCTTCAAACCTTGTCCACGTAGTGCATCTTTGAGTGGACCAAATAGATGAAAATCAGAGGGTGCCAAATCGAGACTATAAAGGCGATGGGGAAGCACAGTCCAACCCAATGTGGTGATTGCTTCCCGTGTTGAAAGACTTGTGTGAGGGCGCGCAATGTCGTGAAGGAGAAGCAGGTCTTCTTGATTCTTTTGCTGTCGAACTCTGCGGAAACGTTGATTGAGTTTTCTCAATGTCTTAATGTAAGCTTACGAATTGAATGTCTCACCTCTTGGCATCACATTCACAGGAAACATACCTTTAATGTCCCAAAAGACAGTGATTAAGACCTGCCCAGCTGAAGGCGTTGTCTTGAATGTTTTTCTTTGAGGTGATTCCGGGTGATGCCACTCAATGGACTGTCGTTTTGTCTGAGGGTCAAAATAATGTACCCAGGTCTTGTCACTTTTAACTATTTTAGCAAAAAGGTTCTTTCCATCAGCATTGAAACGCTCCAACAATTCAAACGAAATTGTTTGCAATCGAACACACGAAACACCAAAATGAAGCCCATGGTGGAAAGCCTAAGCAAGGCAATAATGCAAGCCGCCACTGAAACCATCCCAAGAGGAGCTAGGAAAAACTATAAGCCCTACTGGAATGATGAGTTGCAGAAAGTGGAAGATGCAGTAACAAATGCTAGGAACATGGCAGAGCGATAAAAATCCATGGAGGCAAACATCGCCCTCAAAGCCGCCACGGCGAAGTACAAACACACTCTCCAGCAAACAGCAAGAGAGAGCTGGAAAAATAAAACGGAAAGCCTAAACCTGGACAAAGACGGGAACAAGCTATGGAAGCTAGTCAGAGCCATGAACGACGAAACCCCGTCAAATAAACAAATTACTATCAAGCAGGGCGAGAACTTGATCACAGGTAAGAAAGCCGCAAACGCCTTTGTCGATCACTATGCCAGAGCAAACCACATCGAGGTCCCTGCAGATAAGCATACAGACATTAGCGAAGAGCTAAAGGGGCACGAAAACATGAATACGGCACCTGAAGAGCACATGATGGCCAAACTAACAATGCGCGAAATGGAAGAGGCTATGAGAACACTAAAGAAAAGGAAATCTCACGGAAAAGACGGGATAACAAACGAAATGCTGATGGGGCTGGGCCAAACAGCGAAGAGGAAACTGCTATCGGTCCTGAACCAAAGCTGGAAAAGGGGAATTGTACCCCAGGCATGGAAAGACGCAATACTGGTACCAGTACCAAAAACAGGAAAAGACAAAACAGATCCAAACGGATACAGGCCCACAAGCCTACTGAGCTGTGTCGGCAAGCTGATGGAACGGATGATAAACACCAGACTGATGTGGCATCTGGAAGAAAAACGAATACTAATTCCACAGCAAGCCGGCTTTAGACAGCACAGATCCACTGAGGACCAGGTCATCCTCATAGCCCAGGAGATAGAAGATGCCTACCAGGCACAGAAACACACAGTAGCTGTTTGGGTGGATCTGGAAAAGGCATTCGACAAAGTCTGGAAAAATGCACTTAGAGTCAAGCTAAGAAGAAGTGATGTTTGTGGGAAAATGTACAAGTGGATCAACCACTACCTCAAACAAAGAACGGCCAGAGTCCAAGTACAAGGGCAGATGAGCAAAAAGGTGACACTCGAGCAGGGAGTTCCCCAAGGGGGAGTACTGTCACCCACACTCTTCCTGTTATATATAAACGATATTACAGAGAATATACCAAGAAGAGTCCATAGCTCAGTGTTTGCAGACGATCTGGCTATGTGGACCTCTGAAAAGAATCTCACCATAGCAAGAAACCGGATGCAGACGGCCCTAACATCGCTGGAAGAGTGGGCGAACTCATGGCTGGTCAAAATAAACGAAGAGAAAACCACATGCACAATATTCTCGCTCTCATTAAAACCCCAAAGTACCAAATTAAGTCTAAATGGCAAAATCCTGCAGCCAAACGACAACCCAACCTATCTGGGAGTCACATTTGATCGGCGCATGACATGGAAAAGTCAGATTGAGAGAAACCGAATGAAAGCCAGAGAAAGAATGGCAATCATGAGGAAACTTGCTGGCACAAGCTGGGGAGCAGACGAAGACATACTAAAGAAACTGTACACTGGAAGAGTGAGACCAGTTCTCGAGAATGGCATTGCGGCATGGACAACAGCAGCGAAGGCGAACTTCGATAAAGTTAGCAAACTTCAAAACCAAGCCATGAGAATTATAACAGGAGGCATGAAGTCAACGCCAATTGTAGAACTTAAAAAGATTACAAAACTGCAATCCATGACCGATAGAAGAGACTGCAGAGCCCAGCTGCAGTCAGAGAAACTCCGAAGACTGACCGACCATCCAATGCACCAGAGACTAAACAATTTGTGAAATGGGAAACTAAAGCGGAGAAACTTTGCAGAAATAGCCAAAGCAAAGATGCACGAAAACCCCATGAACGCACTAACATCAAAGCCCATCTCTACTGTACGAAAACCTACCTGGAGGCAGCATATATTTCCAGAGGTGGTAGAAAATATACCAGGTATTAGAAACAAAAACTGCCAGTCTGAAAAAGAAAGAAGAGATACTACCCTAAGTTACATAACGGAAAACTACCCAAGCATGAACTGGACCCATGCATACACCGACGGTTCCGTAACAAACACAACACAGAACGGAGGGGCAGGAGCATTCCTGAGCCTACCAAATGGCAGAACAATAACATTTTCATTCGCTACTGGAAAATACACAAGCAATTTCAGAGCGGAGGCAGAGGCACTGAGGGCGGCAGTGGAAGAAATTGTGACAGGTTAAAGGAATGAAAGCCACATAGTCCTGCTTACAGATGCTCTGGACGTAGTCACAGCACTAAAAAGCCAGAAAAATACTGAACTGAATGATTTAAGAGCAGTACTCTGTCAACTATGCCAGCAGGCGCACCAAAAAGGGTAGTGGTGCAGTGGGTTCCATCTCACTGCAACATCCAAGGCAACGAGGAGGCAGACAGACTGGCAAAAGAAGGTGCAAAACTACCACAACCAGATACTAGTATGACATACGAAGAGTCAAAACGGCTTATCAGAGCTAGATACATGACCAAATGGGAAACCGAACATACTGGCTACACCAAAAACGATGCCTATTACCAGTTGAACAGAAGAGAGCAGGTCGTGGTCATCAGACTTCGCACTAGCCACAATAGACAGAGGTACCACCTATTCAACAAATTGAAGATAGGTGGCACCGACGAATGCCCGTGTGCTACCGGGAAAATGACCGCTGAGCATTTGCTGCAAAACTGCCCGACATACGAGGACCAGAGAGAGCAGATGTGGCCATCACCAGTGGCAACACTAGACAAGCTCTATGGCAGTGGCGACAGCCTCAGGATGACCGCCGCTTTTTTCGAAAAAATAATGGTTACTGTCTGACTGCGTACGCAGAAGAAGAAGAAGAAGTTTGCAATCGGTGGTCATTTGTGAGACTTCGAGGAACCCGTCTTGCTCAAACCTAAGAAAATCCGAGTTTTAATAACTGCATTTGCACTACCAATGCTGATTAACAGCTGTAAGGTCACTCGTTGAGTAGTTATTCGCCTATCAGTAAGATTCGCCTATCTATTGGTCGCTGAGACAGGACGACGACCACACTGAGCGACTGATCAAGCAGCTCCGTATCTACACTTCCTGATTCTTTGGTTCTCTGAACCCAGCGACTAACGATACTCCTGTCGACTACAGAACTTCCGTACACAACAATAGACGTTTGTGAATGTTCACAAGCGTTTCCTTCTCTGCAACAAGAAATTCTATCACAATCTCTGCTTATATCGCAAGTTGCTACCGTGTTCTATTTCAACAGTTTAGTTCGGTCGTATTATTTAACCTATTGCAGTGCAATTTGGTACACACAATCGACACATACCATATTTGAAGTGTGCAAATTTCATGATTCTATTTTTTTATTATTCACTGAGAAAAACGATGTGGTGCAACGCTTTCTGAACGCCCTTCGAATAATGTTAACGGATTTGTGTTTGTATATGCAATGAGAAGTGATTAGAATTACAGTGATTCAGTGAACATCTTTTTTCGATTGCTTTCCAACAACGGTCACGCCCTTACAACCAGTTCCGCACTAACTTGACATCCTTCTATACATCTACATTAAAAAAAATTTGATTTGTCTTCTCCAAATATTTGTTGACGTTTATAAGCCATTGACAAATGATACGCTTTCAAATCACTACTTTTTCCTTTTTATTTTAAGTTATGTGGTCCGATGTAAACATTTGTTTCATGTTAGTGAAACACTGATGGGAAACTTTATGTAACAGTTTGCATCCGCCGTTATTCTATGTCTACATTAGGATATTGGTTTAGCCTGTCAGAGCATTTGATTTGTTCTACTTATCAAACGAAATAGTGCTGTCTATTCCTCGCTAGCTATCATAGTTTTCTTTCTCTCCTGACCAATAATCAATTCGCGTTTAGTACAGCAATTTCAGAGCATACATACATTTCACGTAATTGTAGACATAAACTGACGTGAGAAATGTCCGAAATTTTCCTGTCGAACTTATTGTACTTTGACTGTACCATTTAAGAAGTATAGTATTCTCACATATGTTTGTCAAATTCATTGTTTTGTCAAGTTTTCAAATGTGTATACTATCAGTTCAAATTGTTGTAGTTTATAAAAATGAAATTTCAAAATCGTTATTTTCAATAAATTATCACATTTTATAACGTTGAATTAATGTCCTTGTGTTTCATACTGCGCTTTGTACATAGATGATTGCTATTTAATAATATCTGCCCAAGGACAAATTATAATGGATTTGTCAAATCTGTGAAAAACCCAAACCTTACAATCTCGCCTGTGTATCTTCTAAGTGTGTCTTTGGTAACAGTGTAGTGCAAATTGTTATCTAAAACATCTGACAAAGTGCATTACAAAATAGCATGGAGGATTATGTAATTGGAAGGGTTTACGTTATTAATGCGTGCTTCATATTTCAGATATTGTTTCAAAACATAGACGACACTTACAGCAGGACAAAAATATGTAGCAGCAATTTCCAACATGGCCGGAATTTAATGTTGTCTGACAATGTAATAAATTGGGCTTTTCATCATTTAGCAAACATAGCCAATAATACTATAGAGGGATAGACCTTTATGATTCCTCGCACACGTGGTTGGCATCCGTCTTGTTTTTGTTAAAAATGATATTTATTTATATCTATAAATCTTCATCGTACGCAGTCAGACAGTAACATTAATTTTTTTCGAAAAAAGCAGCCGTCATCCTGAGGCTGTCGACACTGCCATAGAGCTTGTCTAGTGTTGCCACCGGTGATTGCCACATCTGCTCTCTCTGGTCCTCGTATGTCGGGCAGTTTTGCAGCAAATGCTCAGCGGTCATTTTCCCGGTAGCACACGGGCATTCGTCGGTGCCACATATCTTCAATTTGTTGAATAGGTGGTACCTCAGTCTATTGTGGCCAGTGCGAAGTCTGAAGACCACGACCTGCTCTCTTCTGTTCAACTGGTAATAGGCATCGTTTTTGGTGTAACCAGTATGTTCGGTTTCCCATTTGGTCATGTATATAGCTCTAATAAGCCGTTTTGACTCTTCGTATGTCATACTAGTATCTGGTTGTGGTAGTTTTGCACCTTCTTTTGCCAGTCTCTCTGCCTCCTCGTTGCCTTGGATGTTGCAGTGAGATGGAACCCACTGCACCCCTACCCTTTTTGGTGCGCCTGCTGGCATAGTTGACAGAGTACTGCTCTTAAATCATTCAGTTCAGTATTTTTCTGGCTTTTTAGTGCTGTGACTACGTCCAGAGCATCTGTAAGCAGGACTATGTGGCTTTCATTCCTTTTACCTGTCACCATATCTTCCACAGCCGCCCTCAGTGCCTCTGCCTCCGCTCTGAAATTGCTTGTGTATTTTCCAGTAGCGAATGAAAGTGTTATTGTTCTGCCATTTGGTAGGTTCATATATGCTCCTGCCCCTCCGTTCTGTGTTGTGTTTGTTACGGAACCGTCGGTGTATGCATGGGTCAAGTTCGTGCTTGGGTAGTTTTCCGTTATGTAACTCAGGGTAGTATCTCTTCTTTCTTTTTCAGTCTGGCAGTTTTTGTTTCCAATACCTGGTATATTTTCTACCACCTCTGGAAATATATGCTGCCTCCAGATAGGTTTTCGTACAGTAGAGATGGGCTTTGGTGTTAGTGCGTTCATGGGGTTTTCGTGCATCTTTGCTTTGGCTATTTCTGCAAAGTTTCTTCGCTTTAGTTTCCCATTTCCAAAATTGTTTAGTCTCTGGTGCATTGGATGGTCAGTCAGTCTTCTGAGTTTCTCTGATTGCAGCTGGGCTCTGCAGTCTCTTCTGTCGGCCAGGGATTGCAGTTTTGTGATCTTTTCAAGTTCTACAATTGGCGTTGACTTCATGCCTCCTGTTATAACTCTCAAGGCTTGGTTTTGGAGTTTGCTAACTTTATCGAAGTTCGCCTTTGCTGCTGTTGTCCATGCCGCAAGGCCATACTCGAGAACTGGTCTCACTCTTCCAGTGTACAGTTTCTTTAGTATGCTTTCTTCTTCTTCTACTTCATCGTACGCAGTCAGACAGTAACCATTATTTTATCGAAAAAAGCGGCGGTCATCCTTAGGCTGTCGACACTGCCATAGAGCTTGTCTTGTGGTTCCACTGGTGATGACCACATCTGCTCTCTCTGATCCTCGTATGTCGGGCAGTTCTGCAGCAAATGCTCAGCGGTCATTTTCTCGGTACCACACGGGCATTCGTCGGTACCACCTATCTTCAATTTATTGAATAGGTGGTACCTCAGTCTATTGTGGCCAGTGCGAAGTCTGAAGACAACGACCTGCTCTCTTCTGTTCAACTGGTAATATGCATCGTTTTTGGTGTAGCCGGTATGTTCAGTTTCCTATTTGGTCATGTATCTGGCTTTAATAAGCCGTTGTGACTCTTGTATACATTGAGCTATGAACTCTTCTTGGTATATTCTCTGTAATGTCATTTATATACACCAGGAAGAGTGTGGGTGAGAGTACTCCTCCTGGGGGTACTCCCTGCTCAAGTGTCACCTATCTCTAAATCATTTGGTACAGATTTGTGGGACCAATCTAAGAAGAACATTCAGGAACAATAGATGACCTCACATGGTCATGTATTAGATCCTTTCTGGTGTTAAACCACCAAGTTATTTCAAACAATCAAACGTTTTCCAATTTCTGTCGCATCAGAAGTTTGAACTCCTAGCAAGTAAAGGTTGATCCCTACATACCTATTGTATTTTGTTGTTGTTGCATAACATAAATTATTGATTTTATTATTAGATTTTGATCCACATCGACTATATTTGTGTATGTGCCGGTGAGAAGATTTCACATTTGTAATGGCCAGGCTTTACTCACAGCAGCGCTGCAGGAGTCGCCTTTCTATATGTCACTGTGAACATCGTCTTGGTATGTATAAATCACACTTCCATTTAGAAGGATCGTTCATACTGGCATTACAAACTCAAAGAAAAGTGATTTAGCTATCTCGTCCATTACAATAATAATAAATAATATTCGTCTATCGCAAGCGATGATGACAACAGCAATCAAACATGTTGTGTTGCACCTCATCGGTGAGTCCGGAGATTGCTGTAAAGTCCAATTCTGGCACGGAAACCCCTTCCCCGTATATAAAATTAAATGAATAAATGTTTGTGTTTTCGTCATTGTGCGGTAACTGACCATACCCATTAAAAAAATGTTCATTAAAATCAACTTTTACATTTTTTGTCATGTTTTGTTTTCCATTCCCCATATGTAGCATTTAAGGTCAGAATTGGACATGTGCATTTTAGTTGTTTTGTCTTTTTGCAAAATGCGTTTTTTCTGTTCTTCGGATTTCCAGGGTTTCTCAGCAATGGAGGTGCCTCTGATTGTGGTTCCACGCCATGTCTTGCGGTCCTGTACGAGGCATTCTCATGAGTTTGCATCGATGTTGAAGCGTTCCAGAGATACTTTGAGGGAGTCTTGAAGCGCTTCTTTGGGCCACTGCCCTCTTTCAGCTCACCATACATTAGTTGTTTTTGGATGCGGTTGTCCGTCATGAGCACGACGGAGCCAGTCCACCTGATCTGGGTCTTCTGCAACAGTGTGTGAATGCTCGGCATGTTTGCCTTCATGAGGATCTCGATGTCTGGTACCCTATCCTGCGACTGCATATTGAACACTCTTCTGAGGCACTTTGTATGGAAGTGATTTATTTTCCTAGCATGGCTGCTGTACACAGTCCACGTCGTCTCACTGGCATACATAAGAGTTGGAAGCACTGCGGCTCGGTAGACTTTGAGTTTTGTATCAAAACTAAGAGCGATCGGATTCCAAACTCTGTTGCGCAGCCTCCCAAAGCCAGCACTGGTCTTGGAGATTATGTTACTGACCTCAGAGTCAATAGTAGTTTTCCTGGAAAGAATGCTGCCAAGGTAAGTGAAGCTGTCTAGTGATTAGTTGGAGGCGCTCGTTCTTGACTCTGATATCTGGGTTACGATATGCATCACTCGCGGCAGACTGAAACATGACTTCTGGTTTTTTTTTTATTAATTGTAAAACCGAACATGTCACAGGGTGTAGAGAACTTGTCCACATTTGTCTGCATGTCTCTTTAGGTGCTGGGAATGAGGACACATTCATCAGAAAAAAAGCAAATTTGAGATGGATGAGTCCTTTACGTTCAAATGAGCGTGTAATCGTTTATGATTGAATAATTTTCCGTCATTTCTGCATTTAATTTCCACTCCGTTTTGGAGGAACGTCCAGTTGATTGTTTATGGGTGTCTCAGACAGGGGTTATTTGGCCTCGACGCAGCTGGAGAACGGTTGGTTCATGACCATGCTGAAGTGTTCTGCCCAGCGTTCCAATATTCTCGATTTTTACGTCAGCAGTTCTGAGCCATCTCCATTCAGAATTCGAGTTGCATTCGAGGGTTGATGGCCATAACAGTTTTTATAGCGTCATATAAGCGTTTTGTGTCGTTTCTGTCTGCATAAAGTTGAATTTTATCTGCCTTGTTTCTCAACCACGTGTCCCTCATTTTCCTGAGCTTTCCTTGGACCACTCTTCGTATGGTTGTGAACGCCATCTTTTTGGCTGCAGACGAAGGTGTCCCTTTGATGAGCTCTAAATAACTCATTCTTTCCTTGATAAGAGACTTGATTTATCCGTAGTTCTCATGAAACCAATCGTGATGTTCACGTGTTGAGTATCCAATGTGCTCAGAGGCGGAGGAGTACACAGTCTCTAATGGCGGCCCAGTCTTCACCCACATTGGTCTAACCAAGCTACAGATTCTTTAGCTTCCCATCTAGGTCCTTTACAAGTCCTTCAGTGATCATCGTGCTTTGCAGTTTTGTGGTATCTAACTTCTTTTTCTTTTGCTTTTCATCCTGATGTCGCCACCTGGGTTTGATGTACAAGTCAAATTTGAACACAATGAGCACGTGGTCGGTCAAGCACTCTGCACCACACACAGTTTTGGTCACTCTTACATTGCGCCTGTCAGTCCTCACCACACACAGTTTTGGTCACTCTTACATTGCGCCTGTCAGTCTTCCTGGTAATGATAAAATCAATTAAGTGCCATTGCTTTGATCTGGGATGCATCCATGTTGTCTTGTTCCGGGTGGGAAAGCGAAATATTTTGTTTGTGATTGCTAGGTCGTGGGCTGCACATAATCCAGGCAATAAGAGACCATTACTTTTGCACTTGAATAATAGTACATAAATACTAGTGTCATAGTTTATCTTGATTTCTTCGTTGAACTCCAGATCCATGATACTTGTAGAGATACATTGTCTTCTCTTACTGTTGTTTTTTCTATTGCTAACTAAAAACAGACTACACCTTGTCTGTTTATGTGGATATCTAATAATGGAAACTGCAATGAAGAGACGCATGTCAGTCAAATAGTATATGACTCCGTGTCCATTTTAAAAAATGTATGTGATAGCTAACTTGTGTGGTTCAGTGCTGTTTATTGGACACTGACAGCTGACTTCTAAATATAGAGATAATTCAGTTAAGCATCACGCAGCTGCTCTGCCTGTTAGAAAGAAATGCGCATTTCTCAGTGTCTGGTTCACATACAGCAATTAATGTGCTCTTTGGGGCATCCAAAAAGCACGATCTCGAGATGATTTCGTGTGTTTTTAGCATTTGCCATTTTACTGTTAGACCAAGAAAAGATGCGTACGATCCATTCGAGGTTAACGACACCAGTGTGTGGAAAAATCAGGACAGATGACATGTGAGATTATTAGAGCACATTTCTGTGATGTACTTAAAATAAAACAACCAGTACTTCAGCTCATACATCTTGTATCACATATTATAGTCATTGTATGTTATGCACTCATTTGTACATGAGATTTCTAAGTTTTATAAACTGTTTTAAATTTTAACGACGAAACTAACATAGTCACTTGTTATAAAATAACAAATGATGGACATTTGTGTGCTGTAAAATGTATGTCGGTTAGACAGGAATGTGTTCTTGCCCCCAACCTATTCTGTCGATTCGTCGACTAGCTTTTTGTTCACCTCAGCGGTACCAAGAGGGTCTTACTATTGATCAGTCAATCTTTACTGATCTCGTTTACGCGGACAACATTGTTCTGTTCGGCACAGACAGATCTGCACTGCATCGCTCTCTGGAAATGGTAACGAAACGCCCTCCCTAGGCCTATCTATATCCTGGGTCAAGACCAAAGTTCAGAACCTCATTTCTGATATAGCACCCCGAGGTATTGAAACCCACGGTCCCACTGCGGAAGGCACCAACGAATTCATCAATCAAGGTAGCACGATATCATCCGATAACGGATTCATCAATCTCGGTAGCACGATATCATCCGATCGACGCAGCAGTCTCGATTTGTCAAACCAGTAGTTAGTAACGGCAAGATCTTCATTGAAACAAATATTTGGTGGTCTACTTCTTGCTTGACGGCTCCGAAACGTGGACATTGCTGAAGCACGGCCTATCCAGACTAGAGACCTTCCACTTGCGCAGGAAATCTGGCCCACAATATACTACACAAGTCGTTCCTCAGCGTCAAAAGTCTTCACCGACCGGCTGGAGGCGCAGTAGAGCCATCCTCGCACAGTGTGGTTCAAGCAGATATCGACCTCCACCTCCATCCTCGACGAGGTCTGGAACTACGCCGCAGCATTGAATATGGATGTAGCCGTCCGTCGTAACGGGCCTCAGACGCCTAAGCAAACATTATTATTATTATTATAAATATCTGGCTGTGATTATGATTTAATCTAAACGAGAAAAAGTAATGACTGCTAATTTGTTGCTTAAATAATATAGCAGTTCAGACAAATCAACTTGCTGTCAGTTGATTAAACAGTTCCATAGTGTATACGGCTTCACAGCTGTGTTATTTCACATTTTGCACAGCACACTTTAACCAATATCTAAAGTACAATGCAATACTAATTTATTACAATTGAAAATGTTTCTTTGATATAAATGGTAGAATGACTCACTCCCCAACTTCAGATAAGGTAAATATATATCTACCCCCATCAACCCCCCACCCCTCCCCGTCATTATTATATGACTTACGTTTGTGGTAGGTGACGAGGAAGGGAACAGGTCTTCCAAGAATCAGCGAGACTGTGTTATCAATAACGGTCTGAGTGGCTAGTTTTACCAGTGGCAAGTCACTTTTTGAAAGATTGAAGACAACAATCAGGACTGAGAAAGTGCATGCACATTCATCTTGAATTTGTCGTAGTCTCGCAGAAAACACGATGTCAATTTTTAATATCCATCACCAACTAGCTGACCCGCGCAGAACATCAATCAATCATTTCAATAAAATCAATCAAAACCCTTCAACTCCTTACGGAGCATAGGGATTAAAAACGTTTGTGAAGTTCTTCTGTCAAGCCCCCACCATTTCCATCTAACCCTACCACCACCTTACCCACGTCTTGCGTGTCGTCTCCATGTGTGTCTCGACTTCCCCTCTCCATTAGCGTTTAGGTCTTGCCGTGAGGATGCAAGAACGTTGACTGTTATCAGCTATACAATAGTACAGTTACCTTCTTCATTGTGATACATTTGCACTTCAAACTCATGACTGAACTGATAAGAAAGTAGCTCGTCCAACCTCTCATAAAGGAAAATAAATGACTTGTAGATACGCCATTTACATGGGAGCAACAAAAAGTAAGAGCGGCGCGCTTGAAATGTTTTTCACGAAGTTGCCGATTTCTCACTGCAAATAACTTAGCTTTTGGAGTTTGTATTCTGAAATATTTTCAATTTAAATATACATGAAAGAGTTTATTAAGCGTATCGTTCAAAATTGACGGCATCATGTTGCATTGGTTTTTTTGTAATTTTCTTGTCAAAGAAAATGACGTGTGATCTTCTGGCCATACTTTATTGTTGTAAAATTAATTAACACATTTTGTAGAATACATTATTAAATTACTCTTTGGTTAATGTTAATTTTACTTCCGTAATGAATAATTTGGAAATAAAAAATCCAGTTCTTATTTGGCAACTAACATGTCCAAATGGCATATTTATATCTTGTCGTTTGAAAAGAGTTACCAGATTTGTACTGTGAACCATTTCAACGTCCCAAAAAAAAAAAGAGCCAGAAATATTTAAAGTATGTGTTTCCTAATTGATCCCATTAATGTTGTTATAGCGCTAACATTCATTGGCATTTGGCTATTCATTTAGATATCAGGCCCATCTAGCTATATTGGATTGTAATTGCATATTCGTGCTCTAAACTTGAGAATTGCAATTTCATTTCTAATTAAGCAACTATTATGCCAAACCAGCAACTCCATACAATTTAAATATCGAGTAACACTCTCATAAAGCAGCCATGGTATTTTTCACTACTTCAAAATGTGTGTGCTAATTTGCATCTGTAATTGTTGCAAAGAATTGAAAAAGCAGAGGTAGTCCAGGTTATGACGCATCATGATATACATTTTAGCCATGCCGATATACCATTGATGTCCAGTGCCACTGCTTGTGAATTTGATTATTAACATATTAGATATTGCATTTTCCGGAATTTACATGGGGATGTATGCTTTTCCCCTTTGCGACGTCTTTGAATTAAGTCAAGCGTTACACTGATCGGGTCTGTGTCTGAACGTGCACCTTACTATTGTTTTACATTTTTATTTCAACAGGGGAAGTATATGAAACAATGACAGCATCGCCTATACATGTGGCAACAAACAATATCAAATTACAGTCCAGAATATCCATAAAAATGGATGGAAACCTGACAATTCAGACATCCACTATCAGCGGCCTGATGACACATACACAGTTCATCATGGTAACGGAATCTTGTTATTATGTATGGGGAGTGCTGTCATTAATGGGAGTGGTATCAAACATCATCAATATAAAAACATTCGTTGTCATGGGACTCAATGACGGCGTCACAGTTTCTTTTTTTGCTTTAGCCATTTTTGACCTGGTGTATGTATTTGCGTCATTAACTATTGCCATCTTTGAGGCTCTCTACGTTTGTGAACTAAAATTTATATGGTTATTTCGTATAGATCCGTTGGCATGTTTGATTTTATGTGGTACTGTCATGATCTCTATTAATATAACTAATACTTTGACGACAACGTTTGTCGCAGTTGCCCGCTGCATGTGTGTAGCTAGACCTCTAAAGTTTAAGAACACGTTTACTAAGAGAAGAGCTATTCTTTGTATGACTGCATTTAGTTTTTTTGCAATTGTAATCTACATTCCAATTCTGGCTAATATGGGGATTGTTGTCAGGTTTGATAAGTTGTTGAACATCTCCAGACCTACCTTGTGGATGTCTCCTACAAAAGATGCCATCAAGAAGAACATATGGATGGTGACAGACCTGTTTTTGCCAGTTATCACCCAGGTCATTATTATTGTTTGTGTTGTTGTTATGGCAGACCGTCTACTGGCAGCTTCCAAGTTCCGACAATCCTCAGTTATCGTATCGATTAAAGTACATGACAAATGCCACAAGAAAGATGATGCCGATCATATTGATAAAACTTCAGAGTTCAATGCCTCAAACATCGCCAACGATAAGTTAACGGGAAAGGATCTCCGGGTGGTTCAACAAGTGGTTTTCATTTCCATGGTGTATATCATATGCAACGTTCCAAAAATTGCCATCACTTTTTTCACAATCATAGAACCAGAGTTCGCAGTTGGTCGGAGATATACAAAGTTTTATCTGTCCTGTAATGCTCTCAGGAAACATTTTGAGATAGTTAACGCAACCGTCAATTTGATCATATACTATAAATACAACACCAGATTTCGTACAACATTGGGTCTGTGAGTTGAATACAGATGCCCGTGCCTTCTGTTGTTGTCTTTGACTTAGTTGTGTTAATATGATGTCAAGTAAGTAGTTATTGTCAGGTACTTCACTATTAAGTCAAATGCGAAATGGTATCCTTAATAAAAAGCAAGAATCTATGTATGTCAGCGTTTCTTTCTGCAGATAAACTATGTTAGTTATGCAAATTCGCAACTCTTGATCCAGATTTGATATTTGTGGTGTATGGATCCCGCTTGATTACTGCAGTTTTTTAGTTCACATTGGAACCACTAAAGTACAATGGAAAATGTGTTTGCATTTATTTAAACAGTATCAAAGACAGTGGAGATAAATATTGATTATAAAATCTTTCTAAGTGTAGTGTGCAACAATCATAACTTGCAAATAAAAGGAAAGGAAAGAGTTAGCTGCCCATCGCAAGCGATTATTGCGACATCATCAGATCAGGGTTAGTGGAATGGAGCGAAGTAGGGATGTTTCTAAAGGGGGGATGGAAGTGAAATGAAAATTTAAGTAAAGTGAGGAAAGAGGGAGCAACATCTACGAATGGTTACGTACCTGATCTAGTATTTATAGGTTTAACAAAGTGCACACTTCACACAATACAATGACTGCTTCCAGAATGATGCATCTTTCTATGAATTTTGTTTTGTTAATATTTATTACATATATTTTTGATTTCCGCTCTATGGTTCTTTGTTGCAGAAGGGATGCAATGCACATAACACATCTTCAGTTACTGCTGCTACTTCTTGCGGATTTAGCAGTCACCATAAACCATTCATTTAAAAATGTGTATCAGTTATTAAATAAATAACATCAAGCGAGAAAAGACCCTGAATAATTCGAACCTATCCGATACGATGAACTGAGATTGGAGCATATCATACATGTTGGCCTCAAAACCAAAGAATGGATACTAGAATGAATAAATTCATGTATAATAACCTTGCAGCTACTAAAAAAAATTGAGAAAAGTTCAGACGTGGGAAAACACAAACAGAAGTAAAAACATTCAGACCTGTCTCACCCAATGCCATCTATAAAGACATATTTGAAAATAATGATATTGAAATCTCAGGCATTATTGACGATAAACCTATCCCAGAACAGGCAGAATTTGGGCCCGAAAAATGGTGCTGTAGATAGATCATCAACCTCATGCAACACATTTAAAACGGATACGAGCGAAAACAGGTGACAGGAGTTGCTTTTGTTGACCTCACGGCGGCATGTATGACAGAGTTAACTATCAACTACTGCTGACACAAACATTCAAAGTCATTTAGGATTGAAGATTAACTGATACAATCAAATGCTTTCTACAGAGATATGTGTTTTTATGTGACTGAATACTAAAGACAGTGGATGGGTCAGCCAGAAGAACGGAATTGCGCAAGGAAGTGTCTTCGCCCTATCCTTTACAATATATACACCAATGATCAACCAGTTAGCCCAGAATCAAGACAGTTGATATATGCAGATGACACTGCAATACCTGCACATGAAAAGCGTTTTGAGGAAGTGGAGCTCGGACTTATGGGAGCTCTAGACAGAATGGCAGAATACCATGAGGAAAATTACCTCAAAGTCAGCCTCAGTAAATTACAGATATGTGCTTTCCACTTGAAGAACAGAGAAGCAAGACGACAACTTCAAATTGAATGGCGTGGGCAGGCACTTGCACATAGCGATACACCCAAGTAATTTGGCATTAAGTGGGCCGCATATTTTCGTTGACAACACACTGCAATGGTGGTAAAACAAAAAGTCAGTATAAAAAATAATATAATTCTTAAACTGAAAACACTGAATGAGTAGCATTCCCAACGGAGTTCGGCTTATCAGATCTTGCACTATGTATCTCAACGGCAGAGTATACGGCATCAGTATGGAATGCATCTGCACACATGAAACATGCCAATGTGGCTGTAAATGAAACATACCGGAAAAGGTCTATGCAATCGCTGGTATCACACCTGCGGATATTAGAAGACATGTCGCATCTGATGTTAAGAGGCAAAAGCAGTCCTGTGACTAGAGACACCCTCTTTTTGAACATACAGCAGAAAGAATACGACTGAAATCAAGAAAACGTATTCTGCGGCTAGTACTGCTTTCAGAACAGAACCCCGAGAAAAACCGCATAGGAAATAATCGCGAACAGAACGGTGATGGTCGGATGAAGATTAAAGAAAAACTTGCACCAGGGCATGATTTGCCATATACTACGTGGAGATATCTTATCATGTTAAAAACATGTGTGTCCAGATGTGGGTCTCACCTGAACAAAGTGGGGATATGCAGACATATGTGTCCTAGGATGCAGTGATACTGTACAGTAGAATACAGGGGCAGCGGTCTGTTATCCCTGACGTAAGAAGTGACCGCGGGGAAGACCTCAAATGCGTTGGTCAGACTCCCTTGCTGTATGCTGCAACATCAGTAATGTCTCTAGAGGAGTAATTACCATGCACTAGACTTCATTGGCCTAAGACAAGGTCCCCGGAGACGAAGTTAGGACAGGCAGCTACGACGAGGAACTGGTCATCAAAATCTAGATCAATATTGAGGTTGTCCAGGCACTTTGGAATGTCTGGTAAGTTCACTTAAATTATAAATAACACGTTTAAAAAAAGAAATTTAACGTTATGCAGAACATATATGTGTAGGAAATCTCAGATGATGAGTCCCCACTTCTTCATTCATCATACCTTCAATAATGAACTTCATTCACACATTTGCATAAATCAAATCAGTCGCTAATATGAAAGATACATATTTTAATGTATCTAAGCAGTGTGAAGTTCTTTCATATAATTACTTTACCCGTAATTAAATTCATTGTTACAGAAACAGGAACAGATTTTATGGAACAAATTAACAGATTACTATGACACAAACAAACTAACATGCTTGCTGCCAAAAACATCTTCAATATCGGATACTGGAACGTCCGCACTATGTATCAAATTGGAAAAACATCCGAGGTTAGGAATGAGATCCTGCCGAAGACGGATGTGTCGGACCGAAAGGTGCAAATATCGCAGTCAAGCTGTAAACCCATTCCGTTCTCCGGACTACATCCTGCTACTTGCAAAGCTCTGTTCAGAGCTTGGTAGCGGGAGATTGAGAACAAACGCAGAAGAAGAAGAAGAAGCAATGAAATGCTACATTTTAGGTCTGAGCGACTGCAGGTGACCAGGCACGGACAAGAAATATCTTCTAAATGAATATAAACACATTATCTACTCTGGGAGAGACGATCGTCACACAGAGGGATTTGCTATCCTCATGACAGCCACAGCTGAAACATCTCTCATGAGTTGGGAGCCAATTAGCGAAGGGCTAATATCAGCCAGATAACACACCAAATTCTATAAACTTACGATTCTACAATGTTACGCGGTAACTAATGGCGACCTTGATACTACCAAAGACCATTTATACGGGCTTCTTTCTAGTGCATTAATAAGTTTCCCAAACACGATATAGTAATAGTAATGGGCGACTTCAATGTCAAGCTAGGTAATAACAATGACGAAGTACACAATCATTTAGGTACACATGTTTAGGAGAATTATGTGAAGTATCAAATCCTGTTGTAGCAAATACCATCTTTCCAGATAAAGACATTCACAAGATAACTTGGAATTCTCCTGATGGTAAAACACAAACTCAGATATATCATTTTTGTATTCACACAAAGTTCCGTTCATCAATTCAGGATGTCAGATGTATCGTTGCTCAGACATTGACAGTGCTGACAACAATATTTGCATAATGAAATTAAAGATTAAACTCAAAAAAGCTTTACCAGCTGAAAAACAAGAAGAAAATATATCTACAAAAATTACTATTATCATGAATCCGAACAGAGCACAATGCCAATATACATTCGTATATTGAGTAACTACCAACATTAACTGATAACACATATACCAAAGGACTGTACAACCGAATACGTCCTTGACGTTAATAAAGACTCGGAGGTACTATATCAGAAATATAAACTACTATTTGAAAGTGATTTATTGGATGAGGAAACCATACAGGCTGGGGAAAACCTCCTCCATGCCATCTCAGACTCCAAAACAGAAAAGTGGTGTCGCCTTGCAGAAGACTTGGACATGAAAAAAGTAGCCAACGAACCTTGAAACTCATACAAATCCACAGTAATGATTAAACAAATGCTCCTATAGGAATAACGCAAGTTACCCCCAACCAAATAGCTCACCAATTACTGATGAACGGGAAATCAATAAAAAAACTGAGCAAACAAAGATCCAACGGGAAAGTGAGAATGAGAAGGACACAATAAGCACATCCTTCTCCATAGAGGAATTAAATCATGCAATAAACCAAATGAAAAACATTAAAGCAGCTGGTCCTGATGAATTGAGGACAGACCAAATTTAAAAATGTGTACCACAAACGACCAAATGGTTGCTAAAGCTCATGAACACATGCATTGGCAACATGCAAATTCATAAGCTCTGGAGTAAATCTCATGTGGTTGCTCTGATAAAACCAGGAAAGCCACCAACATAACCTAAGAATTTCCGTCCAGTGTCGTTTCTATGCCACATTTATAAGGTATCCGACATGTTGACTCTGAATCGCCTCCCCCCTCGATAGACAAGACGCTGATCAGGGAACAGACTGATTTCGTACGCTGTCAGACGTGAACCTGTATTTGTTCGAAGAAAGCAGCTGTCATCCTGAGGCTGTTGACACTGCCATAGAGCTTGTCTAGTGTTGAAACTGGTAATGGCCACATGTGCTTTCTCTAGTCCTCGTATGTCGGGCAATTTTGCAGCAGATGTTCAGCGGTCATTTTCCCTGTACCACAGGTGCATTCGTCAATGCCACCTATCTTCAGTTTATTGAATAGGTGGTACCTCAGTCTGTTGTGACCTGTGCGGAGTCTGAAGACCACGACCTGCTCTCTTCTGTTCAGCTGGTAATAGGCCTCATTTTTTGTGTAGCCAGTATGTTCTGTTTCCCATTTGGCCATGTACCTGGCCCTAATAAACCTTTTGGACTCTTCGTAGGTCATATTAGAATCTGGTTGTGGTAGTCTTGCACCTTCTTTTGCCAGTCTGTCTGCCTCCTCGTTGCCTTGGATGGTACAGTGGGTTCCATCCCACTGTACCGCTACTCTTTTTGGTGCGGACTGCTGGAATAGTTGACAGAGTACTGCTCTTAAATCAATAAGTTCAATATTTTTCTGGCTTTTTAGTGCTGTAACTACGGCCAGGGCATCTGTAAACAGGACTATCTGGCTTTCCTTTACTTTCGCCTGTCAGCATTGCTTTTACTACAGCCTTCAGTGCCTCTGCCTCCACTCTGAAATTGCTTGAGTATTTTCCAGTTGCCACTGGCAGTGTTATTTTTCTACCATTTGTTAGGCTCAGGAATACCCATGCCCCTCTATTCTGTGTCCACACCCATTGATCAAATATACACCACAATTGGCATAGCACCACCTGAGATTCGACGAAGCATCGCCGCATAAATAGAACGAGAAAAATAGGAGAACGACCCAAGGCACCAAATGTTTTGACATCAGGTACGGAGTAAATGATTCAAATCCAGACACAACGTCCTAAAATCAACACATCCCATACAGACAAACCCTGAAAGTCGCTAGATCGAGAGATGACACGAATTGATGCAAGTCTCAGAGATGAAACTTATGGTGGAACCTGCCTTGACATCATCTATCACACAACATGGAAGTCGCTGAACAGACTCCAAACTGGTGTATCATGGTTGTTGTTGTTTGTTTGTGAATGCCCACAATGAGTAGGTTACTCTTTTGTGCACCCTGAAAAGAACGTAAAGTGGTAGGTTGCAGTAGCTTTCCTCACATCTCGAGCGTACTGATGAAGATGTACCGGAGTCTTCTATGCGGCTGTGCAATCCTTGGCATAATGTGCGTGTCACTCACTTCTACGGGGATCATATGGATCCTTTAACTTGTTAGCTACGTTGCCTTGACAACAACCCGTTTAGAGGGAGGTCTACTAGGAAGCCAAGGTATGTTTAGCCTGAACCTGACTAACATGTCTGATCAGTATATTTTATCTGAATAGACGTTAGTCTTCCTCCGCGGTGTATCACGGTGCAAGTGGAATATTGAATGATGGGGATGCACAGATGATGATATATATGACTGTGGCGCAATGCAAGATCCAGACCACCTGATGATCTGCCCCAACCTCCAGGAAACATACAATAGGTACGATACGCTGAAGGCAAATGACAAGGTAATCCATATCGCTGATTACTGGAGGCATACTGTAGAACGTGGTGCTTGGACTCGGAAAGTGAGTAACTGGTAACACAACTATAGGCACGATTAATAACAAATGAGAACCGAATAGTACAACATTGAAAGAAGCACATGTAACGACAGATGGATACTCTAAACACAAAAAGAAAAGTGGCTGAGTGATGACACCTGGGGTAACATCCTTCTTCTTATTATTTTTATTCTTCTTCTTGTTCTTCTTCTTCTTCTTCTTCTTCTTCTTCTTCTTCTTCGTAAGCTGTCAGACGTGAACCTGAATTTTTTCGAAAAAAGCAGCGGTCATTCTGAGGATGTCGAAACTGCCATTGAACTTGTCTAGTGTTACCACTGGTGATGGCCACATGTGCTTTCTCTGATCCTCGTATGTCGGGCAGTTTTGCAGCAAATGTTCAGCGGACTTTTTCCCGGTACCACACGTGCATTCGTCAGTGCCACCTATCTTCAGTTTATTGTATAGGTGGTACCTCAGTCTATTGTGGCCTGTGCGGAGTCTGAAAAGCACGACTTGCTCTCTTCTGTTCAACTGGTAATAGGCATCGTTTTTTGTGTAGCCAGTATGTTCTGTTTTCCATTTGGTCATGTATCTCATTTGGACTCTTCGTAGGTCACACTAGAATCTGGTTGTGGTAGTCTTGCACCTTCTTTTGCCAGTCTGTCTGCCTCCTCGTTGCCTTGGATGTTACAGTGGGATGGAACCCACTGTACCACTAGTCTTTTTGGTGCGGACTGCTGGCATAGTTGACAGAATACTGCTCTTAAATCATTAAGTTCTGTATTTTTCTGGCTATTTAGTTCTGTGACTACGGCCAGGGCATCTGTAAACAGGACTATATGGCTTTCATTTCTTTTGCCTGTCACCATTTCTTCTACTGCAGTCCTCAGTGCCTCTGCCTCCGCTCTGAAATTGCTTGAGTATTTTCCAGTTGCCTCTGACAGTGTTATTTTTCTACCATTTGGTAGGCTCAGTAATACCCCTGCCCATCCTTTATGTGTTGTGTTTGTTACAGAACCGTCGGTGTATTCATGGGTCCAATCCATGCTTGGGTAGTTTTTCGTTATGTACCTCAGGGTTATGTCTCTTCTTTCTTTTTCAGTCTGGCTTTTCTTGTTTCCAATACCTGGTATATTTTCTACCACCTTAGGAAATATATGCTGCCTCTAGGTAGGTTTACGTATAGTAGGGATGGGCTTTGGTGTTGTTAATGTGTTCATAGGGTCTTCGCTCATATTTGCTTTGGCTATTTCTGCAAAGTTTCTCCGCTTTAGTTTCCCATTTCCAAATCTATTTAGTCTCTGATGCATTGGATGATCTGTCAGTCTTCTGAGTTTTTCTGCTTGCTGCTGGGCTCTGCAGTTTCTTCTGTCGGTCATGGATTGCAGATTTGTAATCTTTTCAAGTTCTACAATTGGCGTTGACTTCATGCCTCCTGTTATAACTCTCATAGCTTGGTTTTGGAGTTTGCTAATGTTATCGAAGTTCGCCTTTGCTGCTGTTGTCCCTGCCGCAATGCCATACTCCAGAACTGGTCTCACTCTTCCAGTGTACAGTTTCTGTAGTATACTTTCGTCTGCTCCCCAGCTTGTGCCAGCAAGTTTCTTCATGATTACCATTCTTTCTCTGGCTCTCATTCGGTTTCTCTCAATCTGACCTTTCCACGAGTAACATCCAATCCAAGAAAGAAAGAAATCAAAATTGAACCTTCTTGCAGCAACAGCACATATTGCAAATGAGAATTACAAGAAGGCGTAACTAAAACAATGGTTAAATATAACGCTCGCAAAGACAAGAGGCATTTCTTCAATAAACTGGCCGCAACAGCTGAAAGTGCAGTAAAAATGGACACCAGCAGATACCTTCACTAGATCACAAAACAGTTATGTAATAAACCACATGCTACAAATACTCCAATCAGAGATAAACATAGTAACCATCTTACTACAGAAAAAGAACAGATGAAAAGTTGGGAAGACCATTCTACGGAGATATTGATTATATTACATCCCACAATAAACCCCTGATTTTGACAACGAAACAGACATGCCTCTCTTACCAGTGTCCTGTGCAGAATTTACATTCGCGTAAATCAAAAGAGCAATCTAAAAACCAAATAATTTCAAAGGCATCACGAGAATATAGGATAACTGGTGAAATGTTAAAATCCGCAGAGGATACTACACTCACTCATCTCCTATCCATCATAAAACCACCTCAATAGTAATGAGATTGTATTTTTTGTAAAAATACCAAAGAAAAGAGATTTATCAGATTGTAACAACTGTCGTTCCGTAACTTACCTGTCGGTGTCTGGGAAAGTACTCTGCAGTATGTTAGAAAGACTCAAGGAACAGGTAGATGTCGTCATAAGAGAAGAACAGGCAGGATTTCGACCAACTCGTTCTTTGATTGATCAAATTTTCACACTCAGAACTAACATAGAAGAATCAGTAGAAATACAATCCCCACTAATCATCAACATATTGACTTCCAGATGGCCTTTGACAGTCTACACCGTCCAACATCATGGACAATTCTAAAGAACTTTGGCTTACCATCAAAATACATAATGTTATCAAAGCCTCATATGACAATTCACGATGCTGTTTTCGAACAACCAAAGTCAACACTGAATGGTTTAACATAAAAACAGGAGTAAGACGGAAGGATTTTATCCCCTCTACTATTTGGTATAGCTATAGATTGGAGTATAAAATAATATGCCCTTGATAAGCATTTAGTCGTAGAGTGGAAAGATTGCACGACCTTAGAAGATCTTGATGTTACAGACAACTTAGAGCTACTTAGTACCACTAATAAAAAAACACAACTCAATATAGATAGACTATGACAATGGTCAGTACAGATATGACTTCAAGTAAACGTTCCAAAGACGAAAATCATGGCTTCCACAACCACAACGGTTGATATCAAGCTACATTTGAAATCTCTACAAAATGCCCAACACTACACATACATGAGAAGCAAAATGACACAAGATGTCACGAAATAAATTTATGCTAAAATTGTTTTGGCCTCATGGGCCTTTAATCACATCATCAACATCTGGAAATCAACGTCCATGAGCAAACATACTAAGCTCAGGCCATTCAACTAAATCGTAATATCAGTCCTGATATATGAATGTGAAAGCTAGAAACAAAAGCGCGGAAAAAAACGAAATATCTTTGGACATAAATGTTAATGATAATTGTTGAAAAAACGATGGGATCAATTCATAACTAATGACTCGATAAGAACAGAGACAAACCAATTATACGTGTCGACCATCATCTTCAAAAAACGGTGGACATACATCGGGCATGTCCTTAGAATGAGCAACAACAGTCTTCCATTGCAATCACTCGAATGGACAGCGTTCGGAAAAGAGGTATACCAAGGAAACACCCAGAAGAACAATCATCTGAGAAGGCTCAAATTTAGGCCTCAGCATATCTTACCGCGACATTGCAGCAGCTGAAAGATATTGCCATATTTACCTTACAGCGCAGACCTCGCTCCAAGCGATCTCCACCTGCTTGAAGACGTAAAGTAATTTCTGGGATGCCAGCATTTCAGCACTGATGACGAAATGCAACAGACTGTTCTGGATTGTTACATATATACTGACCCATCTTTCTACGCTGAAGAAATCTTTGTAATGCTTTTCAAGCATTAAACGCTGGGATAAATGCATACACGTTGCAGGAGATTATATGGACAAATAAATGACATTTTGAATACTTGAAAAAATAAATGTTTTTTCCTTTCCCAAAAAATCTCGGTTTTACTTGAACCCAACCCATCTCGTATATTCATACCATATCATATTTACACTATTTAAGACTGGTGACACATATCCCCCTGAATCCTAACGGTTAACGACAGCAACAGAAATAAGCACCGTATTGATACTCTTTATTTTTATTTCGTATATAGATAAAATGTATAACAGTTGATTCTTTGTGACGAAAAGTGAGACAGATGTGATTAATTTATTGAATTTGCAACTGGTTAAATCTAGAGATTGTTTTGTGTAATATATGGTACTTTAGTAAAATGTGTCTATGTCTAAATCCTCTGTAAAAAAGTCGTGTATGATATTTACATGTCTACAATATAACAAGGCTTGTTTGGCCGAGCGGCTAAGATACCAGTCTCTTGACAAATGAGATAGTGGATCAATCACCCGATAAGGTGCTATATGGATCAGAGGTAACAATGAAACCTAGCCATTATATTACACTGTGTGTTGGAACAAATCTTTTTTAATATTATGCTCTACAGTCTCCAATGCAGTCCTCAACAATGTATCTTTTAGCAATTATATATATATATATATATATATATATATATATATATACATATATATATATATATATTTATATGTATAAATATATATATATTCATGTATTTTGCGACCAAATGCTGGTCGGTGGAGCACAGCGACAGCAGACTGGTAACCCCGCGGTAAGAAGAGATCGTCGCGTGGAAGTCCTCCAATGTGTTGGTCAGCTTCCATCGCTGTATGATGCAACATCCGAGTTGCGTCTGAGGAGCACTTACCACGCACTGGACTTCCGTGACCCAATACAGGGTCCGCTTGAGACGAAGTTGGGTCCCACAGCTACGCTGAGGACCAGGTCGTCAAGATCTATATATATATATATATATATATATATATATATATATATATATATATATATATATATATATATATATATAAAGTATTAATAAGTTTATTACCACTAGTCCTACTTTTAGAAATGACATCTCATTTATTACTGTACGGGTCTTGATTGCTGAGACGTGTTTGTGCCATGGCGTCATTGATCGTGGCAAATCTAAGTCTAGGAGACCTGAAGCAGGTTACCTATAATAGAACAGACAACAGTGGTGAAGCACATTTTTAAACAAAAATTTGCTTAAAATTGTCTTTATTTTACAAAAGCAGTGATTACATTTCCATGCAGGTTACTAGATCCAGAAGCGAAAGATGAACCTCTGATTAACAAACGTTTTACTCAGCAACATGTGATTGATAGCAACAATTAACAAATAACATTCTCAACAATATAGATAGTCGAAAGTTATATATTATAAAAATTGCTCTATGACGTGGAAACACGAGCAATTATCTCACCGTTGATTGTGAGAATGAAACCTGGTGAATATACAGAAGAATAAGTCATATCTCGGCGAAAGAAGAGCTTATCAGTCAAGGGTAGTGCAAGAGAATGTTAGCTGCGAGATGTACCAATCCTGAGTCAAAGTGTTTAAATATTAAGGCTTTTTGCAGAAAAAAAAAATGTTTCTAATGTTGAAAACTATATAGGCAAGAAAAGAACAAAATATTTCGCAATTCTAACTAAAATAAAACATCTAGGGATAAAAATTAACCAAATTTTCAGTATATAGCATCAGTGCAAGATATAACAATAATACCACATACGCTTTTGGCATCAGTGCGAGAGATAATAATGCTACGACCTATCAACTTATAGCATCAGTGCAAGATATAACAATAATACCACATACGCTTTTGGCATCAGTGCGAGAGATAATAATGCTACGACCTATCAACTTATAGCATCAGTGCAAGATATAACAATAATACCACATACGCTTTTGGCATCAGTGCGAGAGATAATAATGCTACGACCTATCAACTTATAGCATCAGTGCAAGATATAACAATAATACCACATACGCTTTTGGCATCAGTGCGAGAGATAATAATGCTACGACCTATCAACTTATAGCATCAGTGCAAGATATAACAATAATACCACATACGCTTTTGGCATCAGTGCGAGAGATAATAATGCTACGACCTATCAACTTATAGCATCAGTGCAAGATATAACAATAATACCACATACGCTTTTGGCATCAGTGCGAGAGATAATAATGCTACGACCTATCAACTTATAGCATCAGTGCAAGATATAACAATAATACCACATACGCTTTTGGCATCAGTGCGAGAGATAATAATGCTACGACCTATCAACTTATAGCATCAGTGCAAGATATAACAATAATACCACATACGCTTTTGGCATCAGTGCGAGAGATAATAATGCTACGACCTATCAACTTATAGCATCAGTGCAAGATATAACAATAATACCACATACGCTTTTGGCATCAGTGCGAGAGATAATAATGCTACGACCTATCAACTTATAGCATCAGTGCAAGATATAACAATAATACCACATAAGCTTTTGGCATCAGTGCGAGAGATAATAATGCTACGACCTATCAACTTATAGCATCAGTGCAAGATATAACAATAATACCACATAAGCTTTTGGCATCAGTGCGAGAGATAATAATGCTACGACCTATCAACTTATAGCATCAGTGCAAGATATAACAATAATACCACATAAGCTTTTGGCATCAGTGCGAGAGATAATAATGCTACGACCTATCAACTTATAGCATCAGTGCAAGATATAACAATAATACCACATACGCTTTTGGCATCAGTGCGAGAGATAATAATGCTACGACCTATCAACTTATAGCATCAGTGCAAGATATAACAATAATACCACATAAGCTTTTGGCATCAGTGCGAGAGATAATAATGCTACGACCTATCAACTTATAGCATCAGTGCAAGATATAACAATAATACCACATAAGCTTTTGGCATCAGTGCGAGAGATAATAATGCTACGACCTATCAACTTATAGCATCAGTGCAAGATATAACAATAATACCACATACGCTTTTGGCATCAGTGCGAGAGATAATAATGCTACGACCTATCAACTTATAGCATCAGTGCAAGAGATACACATTATACCACCTATAAGCTTTCAGCTTCAGTGCGAGATACAAATACTACGACCTATAAACTTTTAGAATTAGTGCAAGATATATACAATTTTTGAGACTTGAAAATCCAACATTCTGTCGGAGACAAGAAACGATGTGATCTGTTCCAAGCAATGGTTCTTAATTTAAAACTACAATTCTTCACTGTCCGTCACCTACACCAATATTAAGGTTCTTGATGTTTACAATTAGGTGAGCTAAATACAATACACACACAGACGGATAATTTTTTTTTTTTTAAATTCCAAAGTTTCAAGTTCAGCTTTATATAAAATAGGTCTCTGCTAACACTGTTTGGGGAAATATTCAGTTGATGAAATATTTTTCCAGGTCTTATAAATTCGTTTCTTTGTCTTACAAATTGATTTCTTTGTAATATAAGTTGATTTCGATGCCTGCAGGAGTTGTGTTTCCTTCCGCAAGGACTATTGATTCAATTGTGTGTGTGTTTTCTTTAAATTTAGGATAAAAGGCGGGAGGGTAGTCCGGGGGGAGGAGGGTTAGGGCGATGTGTAGGTGTGCCAATGAATATTTGCTTCCGAGAGCTCAGCAAATTCTTTGTCTTTGCAATCAGTGCCGCTGCTCTGCTTACAAATCTAAATGCTCACTGTCTTAGTCGAAATGCGGAGAAATAACTTAGTAAATAGTTGAGGACAATGTTTCTGCATTGGATGGTTAAACGTGAATATCAATCAGGTATTAAATTGGCTTTTTCAGTTTTCAAATATAATCATTAAAAAAAAATGGTCGGGGAAGGGGAGGGTGTAGAAAGGGGGGGGGGGGGGAGGTAAATAAGATGTGGTTTTTGAACGATTGTTTTGATGACTGGAAGTGGACATTTTTGGTTGTTATTGAAAAATAATTTTTAAAACGTGGAATTTTAATTTGGTACTCAGTTGACTCAGAAGACGTTTTAGAGAAAAAAATGTATTTATTATATTTATACTTCATAAGACCTCAAACAAAGACATGTGATTTCGAGTATTACATCAAGACTTTGGACATTCACCAACACTCTGTCTTCTCTATTTCGTATGCTGCACCAGATGTAAAACACTCTATCTTCTCTATTTCGTATGCTGCACCAGATGTAAAAGCAAATATATTCTTACTTCTTAGTCGAGCTGTACTTCTGCAGTGCCTGATGTCCCCATACAGTTCCCATCTCTAGTATGAGCTGGATGAAGCCGGGATAATGATTTCCTACTCAGCGAGCTAGGCTCGAGCAGCTTAATACTAAACTGCGTTGGGACAATCGCTTACGGAGGGTGGTTAACCGATGTGCGAGTTTATCTAATTAGACTCACACACTAGAGCAAAGTAGACCCGCAGCCTGTTAAGCGCCATGTATGCTTATCTAAGCAAATCACCTAATCATGGATTGTGTTATGCCATGTCACACAGTTAGTCGCTTCTAACGACATGTTCTCTATGAGGCAGTGGTGCTATTCTTGCCCTTGTCATGCACAAACACCCCGACAGACCACTAGTCAGAAAACATGCGATTCATCACTATATCAGGAGATAAAGAATAGAAAACAGAGATGGACAAAACGTACATTTAGGACAACAATTACAACATATGTTTATGTTACACATACAATGGAATATCCACTTCTTCATTTATGGAACATGACATGTTAATTAAGGGAGTGGGGTGGGGTAAAGGTTGCAAAAACTATGATGTTATGTCAGGTCAGGTCATTCCGTAACCGGTTTAGGTCATTGGGACACACATTAAGACACCCCCCCCCTCACAAACCCACACCCCCCATCTCTGTCAGCGGCCGCTGCCTGTACCATCTCTGTCAGCGGCCGCTGCCTGTACCATCTCTGTCAGCGGCCGCTGCCTGTACCATCTCTGTCAGCGGCCGCTGCCTGTGCCATCTCTGGTCGAAGATTGGCCCATTTTTGTTGTTGTCCTCCTTTCTCCTGAAGGACGTCTTCATTGTACGCCGCGTACCTGCCCGTACGGGATCGTATTTGCAAGACCGTGTGATCTCTATGTTGAACTGTACCAAACGAGTTTCCCTATTTTGACTGTTGTCAAGAGGTCTTAAAAAGGCTCTACTGCTGTTGTAATTATTTCTCGTATTTCTTCATGTGTAACTCAGTGACGTTCAGAAGTCTTCGGAAACATCTCATCGCTAAGACCGTTATCCGCCTCTGCAGATCAGCTGTAATTGTCCACGTGCCACAAGCACAGGGGGATATTGAAATGGCTGTAGCCAAGTCAACCGCACCTACTCGACGAAATCCATGCTATCACTAATGCGGCTGTGACGAATGGCGAGCAACTGACGCGAAAAGACAGGGTCGATTTTTAGATTATGGCTGAGGTTACCCTACAGAAACCTCTGATAGAGCAGGTCTTCAAATAGATGTAGCAGATGCTAGCCTCACCGGCGTGTGAACATGTACAGATCCCCATCGAGACCTCGCTCAGACAGCACATCCTGGTTAAACAAGGGACTACATCAAGATCACATTTTAATTTATAATCTGTAACACTGAGAAAACTAACACAACGAGCTCTGACAAGGCGGAAATCAGTCTTAAAGTTATCCTAAAAAAAGTAAACAGCTCAGAACATCGACATTTTAAATATATTGGTTCGACTGAAAACTACAGTACATAAGAACAAAATAAAGGTGCTCACAATACTATGGACAGTGATGGAGAAAAATTGAATGAAATCCCACAGGAGCTCGATCAAGAAGAAAACTGGCACACATACATACACACACATATTTACGCAATGGCTCACTGACCGAATCAGGACAACCGCAAAGCGAGATCCAAGATACAACAACATTGCTGTCGTCAGAGAAAAATGGAAATCACAGGAAGAAATCAAAATAAAATATTACACGTGCCGATACAACAATCGGTTTTGAGTTGGTAGTGAAGTCAATTTAACAGAAAGTCAATTGATAATTATAACGGCAGAGTAAAGTAGATCTCGCCTCCATTTTGATTGTTGCAATCACTGAACCATTACCTACATGTATATTTAATCGAATATTGACGTTCATAACTGCCACGGCTTGGATTGATTTCGTTACGACGTATGTGTGATGCCGGTAAGTTCCAATACATTACACGAACGTAGTTTCTTCATATAAGTAAACTTAGAAGTGTCAATTTGAAAATAAACGTTAATAAAGGAAAAAGCGTTCAAACTTAGACTAAGGATAATAACATCGTTTAGTGTTTTCTTGCAAATGGGTGACGTGTACTTATGTAAATGTGTCATATGAATCATACTTTTGGGATTACCAGATGGGAGAGAGTTTACGAACATGATCTTTTCACCAAGGTTAATAGAATTAAAAAACATGGCGCGGTCTAGGATTATTTTCTATAGCGAGTAAAATCAAAATCAAGCCAGCAGTGAAATAACAACGGTTCTAGCAATAGACCTTTATTTCCAAGCTTATAAATCTCAACTGTCCACCAGGTCTCTATGATTTAAGTAAAAGCCATGTCTGCATTTGTCACAAATTTAATTTAGCACACAGAATTAGGGGCACGACAAATTGTTTGTTGTTTGAACACCAAACCTTTGAAAGCATGCCCTAAAATGTCAAATCTCAATGATGTAGAAGTATCGTCCGAAACTTGGTGTTGTATCTATAGTAAATGACAGTATTTACTGCGGAGTTGAAAATCTCAAAATGTTGTATAAGTGTGTTAACACCCAAGTACAATTTATTGTAGCGTCTACCAATAGCGAATTCTGTTTCTGTTGACGTAACGATACACAGTAGAATCTTTGGTGTGTTTCGTATGATGTATGCCATAGATATGAGAACTACCTGCTGGACCACACGAAGATCTTTGCGAACCAGCTTATCGGTGCTACCAAGAGGCGCATTAGAATCAACTTTTTCTTTTCGACCAGAAATAGTATCATTTCCACTCTTCATCTCTGACATCATCGTCAAAGACTGGCGGAACCTAGAAGAAGCGCGGAGACTGCTGGCCATGATCACGACACAGACAAGAACAACGAACTGGGTTGTGAAAGGTAATATCATGTCTATCACTACCCACACGATCAATTTGATTGTCTCCCTATTAGCTGACAACCACAAAGTTGGTCTAGTCCTGTTGACCTTTATGTCGAGTTGTGTGGTTATCCCCATGTTAGCAATAATTGGACAGTAAGTGACCACTGCGAATATCGCGAAGCCAACAATGAAAACAGTAGTTCTTTTTCGGGTAAAAGTGTTCTTAAACTGCAGCGGTTTAGCTACACACATACATCGGGCGATTGCTATAAACGTTGTTGTCAAAACATTTGTGATGTTGACAAGAACCATAGTGTTAGCTACCATCATGGCAATGCCATAGGGATCTACTGCAAACCTTGTTATCGATCTCAACTCAATAACACTTAAGGCTACTGTGATCCCAAGTGTGAACGAAACGACCAGATAGGACAAGTCGAATATGGACAAGGCCAGAAAAGAGACAGTGATGCCGTCACTGAGTCCCATTGCGATGAAAGTTCTGATGTTGACAATGTTTGAGGCCACACCAATCAAGGACAAAACTGTCCCTGCCTCAGCGTAGTACTCCATAATGATGAGGTACTGCTCAAATGTGATCAGGCCACGCAAAGTAACGCTATGTTTGGTTGTATTATACATTATCATTTTAGTTTCTAGCAAATTTTCATTCAGTTTTCTGTGCTTGTGTTTTGTTCCTGACAATCTTTCTAGTTGTTTTATGAGTAAAATAATGTTTTGAAAAATCTGTGTCGCTACTTGCACTTAAACTATCGAAATAAGCGTAATAATTGTATGGACAAAATGGGCGTGTTTATTGCTTTAACACTCTAAAGTCGCATTCATTTACCGTGTGTTCTTGTCAGACTGAGGTTCGATAAACAGTTAGTATTCCGTAGGCGTTTTTTAAATGCAGGTGTTTTAAATATAGGTGTTTTTTAAATACGTAACTGCTATCCTGTTTCATGTGATATGCCAGTTTGTACATCAGTAAACTATACACTTATCAGATTAAAAGCGAGGTTCTTATTGCAAACTCAAATCTATTTAATTGAGAGACAAAACCCGGAATCTAATATTTTAGCACCAAAATAATTTCTGTGAACTTTTTTGAGGATTAAAGTATGGAAGATCAATATAGTAGTAAACATGTTAAATTACGTAACGATAGCGGTGTTTTGTTGAATCCCTTGGTGTCAACTACTTAAAGTAACACTTGACATTAACAATTCTGTAGGTATTTTTATCAATAACATCCATTGGTTTGCAAATTTTGACCTTCAAGGCATGGCATGACAATGATTGCAGAAACTGTTTATCGTTGAAATCAATTTGTACAAATACATTGGAAGAAGCCTAATGCACTAATTTACACACATCTTAAAAATTAATCTGTGCCCTCATATCTATAAAGGCGTTGGTTGCCATGCCAATGTTCTTCAGAACAAGTTACTGAAACAATTTCAAGATCATTTCAAGTATCGAAATGCATGACAAAAGCTAGAGCGGAAACATGTAATTAAAAAAAAACAATTGCTATTTATATGTATCGCCATATGCTGAATGTATCCGAGTGTCAACTGTTTGCGTAGATTTTGTGGTGTACTGATATGAGACGTTGCATTTGTGGATAACAAGCGGGTTTGCGTAGATTTTATGGTATACTGATATGAGACGTTGCATTTGTGGATAACAAGCGGGTTTGCGTAGATTTTATGGTATACTGATATGAGACGTTGCATTTGTGGATAACAAGCGGGTTTGCGTAGATTTTGTGGTATACTGATATGAGACGTTGCATTTGTGGATAACAAGTCGAGATGACGGTTTAGATGAAATTTAACTGTGGTCCAAAAGCAGATACTGCTGTCGGGGATGTCGTGTTAGAAGCTTTGTTGTACATTTTCTCAACTTTATATGAATAGGGTGATCTGTTAATTTTCTCGCCTCTTTTCTTTCCTGGTGCCTTTGCTGAAATAATCGAGCACTGTATCAGACTACCATTCATGCGTTATAAGCAAACTTAATAGATGTTTTAATTTCCGTTAAATTTTATAGATCAGTAGGTCTTAAACTAGTTTTTGTCCAATGCAACCTTTTCATTATAAATTGAAGATAGGTGGCACTGACGAATGCTCGTGCGGTACTGGGAAAATGACTGCTGAACACCTGCTGCAAAACTGCCCGACATAAGAGGATCAGAGAAAGCAGATGTGGCCATCACCAGTGGCAACACTAAACAAGCTCTATGGCAGTGTCGACAACTTCAGGATGACCGCTGCTTTTTTCGAAAAAATAAAGGTTGACGTCTGACAGCGTACGAAGAAGGAGAAGAAGATTATAAGTAGGAATGGCAATGCCTGCTTTCCAAGATTGTATGACTCCAAATATGTATTTTAAATAATTTACAAATGATTTTGAACTTGCGTGTCCATTTTGTTTAAAAAACACATTTACTTGGATTATTTGTAAAGTAATCTATATATTTAATATTAAAATAAATTGTTGATGGATTTCTAAATTTGAATGAAAGTAGTTTTAAAAAAAAACACTCATAACTAAACATTTTCATACTTCACTGATGCAAACTTCCTACAACAAAATTGTTAATTAAATTTTCTGATATTGTAATTCAATTTATTCATTTGAAGAGTACAGTAAATTAAAAATGTATGACTGTTTGTTTTCGTCAAAATACTTTGGTACCTTGAGGAGTGTTTGAAAAAGAATAATACGTGCAATTTCCAACCATTGGTCTACTTCTTGTAAAAAAATTGCAACATAGTTAAAAAGCTAGATTCACAATACATGTCAATTCAAACGAATTCAATGAATTGGTAGCTGTCGGTAGAAATTGCAGATCAATGGCCAAACTTATAGGATAGATTTCTCATCGAATATATATGTTGCTCCTGAATCAGTCTTCTGTCACAAAAATGGTCCTAACACTAACTAACATAGTCAAGGACTTAGTAAGGCCTGTACAAAGTCGAAATACAAAGTTTCAGGACAAGAGTCGGAAATGTCTAACAGAAGCTCTAGACATTCTTGAGCGCTGGACAGAGCACTGTTCAGAACTATATAAGCATGAAGGTCGAGATGACCCAAGAAATGCAATATCTTCTGAAGTGAGTCTGATAGAGGAAAATCAAATGATAATAAGAGGGTACGTAAATGAAGCCATGAAAATGCTGAGGAGTGGGAAGGCTGTAGATATGGATAATATCCCAGCAGAGCTCCTACAAGTGGGAGGTGAGGCAACAATTGATACCCTGACATACATATGTAATAGAATTTGGCAGACAGGAAAGTGGCCCACCAGATGAACAAAATCAGTAATTATACCACTGCCTAAAACAGGAAACCTAAATATGTGTCAGAACTATCGAAAAATCAGTCTAATCAGTCATCTAAGTAAAGTTCTCTTGAGAATAATACTTAACAGACTGAAACCACAGGCAGAGAATATCATTGCCGAAGAACACGCGGGCTTTCCAGCGGGAAGGAGTACCATCGAGCATATATTTAATCTTTGGCTAATGAATGAGGAGTACTCAGAGTATCAAAAACAACTCTACCATGCCTTTTTTGACTTTAGAAAGGCGTTTGACTGAGTGTGGTATGCGGCGATATGGTCAATAATGAAGCATTATAAGTTAAACAGTAATATTGTGATGGTAATTGCAAACCTGTATGAGCATGCGACAAACGCAGTCTCGGTAGAGGGAACGCTAGGCGATTGGTTCCGCACGACTGGGCTGTATACTCTACCCAACACCTTCAATATATTCTTGGAGAGAAAAATGGGGATGACCTTAAAAAGACATGTTGGCAAGGTTAAAATAGGTGACAGGCTTATCACAAACTTCCGATTTGCAGATGATATTGATGTATTGGCAGGCACAGAAAGGGAACTCCTGGAGTTGATTTGTAGATTGGATAGAGCAGCCCTGAGTTTTGGTATATTATAAATACAGATAAAACGAAACTCATGACTAATAACATAGAAGGGTTTAAATCTGTAATAAAGGCAAATCGTCAAGAACTTGAGGTGGTACAGCGTTTCAAATATCTGGGATCATTGATCAGTAAAGAGGGATCGAACCCGAGGTAGTTGCAAGAATAGCACAAAAAATAGCGGTCCTTACTTGGCTGAAACCTGTAGGGCAAAACAAGCCATCAGCACAAAAAGTTAGACTAATGCGTTCTTTGGTGCTATTAATATTTATGAATGCCTGCGAGACCATTACAGCAGATATCTAGGACAGAATACATGCATTGGAAATGAGGTGCTATAGAACACTCCTAAATGTTACATATAAAGATAGTGTCACGAACGTAGAAATACGACAGAAAGTTGAAGATGTTATTGGTCATTTTGAAGATCTGTTCACAAGAATCAAAAGACGAAAGATGGCCTGGTACGGGTATGACTCGAGGTGCAAAGGAATTACCAACTCGATACTCTTTGGTTCCGTACCAAGACAGAGAGGACGAGGACGTCTAAGGCAGAGATAGGTGGACAACATCACTTCGTGGCCAAGCTTTTGTCCCGGTGAGATACGACAAGCTGCGGCAGACAGAGATGGATAGCGTGGACATTTGGGAGTGTCTTCAAGTGTACCCCAACAACCTGATGGGTCACGGAATGAACTGACTGATGACTAACCCTACCCAAATCAACTAACACATTTTAGATCTCATACTTATCCCCGACCTAGAGCGTTCTGTGTTCAAGTTATGCAATTAATGACGTACTATTGTGATATTGAGAAAACAGAGTTGCAAAATATTTTTATAAAAGTTTCTTTTAAAGTCAAAAGTTATGAAGTAATCCAGGTTTTTGCAAATCTTAACAGAACAAAGTGACATACAAGAGTGAAAGTGAGAGATTATTGTCACAATACAGTAAAACATTATGTTCCGCAGGATATAAACAATCAGCAGAGTTGTAGTTTGTAGAACGATCAATGTTCTATGAATTTTGAAGTCTGTATTCAAATTGTCATATCATTGCCCCCTACCCCATTGACACCTTGAGATGTAACTTGAAGTAAGAATTGGGGAAGGTATAAACAACATGGAAGGGAACTGTCTACCCTACCTCACATAGAGTACGGCTTAGTAGATGCTGAGTAATTTTCATCCCCAATGGCAACTGTTGCCATCTCTTTATGCGGGGTCAATGCTCACTCCTCCCTTTTTGATCCCGCTTGTCATTTATACTATTTTGAAAGTGCAATGACTTCAGTATCATTACACTCTACAGTGTAACTTTATTAATGATGTAGCTTCTCCCACTCAGAACTCGCAGAATCATTATACATGAATATAACTCATTCATATACTCGACAAACTCTAATGTTTGCTTGAAGGGTGAAAAGACCGTAGTCATGCATGTCTATTATTATTTGGGTATCTCTCACGTCTTAATATAACCAAAACGACTGTCAGCTGTTTAAAGTGGCGTACCTTCAGGTCAGGTCAGGTCATCACATAACCAGGGAGATCATTGGTGCACACATGAAGACATCCTCACAAATCTACTCCATCCTTCTCTGTCAGCGGCCGCTGCCTGTGCCTCTTCTGGTCGGAGATTGGTCCATTCTTTTATGTTGCCCTCGCATCGCTTTTTGGGACGGTCTCTTCGTCGTCTGCGTTGCACCTTTCCGTGCTGAATCATACTTGCAAAACCATTTGTTCTCGATATGTAACCGTATCAAGCGAGTTTCTTTTTTTTTTGTCAGTTGCCAAGAGGTCTTCAAAGGCCATATTGTTGTTGTAATTCTATTGTATAGAAGAGCTGATATCAATACGGCGTCTGCTTTGCACCTTTCCGTGCAGGATCGTATTTGCAAGACCATTTGTTCTTGATATATTGGTCTACCTTAGCTAAGTAAATATTAAACTCTAAGGAACAGCAAACAAACAGCCTTTAAGCTGAAAATGGCTTGACCAGTATGTACAGCATCAACTTTTTAGCGGCAACCATTCTTCCATTACCACTGTTACAAACATCGGTATTTCAAATCGTTAGTGAACTACCGTAAGCTGACAAATTATATCATATGTTTCGTGGCCAGATTAGCCCTTATTCCTTTTTGTTCTTAAATAAACTTCTAATAAACCTCATTTCCTTTTCATACGTTAAACGTGTATCAGGCAGCATGTAGCTTTATGCCTTCATTTTACAGTCTATTAGTACCTGAAAATGCAGTGTCACTGTACGATCATTTATACTCTTTAAGGATTAACAGAAAATATAAAAATATGACGTATCTTGTTGTTGTTCTCTGTTTTCTTGTTCTTGTTGTTCTCTGTTTTCTTGTTCTTGTTGTTCCTCTTCTTCTTCTTCTTCTCATTTTTCTTCTTTTTCTTCGATTAACGGATGCAAAGATTCTAGCCTGTTGATGTTCTCGAAGGCGATTTCAGATCTTTGCCGGTCCACTACAGCTTTTCGAGCTTGGTTGCTCCCCCTGCTCAGACTGTCTGTTATTGATCTGTGGGAGTATGACAGTCCTGCAGAATATGTTCTGGTGTTTGCTTGGGTGCTCCACAATAACACGTGGCGGTGTCACTGGGACCCATTCTGTAGAAGTGGTCCTTGGGTATGCAATGTCCCGTTCTGAGTCTGAAGATCTTTGTCTGCCTATCTCTGTCAAATGTGCATATGCTGTCGTGTTCTGCCTTGTGTACTAAGTGCTGGTCTCTCTATTCCGCAGTCCTCATGAATCGTTAGATGGGTGTCCTAACTTCTTTATACCTCCGTGGATGGCAAGACTGCGTGCAAAAAAATTGTACTATGTAGAATTGGTTTTGTCTTAAGAAAAACTCTATGTAGCTTAGATTAGAAATGCTTTCGCTCTGTTCTGTATCTGATTTTATGTGAAAATGATGTTAGCCATATAGATATTTCATGAAAATGATGTTAATCATGTAGATGTTTCCATGAGAGTGATGTTAGCTATGTAGATGTTTCCATGAGAGTGATGTTAGCCATGTAGATATTTTATGAAAATGATGTTAATCATGTAGATGTTTCCATGAGAGTGATGTTAGCCATGTAGATGTTTCCATAAAAAGGATGTTAGAAATGTAGATGTTTCCATGAAATAATGCTAACCATAGATATTTTATTAATCATAAAAATGTAAATGATGCTAGTAATTATAAGAATTTTTACCATTGTGGGAAATTAGCCATATAAAGTATATATCTTGATCAAATTTATTTTAGACAGGAAAACGTTGTTAGCTGTGAAATGGTGTTAGCCATAACAATGAACTACGTCATGATAAGGATATCAGCCATGATTTGATGTAAACAAAAACAATGATATTAGACATGAAAATGATGTTATACGTGAACAGGATGTTCACATAATCATATTATCCGTACGTCAGTCCGGCAGTTGTGCCGTATGCGAGGAAAGTTTATTCTATGTGACTTCAATGTCAGAACTGGGCCCAAACAAATAAGTGAGCACTATCTGGGAAATTTACCCAAAAACCAGGGAAATGATCCAGGAAAAAAAGCAAAGGCAAAGGTAAAGGCTGCCGTCCATCGAAGACGATGATGCATAATTAATTTTGCTATCGATATTTTTATCCTCACTCTCACTTCCGCAGTGGGAAGTCAAGGACAAGACGACTAGGGGGCGACTAGGAGATGCAGGGGACTCCGCATCAAGCACCCGTGAAAACGACGGCGGAGTTCGTAGTCGAACCCACGCTACCTGATCACGAGGCCGACGGTTTAAGCACTTCGCCACAGAATCCCCAGGAGAACGCCAAGCAATATTCGTAGAAATCAACAGCTTGTTCGTGATGAAAACTTTATTAAAAACCCCTTCTTGCAAAGATGGACATCGCATTCTCCAACCTTTAACATAAAGGCGGAAGTCGACTAGGTATTTTGCAAAGATAGCAAGTTAGTTACAAATGTGGAAGTGCAACATCGTTAGGACATAGACAGTGACCATGGGCCAATCAGAACCATTATAGACAAACGCAGTAAATACACAGCCATAACACGGCGTGTAGTACCAAGCTTGGAGATCAGATCAATCAGCAGGATTGGCAAATCTCTGGATCCTCTACGCAGCACTTCCACAAAGCTGTTACGATACTCCTTAAATGCATTGCCACTGCTACGGTTCCTAAATCTGAAAGGTGTACAGGTATTACAGAACAAACAAAAAATCTACTAGATATGCAAGGACGCCTTAAGGTTAGAGGGCTTTGGGTCAAAATTGCACTATGCAGAACTAAATACAAAACCAAACTTCAGCTAAAGAACAACTACGAGCAGTATCGAATGATGTGACTAATCAAAGTGGCTGAAAAGTATGTTTTACATGAACAATACAATTAGTCAACTAGATGTTTGAAACCCTAATCCCCTTGTAAATAATATCCTTGGGACTCCACACACGTCTCTCAACGGCCTGAAATTGCTGAAAGGATTTCAAGACGGTCTTTTTGGGAATGGAGTACAGCTGGATTGTCGCATTCGCCATATTGTCTTCTGGTGACTCAAATCTCATTGAGCAGAATTTTCAGCTTGGTGAGCAACATAAGATTGCAAAGAACCATGTCGGGAGAATTCTGATACAGGCGAAGCAGAGGAAAGTTGTGTTTGGCGAAGAAAGTATGAATCAGATGTGCTGAATGGACGGGTGCAAAGCATCACTCCTTAGTGTGTGTGCTGCTCATGATATCGTCACAGAAAGCCTGTTAAATCTTCCAAATGGTTTTCACTTGGGTATCACCTCGCATTTGGTAAAATTTGATGCTACACCTCTGCTAAAATTTTCAATCATTTCGTGTTGAATGAAAACCCGACAGGTGCTCAGTACACTATACACTGAAAGGCTGACTGTCAGGAACTGACGCAATTTGTGGGCGGGAAACAAATCGACGCATGCACATGACGGCTCCCTAATATCTCCCTGCGGAATGACAACAGCCATGCTTCATTTGTTTTTTCAAAAAACACACCTCAAATAGTGAAAGAGGCCCTTGCGTATAGACTCGCTGCGCTTAACCTAAACGTGTTGATTAACCAGTAATAATATGTATACCACTAAAGGTTCAACCATTGTACGAAGATGCTTCTATGACCACACTATGTCAGTCACAAAGATGAATTTTTACAGTTTGGCCAATTTTATTGTTGAATAATCAACAACTCTTGCCGTTTCTCACATTACCATGAACACACTTCAATATTTACACTAATACGGGAAATGAATTTTACTTTCAGAGGAGTTTCTTAACAGTAGAGCGTTTGCCCAACCTGAAACTGTCTGCAGGACCTAACCAGCCGACCTGTTTTTTTAAAATCATGTGGCAACTATTTTGCATATTACATGCTTGCTGCTTACCAAGTATAGAAGCCGGAATACAATTGATCTTCTACAAAACGACAGTTGCATTACCTTGTGTGAGTTAGCTCAGTGGTGATACGCACATGTCACGGATACAGTTGACTGGTTGCCTAAATAAACTTACATATACTTTTATATACTCGAACAGTGGTGCTAAAATCATGTTCGGATATAGTTGGCTTGTTGCTTAAAGACAATTACATATACTTTTTTGTTCGCACAACAGTATTAAACGCATGCCAAGAATAGTTGGCCGGTTGCCTAAATACCTTTACAAAAACTTCTGTGTGTTTGCCCAGCAGTGTTAAACTCAAGTCACGGATATGCTGGCTGATTGCGTAAATAACTTTATATAGACGTTTATGTTTTCCCAGCAGTGTTAAACGCATGTTAAGAATACAGTTGGCGGATTGCTTAAAGAGAGTTACATAGACTTTGATTTCGCCCAGAAGTATTATTCTCATGTCAAGAATATAGTCGTCCGTTTGTTTAAACAGTTACATATACTTTTTTGTTCGCCCAGCAGTGTTAAACTCATGCCCAGAATGCAGTTGACATATTGTCTCAACAACGTTTCATAGACATCTCTGTGTTCACCAAGTGGTTCTAAAACCCATGCCATGAATTCAGTTTACTCCTTATATGCAGAAAGTTACATAGCATTATGTGTGTCCGTAGAGTAGTGCTAAACACATATACAGCCCGCTTTAGTTACATTGACTGCACGTTTGGAAGGTTATTGTGGACATATCATTTCCTCACAGTCAACGCTATTGTTAGAAAACTGAACCTATTACAAAAACAAATTCTAAGGAATCGAGCTATTGATTTGAACTAATGAAATCTGAATCAAAGCAAATTGTTTTTAATTATGTGTGTTCTTCTGTGAGTAATGAACCAAATGCTACTTATTGGTGAAGAGTGAAGAATGGATGACTCCCTATTCCATACTCTGCATGTTCTAAAAGGTTATTAACAAGGGTTACGACAAGAAATAGTGACCCTCGTCAGGTTTCAAACTGGGTTCAAGACAACAGTACAGACACGATTATATATATATATATATATGTTCTGGCATATTCTTCGTGCACATAGACCATTTGGAATGTTGTCATAAGCTCTTGATTTGACTTTGTGGCTGCTCTTCCACGAATTGGTATATATGCCGTTTTGTATTTGCCTTGTAGCTTCTACTTTCCACATAACGTGGTCACAAACCGCGTGACCAAACCTTCTTAGTCATTGTAACGACATGCACGTAGTTGATTGTGTTACTACCGTACCTTGGTAACTCAACGACCGTCTATGCTGTTATTGGAGCAACTAAGGAAAGATGATTATATGGTCTTATCCGTTTATTATTATTTGTACAACAGGAGGGATCGAGGGAGCAGTAATACCATCAGTTACACATCAATCAACAAATAACATTCTAACAATATCAACGAGTACGACAACCAGTACGACTGACAACTTCATGAATGAGACACTAACAATAATTGGTCTGATGACTGATTTCCAATACATTATCGTGATGTGATCTTACCATACTGTGTAGACAAAGACTGTGTGTCGCCTCAACCATCATGAACATTATTAATCTCATTGCCATAGCACTCAGTGCTTGCTTCACTGCTTATTGTGTATCTTTACCCATCTTCGATTTGTTATGGCTGGTTGTCTTTTTGACTTTACCAGTTACAGCAGCTTTTATTATCTATAAACTATACCCTCTACAATTTCGTTTAGATCCATTTTCTGTTTAAGAATACACGTAAAAGAATAACAGCTGGAACATAATTGTTAATCCAGGATAACATAATCCATTATTTCCTTTATTTGTTTGAATGTCAAGATATTAACATGAACTTTGTCCTCTATTTAAAAAAAAATATTGGTCTGAGACATGTAAAAAATCATAATATATATTATTAACATATACGCTGCATTCAAAATATGTGATAAAAAATACCGTATCTTCGACTGTAGAAACGATTTTTATTTTAGATTGACCAGTGCGAATCATTACATTAATAAGAATATTTGACATTTTACAAAAACTGTTGTGCACATGTTGTATACACCAGTACTAGATTATAAATAACTCTGACACGCTGATCTACAAAAGTGGCAAAGTGACATCGGGGTGGGAAGAGTAAAGTCGCTGCAACCTTTGAGGCATATGGCTAGAAATCGAATCATAAGAACCACTGCTACAGAAAACGTCACAGTTAGTGCTTGGATACTAGTTTCCTGTGATGAGACCAGCTGAAGTGGAATGACTATGCTTCAGATGAACCGAAAATGCAAAATGAATAATACAAGGAGACCGATGACGTTGGAGATACCCCAAAATAGAGAAGTTATGAAAAGTTTAATCTGTATGTTGGCAGAGATTTGGTCTGTGTTCATAAAGTTAATTAAAACATCCATACACTTCTGGAGTGTTTTCTGGTTGATGTGAGGATATAAGTAAATGCTTTAAGACAATGCTCATTTATAATAATATATTCCCATTGAAGCTGATAATGAGAATTACATAACACTCGTTTTATAGTAAATCACTACAGTCCGTAGCCCATGTAGGACATATGAGGATGTATTATATATTTGGGCTGTTGCACATTCTAGGATTCGCGCAATGCGTTTTCTTGAATCATCAGTGATTTTGTTTCGATCAGCGGTGCTATAACAGTGCGCCCTGCAGAGCTATCATGTGCAGCCATCTGTCTCCAGCGATGTAACATCAATGATAAAATACTTCAGAGATGCTTTATGTGTGACTGTGCCGCCTTTCTTCTAACCCCCTTGATGTACATGTGAATGTTCAAGATCACGGTACTACAAAGACGTTTAAATGACATGCGAACAACATGTCCATTCATCCGAATGATGTCGTCTGTAGTAGCGTTTTTAGTGTGTTCAAAGTTTGATACGGCATTCTGTCAGCTGATTCAAAGCATCCTAATGAGACAGCTCACGCGAAAATGGTTGAAGTTCCCAAATTGTGTACTATAGACTGTCCATGTTTTGCACACATACGTAAAGGATAATTGACATTGATCTGAATGGCAAACAGTAGTTCATTGTTTGTCATACATAATTGCTCGTGATCTTTTTCAAAAGCAGCGTTTGTCTTGGCAATCCTGTTGTGGACCTTACAGGCGATATTCACTCTCCTGGATAGCGTACTGCATCGGTAGGTAGACATCTTGGAGACGTTGGCCATATGCATTGATGTTTCGTTTGTACAAAGGCTTCAGGGGAGCAGGATGCAAGTTTCATTTTTTTTTCATTTCATTTTCCAAAATTAGTGTTTCTTCTTTGTTTTAGCATTGTGTGTCCTGTTTGTGCCTTTCTGCGTTAGCTTATAACCGTAGTATGTACTTCGTACTTGGGGAGTTTCACTGATTCTGTTTTTTCTGCTACCCATCTTTTGCGTGTCCGGCCCTTGCCTTTGTATCCATTGTGTCTGAATAGCAAAGCTTTCTGATGGATGCTATCTGGTGTTTGGCGTGTCATGGCCTAACCATTTGGTTTGCTGTCTCTTAATGAGGTCTATCACTGCTGTTATACCTACTTGTCTCCTATATTTTAGTTTCTAATTTAATCCATTATTGTTACTTCGATAATTCTCCGCAGGCATTTTTCATCTCTGTTTTTACGATGTGTCTTTTATCTTTGTTTGTTAATGTCCGATTCTGGCAGTGAAAGCACAATGTGAGTAGGGATCTTGTATAGTCGTCTTATTGTCACCATTATCACGTGCTTGCATAGTAACATCATCAACATTTGGTTTGCTTGATTACATATTTTTGGATGTCGGTGTCGCCGTTACCGTTTGGTGAGATTATGTTACACAGGTACGTGAAATCGTTCACCTGTTTGTTTTGTATTAATATTGTTGTTTTTATTTCGTTTCTTGCAATCGTCTGTTTTCTTTATGTTAAATGTCATACTATTATTTGTACATACCTCATTAGTTGATAAATTGGCGCATGCAACTGAAAACGCATCCATATTGGTCTGCATGTCTTGATCTACACATATGTTAATGGTGAAGTTATCAGCAACCTGTATGTCATGTTCTTAACATATGTTAATGGTGAAGTTATCAGCAACTTGGATGTTATGTTCTGAACGTATGTTAATGGTGAAGTTATAAGCATCCTGGATGTCTTGTTCTAAACATATGTTAATGGTGAAGTTATCAGCAAACTGGATGTCTTGTTCTGAACATATATTAATGGTGAAGTTATCAGCAAACTGGATCCCTTGTTCTGAACATATGTTAATGGTGAAGTTATCATCAACGTGGATGGCATGTTCTGAACATATGCTAATGATGCAGTTATCAGCAAACTGGATGTTTTGTTCTGAACATATGTTAATGGTGAAGTTATCAGCAACTTCCAGGTCTTGTTCTGAACATATGTTAATGGTGAAGTTATAAGCATCCTGGATGTCTTGTTCTAAACATATGTTAATGGTGAAGTTATCAGCAAACTGGATGTCTTGTTCTGAACATATGTTAATGGTGAAGTTATCAGCAACTTCCAGGTCTTGTTCTGAACATATGTTAATGGTGAAGTTATAAGCATCCTGGATGTCTTGTTCTAAACATATGTTAATGGTGAAGTTATCAGCAAACTGGATGTCTTGTTCTGAACATATGTTAATGGTGAAGTTATCAGCAAACTGGATCCCTTGTTCTGAACATATGTTAATGGTGAAGTTATCATCAACGTGGATGGCATGTTCTGAACATATGCTAATGATGCAGTTATCAGCAAACTGGATGTTTTGTTCTGAACATATGTTAATGGTGAAGTTATCAGCAACTTCCAGGTCTTGTTCTGAACATATGTTAATGGTGAAGTTATCAGCAACTTCCAGGTCTTGTTCTGAACATATGTTAATGGTGCAGTTATCAGCAATGCTGCGATATACTATAGTTGTTCTTTTCATATTAGTGAAGGAATTTTGACGCCTCAGATTGAATAACGTCCCCATCCGTCTGATATCTGATATCTGCGACAGTGGCAGAGGTGTATGTGCAATCAGAAAGCGGGACAGTAACTACCATTCTAAAGATGGTTCGAATCAGCTCACTTTTTTAAATTTCCATTTATGACTGACAAGACCTTCAGACAGTTGTATAAAGAATCTTTGTTAATGACAGCGATCAGAGAGACTAGTTTTTATCTGCGTTTAGAAAACATATATAACGACCAACTGGCAGTAAAGTGAAATAACAGGCAACCGGAATTCGAACACTGTCATGACTGTTCCTTTACATAGCTACCTCTTTTTTTGTGTATATTCATTAATTTCTGTCCATTTTTCTGTATGTTAGTTATGTATAAACGAGTGTGAGTATGTTTTTATTTATATGCACTTATACATATCCTGTACGGAAAGGGGCAAGGCAGACGACGAAGAGGCCATCCCCCCTAAAAAGGTGGGAGGACAACATAACAGAATGGATCAATCTCCGACCAGAAGAGCCACAGGCAGCGGCCGCTGAGAGAGAAGGGTAGTGTAGAGTTTTGAGGATGTCTTCACGTGTGCCCCAAAGACCTCACTGGTTACTGGATGACATGACCTGACATGATATATATAAATAAACTATTTTGTTCATGTATAAAGTAAGAGACGGGAGACTGTCATTCGGGATATGATCTTCACAGACGATGTGAATGGGAGGCCAGGAGACTGGTTTCGCACATCAGTTGGTGTGAGACAGGGGTGTACACTCTCTCCAACTCTTTTCAATATATTCCTTGAGGGAATTATGAGTGAGGTACTTGGAGGTCACGTTGGTACTGTCAAGATAGGTGGCCGAACGATTACCAACCTTTGTTTTGTAGATGATATCGACGGTTTGGCGGGTTCAGAAGCAGAACTTCAGGAATGGGTCAGAAGGCTCGGTGAAACAGCTCTTGTATATGGTATGGAGATAAACGGGCTTCAACAGCAAGATAAAAGCTAACAGTCAGGAACTCGAAGTGGTTGACCGTTTAAAATATCTTGGGTCGATTGTCAGTGATGAAGGATCAAAATGTGAAGTGTTGGCCAGAATAGCACAGACAATAGCGACGCTTGCACGGCTTAACAAAATCTGGCAAGATTAACGGTAAGCACTACGCACGAAAATCATATTAATGCGTACACTGGTCCTCTCAATATTCCTCTATGCGTGTGAGACATGGACAGTTACAGCTGACCTTCAACGCAGGATACATGCTTTGGAGATGAGATGTTTCCGAAAACCTTTAAACGTCACGTACGAAGATCGAGTTACAAACGAGGAAATACGAGATATAATTACAACACCAATAGGCCTTTCTATAATCTCTTGGCAACTGTCAAAAGAAGGAAACTCACTTGGTACGGTCACATATCGAGATCAAATGGTCTTGCAAACACAATCCTCCACGGGAAGGTGCATGGCAGACGACGAAGAGGCCGGCACAAAAAGAGATGGGAGGACAACATAAAAGAATGGACCAGTCTCCGACCAGAAGAGTCACAGGCAGCGGCATCTGACAGAGAGGGATGGCGGGGTGTTGTAAGAATGTCTTCATGTGTGCCCCAACGACCTCACCGGTTACGGGATGACCTGACCTGACCTGAGACGATGCTGCCCTGGTACCCACATCGAAGCCGAATTACAGATCCTCCTAATGGGTTGGCAAAATCCTGTGATATGTTTGGATTCACCATCAGTAAACACAAGACTACATTGATGACACAGGGTGCAGATCCTACAAACATTGTCTTAAACGAAAAAGATCTGGAAGTAGTAAATTACTTCAACTACTTCAGATTTTTCATCACCGACATAATTTCACTGGACGCAGAGCTGCCGAAACGATTAGGAATGGCCTTATCGTCTTTTGCTAGGCTCTCAGAGTGTGGGATAACAACATGCTGACCATCTCTACAAAGGCTGCTGTGTAGGTATCATGTGTGATTAGTACCCTGCTTGCTATATGGCAGCGGAACATGGACTATGTATGCCTCACATGAAAAAAGGCTAAATGCATTTCAAATGCGCTGACTGGTACGCATACTTGGAATCTCATGGAGTGACAGATTGACTAACAACGAAGTGTTGGACCGTGTAAATATTTTCAGCTTAATTACGATCCTTCGTCAACGATGCTTGCGGTGGCTTGGTTACGTGTGCAGAATAGAGAGTGGGCGAATTCCAAAATATATAATTACGGAGAGCTGACGGGGAAGCGTAAAAAAAGTAAACATTACCTCCACTACAAAGATGTTTGCAAGAGTGACCTGAAGCCGAATTATATTAGAACACTTACAATTGGGAGGAACTTACCATAGACAGATCCGGCTGGAGGCAGGCTTTGCGTGGTAATTTCAAGACAGGAGAAGACATGATGCTTCAAGATGCAGACTACAAATGTTTGCGGCGAAAAATTTAGCAACAAATGACTGTCCCCTCTCTAGCGTGAAGTCCATTGTTTCTCGAAACTGACAGAATACCAATCAAATCAAATATATATATATATATATATTCTTATAGCAGCTTGTTGTTCTTGATATAATGATTCGATTAGATGATGAATTAGATGTATTGGAAGCCCCCTTTTTATCATGATTGTCCACAATTTCTCATGTTTACTTCGATCGACGGCCTTGGTGTAAACCAAACGATAAACCATGAAAACAGATCTACGTTATACTCTCTACATTTTTCAAAGATGTTCCTCATATTAAATATGTGATGTCTGGTCCCAATGTATTTTCTGAAGTCTGTTTCCACTTTATGGATTTTGCATTCCAATTGTATTACTATCCTCTTCAATATATTCAACAGGGATGGTTTATTAGCGCCTTCGCACGGTAATTTGTGCATTAGCATTATGTTGCCTTTCTTTGGGAGATATATATTTCCTGCTTTTGACAATTCCGCGCTGGGCCAGCTTGTCTTATTGTTCTTATCTCCTTAATGGCATCCCCCTATCTGCCTTGTGGATGTAGTTCTTTAATGTTCTTACACTGATAAGAGTAGATATTAGATATTAAGAAACACTTTTTAGTCAGAAATTGGTGAATGCTTGGAATGCATTGTCATATGAAGTAGTGGAGGCAAAGACAATTAATGCATTCAAGAATAGATTGGAGCCGTATGGTATTTAGAGTAAGGAAAAGTAAAGGAAACTGGTTGTATACAGGCTCTCCAAAGTCTTCTAAATCTATATAAGACGTTAAGTTAAGTGTCCATTGTGGATCTTGTCTTGTCTTTTCTTATTTCTCTTCTAAGTGTTATTGTATAGCTTCTATATTTTGTACTTGTTAAAGTTCGTTCCTTTTTCCTTTTTTCTGTTTTTTTCTGTGAGGTTAATTTTTCTTTATGATATGTAGTTATGTTTCTCGTGAGTCACTCTTATGAATCGTGCTTTGTACAACAGAGATTAGAGAATAAACTGTGCCTTGCATGTTGGGGTCAACTCATCGGATGTAATATCTTCTTAGACTGCCATCAGCACCTCAAACTTATTTTGTCCTTCATGCAACATTCAATCGGTTTCGCGTTAACATGCAAACATATTGGTCGCATACCTTTGCTCGCCCTTCTCAGTCTCAACTTGAAAACTACAACCAACAGTTTGTAATCCGTATCGCAGTCTGCTCATTGGAGTGCTTTTGTTGTAATAGGATGTAATCTATATGGCTTCTGCTGTTACCGTGAGGGGAATATGGTGAACATAGTATAACATTTCAGGTATTTTTAAACTTCTGGGTAAATCCAACATAAATGGCTGAACATGCTGGGATTTGAATTTCAAAATGTTCACTTCCGTTCGTTTTGTTATAAACCGTGAATTCTTCTTGTGGAATTTTGTTGGCACATTATTAAACGATATATTCTCTTTCATTCGAATTTGAGGGCTTTTCCATTATTGAGGATAGTGAAGTTAAATTGTCCCAAAAAGTCTTTGCAAAATAGTTATATTTATTTCGAATGCTTATGTAGATGCAATAAATACGTTTGTACTAGAAATTATCAGATACGGCAATCTTGTAAAAGGATATTTTCAGTACTTTGTTTCAATTTCAGACATGTTCTAGACATTTGCTAAGCCCTGAAATAGGTGAGCCTAAATGTGTGTGTTTTATTCAATATTTTCACCTCCATTTTCTTGTATCCCGACAAACTAACACACATACAACAAAAGCAATACTAGGTCAGGTTAGGCCAGGTCATCACTTAACCGGTGAGGTCGTTGGGGTATACATGCTCACAACATCCTCACAACCCCACTCCACCCTTCTCTGTCAGCGGCCGCTGCCTTTGCCTCTTCTGGTCCGGAGATTGGTCCATTCTTTTATGTTGCCCCCCCCCCCCCACCCCCGCCTCTTTTTGGGATGGCCTCATTGTCGTCTGCCTTGCACCTTTCCGTACAGGATCGTATTTGCAAGACCATTTCTTCTTGGCATATTGGCCTACCTTAGCCAAGTAAATATTAAATTCTAAGGAGCAGCAAACAAATAGCCCTAAAGCTGAAAATGGCTTGACCAGTACGAACGGCATCAACTTCGTAGCGACAACCATTCTTCCATTACCACAGTTACAAACATCGCTATTTCAAATCGTTAGTGCCCTAACACACCACCTGCATGAAGGTAAGATTGACGTGGCATGTATCCAGGAAACGCACCTCAACAATAACCATAAATTCTCAATCAGAGGATACCAGACCTTCCGTCTAGATAGAGAAGGCCACAAAGGAGGGGTCCTGATACTGACCAGAAACTGCATACCGAGTAGCGCGGTATCTGTCAATCACACCGGACAAGCAGAAATTGTAGGAGTTGACATAATGGCCCAAGAGACGAAGCTCCGCATTTTCAATCTGTACGGACCACCAAATATAGACCTATCGCTCTCGAGTAAGGAGGTCAGAGACTCCAACTGCATAGTAGTTGGAGATTTCAACAGCCACTCGGAGAGATGGGGATACTCTGACACAGACAGCAGAGGTGACGAAGTGGGAGATTGGGAGATAGATGCAAATCTCTCCCTAATCAATAGGCCGGAGGATAGCCCTAGCTTCTATTCAAGAACATGGCATACCACCTCGACTCCAGATTTGGCCTTCTCCACACAGGACATACACCATAAAATAGACCGCCAGGTGCTAAACCAACTGGCAGGTAGCGACCACAGGCCGATCAGACTAACCATTGACATGGAAGTAGGCCCACAGGAAACAAAACCGCTCCCACGTTGGAATAACAAACGAGCCGACTGGGACAGATTTGCAATCCTGACAGATGGGCTGTGTGAAACCATCAACACACGACACTCAAAAATGAACCCCATGGTAGAGAGCCTAAGCAAGGCAATAATGCAAGCCGCCACTGAAACCATCCCAAGAGGAGCTAGGAAAAACTATAAGCCCTACTGGAATGATGAGTTGCAGAAAGTGGAAGATGCAGTAACAAATGCTAGGAACATGGCAGAGCGAGAAAAATCCATGGAGGCAAACATCGCCCTCAAAGCCGCCGCGGCGAAGTACAAACACACTCTCAGGCAAACAGCAAGAGAAAGCTGGAAAAATAAAACGGAAAGTCTAAACCTGGACAAAGACGGGAACAAGCTATGGAAGCTAGTCAGAGCCATGAACGACGAAACCCCGTCAAATAAACACATTACTATCAAGCAGGGCGAGAACTTGATCACAGGTAAGAAAGCCGCTAACGCCTTTGTCGATCACTATGCCAGAGCAAACCACATCGAGGTCCCTGCAGATAAGCATACAGACATTAGCGAAGAGCTAAAGGGACACGAAAACATAAATACGGCTCCTGAAGAGCACACGATGGCCAAACTAACAATGCGCGAAATGGAAGAGGCTATGAGAACACTAAAGAAAAGGAAATCTCCCGGAAAAGACGGGATCACAAACGAAATGCTGATGGGGCTGAGCCAAACAGCGAAAAGGAAATTACTATCAGTCCTGAACCAAAGCTGGAAAAGGGGTATTGTACCCCAGGCATGGAAAGACGCAATACTGGTACCAGTACCAAAAACAGGAAAGGATAAAACAGATCCAAATGGATACAGGCCCATCAGCCTACTGAGCTGTGTCTGCAAGCTGATGGAACGAATGATAAACACCAGACTGATGTGGCATCTGGAAGAAAAACGAATACTAATTCCACAGCAAGCCGGCTTCAGACAGCACAGATCCACTGAGGACCAGGTCATCCTCATAGCCCAGGAGATAGAAGATGCCTACCAGGCACAGAAACACACAGTAGCTGTTTGGGTGGATCTGGAAAAGGCATTTGACAAAGTCTGGAAGGATGGACTTAGAGTCAAGCTAAGAAGAAGTGATGTCGGTGGGAAGATGTACAAGTGGATCAACCACTACCTCAAACAAAGAACGGCTAGAGTCCAAGTACAAGGGCAGATGAGCAAAAAGGTGACACTCGAGCAGGGAGTACCCCAAGGGGGAGTATTGTCACCCACACTCTTCCTGGTATATATAAACGATATTACAGAGAATATACCAAGATGAGTCCATAGCTCAATGTTTGCAGACGATCTGGCTATGTGGACCTCTGAAAAGAATCTCACCATAGCAAGAAATCGGATGCAGACGGCCCTAACATCGCTGGAAGAGTGGGCGAACTCATGGCTGGTCAAAATAAACGAGGAGAAAACCACATGCACAATATTCTCGCTTTCATTAAAACCCCAAAGTACCAAATTAAGTCTAAATGGCAAATTCCTGCAGCCAAACGACAACCCAACCTATCTGGGAGTCACATTTGATCGGCGCATGACATGGAAAAGTCAGATTGAGAGAATCCGAATGAAAGCCAGAGAAAGAATGGCAATCATGAGGAAACTTGCTGGCACAAGCTGGGGAGCAGACGAAAGCATACGAAAGAAACTGTATACTGGAAGAGTGAGACCAGTTCTCGAGTATGGCATTGCGGCATGGACAACAGCAGCGAAGGCGAACTTCGATAAAGTTAACAAACTTCAAAACCAAGCCATGAGAATTATAACAGGTGGCATGAAGTCAACGCCAATTGTAGAACTTGAAAAGATTACAAAACTGCAATCCATGACCGATAGAAGAGACTGCAGAGCCCAGCTGCAGTCAGAGAAACTCCGAAGACTGACTGACCATCCAATGCACCAGAGACTAAACAATTTGGGAAATGGGAAACTAAAGCGGAGAAACTTTGCAGAAATAGCCAAAGCAAAGATGCACGAAGATCCCATAAACGCATTAACAACACCAAAACCCATCACTACTGTACGAAAACCTACCCGGAGGCAGGATATATTTCCAGAGGTGGTAGAAAATATACCAGGTATTGCAAACAAAAACTGCCAGACTGAAAAAGAAAGGAGAGATACTACCCTAAGCTTCATAACGAAAAGCTACCCAAGCATGGACTGGACCCATGCATACACCGACGGTTCTGTAACAAACACTACACAGAACGGAGGGGCAGGAGCATTCCTGAACCTACCAAATGGCAGATAAATAACACTGTCACTCGCTACTGGTAAGTACACAAGCAATTTCAGAGCGGAGGCAGAGGCACTGAGGGCGGCAGTGGAAGAAATGGTGACACACAGTGAAAATGAGAGCCATATAGTCCTGCTGACAGATGCTCTCGCCGTAGTCACAGCGCTAAAAAGCCAGAAAAACACTGAGCTTAATGACTTAAGAGCAGCACTCTGCAAACTGTGCCAGCAGTCCGCACCAAAAAGGGTAGTGGTACAGTGGGTTCCGTCACACTGCAATATCCAAGGCAACGAGGAGGCAGACAGACTGGCAAAAGAAGGCGCAAGACTACCACAAACAGATACTAGTATGACGTACGAAGAGTCAAAACGGCTTATCAAAGCCAGATACATGACCAAATGGGAAACCGAACATACTGGTTACACCAAAAACGATGCCTATTACCAGTTGAACCGAAGAGAGCAGGTCGTTGTCTTCAGACTTCGCACTGGCCACAACAGACTGAGGTACCACCTATTCAACAAATTGAAGATAGGGTGTACCGACGAATGCCCGTGCGGTACTGGTAAAATGACCGCCGAACATCTGCTGCAGAACTGCCCGACATACGAGGATCAGAGAGAGCAGATGTGGCCATTACCAGTGGAACTGCAAGGCAAGCTCTATGGCAGTGGCGAGAGCCTCAGGATGACCGCTGCTTTTTTCGAAAAAATAATGGTTACTGTCTGACTGCGTACGCAGAAGAAGAAGAAGAAGAAATCGTTAGTGAACTTACGTGAACTGACATATTGTATCATATGTTTCGGGGATTAGCGCTTGGTCATTTTTGGTTCTTAAATAAACTTCTAATAAACCTCATTTCATGTTCATACGTTAAACGTGTATCAGGCAACATGTAGCTTTATGCCTTCCTTTGACAGTCTATTAGTACCTGAAGATGCAGTGTCACTGTACGATCATATATACTCTTTAAGGATTACAAGAAAATAATTAAATATGTAGTTTCTTGTTCTTGTTGTTCTCTATTTTCTTGTTGTTCTTGTTGTTGATGTTGTTGTTGTTGTTTTTGTTTGCTTGTTCTTCTTGTTCTTGTTGTTGTTGTTGTTGTTGTTCCTCTTCTTCTTCTTCTTCTTTTTCTCCATTTCGTTTCAGATCTTTGCCTGTCCACCACAGCTTTTCGAGCTTGGTTACTCCCCTGCTCAGACTGTCTATTATCAATCTGTGTGAGAATGGCAGTCCTGCAGAATATGTTCTGGTGTTTGCTTGGGTGCTCCACAATAAGACGTGGCAGTGTCACTGGGACCCATTCTGTAGAAGTGGACCTTGCGTCTACAATGTCCCGTTCTGAGTGTAGATTTTTGTCTGCCTATCTCTGTCAAATGATCTATGCTGTCGTGTTCTGCCTTGTATACTAAGTGCGTGTCTGTCTATTCCGCAGACCATTTGATCTCGATATGTGACCGTACCAAGCGAGTTTCCTTCTTTTGACAGTTGCCAAGAGGTCTTCAAAAGGCCCTATTGCTGTTGTCATTCTGTCTCGCATTTCCTCATTTGTAACTCGATCTTTGTACGTGACGTTTAAAAATCTTCGGAAACATCTCATCTCCAAGGCCTGTATCCTTCACTTCAGCCTTAACTGCCCATGTCTCACAAGCATAGAGGAATATTGATAGGACCAGTGTACGCATTAATCTGATTTTCGTACATAGTGCTAACCGTTTATCTTGCTATATTTTGTTAAGCCGTGCAAGCACCGCTATTGTCTGTGGTATTCTGGCCAACACCTCACATGTTGATCCTTCATCAATGACAATCGAACCCATGTATTTAAAAAGGTCAACTACTTCGAGTTCCTGGCAATTAGCTTTGATCCCTCGGCGTTGATGGTTATTAATTGTGTCTTTCTTTCCAGCGTTTACCTCCATACCATAGTAAAGAACTGTCCTTGTCCTTAAACACCTGTATGACAAGGCGTCCAGCGCATTTGTGTAAATGGGAGGCGAGGAGACTGGTTTCACACATCAGTTGGCGTAAGACAGGGTTGTACACTCTCTCCAAAAACAATACCGAAGAAAATGTATTTATTAATTGATGTTTCTACACACAAGAAAATCAAATATTTATATATATAAATCAACAAATAAAAATGTTGCTGACTCTCACAGTCAAGAACTATAGTTAAATTTGACGCTCTGAAAAGTGGTATCGTTACAGATGAAATTGCGTCAATTGTACATGTAAAGTAGCTAACTAATTTTGTTCGTTCTTCGTTCCCGACGAAGGCCTTTTGACCTCAACTTCGATTCTGGTTTTGTTTTTGTCTTGATGCGATCACTGAGCCATTATTGATGTGTTTATTGCCGACTTTTGTCTATCAATACTGGTGAAGTCTCGATCTATTTATATACCATAGTATATTTTAAGGCTGATATTTTTCTTGTCTTGTTATTTCATCATCTTTTCATCTTTCTTTTCATTATTATTTTTTATTTTTTATTACAATTCCGTCATTTAAATGCATGACCAACTCTCTCCGTTCTTTCACATGCGTTTCTTCCATACTTTTACCGCCCCATCTTTCCGTGGCTGCAATTGATTTCGCTCTAGTTGATTTTAAGAACACCAGATTCCCCTGGCACATTGACTACATCAACAATTGCCTCCAATCTCATTTTTTTTCGTGGGGTTTTTCCTCAACTTTAAATCCGGGAGTTGGCTCGATACATTCTAGTGTGTGTCATTGTCTTGAGCTCATTGATAACCAATACATTTTTATGTGCCGCTTCTAGCCATGTGTGCCTTTCGGCGAATCGTAGTTCTCAACAAACTCAACTCCTGGATCGCATGCATCATCTGACTTTCCAAGGCTTCTTCTTTTACTTTATTATCTACAAAGTCGTAAATATCCTCAACCAACAGCTTTATAATTTCATCTCTTCTCACAAGAAGCGCACTCTCCCGTCCCGGCCAGCCAATTGTTCCCTAGCCCCTCGACCTACCGATATAAGTTCCCATGTCATTTGTGTTTCCCTTACTCTCTTTAAGTCGATTTGGGAATATCAGCATTAAGCAAGGTTTTACATTTTTTAGGCCACGCCAACCAATTTTTGATCGTTGGTCGGTTCTTAGCGAGATTCATGAAAACACCGCAAACATGGAATATAAACATGTTTTGTCTATGATAAACCCGGCTCCTATATGTTTTTGAGCCCGGAAGACAATTTTCTAGCACTCTTCCCATCATACATCTAATTTTAGCCATAAATCAAGTGTGTCCTGCACTTTTTGCCCTATACATAGGCATGGCCTAATTAGATATTGAGAGTTTTCGTCCCCTCCGCCAACTATAATGGCTCTTACTCGTGATTATTTTTTTAAGCTTCGACGGCTTGATAGGCTCATTTTCAAATTTGGCGAGCAGTAGTGGTATGCCGCAAGGACATACGTTCAAGAAGGTTTAAAACAACTTGGCAATCCTGCATTATATTCATCATGCAATGAAGATGCTGCCGTGAGAACCTGAGTTTTTTTCCCTCGGCAGCATTCGGTTGAGAAACACAGACAGTAACCCAATTTTCAAAGAAAAGAATCAAGTCCTTCGAAGAAAAAATATTATGGAAGAGTCATCAGAATACTATGTGCCAAAAATTAACAAAAATGCATACATTTTGCAAGAGCGTGGTACCTACACTCTTGATCTGGTTGAAAGTCAGCTCCTCACTCCGAATGGGTCAAAACTCTGTATCTTCGACGCCCCTTTATAGAAACCCTTTTTATATATACTCATCAAGGCCCACAAGCCTAATAATCCTAGCAGTCATATGTTTTCGACTTATCCATGTCCTACTGTTCACATCTCATACTTTATAACCAACGTGTTCCTAAGCAGCAAGGTTTTATACAGCGTGTTCCTATGCAGAGTGTTTCTAGGCTGCGTATTTCAGCCTATAGTCAATGGTTTACTCTCATTCCCCCAAAACACAACTAATGATTACTTTATCAGCCACAATTCTCTCTCCAGACTAACTCTAATGAGTCTTGCATGTTTACTCCAATTATATCTATATTCCACATTCCGATGTTCTCGAATCCCTTCCTGCTTTGCTGATATAGGATCAAACCATGAATTACTAAGTATACTCTTATCCAGTTAGCTGATGGTGCTGTTAGCCTTAACGTCTTTGAATTTGGCAGCAATTTTGTTTCTATCAAATCAATGGCGTGGCTATTGGCAGTACGATTGGTCTCGGCGACGCTTGTTGCTTCATGGGCCGGTTGGATTACTTTCCTTGATATATTAATGATTCATCGATCGCTATATATGTATAACCGACATTCGAAAAATGGAATATACTGAATCGGGATGGAACCTGACCCTGGACACCAACTATCTGATGAAGGAAGAACATATAAATGGGGATGATGAGACATGCGGATGTGGAACAACACAAGAGCTTGACCCCTTGATGAACTGGCTACATCTTCTGGAAACATGGAAAAAAGGATGATACGCTGAATGGGAATGAAAAGGCAATCCACTTGCCTGAACATTAGAAACATAATATGTGACCCGATGCCCATGTCACAGAAAGTAGGTACCGATATGCCAGAGGCTGAACTTTCAAAGTAAATTGACTTTGTCAATAATTTCATCCATTAGTACAATTCACTTGACGTAGCTCTCTTTTATCAGTAACCGTTCTTGATATTAGTCTCTTCCTCCATTCTTGGCCGATTCATCACAGTCTATTATAAACATGCTGACACACCAGCTAAATGTTTTGCACTTCCGCCACACTTAATTTGACAGTGACCTACTTCCGCTGTCTCAACTGCTACGCCCTCGTAGTCTATGACAGGAAGGCAATGCACTTCTCCCTAAAGCTCACGTGATATTTGACTTTTTTTTTAGCGTCTCTATCTTGTAGATGTTCTTATCCTAGATCATAGTCCTTTAGCCTTCCGTTCATAATTCCCATACACTCAGTACTACTTCCTATCTCCCTCACTATTTCCCATCACTCTCACGTCTTCACATCGCCCTCATTACTTCCTATTTCACCCACTACTTGTTATCGCACTGACTACTTAATGTCGTCCCCACCTCTAAAAAATCACCCTCACTTCTTCTTGTCGCTCTCACTACTTCCCAAGGCTCTTCCCTCTTTCCATCTCTCTCCCCTCTTCACAACTCCATCACTACTTCCCATCGACCTCAAATCTTCAACTAGCCCAAACTACTTCCCATTTCACTCACCACTTACCATCGTCCCGCATAATTACCATCGCTCTAACTACTTCAAATCGCCGTCACTACTTCAAATAGCCGTCACTAATTCAAATCCCCCTCACCACTTCTCACCGCTCTAACAACATATCATCGCCATCACTACTTTTCATCGCGTCATTAATTCATATCGCCATCACTATTTGCCATCGCCTTCACCACTTCCCATCGCCCTCACCTCTTAACATCGCTCTCACTACTTCACATTTCACTCACTACTTATCATAGCCTTGACTACTTATCATCTCTCGCATTACTTCCGATCCATTTCACTACTGCCCATCTTTCTCACTAAATCAAATCGCCCTCACTACTGCCCATCACCTTCGTCTCTTCGTTTCGCCCCTACCTCTTCCAATAACCATCACCACCTTCCATCCCTCTCACTTCTCCACATAGTCCTTACTTCTTCCCATATATTTCCCGTCATTACATAGCCTTACGACATCCTATGGTCCTTACTTCTTCCCATATATTTCCCGTCATTACATAGCCTTACGACATCCCATGGTCCTTACTTCTTCCCATATATTTCCCGTCATTACATAGCCTTACGACATACCATGGTCCTTATTTCTTCCCATCATTTTCACTACTTTTCATCACCTTTGCTACTGCACATAACCATCACTACTTTCCATTGCTCTCACTATATTCCATTACCTTGACTACACATCACCTTCACTACTCTCCATCGCCTTAACTTCTTCCCATCGCCCCTACCTCTTCCCATAGCCATCCCTAATTTCCATCTAGTTCACTACTTCACATAGCCTTCACTACTTTTCATATCCCTCAATACTTCACATCATTAAAAATGTTTCTATCGCTCTCACTATTTCCCACCGCCCTCACTACTTTTTATAGCCGTACCTTTTTACATCACATTTACTACATCACACCGCCCTCACCTCTTTTCACCGTCTTTATTTTCCATCGCCCCCACTACTTCACATTGCCCTCACTACTTCACATCGATCTCATTACTTCACATTACCCTCATTACTTCACATTACCTCCACTACTTCACATCGCCCGCACTACTTCTCATCGTCCTCCCTACTTCACATCGCCCCCACTACATCATATCGCTTCACTACTTCCCAGGCCAACAAACAAGAGTGCAAGACATATAGGGGAATCTCTCTTCTAAGCCACATAGGCAAGATATATGCAAAGATGGAAATAAGAGCACGGACCGGTACTGGAACCCCCAACTAGAAAATGTTCAGTTCGGGTTCTGGAAAGGAAAGCGCTGCATGGACGCAAAATTTACATTGAGACAATTATGTGAACGGTCTATAGAATGCATGGCAACAAGTCTTATAGCTCAAGAAACGGCATTCGATAGTCAACAGGAGATGTACAGGAGATCCTAACTGATTATGGACTGGAAGGTTCTTTCATGAGCAACATCGAAGCCCTGTATCAGGACAGCCAGAGTGCAGTAAGGAAAACATAAAACGTGTCGGAGTAGTTTCCCATTTCATTGGGCGTCGGACAGAGTTGTGTTCTCTCAGTACTCCTCTTTGTCACGTATGTTAATAACATCTTCCTCGAGGCAAATACAGAACAGGAAAGTACTAATGAAATGACCTTCACAAATGACCAATGTTCGATCATCGCAATGAACGTAACCTACAACGTCATTTCCACTCACTGTGCTTAAACTGCAATACGTGCGACAGGAATTTTTAGCATATCAACAACAGAGATAATGAGTTAAGGTTAATGGCTGCATCAAACATATTCTCAGAATAACGGACAATGATCACATTTAAAACGTCAGCATACGAATTACAATCATTTGGATCTGCTGCAAACACATATGGAACAGTCATATTTCAAGATGAAATTCGCTTCACGCTTATACGCCAAAGATGAATCCAATGAGCAAAGTAAATATGAAAACTCAGGATGGACTGCATACAAAATGTTCATAGGAAAAAAGGAGAGGATCGTGGAAGGACATATACTTTGGCTACAAAATACAGAGATGGAAGCATTACATTACCTATAGGGGAATGTAATGTACCAACGACCTACTCGATTATGGGAAAGACGAGATTAGAAAATGTAGCTAGTCACAGAAAGGACTATCTTTAACAACTAGGGAACATCTATGGGACCTATGGACGATGGTGGGGAAATGTGTTTACGTAACATTGAATAAAGTAACCCATAGCATTACTGCCGCAGGGGTGTGAGATGTTAGCGATCTCACATTTCAATGGCTTGGCTATATGAGGGCGGTAGCCATCTCCTCTCCATTGCCGCTATTACTTCCCGGACTGAAACGGTACCCATTTAAGACTGGGTCGACCCGGGACCGTTGCTGCAGTCAAAGAAAACAAATAATAGACATCTTGGAAAACAAGGGCCACACCAAAGACAAGATCGTTTTTCATTAGTTATATGGTCCTTAGAAACGATGAAAACTACGAATTGGACAATTATTAATACGCGATACAATTTCAACATAGTGACATTTATCTGGATTCCTGCTCACTGAATATTACATGAAATTGAGGATGAAGATATATTAGACAAAGATGAAGAAAACAAACCCAAACCTCAGGACATATATGCATATGAAGAAATAAAAACAATGATCAAATGGCCCATAAAACATACTGATGCAGTAGTCAGACTGCCCGTAGTCAAAAAGATATGTGTGAGACAGTAGTCGAGAATTACGATTAGCCAATGTAAGCTGACACATTATATGTAATCAACATTTGGTAAATGATCAGACATATATTTCTATTACAGAAAGAACAAACAAATATGTGAATATATTTTGCAAGGCTGTAGGCCCAATGGGAGTACCAGATTAAGAAATTGGTCTTCTCGATCCCAGTTAAGGAGAGAAACCATGGAGACGAGGTGACCTAGAGACAGCAGGCCGTTTTTAATGGAGATAGAAGGGATTATTTGAAAACTAAGAAAAAGAACTAAGAAAAGACATAAGAAAGAAGGAAGAAGTGAGGAAGAGGAAGCCGAAAAAAAGAAGAAAACGAAGAAGGACAAGAAAAAGATATATGTTCTTGATTTGACAATTTTAAAACTATTAAAAATTAAAATAGCAAATATGTACACATAATTTTTAAATGTCATTCGATAGTTCTCACGAAAAGCACATCAACTTTTTACTTTACTGCAGTATTTGATAATTACAGCTAATATTACGTCACATTAACACACCTATGTTAGAGTTGTCTGTATACAGCACTATCATCTGTTGTTTTCTCTTACCGATTTAATGTAGAACAAAATTTGCTATTGTATTTGTAGTAAATGATCAAATTGACGGCCGCATTAACGATTTCAAAATGTTTTCTGAGAGCGTTAACAGACAGATATAATCTGGTGTATCTCCGACCAACTGCAAACTCTGGTTCCATGATCGTGAAAAAGGTGATGAGGATTTTGGGTATATTACACACGACATACACCAAAGAAATGAGAACCACTTGCTGAACTACCCGGAGATCTTTTCCAGTTAACTTATCGCTGGGGATGTTTGAGTTATTAAGCTCTGAATCGATGTCATTATCGCTACAATTATTTTTCACGTGATATTTGTCAGGTTGTTTAACTAACACGATAACTGATGATTGTCGAAACTTGGAAGCTGCGCGCAGACTGTGAGCCATAACGACAATACAGACAATAATAATGAACTGAGTGGCAACTGGTAAAAACATATCTGTCACCATCCATATGTTATTTTTGATGGTCTCTCTTTTAGGAGACATCAACACAGAAAGTCTCGACATGTTGGACAACTTGTCAAACCTGGAAACCAACCTCATGTTAGCCATAATTGGAGTGTAGATGACAAGTGCAAAAACGGCGAATCCAATCAAAATAAGAATGGCTCTTCTTTTAGTAAAAGTGTTCTTAAACTGTAGAGGTCTAGCTACACAGATGCAACGAACAAGTGCTAGAAACGTTGTCGTCAAAGTATTGGTTATATTAATAGAGATCATTACACTAGCGCAGAAAATTAAACAAACCAAAGGATCTATGGGAAATCGTGCTATAAATTTTAGTTCACAGACGAAGAGAGCTCCAAAGATGGCAAGACATAATGAGGCAATTACGTAGGCTAGGTCAAAGATGGTTAAAGCAAAAAAAGATACCGTGACTCCGTCATTGAGTCCCATGAAAACGAATGTTTTTATATTGATGATGTTTGATACGACACCCGTTATTGACATCACTCCCCATACAATATAAGACGATTCCGCTACCAAAATATATTGTGTCTGTGTCATTAGGCCACTAATAGTGGATATCTGTGTTGTCCAATTCCCCTCCATTGTTGTTGATGGTAGAGGACTGTCGTTTTTGAATTGCTCTCGTGTGTATAGATGCAACTGGAACCGTTACCTGTACTTCTCCTATTGAAATAAAAGGAGTATATACAATAAGATGTAAGTTCAGACACATAGTGAATTATTAATTATGATGGCGTATACAGAAGATACTTCAATTGATAACACAACATCCATGGAATTTGTTATGGAAATTAAACATATGAACTGCTAGTCATATGTTAATAGAAATATACATGCTATTTCCTAATACTTGTACTTTATCAATTCAATCCTACAAACAAATAAATACGCGATGGTAAAGAACATCATCATTATGTAGCATGCCCTTTGTAGAACGTCGCTTTCATCACAGTCAACTGATATGAATCTCGTTCTGCAGTCAATCTTCCCACCTACTCTATGTTAATGTTTAGAGTATCCTTGATATCTTGTATCCACTTTCGGCTTTGTCGATCCCTGCGTCGCCAACCAGTTGAATAACGTAGAGCCAAGATATTCAGAATGTGTGCCATTTTCGATTTCTTTACTATTAATATCAATCTGGGTTGCAGTCCTGTTAAAGGTAGTTTTATAGATAACAGTACTTTAGAAAAAAAGTATTATAACTACCATGTTTGACGTATTTCTGAGGTAAAGATGCTGGGCCTCTTATGTGTATCCTTGCTTTCTTTGTTTTAGTCATCATTGTCCGAATCACTCCAGATCACCGGTCTTTGGGAGTGGGATGAACACAGACCTTGTCCATGCGGCTTGTCATGTTGTACTGTGCCAAATCTTCCTGCATAAAGTGTGGTAGGCCTTCACCTTGGTTTCATCACCTTCATGGATGAATTCAATCGGTGTATCATCACATCCGGTGATTTTCCTTTCTTCAAGCTTTGGATTGCTAGTCGGACCTCATATATCTTCTTCTTGTTCTTCTATTAACTGATGATATGGTTCTAGTCCGGTGATGTTCACGAAGGAGACTTCGTTTCAGGTCTTCGCTGGTCCCCCACAGCTTTTCGAACATGGTCGCTCCGCTAGGCCAGACTGTCTTTCTATGGTCTGCATAAGTCGGGTGGTCCTGCAGAATATGTTCTAGTGTTTGCTTGGGTGCTCCACAATCGCACGTGGCGGTGTCTTTGAGACCCATTTTGTGGAGGTGGGTCTTGAGTCTACAATATCGCGTTCTGAGTCTGAAGAATTCTGTCTGCCTATCTCTGCCAAGTTTGTCTATGCAATCCGATGTTGTATTTTATTTTATGTGAGAGTCTATCTTATTTGGGGCTTGAGATGGCTTGGAGTACACCCCTGAAGTTTGTTAGAATGGCCGTTTTCCTTGTAATTATATTTTGGCGGATACGAATTTGAGTTCCTGCATGAACAACTCTTGATTCAGCTCTGAAATTGGCACATGTCTCTCTTGCTGGTATGGAGTGATTTTCTATGTCGCCATTATAGTTTGCGATGTAGATGTGTGTGCAATATATGTTACTCCTTTTTCTTTATAATCTTTCTTCTAATTTCCTTTGTGCAGTTTCTGTATATGGCTGTGTTGCCCTCCACCCAGGATTGTTTTATCTTGTTTCTTTCATCTACTAGTCGAAGGTCTTTTATGAAATCTAACTCTGATTTCTTTTCTGTTTTCTAGGTATTTTGTTACTTGACGACAAGATGTCAATACATGTTGTATTCGGCTGTGTTATTCCTATACTTTCTACTTTTGTCTATGTTGCTACAATGACATATTTATTATTTCCCGACTTATAGGATCGTGTTTCCCAGCACAACCTGGTTATCAGCATTTGTTTTTATTCTAATAGTATGTGTATTATCAGTCCCAATTTATCTTCCCTGAAATATATATATATTTTATGTTTCCCCTGATTACGATTATGGTGTAGAATTCATTGTTATAACCAAATATATTAGTCAAATCAGTTGATTGATGTTGTTACTGGTTGATGTTGTTGTCCTAAAAATATAATCAATATAGAGCAAAACATGAAATATTGATTGTTGTTGATGTTGATACTGTTGAATGCCCACAATGAGTATAATTACTTTTTTGTACGCCCTGAAACGACGTTGCGGCGGATTGTCGTAGCTTTCCTCTCATACCGAGCGTGCTGATGAAGGTGGACCGTGGCTCTCCTAGTGGTTGTTCTATGATTGGCTTCATCTACGTGTCGCTAATAACTACGATGAGCACATCGATCCCTAACCTCGTTAGCCAGGCTTTTATGAAAACAACCCATTTCCAGAAAGCCAAGGTGATGGTATTGGTGAGTATATTCTGCCTGACCCTGACTAGCATGTCTGATCGGTATGTTTTGTCTGACCAGACCTTAGTTTTCTTTCCCTGACTTGCTGATACGATACATCCCTGTCTCACACTAATTATGAATCTCATCTAGCTAAATATGCCTGGCTACAAGTAGAACCGTAGAAATCAGACTTGTTGGTGTTGGATTCATTTCCTTCTTTTAGGTATGCTGATAGTTTCTCTTTTCTCCCAAAACTTTCCTAACTAATATGTGTAATATATAAATTATGAAGTGTTGATGTCTGCTTTGGCTGATACTGTTGATATATTTTCAGAGCTAGTGACTATTATCTTTCAGTAGCATTATATCTTCGCTAATTTCGTCCTTGTTTAGTAAATCCCAATGATCTTGCAGTTTTGTTTCTGTGGACTTAAAATCTAATAGATCTTGTAAAGCGTTAAGCTTTCTTCAATAAGGTTTGCTTTAATTTCTTCTGATTATTTGCATTGAAAATCAAATACACATATTTCTGTGAAATAAAACAATTTATTTGCTCAGTTATTCCTGTTTACCTTATTGTGTTGGTATTTCCTATTTTCTTGTGTTGCGGGCTCTTCTGCTCCTCAAACAAGCACACCGACATGCTGTACCGTGTTCCTTCTGGTTAACTTTCATTTTTCGTGGTTTGCTTTAGTGCATTTACTGAGCCTTGAATCTAGTATGTTTGGTTTTGTTGCTGTTCTGACTTTCTACCTGTTCTGTCCTACATCTTTACCATCATGTACGATGTTTTTCAAGATCTGTGTTTACGTACTCAGTTCTCCAGAACTACTTCACCAGTGACGTTACATATACTTTTACATGTTGCATTTTATAGATCTACCAGTTGTTGTGGGACGATGAGGCTAACGTATGGTAAGGCAAAACACACTAATCAGAAAATGTTAGCCAGGGTAATGGAGAAATATACTGGTCAAGACCCTAGCCTGACGGGACGATGAGGCTAACATATGGTCAGGCAAAATTAACTAATCAGAAAATGTTAGCCAGGATCAGGAGAAATATACTGGCCAAGACCCTCACCTCACCTCCTCTTTGGTCCTCCTCGAAACGGGCTGTTGTCGAAGACAGCGGTCCTGGCTAACAGGGTCAGGTTTGACGTGATCTCCGTAGTAGTGAGCGACATGCATATGAAGCCAAGCATAGCATAACCGTCTTGAGGAACCCGGTTCACCTTTATCAGCACGCTCGGGATGTGCGGAAAGCTACTGCAACACGTCACTTAACGTCCTTTTCAGGGCGCACCAACGAGTAACCTACTCATTGTGGGCATTCGCAAACAAGAACAATAACCAGTCGTTGTAACACATGATAGTCATTTGCAATTGCAAATGTCTTTTGATCGTCCTTGTGCTAGTGGAATCTCACATTTAAATGTTATTTATGGTTATATTTATTTTAAGTGTCATCTGCATTTTTTGAGTCAGAAGATGGTGGTGAGATTACACCAATGACTGCTTCTCTACACATTTTACAATGATCATATGAGCTTGTTACAGGAGGGAAAGTCAGTAACTAGATCACACGTTAGCATGGAAGAGCCGAAAATATTGAAGGAGGGTCGTTTCTAATGGTGCCATTAGGTGACAGCAACATTAAACTTTGTGATTTAATTAGGTAGCAGATAGAAGGTGTCGCATATAAATTGGCAGCCAAGAAACAAAAAATTGCGTCGAACTCACAGAGTGTGTAGTCAAAGAACAGCTGCCTACCTTGTCTACCTTGTTGTTGATACTTTTCCAATAGTTTCTTGGTAGCCTCATATAGACTTCATATTTTCATGTCCAGCAGCCTCTTCCGCTTTCTCAGCCAGAACGTCCATGTAACGTCCTCTGTCCGCATTGATACTCTTTTTAACCTCATTGTTGCTCTCTACATATTCGCTCTGTGCTGTGCTTTTTGCAGCTCTCGTTTTACTATTTAATAAGGTCCCTTTCTTATTTCGCCTCTTCTCGATCTTAGTAGTTGTTTCTGCTGTTATCAATTCTTTATGCTACTGTTTCGTCTTTCCTAGCACTTTCTCACATGCAGTTTTCCATGTACTCTGCACTTCCTTTTAATTTGTTGGGAATTATATTTAGTTTAACCTTCTTGTTCTTTGTTCTAAGTGTAGCCATCAACAGTCGTGAACCGGCTGCTTTCCACTCTATGAGCGCACTTTGGGTCTCCGCTGATAGCATTAGGGCCACTCCCTCTGTGTGTGGTGCGTTTTTCTCTTCCTCATGTTCTGAGTATATCATAGTCTCCCCTGTTGCCAATAGTACATTTCCTGTCTGAGTCCATCTAGTCTCAGCACAAGGATACTAATGCCATATCACTCCCTCTCTTTTGCAATCTGGGCTGTTTCCCCTCCTCGCACATGGTTGTAACATTCCAGGTGCCGAGTCTGGAAGGCTTCCTTGTCGAAAAAAAGTGATTGACAGCCCAGCGTCATTTCGGGTTTGGCTGAGCCGCGTCATAGGCCCTGCTGAGTGGACCTTTCCCTTCACGGCCGGCTTTTGGTTACATTCTGTCATGCAATGAAAGTGTTAGAGACTTTAGTATACTAATTCAAGGTGTGTCAAATAGTAGTTATACTACTGTCAGCGAATGAAGTTATTAGAGACGTGAGTATACTAAGTCAATTTTTGTCACACAATAGTTTCACTACTGTCGGGGAAAGAAGTTGTTAGATACCTCAATTTACTAAGTCAAAGTTTGTATGAGTTGAGGAGGCTAGTTCCTGGCTTTTAATTCTCTAGTGATATAGCATGTAACCATTTATAACCGTTAATTGGAGCGTGGCGGTTGTGTTGAACCCCGTATCTTACCGTGAACAACGAGTGTATGTCACTAAGCTAACCAGATGATCTAATCCGAATACAAGAGGGCTTGAATGCGATAAAACAATTCAAAATGACACCATCAGCAGGTAATGTTATTCTTACAGTGCTTTCTGGTTCTCACGGAAGGTTGTTATCCAATTTCCAGAAGTAAGGTGGCAACGTGAATGCTGTAAAGTGATGTGACGTACTGTTGATGCTGCTGGATGCACCTTAAAGAACACATCCATGTCTCAGACCTACTGACTAGACATGTACTGCTGTTTCATGACAACGACAGACTGCATGCGGCTGCATTCACCCAGGATTCAATTGACCAACTAAAGTGGGATATTCTTGAACATACACCCTACAGATCCGACCTAACCTAGTGCAATTCCCATTGGTTTAGTGCACCAACATCCAACTAGCATATGGGCCGTTTCGGGAATAATGAAGAGGTTGGACGTTTAGTGCACATGGGACTGAGAAGACCAAAGGTTGAAAGTGAAGTCCACATGGGAATGAGAAGACTAAGGGTTGAACGTGAAGTGCACATGAGACTTAGAAGACTAAACGTTGAACGTGAAATGCACATGGGACTGATATGACCAAAGGTTGAATGTGAAGTGCACATGGGACTGATATGACCAAAGGTTGAACGTGAAGTGCACATGGGACTGAGAAGACCAAAGGTTGAACGTGAAGTGCACATGGGACTGAGAAGACCAAAGATTGAACGTGAACTGCACATGGGACTGAGAAGACCAAAGGTTGAACGTGAAGTGCACATGGGACTGAGAAAACCAAAGGTTGAATGTGAAGTGCACATGGGAATGAGAAGACCAAAGGCGACTATGCTAGAGGCTTTGATGAACTGATAAACCAAAGGAATATGTGTCTGTATGGGGATGGAAATTATGTTGAGAAATAAGACACAATGTTGCGAGTAATATTTATTTTTATGTACATTTCAAATTTTTGTTGTTTGTTTTTTAAAGAGTTGGCAACCTATTTCCTGACTTGTTATCGTATATCATCAATATCTTTTGATTTCATGTGATCTGGTGACGTTCATGTTGATTTGTGAATACTTGTATGTGCATTTTTAATGCCACAAATAGTCACTTTATTTAAAGATTTAAATGAAAATAGTCTTAAGTAGATCTATATTTTTATATTTAGTCGCTATTTGTGTTTGTTCCCTATAAAAAAACCTGTCTAAATTTACCATTCAGGTACCCCATCAAAAGCGAAGCAATATTAATCAATTATAATTAGAAAATAATATCAGAAGATCCGAGTCACGTGGAATAGAGAAGAGGGTTATGACCCATCGAAATTCATAAATGACATCTCGGGCAGAGAACTAAATGACCCTAAGTTAATTATGAAAAAATGGCAGGAATACTTCAGCCAACTGCTCAATATATCACCAGCAGAAAACATGTTCCAACAATCTACCAGGTCCAATACAAACCAGAAATATTTATTTCGGACATAAGAGAAGCAGTGCGAAATTCTCCAACGAACAAGTCTTCTGGGGCAGACGATATACCAGCTGAATTGACCAAAGCGGTGGGCGAGGCGAGAATAGCCTGGCTTCAGAGACTGTTCAACATAGTATGGACCAACAAAGAGGCACTTGACGATTGGAGAAATACTATATTCGTCTCCATATGAAAAAAAGATAGGTAGTAAGAGAGACTGCACAACTTAAAGATACATTTTAATGCTGAGACACACGGAACATAATTTCTGTAAAATAGTAAATAAAAAAGACTTCGCCCAACCATAGAATTCCAACTAAGCGAAGCGCAAATTGGTTTAAGAATAAGCAGGGGCTGCACCGATGCCACCTTTTCTTTGCCGCAACTAGCAGAAAAAGCCATCGAAAATGATGAAATTCTTTATTTGGCCTTCATAGATAAAGAAAAATCGTTCGACTGGGTCAACTGACCACAGCTGTGAAGAACACTGAGGAACTATGGAGTTTGTCAGCACTTGATAAGCATATGTGAATTTTCTATAAAAATAATAGGTTCACGGTACGAACAAGTGCGGTGTGTCGGAATGGTTTCTTGTCAAAACCAGAGTTAGACAGGAGTGTGTGCTTCCTCCCCTTTTTTTCATCACCTACATGGGCCAAATGAACAAAGAAGCACAATCTTACGATGACAACAGCTGTAGCTAACTTCTCTTCCCCGACGACCAAGCACTAATTGCAGACACCGAAGAACAGCTGTAAAACGCTTAAAACAACCTTAACTTAACTGTAGAAGGACACAACATATAGATAGATAGATAGACAATGTTAACCGCATCCAAAAAGTACAGATTTACCAGCAGATCAGAAACAGTGATGCACAATGTATAGTAAATCATACAATCATTAGGTTGAAGCTAGGATACTGTATATCCAAGTACCATTGGCTGCACAAATCACAAGCGAGGCATAACTAGCGACATAATCGACGGCATTGGCCTATCAGTATCCAATGAAATCGATCAAATAAACGTTAATCTGATGATTGCCACAAAATGTATATTTAATTTTGTATATACCTTAGACACGTCCTAGGTAACATTACGTTCTGGTGGTTTCGAAAATTGCTGTTACAGATCGACACTTTGATAGTAGTTTTCATGAAAAAGAACTGTTCAATGTAGTATAACAATTACTCATTTAAAAAACACAATATAATAACATAAACACTTACCATTTGTGTATTGTCTAAACATTTTCGATGTCACAAATTGTGAACATATTATTTTCTTTTCAGTCGGTAACCTTGCTTTTCTGGCACATTTTGGAAAACAAAGAAAAAGTGTTAGGTTTTAAAAGTTTTGATTCTAAATTATAAAATAATATGCCCTCAAGCTAAAATTCTAAGCATACAAGACGGGATTGTTATTTGTGTACTTACGGGACTACGAAATATTTGAAGAAACAGACGTGACATATTTTCAGTAAATATGTCACATTTAAGATGTCGCCATCTGCAACTATCTGTAATGGCAACTAAACTTGTTTGCAGTCGATTTTTCAATGAATACGATATCACTGTTGACTAATGCAAATGTTTTTCAGCACAGTGAAATCATGAGATCCTCGAAAATGTGTTATGAACGTCAGTTATTATTTGCAATTACATGTTTCGGAGGAAACTTACTTTTTTAGATCTTTGGACTTGGTCTATCACAGAGACAACGAAAACTAAGATAAATATCACGATAGGCGCAGAATCCCGACAGTTAAGTATAGATGATTGAAATGTAGATGAGGTAAAACAGATTTCTTGATTTGATAACAGATCATAGAAGAAGGGAAGACAACGATACAGATGACCAAATCTGATTCACAAATTCAAAATATATACTGACATTCACAACAAATCTGAAAGTTGTAAATGAGAGTAATGGAATGTATTTTGACAATTTATATATTATATTCCTCATGGAACGTGTTGTTATCAGTTAAATCATTTTGAAATGCAGTATATATAGATACACACATACACACATATATACACACACACACACATATATATATATATATTTATATATATATATATATACACACACACATACAAATATATATATATATATATATACACACACACACAGACACATATATATATATATATATATATATATATATATATATACACACACAGACACACACATATATATATATATATATATATAAATATATAAATATATATATATATATGTGTCTGTGTGTGTGTGTATATATATATATATATATATATACACACACACAGACACACAGGACATTTCAAAATGATTTTACTGATAACAACCCGTTTTAAGCGCAATACAAAATTACAACCGATCGAATATCCTGTGAAATACATTGGAACACATCATCCATTTTACGTAGAGCGTGTAATAGTTCGTAGTGTTACCGCGAGGTGGCAGAAAAACTGCGCGTATAATTTGTAAAATGGCTGCGGGTGGTGATAAGAAAGCATTTTGTACCCTACAATTTCACGAGTTGGTCATTGTTGACCATGCAACGTCAGTTTCGTACACGATTTATACAAGAACCGTCAGAAAATAACTATTTAATATGATCAGTTCATCTTAGCTCTAGTTCTTAGTCGACCTGTACTTCTACAGAGGCAGATGCCCCTGTGCAGGTCCCAGCTCTTGTATGAGCTGGATGTAGCCGGGAGAAGAGTTTCCTGCTTAGCGGGCTAGGCTCGAGCAGCTTAATGCTCCACTGCGTTGGGATTTGCGATTATCGAAAGTGGTTAACCGATGTGCGAGCCCATATTAAAAAAATGAAACACTCGAGCAAAGTAGGCCCGCAGCCTGTTAGGCGCTATCTATACAAGCCACCTAACCATGGTCGGTGCTATGCCATGTCACACAGTTAGTCGCCTGTTACGACATGCTCTCTGTGAGACAGTGGTGCTAATCTTATCCTTGTCATACACTGAGAACCCGCCAGATAACTCGAGCAGTTATAGCCTTTGACAATTTATGAAAAGAATATGGCAATATAAAATCGTTCAAATCATTTTGAAAAGACCTGTGTATATCAGGAACTGAGAAGCTATTCCGGTCAGGCACAACAGACTATGACGTCACGTCGGGGTCAGGCACAACACACTGACTAATACCACTTTCTCTCTTTCGTGTAGAGTTCCCTTGAAACATTTCGTTTATCAAGGCAGTATGGCTGAAAGAGATGTTGATGGACGTGATCCCTATAGCAGTGAGCGGCACGCGGATGATGTAAACAAGTTTAGCAAACCGCCTGGAGGACCGGGGTCCACCTTCGACAGCACGCTGGTTATGCAAAGAAAGCTACTACAAAACGCCACTAACGCCATTTTCATGGCTTAAAAAACAGTACACTTACTCATTGTGGACGTTAAACAATAACAATATATTATATATATCTTCTTCTTTTCGCTTGTGTCCTGTGTCCTGTGTTTCGGCGTCAGATTATGAAGAAGTTAATTGACCTGGCCCTAGTATGTGCTTTGTACACAGGAAGCTGTATTGCTTCTGTTATTTCTGCTATCTATCTTTTGACTGATCGACTCTGGGCTTTGTATCAATTGTATCTGTATAGCATTGCTTTTTGAGTGATACTATTTGGTGTTTGACATATCAGGTGGTGGCCGAAACATTGTATTTGCTGTCGATTAATACGGTCTAGCCCTGGTGTTGTACCTACTTGTTTCATAATATCTTAATATCTTATTCAATCATCTTTTTCAACAATTTCCCTAATGGCGTATAAGATATCGGCTCGGTTCATTGATCTGCCGCCCGCCACCGTTTCTAAGCTTGTCAAACTGTCAGCTCTCTCGTTGCCGTCGACACCTGCCTGTCCCGGCACCAGTATGGAATTGATTCTTTGTAGTCTTGACCGACATATCGACCCCAGCCATCGGCGATTCGCGTATTCTGATTGCACCTTCGTGAGCATGCTCATTACATCGCTGACAATTCACGTCTGGCGCTCAATGACTTCAGCCAGATCTTCGTCACAGTTATGATCTGCATGGTCATACTACTTGTGGTCACATCTGTGGCTCCACCCTCATTGTTGATCGTTCCCTCCATAAATACCCATGCACTCCGCAGGCCATGGATAACGGAACAGTCTGTGTAGATAACAGCGTACCCCTCAGTGAAGATTTCGCTGAACAAAGTATTAACCTCAGAAACCCCATGACCTTGATCCACTGGACACTCGCCCTGTTAAGTGGGACAATCACATGGACAGTTTGCAGGACATTCTGATGTAACCTCGTGCAACGTTTGCCGTTTGTTATGTCCCCCAACGCACACACACGTTGTGCAACAGTTTCAGCCCACCCCATCCATGATTGTCCCTCTGCAAGCCTTGTGCCTTTCGTCTTCAGTAAACCCTTATGAAATGGATGCCGTTCGTAAGCGCTGATGTTGAAGTAAGCACGGGCCTGATAAAGCTGCTGCCTAAACTCCACTGTTTGCAGGTCCAAGAAAACCCGCATTGCTGTTATGCCGGTGTCTCTTGTGCAACCAAGAATGACTTTCATATCCCCACTGTGGATCTGTTGCAGTCTATCCAGCTGCGTCTTGCTAAGCGTGACGATTGCCAGAACATTTTTTATTACGAAATGAACCAAACTCTGATATAACATTAATAGGAGTCTCTGTTCCCAATGAACCACAACTCTCAACCTCATCGCCGCCGGTCCTTTACGGGCTCTGATTATGATGTGGTCCACATGTTCACTGAAGTGCAGGCTCTGGTTGAATAGGACTACCGCATAGTTAAGTGTGTGGCCTCGTTCTATTTAGGTGCCCTGTACCTATTCAGCCAGTTCCATCTACTGCTGGATCATTAACTGTGATATATGCCGATTTATTTTCATTTTTGAAAACTGGCGAGACGTCCTCAGCTAATGAACAACACAGAGCGAGTGCTGATATTCGGGAACATCTGATTACTCCCCATGTTGTACTATTCAACTTGTCGATGATTTTATTTCTTGCATTTATTTTTCGTTTTGTTTCCTGCCAGTATATTTGTTAAGACATCATGTAATTCAATTTTACACCAGGGCATCTGAGACCCAAACTGTGTTCCAGCTTCTGTCTATGCCATTTGAAATGTAATTTATATTTGCCTATCTGTTTCTTAAGTGGAAAGCACATTCTATGGTTTTGCTGGAGTTTAGGTTGATATGCTTTTCCTGGTTATGAACGGTTATGGCATACATTCTCTTGCCAGTTTGTATTCAACATTTTCAAAACCATTGCCATTTGCTGCAACTGATGATGATGATGATGTTCATCCGTCACAAGTAATGAAGACCACTCTCTTTGATCAGCCGTGTGGGCAGTCTTTTCTCTTGCTGTGTCCGCTGAAATAGGTGACCTGCGCGGTGATTTGTATTAAGCTGAGAAAGAAACTGCACCTTTTGTCAATCTCACACTCTGGTCCTGAGCTACCTTTGGACAGTGGCAAGATATTTATTGAGACGATTGGAGATACGATAAGGTGCCGATTTTTCCTCAGGGTTTACTCCCGAAGCCTTTCTCGTAAACATATATCCCACAAGGCATCGGGGGGTGGGGGTTGAAGGGGGGGGGGAGTAAGGTATGCCATCTAATGGTGTGTGTCTTGCCTTTTCCATAGCCGCAAAAGGTCGTGGGGACATCACTCAGCATGTGAGTGAATCTGGCATCTCTCCCCGGCTGTGTTCAGTTCATTATAGTAGTGTCTACATTTCGTGAAGTTCAGCCGTGTGAACTAGGCCTTGAAAAAGGCAACTAGTGTGTTGTCGACATATACGAATTGTGTCACACTAACTTAACGTCTTCACACTGGTTTAGAAAACCCTGCAGAGTCTGTATACAACCAGTATCATTTACTTCACCTTACTCTAAAAGCTATGCGCATCCAATTTATTCTTAAATGCATTAACTGTCCTTGCCTCCACTACCTCCCCTGGAAATGCATTAAAAGTTTTCACCACTCTCTGACTAAAAAAATATTTCCAAATATCTAATCTGGACATCTCTTTAATCAACTTAGCTATGCCCAATTGTTATTGTGGGTGGCTGTATTTAAAAAAAACAACTTGTTATAGTCTAATTTATCCATTCCTCTGATCATCTTATAATCCTGTATTGTCCCCACGAATTCTTCTCTCTTCTATACACCGTAGGCCGGTTTTTCTGAGTCTTTCCTCATAACTGTAATTCTGGAATTCCACTATCAGCTTTGTCGCTCTTTTTTTGTATTCTTTCCAGCATGTGTATATACCCTCTATGATAAGAACTCAACACCTGTACACAGAACTCCAATCTAGGTCTAACTAATGCTCTATACATTTCCTTGCTCCTATGTTTAATATTTCTTTTTATCATACCTAACATTGCATGTGCCTTTTTCACAGCTACCTGGACTTTCTCACTCACCATACCTGTATAATCTATTATAACCCCTAGGTCTCTTTCCTTGTCTATCTTTCTAATATTGTTCACTTCCATTCTGTAATTATGTTCCATATTGGATCTACCCATGTGGATGAATGTACATTTATCTACATTAAACTCCATTTGCCAGCTTACAGACCATTCTCGAATTTTATCTTAATCCGACCACAGTATATTCACTTCTGCTTTAGATGAGACACTACTGCACAGTTTTGTGTCATCAGCAAATTTTGCAATCATAGATCCCATATCAATGTCCACTTCATTTATATATATCAGGAACAAAATTGGTCCCAAAACCGAGCCCTGTGGCACTCCACTTTTCACTTCACACCATTCACAGTAATCCTTAGTTATGCCCACCCTCTGCCTTCTTCCCGTTAACTAATTTTCAATCCATTTGGCAACTTCCCCACCTATTCCATGTCATTTTAACTTTCGAAATAATCTTTGATAAGGTACTCTATCAAAGGCCTTTGCAAAATCTAGATAAATAACGTCCACTGGCTCCCCTTTATCTATCATTTTGGTAACCTCCTACATGATCTCTAATACATTTGTTAAGCATGATTTCTGTCTAGTAAACCCATGATGACTATTTCTAATTTGATTAAATTGGATTAAATGCATTTCAATGTTTTCTTTGATTATTGACTCTATCAATTTACAGACTATGCTCGTTAAACTCACCGGTCTATAATTCGCTGGATCTGATTTTTTGCCTTTTTTGAATAAGGGAATCGCTCCTGCATATTTCCAATCCAGTTGAACAATCCCTTTTGCAAGTGATTGAGAACATAATATAGACAATAGTTTTGTTAGTTGGTCTCTAATTTCAAACATAAATTTTAGATGAACACCATCTTGACCTGGTCATTTATCCACTTTCAACCCCTCCAATTGAAAAGAAACAAAACAATTTCCTCTGTAATACAGATTGATCTTAATCCCGCTGTATCCATGTCTCTTTGAAAAATATCTATATGCTCTGGGATCTTGGAGCAGTCCTCTTTTGTGTAGATTGCCAAAGTACTGATTGAGTAGATTAGTTGCCTCCCTATTTTCACTTATTATTTATCCTGTTCTGTCTATGAGAGGGTCTACTTTGTCTTTCGTTCTTTGTTTATTTCACACATAAGAGAAGACGCTTTTACTGCCAGTCTTGATCCTCTGAGCAATTTTATTTTTCCAAGTCAATTGTTTCTGTTTTATTCACTTTCTGAGATATGTTCTGCCCGTCCAAATATTTTAAATATGTTTCTTTTGATTTACCTGCCTCTATATATATATATATATATATATATATTTATATATATATATATTTTTCGATGCTTTATTTTTAGCTCTTTTACATTTCACTACAAATCTAGTTATCCACTTTTTATGCTTGGGGTTTAATTCCCTACATGGAACACATTTTTCTTTTAGCGTTTCTAGAACTGTTTTAAAACTCTCCCACTCCTGTTCAACATCTGTTCCTCCAACAATATCTTTCCAGATTATGTGGTTCGCTGTCTCTTTCATCCTCTTAACATCTGCCTTAAAGTAGTCGTATGTTTGCTTGTTTATGTTCACTTCTTTCCCTGCATTAAGATCCCAACGAATGATTTGATGGTCACTTGAGCCAAACAGTTCCCCAACGGTACAGTTGTCAATCATATTTTCCTCTGTAGTAAAAACTAGGTCGAGTGTGTTTTTGCCTCAGGTGGCTGCTTCTACATGTTGAATTAAAAAAAATTGTCTGTTAAGCACTTAACAAAAGGTTTTGACTCTATAAATGCTTCTGCCATATCCCACTTTATTTCTGGAAAGTTGAAATCCTCCATTAATAATAATTTCCTTTCACTTGCCTTTGCTATGCTACTAATCAGCTCCTCATCTTCCTCTTTTTCACCTGATGGACTTCTATAGGACACTTCAATCACTGTTTTTTCACCCCCACTTTCTATTTCTCCCCATACACTTTCATTTTTCTTACCACATGACAAATCGTCTTTGATCGTTACATTATCAGATTTTATATAGTATAATAAAACGCCACCTCCCTTTGTCTTGTCTCCAACTACCCTATCTTTCCTTAACATTGTATATCCTTCTATTTCAAGTTCACTAAATGCAATGTCCTCACCTGCAGGGCAATAGCTTGGTTGTTTGTATTTATGTTTGGACGGTTCCATTGTGCCTGACTGGTTTTTTTGTTGTTCCGTTATCAACTCTCTACTCCCCCCTCCCTCCTCCTCTCCCCTTCCCAAAAAAGTAAATTAAAAAAAACAACACGAACAAAACAGTTTGATATCGATATGTGACCGTATCAAGTGAATGTCCGTCTTTTGATCGTTGCCAAAAAGTCTTGAAAAGGTCCTATTGATGTTGAAATTCCTTCTCGATATCCTCAGATTTATAAATTACAGAGACCTTATTTAATCTGGATGTTTGGCTCACTGAACTAATGTCTAGGTCTGGTAAGAGAAAAATGGAGCTTCCATATTTGCTCATGTAATCTTTCCACGGCAAGTTTAATTCAAATTCAATATGGCCTTTGGTCAGCAATTGCGACATGTCTCTTGATATTGCATTTGCGCTGAGTGCAAGTGTCAGATAGTTGTAGAAAGTTATTCGATGTTGATTGAATTAAACAAGAGAATTCTTTTATTATTTATGTTATTTCTGTAGTGAATCGAAGTAAAATGATTGAAGACCAAAAGGTAATTTTTAGGGCACGTTCGATTGCTGTGTTAACTGCAGTCTGCTTGGGGGCTCTATTCTTGTCTCCGCAATAATAATATTAATAACAATGATAGATAGACACGAGTCAGAATTGTGTCCACAATTGATAGAACGGAGATGTTGCTGTGGTAATCATGCGATTACAATTGCCCAAATAAAAATATGGGTAAGATGTATTAGCTAACGAAGGAGCACGGGACCACTTCCCAAGCAGATCTGAGCATCTAACGGGTAGCCGCCCACAGCTTATATGTTCTGACGTTCAGGTTAATGCATCTCACTAAGAACAATCACATCGACCTTGTAGCGCGTCACTTCCCTGATCACCAATGCCGTACTTATTTTTAGTCTACCGGCATTGCCCAGTAACGTGAGCACGTTCTAGCCGTCAAGGAAACGAGTTTTCATTATATTTCTTGTAGAATTGAGAATGGGAGATTTGTCTGGTACATCAGACAGTGTTTGCTGCAACAACATGTGGTTTCACGAGAATTTGATTTACATTGTCGCAAATCGCCTTATCTCATCTGGAGCTATCTTTTTCCAGTGCAGGAGTTGTCGATGCGACAAGAGACAACCCTAAGTTTTAATTTTCCCCTAGTGTTTATTCTAAAAGCATGTCCAACGAACACGTAACCCACAAGCCAATGTGACTTTGGCTAACGATAAAATATGTTATTTTCCACGCTACTTCCATTATACACTACACATACCGTGTGAGCAGTCATATAATTATTCGCTGATTTTACATGTAACAGATCACACACGATTGCAACTGTTATTGTTGTTCAAATATACTTAAGTTAGGTTCATCACTCATAGAAACCCCGTTAGCTGCAATGATTACATTTGCTTTTCATGTATCCCGATTCGTACTTTCGAATATTGGCTTATCAGTAAGCTTATATAAGTGCTTTTTTGTACTTGTCCCTCACACAACTTTCGTGGATCGAAAAGCCACTAATAAAGTCAAACATATCACATGTGTCTACTTCTTAGATCTGTATACAATTTCTAAAGAGACAAGCTTCTGATGACGCCTTTCATGGCAGTAACAAACTTGCTCAAATATACACAGTCTGTGGCTATTCATCGTTTAAAGCTAACTCTGGTTTATTTTATTATGCCTTCTTTGACATTTGATGACGTTGTTTAATGCACACTTCACTAGAGATATGGCATCACTTTAAGGGCCCCAAACATGACAATTCTAGCAATGGCATCTGGGCCACTTCCAACTTCACGTCTTTTTGGGATTTATTTTTGCGTTCGGAATTTCTGGACTCCCCAAGGCGGTTTGTGTTGCACTGTGGTTTTTATTTTCCGCCTGTCGGCTCAGTGCATCGGACTTCAGCATGCATTTTATCTAATGGTCTGCTTTCTTATGCATTTTTCAAGGGTTTTCATCCCCGGGGTAACGGCCGGTGTTGTGATGGGGATCGAACCCAGCAGCTTCTGGTTGTGAGCCGTGTCACTTAACCACTAGCCCACACCGTTCCCACTTTACATGTTGAAACAGCATGTTTGATTTAATGATCACGTGAATTATATTGTGCTTGTAGCAGATTTGCCAGCGTCAAATCTGTCACGAGGTATATGTTGGAAAATAAAATGTGAGAAACCTACACATAACTGAACCTTTAAGTGCCAGTAGATAGGTAATGTAAGTATGCATGATACTCCTCTATAATGTGCGAAGACAAGATATGATGAAGTAGGATGTTTTACTCACAGTAAAGCCAAACAATCGCAATACTCCAAGTCTTATGAACACAAACTCGGCCATCTAGCGATTCGTGTTTTAGATTCGAGTGAAGCATAGTTCCACTACTACGGCTAGTTACCTTACAGATAGACATTTTCAAAAAGTTCCATGGGTGTTGCAATATCAATGGATTTTACATGATGGAGTTGATAGTCTCATGTAAACCCTGTCGTGTCAGTTTGTAATGTTTATATGTCCTATTGACCCAGTAGAAGCAAGTATATAATTCATTCAATGAAAGCTAGGATTTTCAAAGCAACAGTCCAAACATAAAGAAGAAATGCTTTAAATCGTCTTTCATTTTTTCGAGTAAACGACGAGAGCACTACACAATAATTAATGTCTGTGATTTCAAAGATAGAACAATAGGAGAAGATTTGTTCCTACAAAGACGTGTACATAAGACAGCTTGGTGTGCATCACATTCCTTCACTGACAATCGAAATGATTATTTTACGATAGATACTTACTTACTTTCCGTGTCCAAGCACAACGTTATACAGCATGCCTCCAGTATTCAGCGGCATGGATTGCCTTGTCATTTGCCTCCAGCATGTCGTACCTATTGCATGTTTCCTGGAGGTTGGGCCAGGTCGTCTGGTCACATGGGTCCTGTATTGCGCCACAGTCACATGTATCATCATCTGTGTATCCCCATCGTTTCATATTCCTCTTGCACCGTGATACACCAGTTCAGGGTCTTCGAGGCCTGCATCAATGCGTGCCATCTCTCGATGCGGCGATTTTCAGAGTTTGTATGTATGAGTTATGTTGATTTTAGGAAGCTATGTCTGAATTTGAGGATTGCGTTGTGTACATGATCCAAGCATTAGGTGCCTTTGGTCGTTCTCCTGTTTTTCTCGTGTCTTCGAATCTCGGGTGGTGCTATAACAGTTATGGATTATTTTTTATCAATGAGTGGTTTTAGTCACCCTGGAACTATCCGATCCACCTCTTTTATTGTTGTATCAACTAGTTTAGCATGGGCAGCAGAGTTTTTATAGACCGGGGTAGAGTATTCAGCTATGGAAAAAAACACAAGACAATTCAGAAGTCTTTAAAACTGATGGCTGTTGCAATAGATGGCCAATAGAGATTATGCAATTAGTCGTGTGGTTAAAGAAAAGACCAACGTCTCGTGCTAGAAAGTATTACTTTGCGCTTAATTGTGACATAAACTAGTCAGAAGTACAGTACAGAAAACAGATGGAGACATATTCGTGAGATAAGATATAAATAATACAATGACTAACTCACACAAATGTGATGAGCATCAAAGAAGACTATATACACATTTTGTTTTAATCGAAAACACGTAAAAAAAAAAATAAAAAAAAAAGAACAATAAAACAAAAAATTTTTCCAGTTAGACAAAGAACAATCACATGAAGATTGTTACCAAAGAAACCGAAAAGTGACCTTTATTATTCTTAACTAGACTGCTATCTCACTGACAATTCTTGCTAACACATTACAACTAAGATCATGGTGGTGTGAAGAAACAAATGGCCAGTAATATTATTTCCCAAAGGACATGCGTGTTGTGGTTCTACTTGCACAACCAATATATGCAAGCGATGTACGACAGCACTGGATATGATGGCAGATGCTGACCTGGTTATTTGTAAAGGCATATGACTTGTGCTAGATTATATGTTGCATGCGAGAATTCTACATATAAGATGTATTCTTTGTCTGTGTTTAGTTGAATTGAGAAATGATCTGGTCGAGTCAAAATAATATTTTAATGTTTCACACGCAAGAGGTGTCCGGTATTCATCAACAATTCAGATGTGACTGTCAGAATAATATGATAACTGTTGCTGTTATCGAATGGCAACGGTAACATCTGAAAAGAACAATTGATCGATGATAAATTTAAGGTCAACTGTGTCCCATTGCAGATAGAGCCATTTGATATGTTGTACATGACACTGCATTGCATGAGGTCTCGACCATTTCTAATGTAATGTGCCAGGTTTACACATCTCTGACCTCTTTGTTTAACTCTTAAACGAGTCCTGGACCCATTTGCAGCCGGCTAGATAAGAGTATGATGTGACTAGGTTGTGTAATAGGTCAATCCTTCTACAATATTATCGCCATTTATAATTCCATCTTAAACAATAAGTTGCAGTACTACTTCCACAGTACCATCGATTTGTTGATCAACGTTTTGTGTTTATTTATTTGTAGTAAAACACAAGCCTAATTGGTTTTGAAATATTCAACATTTAATGATTCAGTTAGATTGGCTCATTAAAGATAAGCAAAGCTGCTTATAGATTAAGGAAAGATAAGCGTGTTGTGTCCTTTTCTGTACAAAATGCATATTGCAAATGTTTCCAAATATTTGTAAAGTCTTGTGTTCCTAGTTCAAAGTCGGCCTGTACTTCTGCAGGGACAGATGCCCATGTGCGTGGCCCCGCTCTGGTATGAGCTGGATATAACCGTGAGAAGGATTTCCTGCTCAGTGAGCTAGGTTTGAGCAGCTTAATACTCTGCCTTGGATGGTTAACCGATGTGGGAGTTCATCTTAATAGACTCAAACACTAAAGCACAGTAGATCCGCAGCCTGTTAGGCGTCTTCTATGCTGCTCTAATCAAACCACCTAACCATGGTCGGTGTTATGCCATGTCTAGTGTATGCTCATCAAACTAAATGCCCATCGGTTTTTTATTCACACTAAACCAGCATCCTAAAAATAGATTTCTAAGACATGAACTTGCCCATGACAGTCGGATTAATAGTGCTAAATGCAGTCATAATATCGTTTGCTATAATCTCTACCAGCGACTTTGCCTTTAATGATGGTCACATATCCCCAAGAATTATTATCGTAGTCATCATTACAATCTCTGTGACCAGTATCGACAAAAAGCTGAAATTAAATATATTATGTAATTCCCTCTTTTCGGATGTTCACATTTCCGTAAATCCCTAAGTTATTGCAATTGTTTTAGTCTGCATTTATCTAATTTACTACAATTGTTGTATTGTAGTCTGCCAAAGACCTAAGCTACTGCAATTACTATGGTCTGACAGATAATTCTGCAAACCCGATTTTGAAGTAAATGCTTAATCGCATTTATATCGTAGCACTGATAACAGGTTGGCGGAAGAGTTACAACATTAATAATTATAACTTTAAAAAAAGAAATTATAAACACAAAGGCAGCGCCAACTGGCAAGATAAACGGTTAGCACTATGCACGAAGGTCAAATTAGTGCGTACACTGGTCCTGTCAATATTCCTCTATGCTTGTGAGACATGGACGGTCACAGCTGACCTTCAGCGAAGGATACAGGCCTTGGAGATGAGATGTTTTCGAAGACTTTCAAACGTCACGTACAAAGATCGAGTTACAAATCAGGAAATATGAGATAGAATTACAACAGCAATAGGGCCTTTTGAAGACCTCTTGGCAACTGTCAAAACAAGGAAACTCGCTTGGTACGGTCACATATCGAGATCAAATGGTCTTGCAGGTACGATCCTCCACGGAAAGGTGCGGGGCAGACGAGGAAGAGGCCGTCTCAAAAAGTGGTGGGAGGACAACATAAAAGTATGGACCAATGTCTGACCAGAAGAGGCACAGGCAGCGACCCTGACATATAATGATGGTGTGGGGTTGTGATGATGTCTTCATATGTGCCCCAAACGACCTCACCGGTTACGGAATGACTTCCATGCAATTGTTTGCTTAAAATGTCCCAAACAACCCGTCTTCTGCAATGGAATGGACAATCATGGTCGTGTATTTATGTTCAAGCAACTCTCACATTTTTTGCTTACGATCTGCTGAATATATGCTCAGTCTCTTCCAGCAGTGCGCGTCTCTCGTACCATTATGTTTAAAGTGCCGTAATAATATCGTTTCCGTGGATGAACTGTATCGGTATGTTGTCTACGCTACTTTCAAATACAATTATGCCAGAGAGTCTACCAGAAAGGCGGCATCCTTATATGTTAGCCAGCATCTCAGACCAATTAGTGTATACAGCAATAATATCATTGTTGTTGTTGTTATTGTTATCCCATAGCTGCCGAGCAAGCCTGTATTTGGCAGCCCAATACCATTCTTATATAGATACATGCCTTCTTTAGTTTGTTTCATTGCTCCGTACAGTGTGTTGGCAATTATCAGCTGTACTTGTAAGAATCTTTTCTTTATGTCCGCAAGCGCCTTGCACTCAATGAGTAAATGCCGAACTGTTTCGTCAGGATGAGAGCAATGTCTGCACAAGACAGGTGCTGTGGATTGACGCGGCTCAAGTGGCATTTGACTCGGGTATGTCCTGTTCAGAACTGAAAGATGAGACTTTGATCTCTTATATGTAGTTTTTTTATGTCATCATTACTTTTAGGCTGTGACATTTCGCTAAATTCACTGCGCTCTGTTCGCGTCGCCCACCTGTTCATCCAGATTTATCGGGTTTTAAAATTTAATAATTCGTTTTATGGTTTGGTTATTGGGTCTATCCAATTGCTGTTTTGAGGCTCCTGTTTTTGTCAATTTGTTGATCATATCGTTCCCTAGTAGCCCATTATGGATAACGATCCATTGCAAGGTGATGCCAGTGGACAGTGATGATGTTGATGATTGCCCTCTCCACCAAGAATATCGTCTTTTCTTTGCAAGCGGTGTTCTTCATCGCTTCCAAAACCGACTTGAAATCACTAGAAATTACTAAATCCGTTGGCAAAAATTCGCCCAAGTCAAGTTGTTGGTGCAAATTCTGAACTGCTGTTTGTATAACCTCATCATTTGAGCTGGTTTGGCTCCATGAATAACAACCCATCAGGGTGTTTCATATGGAAATAATACCTTGCAAAAGAGGTAGATGTGAATGCCGATCCATGCGTATAGGCCAGGACTGTCGATTTTGGTTAGAGACTGTCTGCCAGGCAAATGTCTTCAGGATATTAGGTGTCGTCTCCTTGATGTCTGCCTTTTCTGTGAAAGATTTTCATTTTCTGAAATGGGATTGTTCAAAAAACCTATTTTCCGTTTTTCTCTGTTCTGTTAAATGGTGAATATGGCTTTCCTCTCCTGTTACATCCAGTTCGGAACAAATGCTCCAGTCTTCTCTTTTTGCTTCCAAGTGTCTATTTGTACCCTATTTAGATGGCCATTTTCATGTCTCTTTTTTCTCTCCACCGCTTCAGTCAGTGCTCCCTTTCTCCTGATATCTAGCGTTTCTATGTTGGTCTCTATCCCGCACGCCGCTGGAGATGTTGATCTCATCCCCCCACAAATTAGTCTGAGAGCTTGATTCTGCACGCAGTCAATACATGAGATGTTATTTGTACTCACAGTGGTCTGTATGGGAAGGCTGTAGTGCAGCACCGGTAGTACATTTCCAAGGTATAGTTGTCGAAGAGTTTGTTTATCCGCTCCCTAATTTGTACAAGCGAGTCTTTTGATTAAGTTTAAACTCTTTGGCTGCTTTACTTTTAATATTGCAGATGTGGCTGCCAAATTTCAAATATCAGTCCAGTGTTACTCCCAAATAAACTGGGGAATCCTCTCTTACTAGTAATTCCTCATTCATTGATCTCTTTGCTTCTTTATGACTGCTGAAGAAGATGGTGAATATGGTTTTCTGTGTATTGATATTTAGTTTCCACAGTTCGCAGTATACTGAAATTGTTAGTGACGCTCTGTTCATATTGGCTTTTGCCAAAATGGGATATTTCTCGGTGGTCTAAATGGCGATATCATCCACAAAGAATGCACTTGAAACGTTTGGATGTCTAGTGATGTAATTTTATAGATGCGGAAAACGGTGCAGCTTAGAGGAGAGCCATGTGCCTGTGGCAGTCTTTCTTATTACGTTCTTTTACTTGATGTTGCACCTGTAAAATTGGTATCTATGGTTCGGTTGGTCAGGAAGGCCTGTATCAACTTGATCATCTATCCCTTAATTACCATTTTCATCATTTTCATCAAAATACCCTTCCTCCAGAATCTGTTGTATGTCAGCTGTAGATCAATAAACACTGCTGGTGTGCTTTTTTTTTCTTGGAATATATCCATCACATGCTGTGTAAACCTAAAGATGGGTTCATCGGTGAGGTGTTCAAGTCTGAACCGTGTCTGGTTTCTATCAATGAGGTTTTTGCTTTCTAGCCACCAATATAATCTGTTGTTTCAACTACTTTATCTAATCATGAGACGAGCGACACCCTTATATCTAAACCTTCCAGGTGTTCCTGGGTGTTTTCCTTTCTTCAGTATGGGTTTGATAGTTGCTGATAGCCATATTGATGGCAACTGTCCTTCGCCCATGTTCTGTTGATATACCATAAAAGTACCTCTTTCGCCTTTGGTCCTAATTCACTTATCATCTCATTTTTATCTGTAACTGGTCCTGGTGATTTTTTGTTGTCGCCATTTTCCTCATTGTCATGCTCAGTTCTTGTGAAGTGATGTGATTTTTAAAGGCAACTATATTTGTGGTGTTGATGTTAAAGGAGTCCTTTAAAAGTGTTTTATCTAGCAGTTTTCTTGGTTGCGCTTTATTTACTTTCGCGTAAAATTTTTTTAAGATCTCAACTTTTTTCTTGGTGATTGATACTATTTCGTACTAATGGGTGTTGGATTTGACTTGTTCCCTTCAAGGTTGCTTAGTAATCTCCACGCCTTGTTCTCTTCAAGTTTTAGATACAGCTTGATTTTTTTTCTCCTAGTCTCCCGCTTGATTTGCTTAATGATATATTTTACTTTTGCTGTCCATCTAGTGTACTGTGTTTTATTTAGGGTATTAGAGATGTTTCGATCTTCTTCCTGGTCTCTCTCCTCCCTTTGACGCCTGACACCAGCTCCGGGTCCCAGTACGGTTTATATTTCATGTACTTGCCCTGTTGGATGCATTTCGTTGCAGCTGTTGAGATGGTGACCCATATATGTTTGGAAGTTGTATTGATGTCATCATTCTTACTTATTTGACTAAACTCATCATCAGTTTCCCGACCATAACGGTCCCAGTTAGCCTTTCTGAAATTCAATGATCGTTTTCTCCAAACCATCCTATCCCTCAGCAGTGTTTTAATAATTGTTGGGATAGGATGATGACCGCTTCCAACATCGTCCAAGACTTTAGTGATAGTGTTATCCACCGAGTCAGCTGATACAAGTGTCAGATCGGTCCGGTTGGTTGTACCGTGTACTTTGTGCAAAAGAGTTGGCGGGGTTTTCAAACTCTGGAGCAGTGTAAGATTAATACCATTTCACAGCTCTTCAATCTCCAGGCCTCTATTATTAAACTGGCGGTATCCAAGATTTGGCATATGGGCAGTGAAATCTTCCACAAACACTGTTTTCTTTGACGTAGACTTAAACTCAGGTAGACACGTTTTGGACGTTTGAGGGCAGTACATGTTATGAAGTATGTATTTGTATTATCTTTGCTCCATAACTTTATTGTTTGATGGTGAGTAGCATCCACATGATTGTTGGTTACAATAGATTGTGTATCATTCCTGATCAGGGTCATACTGTCCTGGCACTTGTTGCATTCGCACTTATACTGTGTATAGCTCGTGATATTAATTTGTCTTTGTAGAAGTATTGTTACCTGGAGTAAAGCTATGTGGATGTGATGGCCTTGTAGTGTTTTGGTCTGCTCAGTTACCTTGTTTTGTAATCCGGCAATGTTAAGCTGTAGTATGTTAAAGTTGCCCCGTGTTAACTTCTCGCACAGAGGAGAGGAATTATCTCTGTTACACCTGCCTTGATAACCGAGGCGATCAATAAAGTTTGAAGAATGCTTATTCGTTCTGGGCATTGGAATATTGGCTTGTTTTGCTACAGACTTCTGCCTCCCAAGTAGCACACTTTGTGCGCATTTCTCCATGGGTGATAGATGTATTTGGCATTGCCATTTTCTTCCTTCACCATTTTGGCGGTTCGCTGTGTCGATGGGGATGAGGTGGGGTGTCAGGTGGGGCTCACACAGTGCATTCCCCGTTAGTCACAGGTGATCTCATTGCAGATCACACTTCGTTATTTTGTATTCAGGCCTTTCTCCGTGGCTGTGCCATGTGCGAGTTCGAGTGACCGGTTTAATTATACAATATATCGAACTCTCTATGTGTACGTAATGCACTCATTCACAGCTGGACAAACTGGATTGTGCTTTTACAGAGAAACGAAACTAAACCTTTGGTGAGAAGAAAGAGCTGTACCTAGTTTGTCATCCAGATACTTGGATTGTAGTGCAGCAACTTAATTCAGTTATGACATCTAATAATGCAACTACGCTGAGCATTGCATTGAGTGGCTTGGTAACAGATGCTGAGTATCTCATCATTATGGAGTATTACGCTGAAATGGGCACACTTTTGTCTTTCACTGGTGTAGTCTCAAACATTATTAATATTATAGTTTGTATTGCTATAGACCTTAGTGACGGTATCACAATATCTTTCCTAGCCTTGTCCATCTTTGACTTGATATATCTCATCGGCTCGTTTGCACTTGGAATTGGGATAGCTTTAGCTCTACTTGAAATACAAATGAAAATATATTTATCAATACGTCATTACGGTGTATCCATGATTATAGCTAACTTTATGGTTCTAGTGAACATCACTAACGTACTTACTACAACCTTTCTAGCAATTGCCCGCTGCTTGTGTGTAGTTAAACCACTTCAATTTAATTAAGAATACATTTACTCGTGTACGAACCGTGAGCTTCATATTTGGGTTCGTTATATTCGCTGCAGTCATTTACACTCCAGTTATCGCCAACATGGGAATAACCACTCAGTTCGACAAGATCATCAACAAGACTAGACCAACATTGTGGTTGTCGGCAAAGAGAGAATTTATCAAATTAGTTGTTTGGTTAGTTATAGACATGTTATTACCAGTCGCAACTCAGTTAGTAGTTATAATATGTGTGCTGCTAATGGCAAACAGTCTTCTTGCAGCTTCCAGGTTCCGGCAAAAATCTGCATTGACACTAGGGAGTAAGATAGCCAAATGCAAAGCAGGAACTAATTCACACAACATAGCCACACTAGATGTGTATAATGATGTTACTTTCATTACTGATAAATTGGTTGGAAAAGATCTTCGTGTGGTCCAGTAGGTAGTGCTTATATCCATAGTCTACATTATATATAACACACCAAAATTGCTTATTTTTATAGTGACGTCTATCGAGCCAGAGTTTTCTATTGGTAGACCGTTTAATAGTGTATACTTGTGCGTTAACACCCTCAGACAGCATTTTGAGATTTTCAACGCCGCAGTTAATACGTTTATTTATTATGGATACAACAAAGTTCCGGACAATGATACTACGATTTAGATGTCGCAGATAACACTCTCTTCTTATTCTTCTTCGTTCGTTCTCAATCTCCCCATACCAAACCATGAAAGGGCTTAAGTAGCAGAATGTAGTCCAGAGAATGGATTGCGTTGTGTCGTAGTTTACAGCTTAACTGCGATATTTGCACCTTTACGTCCAACACATCCGACTTCAGCAAGCATGTTTTGAGTACCGGATTAGCATTCCCTCTTCGATCCCTTCTCCTTAGCCAGTCTGCCCTGCTGCAGCCTGTTATCCAGGATCACCACGTGGAGGTGTAGAAGGGTCTTGGCAGCTCTGGTTCGCTGGCCCTGACGCTAGCAGTCAGATATGGGTCGCTGACCACTGCAGCTCATGCGCTGCTCAGCGTCTTGATACCAGATAACACTCTAATTCTTAGTGCAATAAGGCAACTAAAAATATACGTGTTTCCAGAGTTGTGAAATTGAAGATGACATAAACAGATCAAATGTTTTTCCGTATCATGTAAAGACGTGAAGATAAAGAGGAGATGAACTGTGGGGGGCTTGTACAAACATTAAGTAATTAACGATTCATTGTGGTCATACACAATTTGATCCAAAAGACATTTCGACTCATTAATGTGTTTTTTTCTTAGGGAAAAAAATTTTTAATGGCAAAATGAACTGAAATCGTTAAAAGAATTGGCAAATACATACATTTGGATTTCATGATATATGAGCTTTCGTATGTTGTCAAGAAATACTTACATAGTTCTAAATTGTACACTTTATCATGGTTTTCCTGCATTGTTTTATGTGAAATAAATGAATAATTGACGTAAATGGAATGGGTAAATAAAATAAACCTGACACGGGTACAATGACGCCAAAGTCTGGTCATTCATTCAATTTCTAACATGGGTAAGCATGCGCATTTAATGCAATGTTTTACGAAAAGGATGAGTGTACTAAACAATGTATCGGTAAATAAATATTTTACACAAAATATTTTATAAACACATTGACTTTTTATATTTCTCATTGGCTTAATATGGCAGACAACGTAACAAAGAGAGAGAATAGCTTCAAGGATCTAATTTGAGACAGCTTCTGTCTGAACCATTTCGTGTTGAAGAATTTCATAGACTTCACTTAGCAGATATTACAAGGAATAATTGTTCACTGATCCACTTACCCACACGGCGTAGCACATATGTCGACCCCCTGTTGTATATGTAAAGAAGTTAGTGCCTTCAAGATGGTACAGGTTTGTCACAGCTGTGTCGGACCAGTAACACAAATATTTAATTGATGGATATTTTTCACGTTTATCAAACGATTGAAAGGGTTCATAGTTAGTGTGGAATTCCGATATTCCAGTTTAAGTATTGTTACCAAGCTTTCATTTACATTTCCCTGGAAAACAATAATATAATGCCTAAGTTCAATTACAAAGGTTAAGTATAATGTATTTGTTTTGCTATTGTTCCACTATGCATTACTAACTTAAACCATTTTCAATTTGGATAATATTGATATGTGGAGAATAGCAAGAACCTGATCATTGCGGGAAGACAGTGAACATGAAAATAGGACCCTACAGTTTCAACAAGAGCAAATATTTAAGGAGAAGGGTATTTACTATACTCCTTTGCAAGCAGCAGAATACTTGAGTTATAATGTTCGCATTTAGCACTATCTTGCAGTGAAATAACACACAAACACACACACACACACACATACACTTCTGGTTAGATGTAAACAAATTGTTTCCTGACCTGGCTAACGAATTGGGGAATCGACGTGATCCCTGTAATAGTGAGAGACACGTTGACGAAGTAAAGCACAGCACAACCGCCTGGAATACCTAAGTTACCTTCAACAGTCAAGTGGGGAATTGAGGAAAGACACTTTCAAGGCGCTTCAAAAATAGTCGTGTTCTTCGTTAGCATTAAACAACAAAAACTACATCAATATATATATAGTTATTTACCGTACCTCGTATCTGCATGTTTGCTATCAGTCACTAGCCAGTGTAACTGTGACACATTAGGCGTCCATTTTGACAGCATACGCTTCAATCACATTCAATTAGCGTAATGGTTAAACCAACTGTGATTCAATCTTTCTTGACGGGATGAGATTAGAGGATGCCAACGAATACCACTTTATCCTCAATATGCAGAACATTCTGGAAACTAACAATACGTTTCCGCAAACGCCGAGCAGCCTTTTCGTCCATTGACACGATCATGGATGGTTTGCAAAACGAAAACCTACGTGCTTCTCTCTTTAATTCCATTGTGCTTTGGCTTTGAGACAGGAACACTCATAAAAATCACCGAATAACAAATTGAGAGTCATCCATGTATCTTGCTGCCAACATGAACATCCGAGACGCCTCCGAAGTAGCGCTTACCACCTACCGGACTTCCGTCATCCAAGACATGCTCTGGATTGCAGGATATGGGGAAGTTGACCTGCAGCTTCGCTAATGAACTGGTCATCAAGATCACAAAATGTATATACAAAGCACAGTAATAGTGTTTGTCCTAGTGCCAACCGCGTCCTTACAAGCCAAAATTGACCTCTTGTCTCCCTAGTCGTATCACATTCTCGTCTAGCCAGTTACAATATATGCAGAAGAACGAAAAACAAGATCTGGAAAAAGCATAATACAGAAACTGCTAAATAATTTCCACATACTAATGCTGCCGACAACCAAATTTCTCACTCTCTTGGGCCAGTGGTCTCAATGTTACAGACGTCAGGATAGATCGGATCATTTTCTGGAGACAGGACGTGATTTGTGTTTAAGAATCTGATTAGAGATAATATTTATCAGACACAAGTAGATGTAATTATTTATTATAAAGGAGACATCTGCAGGAATCCAAAACCAAAATCATGGTCACATTTATGAAAAAAGGTTAATTAAATGTGAGTTAACAATGCACAGTATGTGTACTATAACAATGTACATTCAATGATATCAGAAGGTGCGGAAGATAAAGTATACATTTTCATTAAAACAAGACTGCGCGGCAGTGGAAACTGAATGAATTTGTTTGCAAGAAAAAAGCACAACATATCTTTAATCTGTAGAGTAAGACACATTATAGTAATGACGAAAACCCTCAATATCTTATTAGGTCGTATTAAAATAAGTCGTCAAAGTCTTTCTATTATATATATTTATGTCGCACGTATCAGATATCAGATGGATAGAGAAGTTCTTATCAAAACAACAAGATATGTAGGAATAGACTGACTGCACAACCGGTATAACCTAGTGTGCACTAACCAACAAACACCAGAAGACTGGAGAAGTGCAACAATCCTCCCCATATGGAAGATAAAGTGCAGAAAAAAATACAACAACATTTAGAGGGATATAATTACTTAGTTATGCTGGAAAATACTGGTAAAAGAAAAATCATAGAACCGCAGCTTAGCGAAGACGCAGATAAGATTTATTGAAAAAAACAGGAGATGTACTGATGCAATCTTCGTACTCAGACAACTAGTGGAGAAAACAATCGGGTACGATCAGACACAATACGTTGCTTTTGTAGACCAGAAGAAGGAATTCGATCGAGTAAAAAGATATCAACTGTGGGCAACATCAGAACGTTATAGAGTAAATAATCATTTGACAAACCTATACCTGATGTAAATAAATTCTTCGCATTCGCCTTTATATTGTGAAGTATGGCATGTATCACACATTTTAATGTATATTATTTGCCCCCCTTTTGATTGATTTTAATTGTCATGATTCATTCTGATATATAATTGATTTCAAGTACATACTTTGCTGTAGTTGGTTCAATGATAAATCTTACACCATACTTTGCTATTGTTTTTGTATTTACTCCGGAATAGACGAGGGCAGTTCAAATCAAACCGGGCATTTTTATTCTAGTTCTACGTGAATGGGTTATAGTTGACGGAACTACTGTCATTAATTAGGGGCACTTGTGTCCTATTGCTGCTAGATGACCCATTTGCCATGGACCTTTCACGTGACATATAAATAAAACATGGCGGACAACACTGTCAGTGCTTGCAAGGAACAGAGTATTGTGATGAAGTTTCTTGTGAAAGAAGGTGTGAAATCTGTGGAACATTACAGAAGACGGTAATCACAATACAGTGATGAGACACATCCGAAGTAAGACATGTGAATGGTGTACACGTTTTAAAGGAGGCAGTACATCCATAAGTGATGTGATGCTCGTGGCCATTGTGGCTCTCAACACATCACGATCATTCCTGTGAATATCCATACTATGGAACGCATTATTCTGTAAAATCGAAGCATACCCTGTAGCGAAATTGCACAAGAAGCAAGTCTTTATCTTGCCACGGTGAACACTATTATTTATGAACATTCGCATTTTCGGAAAATGTGTGTACTTTAGGTTTGATCAAAAAGGCTGTCCTGCTCCTGCAAGATAACGCTCGACTTCATACGGCTCATTACACTGTGTGCCATCTGCAGCAACACAGCTGGAAGGTATTGCCACATCCATCTTACAGTCCAGACATCGCTCCGATCGATTTTCACATGTTTAGAACCATGCACGACGAATTGTTGAGTTTTTCAGCACTGATGACGAAGTGAAATAGGCTGTTCTGGATTGATTCAGAAATACTGACACATATTTCTACGGTGAAGCTGCTTTCCAAGTTTCGCTTAAAGGCTAGGATAACTGCATACATGTTGCAAGGGGCTATATTGAGAAACATGAAATTTTGACCACTTGAACGCATTTTTTCCTTCCCCCAAAAAATTTCAGTTTGACTTGAACTCTCTTTGTAGTAGTGTGTTGTCTGGGTGGATCTGTTTACAACCCTAATTGTATTTTCTCGTGTCATCTATTCCCATGATCTTAATGCTTTGTATTTGTTCATTTCTTTAGATTAGCTTATATTTTGTGTTTGATTCTACACATGTCGACACTCCACTTTCTTATAATCTCGTCTCTTTCCTCTACCATGTGTCCTTGTTTACATTATACTCAGTAATTCTACTCCACTTCTCGAGCCGCAGTCAGCTCTTTGTTTGGGTTAAATATAGCTAGTCTTACGCACTGTCTGTTAGTAAGACCAGTCGCATTGGACCCGTCTCGGATTAGTACATTTAGGTGATGTGCTATATATGCCTTCCATAACCTAGCCTATCAATTATTGAACCATTGCCTCCACATTGTGGATTATAGTAATCGGTTTCCCCCCTTATGATTAATCCTTAGAATAACACAACAATAAGATGATCCTTCCAATAACAAAAAACCTTGAAACACAATTCAGCATTTCTTCTTCTTCTTCATCGTACGCAGCAATTCAGCATTTGAAAAGCTGGATCGCATCTTGGCGACCGAAAACTAATATATATATATATACACATATACATACATACACACATACATTCATACATACATACATAACTACATATATATATACATGCATACATACATACATTTATACATATATGCATCCATACATACATACATACATACATACATACATACATACATACACGCACGCACTCACGCACACATACATATACCTACATACATTCATGCATACGTACCCATTTACTTAACATGTTACTCTATATGGAGCTGCCAAAAGCATAATGCATTTATAATTGAGAAAAGTACACATCCAGCCACTTGTTTTAGCATATGTTAATGAAAACGTATCACTTAAGAATAAGAAGTTTAGTGGACGACACAAAATATTGATTTGACATTACAGCAACTCAGAGTCTGATATGAGTCTGTAGACAACATACTTCTCTATTTAGCTCACAGACATAGCTTATATCGAAATTTGGTGTTGTATTTATAGTAAATGATCAAATTGACGGCTGCGTTAATGATTCCAAAATACATTTTGAAACCATTAACAGACAGATACAAATTTGAGTATCTTCGGCCAACTCCAAACTCTGGTTCTATTATTGTGAAAAATGTGATGAGAATTTTGGGTACATTACACACGACATACACCAACGAAATGAGAACCACTTGCTGAACAACCCGGAGATCTCTTCCAGTTAACTTATCCATGGGGATGTTTGAGTTATTAACCTCTGAAATGGTGGCATTATCATTGCAATACGTCTTATTATTGCATTTGTTAGTTAGTGTAATTGGTACGATAACTGAGGATTGTCGGAACTTGGATGCAGCACGTAGACTGTCAGCCATGACAATTACACAGGCAATAATAATCAACTGAGTGACAAGTGGCAAAACGATGTCCGTCACCACCCATATGCTGTTTTTAATGGCAGCTCTATTAGGAGATATCCACAAGGAAGGACGAGAGATATTGAGTAACTTGTTAAACTTGACAACCATTCCCATATTAGCCAGTACTGGAATTTCGATGGCAAATGATAGAACGACGAACCCAATTAGAAACAGAGTGGCTCTTCTCCTGTTAAAAGTGTTCTTAAACTGTAGTGGTTTAGCTACACACATACAACGGGCAACTGCTAGAAAAGTTGTGGTCAAAGCATTAATTATACTAATAGAAAGCAAGACATAACCACAGAATAATAAACAAGCCAACGGTTCTAAATGAAATAGTGCAATCAATTTTAGTTCACACACTAAGAGAGCTCCGAAGATGGCAAGACATAACGACCCGATCACGTAGGCCAGGTCAAAGATGGCTAAAGCAAAAAAAGAAACCGTGACACCATCGTTGAGTCCCATGATAACAAACGTTTTTATATTGATGATGTTTGATACCACACCAATAACTGACAGCACTCCCCATACAATAAAACAAAATTCCGATGCTATGATATACTGTTGCCGTGTCATCAAGCCACTGATTGTGGCCATCTGTATTGTTAAGTTTACAACCATCTTTGTTGACAGCGGTTGTCTGCAACATGTCTTCCTCCTATTGAAATAGGAACCAAACATATTATTATATGCGTTCATAAACTAATTTATTAATTACTTGAATGGCACAAACAGAAGTTTCATTTATTTCTTCTTCTTCTTCTTCTTTTTCTTCCTCTTCTTCTTCTTCTTCTTCGTACGCTGTCAGATGTCAACTTCAATTTGTTCGAAGAAAGCAGCCGTCATCCTGAGGATGTCGACACTGCCATAGAGCTTGTCTAGTGTTGCCACTGGTGATGATCACATGTGCTTTCTCTGGTCCTCGTATGTCGGGCAATTGTGCAGCAGATGTTCAGCGGTCATTTTCCCTGTACTACATGTGCATTCGTCAGTAGCACCTATAATCAGTTTATTGAATAGATGGTACCTCAGTCTGTTGTAGCCTGTGTGGAGTCTGAAGTCCACGACCTGCTCTCTTCTGTTCAACTGGCAATAAGCATTATTTTTGTGTGTAGCCAGTATGCTCTGTTTCCCATTTGGCCATGTATCTGGCCATAATAAACCTTTTGGACTCTTCGTAGGTCACACAGGGGCATCTTCCACTGTGAAATTGCAGATAGACTAAGAACTAAAAACTAAGAATGGGTAAAGCTCTAGCTGATGTGCAATGTATTAATAAGTCAGTATTAACGCAATTCTCTAATATTTTGTATTTAACTTTGATCTGGCAAAATGTAGCCATGCATTGGTACAGCTAGACATGCAGATCATCTTTCTGGGATGCCATTACAGTAGAGGATTAATCCCGACCCCCACCCCACCCCACCCTCCACCTATACTATTCGTCGCCTTGCCTACATTACGCGCTATTGATGTATACTATTTGAGATGTAAAATCATTCATACATATGTGCGCTAATATAGACAAAGCAAGAGTGACAGATTAAGATATCAAAATAAGAATAGAAAAGGAGAGATGGCCTTTTATTGTATTGAAGAACGCATGCACATACATCAAGTGAGTTTCTTGCCCTGGTCTCTACTTTCAATAACTGTCCACGTGTTTCGTGTTTCCTGAATGTTTGTGTCAAGGTCTCTTCTCCGTGCATATTTCCGTCTGCTTCTTCTAATATTGCTTTGAGAATTCCAGAACAGAGATTAGCTGCTTTTATTTATTTGCGTTCGTTCCAACGTTACGATATGTGGTATTCCATGAAAATATGATTGGTTTTTTGGAAAGGTTCACATAAGTTATCATATATTACCATTTCAATTGCTGTAATCTTCGCTGCACTCATTTGATAGTGTATATGTCTTTATCGTTGTTTTTTAAGTTGCCTTTCATGTCTTTATACTTTAGATCAAAATTATTTGTATTGGTATTAATTTTATTTGGGTTATTTATTTCATTTGTATTATATTAAAAATATAACGTTTTTGTACTTGATCTGTATTGTTATTCAGATTGTTGTTTTTGATGATGTTGTTTAAATGCCTACAATGAGTAGGATTACTGTTTTGTGCTCCATTAAAAGGACGTTACATGGCAGGCTATTGTAGCTTTTTTTACATCCCGAGCGTGCTGATGAAGGTGAACTGTAGTAGTTCGTCAAGCGGTTGTGCTATGTATGGCTTCATCACTAACTACAATGAGGATTACGTCGATCCCTCACCTTCTTAGCCAGGATGCTATAAGACAGCCCGTTTCCAGTGAGTTCTACGGAGAAGCCAAGGTAAGGGTTTTGGCAAGTATATTTTGCCTGACCAAATGTTAATCTTCATTACCTGCTACTCCGGTAACTGTATGATTACACAACATACCAGAGTGCTTCTCACAACATAATCTGATTTAACTTTAGCCGCATTTATTGTCATGATCTTTGTATTTACAATCTCAGTTTATGTTGACCTCTTAACAGGTATAATTATTATATTTTACACCTGTATACGGTCATATTACATAAAAAGTCAAGCCACCGGTAAAGTTCTACCCGTGGAGATGCAATGATAACAAACTGCTATAGCCCGTCAGTCACCGCTCTGGAACTATACAGTGAAAATTGAATGGTGGAGAAATGTTTTCATGAGAGACTTTAACAGCCACTCCCCAAGCTAGAGGCTTTGAATAAGACCAGGGAGGTGTGAATGTAGACGAATTGACGATGGAAAATAAATTCATACTAATGAATAAACCAGTAAACAAACATACACATAATTCTACAAACGGGAGAGACAAAATTCGTACCCTGGACCTCGCGATGGCAACGAACGACTTGCAACGGTTAATTGCAAGACCGGTCAACAGCCGGCTGGGTTGCAAAGACCGTACCTCAATAACTTTAGAAATATATGACGTTAAACAAATAGAGATAACATATATGCACACACACCTTGGACTTGAATAGAACAAACTGGACCCTCTTTAGAAAAAACGTATTTCAGCTCTGACTAAAAATATCCCATGTCAAAAATCTAAACAAAAAGATTGTCATAATGACAAAAGCTATAATCAGATCTGCAAAATAATCAATCCCCTTATGAAAAACAGAAAATAAACTGTGAAACCTACTGGAGTGATACTATGAAAATGCCACCAAGAATTAAACGAGGCAAGAGAGATATGGACGAAAATCCTTCACCAAAAAGCATAGGGAAAAACAGCAACATTAACAATGCATTCTTAGAGCATATGATGCGATCTATTGAAGATTGCATGACAAGATTGAAAGCCTTAATATGAGCAGAGACACAAGTAATATTTGGAGCCTAACAAGAGTTGTAAATGAAGAAAAGGAGCCATGTGAAAATAGCAATTAAGGAAAACGAGAAACATCGAACGGGCAAATAGCAGCAAAAATTCCGGATGAATTTTTTTCAGAGCGGAGAGTACAACGTCATTCACACGAGACCGCAAACTAAAAGTTAAAAGGGAGATAACAGACAACCTGGAAACTGTGCGGATACCTGCAAGAAGTTATCTTTAAAAATGAGTGAGATAAATACAGCTATACAAAAACTTGAAAACAGGAAAGCTCCAGGAAAGAGATGGCATAACAAACGATATGATTAAAACTTAGATCAACGGGCCAAGAGGAAACGCCCCGAAATTGTCAACCAATCATGGAGCACCAGTATGATCCCTGAAGAGTGGTGGGAAGCTAACATTATCCCCATCAGAAAACAACAATAGAACAAAACAAGTAATGCAAATTGCAGGCCCATCAGTCTGCTCAGCTGTGTGGGGAATGTCATGGAAAATTGATAAACGCAAGACTAATAAAGTATGGGGAAAAAACAGCTCTTACTCAAGTCACAGTCGGCCTGTACACACAAAAAAAATCCACACCAAAGACCAATTAGTATACCTAACTCAGAAAATATAAACTACATTCCTAGAAAATGAAAAGAGTACCTGCGGTCTTTGTGGATATGGCAAACGCATTCGACAATATATGAAGAGAAGGACTCCTTCTTAAACTGTTTAACATCAATCACAATAGTAGAAAGAATGTTCAGTTGGATTAAATTCTTTTTCCGGATTCAGAACAACATGAGTGAAACTAGATGGATCAATAAGCTATATAATTATTTTCCAATTAGGCGTAACGAAAGGAAGATTAATCTCTCATAACCGATTTACATAACGCTTACACTTCCAATGAAAATTCATGTTCTAGCCACGCTTACGAATTTGTAATATGCAGTGCTGCAGACAAATTGTGAACGTTATACTATAGAATCCAGACAGCACATAATACCATTGGAAAATGCGTTACAGACTAGGGAATCTATACAAAATTTATCAAATTTAGTACATTGGAGGGAGTTATTTTATTCATGTATGACATTACCAAAAGTAATTTAATTTGTTCAAGCATAGCCGGTTCTATGTCTGCTTGTTCTTTTATTAGCCACAATTACACTTACAATTTAGGACATACATTTTTAAAATGTGTGCAGTAACGTCTATCGAGAACAATGGGTTTTCACACAAAAACACAAATTGCAAAAATCCGGATTATATTCTTTGTTTTCACGATTCTAACTGTAAACGATAAACCTTTTTTTTTAAATTTGTTTGAAACATTAACTAATGCATCGATTATTTTAAAAAACCTTTCGCTCAAACTTTTTATACTGGGCATATTTAAGTGCTCTTTTTTTTTGTAATCACACTTCTAAAAACTGAAATTGTCAATAATCGACAAGCAATGGTGTTTTGTTAAGCTATACATTTCAATAATTGTAAGCTGACTGTGAATAGAGTTGTCATCTTGGCATACTAGTTGACAATCTAAAACTGAATATCCAGTTTGCAAAACCTTAGATCAGAGACATACAATTACTCTGTTGGTATTGATTTAAAAACGTAAGTGAAGATATAGTTTTTCGCATATACTAGAATGAGGGCAATATTATTATACGCTCGTATTTGCTTAAAAAATGTATTGTGATATATTCCTATGTAAACCTACGACTAGCTGTCATAGATATAGCGGGATATAGGGGATAGCGAGGTCTATGCTGGAAGTCCTGCTTGTTAAAGGAAAGTGAAGCGTCTGATATAGCCAATTCTTTCAAAGTGTAGAGACCGACGCTGGATTCACTGTTCGGCTTGCCGTTCAGGAGTTTCCATGCCAATGGTCTCTCCTACATTATTGTGTCCCCAGCAGCATCTTCATAAGGGGCCCCCATTTTCTTACAGAGCCTTCTATGGGGCGTGACTGAGTAGCAGACGGTATAACTGGGCGGGCAGATTGAGATCATTAGCCATCGTTGGCAGCCAATCTAAGAGAAGGTAAACTCTGACTCTAAACCCTGTAGACGAAGCTCGTTAGCCTGTTCATGCAGTTCGCTTTTGACAGGAGGAACTCTGATCTTAAACACACAAGTCTCAGAGAGTGCTGGCTAGTCTTGGGACGATGCGAGTATCATCGGATGTCTCGAGTAACTAGCATCTGCGGGCAACGACTTCACTGCCTCGCACAGCGAGACACAACAAAAGCCCTGGTCATCTTCTGCAGCAGGACCCTTCTCTAGTCGTCTCGACACTGTCTTGCTGCTAGACTATGTCGGGTCAGGACGAGAGAGTGATGGTGACAATGCGCAAATCACCCTAACTCAAATCAAATTTACGCGCCACTTACAACATCATCCGCATCTCATAGCTATAGAAAATTCCTGTGGCGATGGGCGAGCGGAGAAGCAGCAGGTGAGGATACACTGAAATATGTAGTGGGAGACCTGCACGCAAGCGGTTCAGACCATTTGGTCGTTTTTCACTGACTTGAGGCAGCAGTGGAACCCGGCAGCCCCCTGAACGACTGAGCAGCCCTCTCTGAGACACCACTGCTGACCCTCAAAGCCTGAAGAAGGGACTAATAAAGGTGCCCTAAACATTGCGAAACATTGCGTGCTTCACTACACCCTGACCAGTATGCCGTTGCTGGAGGGGCTCCCACTATATTTAGGTCGAAATATAAAGGAAACAATAGTGCATATTACACTTGCCACATGCAATGTGCGCACACTTATGGACAATACTAGGGCTAACAGGCCAGAACGGAGGATCGCCCTGGTCGCAAAGGAAATGGATAGATATAACATCAGCATAGACGCCCTGAGCAATACGCGAATACCTGAGGAGGGGCAACTGTGAGAGGATGCTGCTGACTACACATTTTTTCTGGAGCGGCCGCAGCAATCAGGAGCGCCGTGAAGACGGTGTTGGATTTGCCATTAAGTCCACAATCATACAGCAATTAAAAAGTCTATCTAAGGGAATCAGAAACCGCCTCATGATAATACAGCTTTCTCTGACAGGGGATCGTCAGGCTTCAATTATAAATGCCTACAAACCAACTCTGACAAATCCGGAGTCAGCCAAAGATATGTTCTATGAAGATCTCGAGCCACTTATAGCTATGGTGCCAACATCTGACAGATTGATTCTGCTTGGAAATGTTGATGCCAGATTTGGTACAGATGACACTGATCGGGATGACATCATTGATCGAAATGGCATAGGTAAATGTACCGGTAACGGCCTACTCTTACTGAAGACATGTGCCACAAATGATTTTACCATTACCAACATCATCTTCCCACTGCAAACTAGAAAAAGGAAAACGACGATGCATCCCATGTTCACCACTGGCATCTTTATAGACTACATCATTGTCAGAAGTCTGGACCTATTGATGTCACAAAAAATAAGAGTGTGTATGGGGCGAAATGTTGGATTGGCCATCGCCTCGTGATAATCAAGTTGATTCTAAAAGTTCAGACTAAATGTTGAGAAGCTGAAGTGGGACCCTATTAGAAAAAGTTTCGATGCTGAGCTAGAAACTAAATGTTGAGAAGCTGAAGTGGGACCCTACTAGAAACAGTTTCGCTGCTGAGCTAGAAACTAAATGTTGAGAAGCTGAAGTGGGACCCAACTAGAAACAGTTTCGCTGCTGAGCTAGAAACTGAATGTTGAGAACCTGAAGTGGGATCTTACTAGAAACAGTTTCGATGCTGAGCTAGAAACTACATGTTGAGAAGCTGAAGTTGGACCCTACTAAAAACAGTTTCGATGCTGAGCTAGAAACTGAATGTTGAGAACCTGAAGTTGGACCCTACTAGAAACAGTTTCGCTGCTGAGCTAGAAACTGAATGTTGAGAACCTGAAGTTGGACCCTACTAGAAACAGTTTCGCTGCTGAGCTAGAAACTGAATGTTGAGAACCTGAAGTTGGACCCTACTAGAAACAGTTTCGCTGCTGAGCTAGAAACTGAATGTTGAGAACCTGAAGTGGGACCCTACTAGAAACAGTTTCGATGCTGAGCTAGAAACTGAATGTTGAGAACCTGAAGTGGGACCCTACTAGAAACAGTTTCGATGCTGAGCTAGAAACTGAATGTTGAGAACCTGAAGTTGGACCCTACTAGAAACAGTTTCGCTGCTGAGCTAGAAACTGAATGTTGAGAACCTGAAGTTGGACCCTACTAGAAACAGTTTCGCTGCTGAGCTAGAAACTGAATGTTGAGAACCTGAAGTGGGACCCTACTAGAAACAGTTTCGATGCTGAGCTAGAAACTAGATTTGATGAGATTCAGCTTGAAATCTCCAGCATAGATCAAAGCTGGATGACCCTGTAGCCCCCTGTTTACTCTACATCGTTAAAACACCTTGGTGTTTTGTTTTGTTGTTAGTTCCTCACGAGTGACGATGACCTTCACTTTTTTCACGTAGCCAGTCCTTCCAGTCGAGTATTCTGTAAATTCGGGTTGTAGATGGGTGCGGAGATGGCTGACGAGTCCGATTTGGGATCTGCATACTTGCAGGCAGTGAAAGCATGGTAAGTTTTCTTCGCGAGACGGTGATCATGATTGTCAGCAAACCCATGTATATCATCCGCTTTATTGCTCAGCCACGAGAACCGCAACTGACACATCATTTTGACTGTAGTTTAGCTTGTCAGCGGACTTGCACTCTCCGCTTCACTCTGCTCAATCTGTTGTGTAACATTCTAAAAACTGTACTTTCATTCAGTTTTGCTTGCCTACACTTGAGGATGGTCTTCCTGATCTTGGAAGATCAGCAACATGGGAACGGCCACACTGAAACTGCCTAAACCAGTTTTTTTACAGAAGTATACGAAGGATATAATTCCTCAAACACTGGTTCCATCTCCCTGTGTATTTCTGTGGGTGTTTTTACCTGCAACATCAAGAATGTTATCACAGTTCTGGCCTCTGATCTCGCCCATTGTTCTAACAAACCGTTAGAGTAGCAGATCGGGTCAATAAGGTGTGTTGCAGCATGGACCATACCTGATAACCTCGTCGAGGAGGGAAATTAATGTTTCTCAAATTCAGTACAAATTTAATGAACAAGCTCCATATATATATATGTAAATGTATATATATGTAAATGTATATATATGTAAATGTATATATATGTAAATGCATATATATGTAAATGTGTGTGTGTGTATATATATATATATATATATATATATATATATATACATATATATTATGTCTTTATTAAAAAAATATAATATTATCTTCAATAGTCTGCCGATCACAGGTGGCTTATAAATAACTTTCTTCCTGCTAAATTTGCACCAAGGCTTAGCCATCTTTCAAGCCATGACATTTCAGAGAATAGCGGGCTGAACACACCATCATTAGATCAGGTGCTACGTAAAGTAAAGTAAATATAGCGTATGATGTAAATTGATAATACATATAATAGAACATCAAATACCTTTCGGTAGGGTCTAATATTATGCAATAGAAAGATTGACCAACTGTTGAAAATCATGCAAGCATATTGAGCAGGTAGTCCAACAAGAGCCATCAAGTTACGTATAATTTTAAGAGCTTAATGGTTGGCATTTGTTTAACCATAAGACAATATCTAGCATTGTGTATTAATTTAATACGTGCCATACTTTTAGTTAAATTCAGTTCAGGGGCCTTCTGCACATCGAACGTGCGCTGCAATGGATCCCCAATGCCTTCTGGCTCTTGCACTGATGGTAGAATATGTCGGCTTTTTAATAATTATCATACATTGATATATTTTTTTCTTCAAAATATATCTTGTGATTTCTTTCGCTGTACACTGACGTCAAGCTAGAATTGTACTCTAAAAAGTAACCTCAGTATTGGCGACAATAAGTTCCTGCAACAGGGCGAGTTGCAACGACAACGACACAAACAGAACGAAGAACTGACAACACAGTAGTTAGTCTAGAGCGCAAAATTTAGACAGTAAACCTTGATTGAAATGGGCTACTTACTAACGACCAACTATACTATTAATTGTTCATGACGTTATATAGAACTATTGCAAATGTGCCCGATTTATAAAAAAAGACCACGTGCCTTTGACTGTTACCGTTATTAATAAATATACAGATAATTAGACAACAAAGGCAAATATTGTAATACCTTTGTTATTTTATCGGGCACCTGGTCTATTATTGTTCAATTTGTCCATGATACAAGAGGCATCCTGGCACGATTCGTGAACGATACTATATGTTCATTTGAAGCAAGTAAGTGTGTTTTAAGTGACATTTTAACCTACACGAATATAATGTAATATAATAACGTTATATAACTTATTGCAAAACTATAAGCATAATCAATTAAATATCAGCCATCTTTCAGATATGTGAACGGAGCTGCTCATGGCATGGGACTCAGTTTTCACTGATAATTTGATGAAGACGTATTTTACAATTTACGTGTTATTGCTTTGATTAATTGATTGAAATGTGTACCTATTCCTTGACAAGATGAGATCAGATTTAGAAAAGGCTTGTGAACGAATAACTCTTAAAAGATTGTTTAGAAAATTACAATCACATGTGATATGTCGCGACGTTGCCAAATGTATAAATAATTGATTAACGCCAAAGGGAAAAACACAGAGCGGGCGTAAATTATAAATACTCTGAGTGGACCAATTGCGCTATTGATATGTCCTTAAATAATTTAGACAATGATCCATGACTGCAAAATTCGCGTATGACACACAACTTTGCAGAGCTGTCTCATCTAAAGCAGGGGCGGGTATTATGATGCTATATTAGATTTAGATTAAATTCAAGAATTGTCTGAACGGTGGTAGATCGATTTTAATCTAGACAAATATACATTCATCTACATTAGTAGATCTGATTCGGAATACAAAGATATAATTGGGGAGGATAATATTCGATAGATAGAAAAGGAAAGATACTTTGGGGTTATAATATATCTTAATGACAAGGTGAGTCAGCAAGTCCAGGTAGCAGCGCAAAAAGCAAATGCAATGTCTTTTATGATAACAAAAAACATAAACATATTAGCAGGCAAGTGATATTAAAATTGCATAAATCATTAGACCTAAATTTGAGTACTTTGTTCAGATTTTGAGTCCTTATTGAAAAGAAAGGGGATACAAACTTGCTTGGCTGGATACAAAGAAGTATAGCAACAGTTATAGTTGGATTCCTCAAATATAGTTACGAGGAAAAAAGAAAAAATAGGCGTGTGGTATCTATAACAGAAAATAAATCGAAACAATGTAATACAGATTTATAATTTAATCAAGGGAAATGATACATTAGCCTATTACAGGTTTTCAAAGGTCAGCCGGCTACAAAGCAAAACTACGCATCCCGAATTAATTAATGAAAGGTCTAGAATAGATATTATGAATATATATTTGTCTTCAGAGAGTGCTGAATTCTTGAAATGCATTGTCACGGGAAATAGAGTGAACTGGGCCGGTTAATGCTTTCAGAAATAAATTAGATGCACTAAGTTATGTTTAGATAACATTGAACATTAATTGGATGAAGCTGGTTGTAAACAGACAATGCAGCGCTTTCTAAACCAGTAAAAAGAAGTGAAGATCTGTTACGGTATTCAAATTGAAACAGTCCTCTGCAGATTGAAAAAAAACAAAAATTTCGGCAGATTACGTATTGGGCATTACAGACATGTACCAAAGTATGAGTTTGGGAAGGTACAAACAGCAAGGAAGGGAACAAGCGACACCATCTTAAATAGATTGCGGCTTAGTTCATGAAGAATTGTCTTTATTCCCAACGGTAATTGCTGATATGGTACACACCTTTATCATTACCTCTACCGACATTTTTTTGGTCTCAGAAGGTTCATCCATTTTATTAATTTTCATTTCAACTTTAAATTTCATTCCTTAGCCTGTATTGAAAATGAGGCAGCATTACTGTATTACATTCGGGGTTGATTCAGAAGAACTAGAGTCATATATATCAAGCGATTAGAAGAATGTGGGTTGAGGTGCAACAGCTGACCTCAGATAAATATTTGGTGTGTATTTATTGAAGATCTATTCTCCACATGGACATTCAATTACTTTGATTGGTTGATTGCTTAGAAGGTATACTATTCAGTGCCAAGAAAAGATAAGTTTTAGCAAACGTCTTTGATAGAATACCTTATCAAAAAGGAAGTTGAAAGCACATAGAATAAATGCGCCAAGGCGGTGAATTAGGAACAATTTTATTCTTTATATACGAGCCGTGTTCAAATGAAACCGGACCAAACTGCAAGAAGTGAACAGACGTGATAAAATTAGCAAATTTCAAAACCAAGCCATGAGAGTTATAACAGGAGGCATGAAATCAACGCCAATTGTAGAACTTGAAAAGAAGAGATTGCAGGGCCCAGCAGCAAGCGGTAAAACTCAGAAAACTGATTGACCATCCAATGCATCAGAGACTAAATAACTTTGGAAATGGGAAACTAAAGTGGAGAAACTTTGCATAAATAGCCAACGCAAAGATTAGCAAAGACCCTATGAACACCAAAACAACACCAAAACCTATCCCTATTGTACGAAAACCTACCTGGAAGCAGCATATCATTTCGGAGGTGGTAGAAAATATACCAGATATTGGAAACAAGAACAGCCAGACTGACAAAGAAAGAAGAGACATAACCCTGAGGTAAATAACGGAAAACTACCCAAGCATGGACTGGACCCATGCATACACCGACAGTTCTGTAACAAACATAACACAGAACGGAGGGGCAGGGGTATTCCTGAGCCTACCAAATGGTAGAAAAATAACACTGTCAGTAGCAACTGGAAAACTGTTAAGCAATTTCACAGCGGAATGCAGAGGCACTGAGGGCTGCAGTAGAAGCAATGCTGACAGGCGAAAGCAATGAAATCCTGTCCGTAGTAACAGCACTAAAAAGCCAGCAAAATACTGAACTTAATGATTTAAGAGCAGTACTCTGTCAACTATGCCAGAAGTCCGCACCAAAACGAGTAGTGGTACAATGGGTTCCATCACACTGTAACATCCAAGGCAACGAGGAGGCAGACAGACTGGCAAAAGAAGGTGCAAGACTACCACAACCAGATACTAGTATGACCCACGAAGAGTCAAAACGGCTTATTAGGGCCAGATACATGGCCAAATGGGAAACATAATATACTAGCTACACAAAAAATGATGCCTATTTTCAGTTGAAAAGAAGAGAGCAGGTCGTGGTCTTCAGACTCCGCACAGGCCATAACAGACTGAGGTACCACCTATTCAATAAACTGAAGATAGGGGCACTGACGAATGCACTTGTTTTACCGGGAAAATGATCGCTGAACATCTGCTGCAAAACTGCTCGACATACGAGGAAAAGAGAAAGCACATGTGGCCATCACCAGTGGCAACACTAGACAAGCTCTATGGCAGTGTCGAAAGTCTCAGGATGACCGCTGCTTCTTTCGACAAAATCCAGATTGACGTTTGACAGCGTACGAAGAAGAAGAAGAAGAAGAAGAAGAAGAAGAAGAAGAAGAAACATTTATTTCCGTTGATGAGAACCCGGGATGCCGAGAGGTCCCTACTTTTTCAGTACAGAATTTAACAATACTTTGGCGTATATCATATCCCGTTTTGAGTAAATTAATGTGATGATTTCCTTCTTGACTTTCACATCAACAAGGCCAGTTTTTGACCAATGAAATTTATCAGATATATCTGGTTGACAGGGCAAGTGAGTGCACTCATTTGGTGATCTGTAGAGTTGACCACTTATACTGGAAGAGACTCGGTATAAAAGACTGCGTTAGCTGTACCTAACGCGTTGCCTCTTCTCTAGCATTTATGAGGATAAATTATTGCTCTTCATGAAGTTGAGACCCTCTAGTCATTTTCGTGGTCTGTACACGTGTGAGTTAGTACAGCCATACTCTGCAACTGTTTCAATAGCCGTTGACTGTCTCCAGTTCAACTGTGAGGCAGCAGCTGGATTTATATATATATATATATATATATATATGCTTTTTTAAAAAAAAAAAAAAATTTTTTTGTAACCAATTAGAAAGATCCAGCGACATAAAATTGAAGAATTGTGACGTTATGGTAATTTCCAGCTACCGATGTTCAAGATGAATAAAAGTTGTAATTCCCAATAAACGTAGATACTTATACTAGCATAATGCTTCCGAACGAAAAAGGACACGTCGTGAAAGGCTTTCCACAGTATGACAATACCCATATCACCGTCTACATTGGAAAAATCATTTAAAATGCACAGCTTGTGGATGCTTTGAAAAGTATGGCACTATCTTGAATCGAATATTAAAATGACGGTATGTTACTGGATCTATGTTGCATGATGAATACATGCATTGTACAGATAAACAATCTATAGTTGATCTACTTTTCGTAGCATTCAGAAATGAACTGGCTGGACAATACAATATGTTTGACGTACAATAAACAAGGTACGTTCAGTATTCAGGACGATCCAGACACCCATTTTGTAAAAATATAGCAATCTGATATCTGATCTCATAAGAGCCAGTCAGTTAGATGAATGTTAAATAACTGAACATTATTCAATGATAAAAAGTTAAGGTAAATTGAGTAGCATTAGCTATGTTAAACACTACATTACATGTGGTATTTACTCATTTTTAAGTGAAATGTGTTTTTTTAACGTTTATAGCCCAAACCATTTTCACACCTCGGTAAATTAGAATCTGATGTGATTATGCCGTATGACAAGATACTTGTGCTACCTCACCATCGCCATTTGTAATGAATTAACAAACAATACGTTATATGACTCCTGACATAGTACCATTGTTTGCATGACACTTGTGAGCATTTTTTTTTTAGAGTAAACAAGACTTAATGTGTTGAAAGATGTGTTCATTTAATAAGCCAGCAACATCGCCAATATAAAGACATTCAAGCATTCTTGAAGAAAAACGGAATATATGAGTGTACTGTTCTGTTTATATGTTGCTAATTTTCAAATATTTCTAGTCTAGTGTGTGTTCCTGACATACAATACCCATCGAATTGTCAGTCACATCAAATCGCCAACATCAGTAATCAGCTATCACCCATTATCTTGTACATGACTGTCGGATAAACAGCATCAAAACAGTCACACCGTGTTTCGCTATCATCCACAACCCATTGACATTGTCATCAGTGATGTTCACAAGTCTATCAGATGCAGTAGCCTTCATCATAAATTAGTATTGTATTTCTTCTTTTCGGCATTTATCCTCAAGGTTTATCCCAAAGTTGTCTACCAGATAGGCATATGTATCGGATATTCAAGTTGTCTTCTTTCTGAACACTGCTGACATGTCTTAAGAAGATTTACAGCAGAAATTACCAAAAAAGGAAAACATTTCGCAGTGTCAACATCCATTGAGTGTTTGCTTGAAAAGTGCTCACCTGAACATCCTATGTAAAGGAATTGACAAACATGGTCCTGTATTTATGTGTAACCAATATGGATGTGCATTTGTTTCTGGTTATATGTTTCGGGGTAGTTACGCCCATGTCACTGCAGTCAATGCCAGATCCATATATGGTCAGTCTCTTTCAACAGAATGTCTCTCATCCCAATTTTCTTAGTTCACCACTAATCTCATTTTCAATAATGATATGCGTTTTTCTGTAGGCTCCATTTCTCCCAATCACGATTGTGGATAACAATAACTACTGACTTGACATTACACCAATACATAGTCAGAGATGACTCCAGTACTTACTTTCCGTGTCCTAGGTACTACGTTACCCATCCTTCTTCCAGTATTCAGCCACGTGGATTTCCTGTCACTGGCACTCATCATGTCATCCATGCAACAAGTGGAGGTTTGGGCAGATCATCAGATCGCCCTGGTCTTGTATTACTCCACATTCGCATGTTTCATCATCCCTGTATCTTATCTTCATCTTTTCAGATTGTTCTTGCATTGTGATACACCAGTTCGAAGTCTATTCAGTGACTTCCATGTTGCGTAGGGCAGTAGATGTCCAGATGCAGGTTCGTCCCGTAACTCCGCCAAGGAGACCTGTGTCAGCTGTTTCCAACTTTCGATGCGTCGATTTCCAGGACTAGTCTGCAGGGGCTGGGTTGACTGTAAGAAACGTCGTCTTGACTTTAGTCTTTATTGCTGCACCTAATGTCCGAACATAGAGTGTCTTGGGTCGTTTACCTGTTTCTCTCTTTTTTTATCTCTGACCCGACAGTTCTTCGTAACTCTCGTTGCGCTATGCTGATTATGGGGTATATTTTTTCAGTTGGTGTAGGTTTTAGGCATCCAGTAACTATACGGTATGTCTCATTTATTACAGTATCTATATGTTTGACATGAGTTCTTCCAGACTGCTGCATCGTACTCAGCTATAGAGAAACACAGAATGCTGATATTCTGAAGGCATCTGGCTTTGCTCCCTATGTTGTGCCACTCAGTTTTCGTATCATACTATTTCCAGCATGTGATTTCTGCTTTGTCTTCTGACAATGTGCGACATAGGACAGTGTGCGGTCCAACTTTACTCCTAAGCATTTGAAGGCAGTGCTGTGTTCTACATCCTGTACATGACATGTGACCTGCAAGTTCTGTTCACCTCTCTTTTTCTGAGATGATAGGCGCATACTTGAGTTTTGCTGGGGTTTGGTTTCAGGGGATGTTTTTGGTAATATAGAGCAAAGGAATCAAGGGCGTTTGTCAGTTTCTGTTTGACTTATTCGAAGCCCGTTCCCTGGTCAACGACTAATCTGTCACCGGAATATATGAATTTTGTCATTTCTCTATCTATAGGTTGATTGTTGGTGTATATATTATACAGTACAAGTGTCAGGACACTTCCTTGAGCCAGTCCATTTTTTTGGTTTCACCTTGACTCTAGTAACTAGGTACTTTTCTATTTAGTACACAGATGTAACTTCGAACGAAACTTTGTATTGTATTTATTTGTAAATGATCAAATTGACAGCTGCCTTAATGATTCAAAAATATTTTCTGAAGCCGTTAACACATTGATAAAACCGCGTGTATCCCCGACCAACTTCAAACTCTATGATTATGAAAAAAGTGATGAGAATTTTGGGTATATCACACGCTACATACACCAAAGAAATAAGAACCACTTGTTGAACCACTCGGAGATCTTTTCTAGATAACTTATCGCTGGGGATATTTGAGTCATTAACCTCCGTATCGATGTCTCCATGATCATTGTGGCTGTTCTTGGTGCACTTGTCAGGTAGTTTAATTGACACGACAACTGAGGATTGTCGGAACTTGGAAGCTGCACGTAAATGGTCAGTCATGCCGACAACACAGACAATAATAATGAACTGAGTGTCACTTCTCCTAGTAAAAGTGTTCTTAAACTGTAGAGGTCTAGCTACACATATACAGCGGACAGCTGCTATAAACATTTTCGTTAAAGCATTAGTCACATTTATAGAAGTCATGACACTACCACAAAATAATAAAAAAAAGCACAGGATCTATAGGCAATAGTACTAAAAATTGCAGTTCACAAGCGTAGTAAACCCCGAATATGGTAATAGTTAATGATGCAGTAACATAGGCCAGGTGAAAAACGGCCAGAGCAAAAAATGACACCATGACACCGTCAATGAGTCCAATGGCAACGAACGTTGTTATATTGATGATGCCTGATCCCACACCAATCAATGACATCACTCCGCATCCATTGTAACACGATTCTGTTGCTATGTTGTTCTCCATCTGTGTCATCAAGCTCCTGATAGTGGCAATCTGTGTTGTTATGTTTACAAACATTTTTCTTGACATTTGTGGACTTCTGCCTGTGCTCCTTCTTTTGAAATAATATAAAAAACAACATAAATATTAACATACACGTTCATACACACATTTTGTAAACTACTGATGTTATTTTATAAGACAGCCCTGCCATGCAAGCTTGTCCGCTAGGACGGTTGGGGACAACAGAAGGCTTGGATATGAACCTGAAGAAAATATGTTGATTTACCCTTGACATTCACATCAACAAGGGCAATTTATGACCAATCTAAATAAACCCAGAACGTCTAAGCAAAATTCAAATCTCAGGCTAAAGGAAAATACAGGAGAAATGAAGACCACCCCAATGGAAGCACGTACACTAATATCGGACCTCACCAATCTAAACAATCAAATCACATATAAATGTAAAACCAATGTATGCTAGACGAGAGGAAAGAGCACTAGAAACAGAGAAAAGATACTACTATTCTTGATGATAAAATACATTTTAAAAACATCCTGTTAAAAACAGGCTTACATCCTTCATTCATATGTCAAACAACCGACACACATACAATTGGGACATAATACCCAACCAACCTGCAGAAATATAAAATCTAAGCAACTATGAAGAGCCAAGCTACAACATAAACAACAACGTTAAAGGTACAAAAAACCCAGGAGTAAAAAAAAAAAAGACTAATACAGGTTGCACAAGCTAAACATCCTTGCGCAAGCTATGACTGTGGGGAAATATAATGCGAAGGAATGGACACATATTCATAGAAGGGTCTGGTCGAAACGGGCGAGGTGGCAAATTCATAATACGCAAAAACGAAATATATCAAAAGAGCTCTCCCAACCTGGAAATCGTGTACTAACGTCAGACCAGAATATGGGACGGCGTGGCCTAGTGGTTAAGTGACACGGCTCACAATCCAAAGGTGCTGGGTTCGATCCCCATCACAGCACCGACCGTTACCCAAGGGAAGCAAACCCTTATAAAATGGAGGAGGAAGCAGACCCTTACATAAATGCGTCCTGAAGTCGGATGCATTGGGTCGACAGGCGCAAAATAAAAACCACAGTGCAACGCACACCCCCTTGGGGATTTGAGAAATAAGGCGAACGCAAAAAAAAAAAAAAAAAAGACCAGAGTATATGGCCTTGCTGCAGCACTGCGAATATTGGAGATTGAAAAGCAACATCGTTTTCTTACATACTGTATACATCTAATAGCTGCAATACAGAAAACTAACAATGTCCTGCTGAAATCAGAAATCTGAGCAGAGCTGTGAACATTCAAACGTTTCTCAGCAATAGCCTTATTTCTCCTGAGAACAAGAACATCTATACCAACTAAAGATCTCACCCACAGTTGATTGTACATATGAAACAGGATCCCGCAATAATGCTCACTTTATAGTGTAATGAGATGGTTTCTAGCAGACATGTAGTTATACTGGGGAACCCAGTGTTCTCGAGCTAAGGAGATCAGAAGGAAATCGAAATGAGTAGGCTTAACGGCTGCAGCTCGGACAAAATTCTCGCTCCACAGAGAATATATCGCAACAAAGGGGACTGTGTGACAAGATGCTACTAAAGAGCTAGCAATAATCGTCACTTATTAGATAACATTACTGACCTTTATTGCTAGTTCTTTAGTATTTTAAAATACTTTCACAGTTCAAGGAGTTATTAGATACAATTACGAGCGCATGAGCTGCAGTGGTCAGCGACTCATAGCTGACTGCTAGCGTCAGGACCAGCGAACCACTGTTGCCAAGACCCTTCTACACCTCCACGCGGTGATCCGGGATAACAGGCTACAGCAGGGCAGACTGGCTAAGGAGAAGGGATCGAATAGGGAATGCTAACCCGGTACTCAAAAAACATAATTGCTGAAGTCGGATGTATTGGGCCGAAAGGTGCAAATATCGCCGTCAAGAAGTAAACTAAGACACAACGCATTCCGTTCTCTAGACTATATTCTGCTACTTAAGCCGTTTCAGGCTTTGGTAGCGGGAGATTGAGAACGAATGAAGCCAGGCCAAGCCAGATACAGTTACACGTTTTTGAAGAAATGTTTAAGTTATCAGTAGTATGCATTTAATATTACCATGGAGAGAACGAATAATAAATTATTTAACAAGATCAACATGCAATATAGAGAGAAAAGAACATTTGATAGAACGCTTGGTAAAGAGGTTCTAGTAAATTGAAAAAAGAATAACGGGTAATACAGGAGAAAGGCAAAAATGGATGACAAAGAACTGTTTCACCAATTCAAGACACTTTTTGAGATAAGAGAAATACATTATAAATTGCAAGTGAGAGTAAGGATGTAGATTGCATTCTCGTCAAGACGGGATGGACAAAGAAATTGGACAAACAAAATAAATACACAAATAAAGGTTTTTGACAATTTGACAAATGTAAAACGTTTACACGATTTTCCACAAAAAAAAAAAAAGTTTTTAACTTATTTATTGAATTATCGTAATGTCACTATTTCTGAGCAAGCATAATTTGATATCTCAAGAAAGTTGTGCATGTAGTTGGCTGCCTCACAAGTAAAAAAAAAACGTTACTATAAAACTACACAACATATGACTGGAATCAGTCCTTCCTAGCAGCTTATTAACAGAACCAAATAAAGTGCTGGATGTCTGCTTCAACAAGTACACTAACTGGCAATTTAATTTTACTTACCATAGGTCATTAGTTAAATATAATTTTTGTTTCTCCAATGGATTTAATTCCAGTTATGTTCGGCGACAAATCCTTCATAAACTGGCTATAATATTGCCAGATGGATTGTTAGGCATACCAAGGAATGCTGATCTAGGTTTTATGTCACCTGCTAAATGTTTCACAACATATGCCATGCTATATCATCTACTTCATCATGTATCATTCTGTCCAATAGGTTCTGGGTTCTCGCATCTCTCAGCAACTGTTCATCTGTAGCTGCGATCGTCCACCTTAATTTGAAGATACAATGTGGGACTCATTATTAGTAGTAGTAGTAGAAGAAGAAGTAGTAGTAATAATAGTAGTATTACTAGCAGCAGCAGAAGCAGCAGCAGAAGCAGTAGTAGCAGTAGTAGTAGTAATAGTAGTAGTAGTAGTAGTAGTAGTAGTAGCAGTAGTAGTAGTAGCAGCCATTTAAGTATTGATTGGCTATAGAGGGGTGAGACCTTGGAGTGGTAAGTCCCATCATCATTGTTTGGTTCTTTCTCTCTTGCTGTGTTGCCGTTTCACGTGTATGTGTTTCAAGAGCCACTGTGGACCCAGCCTGAGGTGGCTCTTTTGGGTCAATTTCTATTTGAATCATTCTGCAGCGTCGTCTTCCAATGATGTCTTCGCAAAAAAATTCACATAGTCTTCATGTCACGCTTACATACAACACTGAACTGCAGAAGGCCATCTGTTCTTTTCTCATCTGACAATTGGCCATAGGGGTTAGCTTTAGAGAGGCGACCATCTTCCAAGAGACGAGCATGACCAAACGATCGTAGTCTTCGCTGCATATAGAGAATGTACATGTTTTGAGGCACCAGTGCGAGAGATGCACGGTTGTATTTGTTGTAGTTAAATTGTTGTACATTTCCTGATTGTCTCTTCTTTAGTATAGCCTTCAAATTTAATTCTATATTCATCTAACCTTAGGAGAAGCAACACTATATTGTATTAAAAGTTATCCAAATGCTCAAATTGTATTCGTGAGTATATGTAACATAGATAGCTTTTAACTTATATTGGAAAGATACTAGTTTGTTGCTTTAAGTATTATAGTTGAAAATGCAATGTACTAAGCGAGCGTGCATGTTAAAAATAATGATACTAATAATAGTTGCGCATTCAAGCAAATATGGCGAATCATCGGACTCATGTTGTAATACTTTATCACATATGGATACATCCTAACACAGAAGTATGTCAGTCTGCGCGCTCATGAGTAAGTGCTTTACGTTAGATGACATCAAAGGTGAAACTTTTCAGATAGACTTTCCCAGAAACACTGTCTCATTTATTATGTCCCTGTGACGATGGTTTGCCTGTTCTGAGCCAACTGTACAACAGATGATTGGGAAATGTTTATCTGATATCAGTTCAGTTCATCCCGTGACCTCTGGAGATCATTAGGGCACCTTTCCCTACAACTTTACATTCCTGCGTCATCCTTCTGTGTCTGTGGTTTCGTTTTGTTCCTTCTCTTAGGTTGTTCCACTCCACAACTAGATGTTGTCTTCCTATTGTCGTCCTGTTTCCATATGGTCCGCAGGTTCCTCACCAATCACTCACTGCTTCCTCTCGAATTTATGTGTCCCAGTCCCCTTGTACAACTAATATGTCTTTGTTTAGTGTTTTATTTACCAGTTCTTGAAGCTCCTTTCCAGGGTGATTTCCAGTAAGTCGATCGATCTGTTTATTTTACCTAACGCTGACTAATATGTCGAATCAGTATATGTTACCTGACCCTGCCTAGCATGTCCAATCAATATATGTTGCTTGACCCTGACTAACATGTCCAATCAGTATATTTTACCTGACTCTGACGAGCAGGTCCAATGAGTATGTTGTGCTTAACCAGACGTCAGTCTTCCTCCCAAAAGACAGCTTTAATAATGCATACTAATGAAACAACATTTAAAAAAGCATAAACGGTACATTTCATGCACACGGTGGTTACACCTCTTGTACACGGTCCAACTTGCCGAAAACCTACCTGTTCTTCTACCAGATGAATGACTTTGGTCTCTGTTGATAGCTCTAACATGATCCTGTTCAATATGTGTCCTTGCCTGGTTATAACAGTACTGCTGTATAATGTGTATACTGCTGCTGATCTCTCTTTTTTGTAAATTTTTGTAAAAATCAGTCTCTTCGGTCTTCACGTATTTCTTTTATTATTGTATCTTTAATTTATTTATATGTTTTCCTGAAGCTTTTTTCCTTCATCCTTCCTTAAGCGCAACGCAGATGTGTCTTTTCTGCAGTAGTGTGTCTGGCACGCGCAGAAGGCGTCGTCTGCAGCGATGTATTGCTGTTTGACATGTCTGCTTTCTGAAGTAATTCATTGTCAGAAACATTGCCCTGTCACCAGATGCGGAGTATGCGTCTCAAAATGTTTGTGTGAAAGTGGTTCACTCTCTTTTAGTGTCTCGTGTAGACAGTCCAAGTCTCGCAAACGTATACCAGGGTTGGGAGGATATCAGTTCGGTGAACCTTGAGTTTTGTCTTGGGGCTAACCCAGCCCCGCTCCAACACTATTGTGCTCATTATACCGGAAGCTGTTCCAGTTTTCATTATTCTGCCACTTCGTCGTCCAGATTAACGGTTCGCGATAGTGTACTCCCCAGATATGTGAACATATCTTTTGGAATCTATCCATTTACTGTGATGTGTGGCTGCGTATATCTTGTACACAAAGTTGATTGGGGCATAACTTCATTAAAACAAAAAACAAGACTTAGGACCATTCAAAATATGTAATACGCAGCAGAGAACCGGCGCATGTTCTACTGCATTTGCTTCTCTGAGTTATTATTCACGACACAGTCGTCAGCAGATACAAGTTAATAAATCATTCAACTGCTACTCTGATTTTGCGCCGTCTGTGAGCATTGATTACCCTAACGACCATGCGGTATTTGAAGGGTTTGTCGGATTTATCTGTTCTAAAAGCGTCCGACACCCTGGCTGAGAACATCATGTTAAACCGAATTTTGGCGATACTGCATTATTGTTTTACATCGTTTGTCACGTCAAACGTTCTGGAGGTCTCCCAGTTTTCCAGCACACGAGCACACATTTTTCTTCATGCAGTAAAGCTATGGGTTACTTTACTTTACCCTAACACGCGCTTTTTCCTGAACAATGAAAGCAACACATATTGTTCTTGTATTCTCGTGATATTTTGCTTATTTACTTGTGGCATCATGCGCTTTACAAACTCTTTTATTTTTTAAATCTTTATGTTGAGCGAGATGTCCTATATTTGTATACGTTTTGATTGCCTGGCTTTACGAACATTTGAGAAATCAGTTTTCGTGGGTAGGATTGTATGTTCTTTTGATAAACCATTGGCGCATCGTCAGTTGTAACTATGGCAATGTGTATTTCTCCATCATTGTTATCGAGCCAGTACTCTTGTTTACATATAAATGGACCAAGGTGCTTCACTGCCGTGGAGTGCAATGTCCTTTCTTAGTTACGTCCAGCCCTGTTCAATGTCGCTGTTTCCAGACTGGATCCCTGGGAGTTTGCCGTCAAGATCATTCTGGAATGCTGCTCGCGTGGGTTCGCACTTCTACTTTTTTCAAGTTTAAACCTCTCGCTGGGTTCTTGCTCCTAGGACGTGTCTTGGGTCGGACTTGAAGGCTCAGTATGATAATAACAAATGGATTGTCGTCCATCACTTAACACCACACAGGGTCTTTGTTATTTGACGTCACTGTAATCTCTGCGTCTGTCGATGACATAATCAACAAGATGCCAGTGGTGGGATCGTGTGTCCATCCATGATATCCGGTTCCTGGTGGAAGTTGGAAGGCTGTGTTTCTGATGAGGAGCGAGTTTGTGACATGAGTCTTAAGCAGGGGCAGTTAATTGATGTTTCCTTTTCCAATGTAATGTTTACAAATGACTCCTTTCCAGGCAATGTGGTCTGCACCAACTCTGCCATTAACATGACAGAGCATGATAAATATGTTAGTCCTTGGAACAAATGCATCGATCAGCAGCTCAAGGTCCTCGTAAAATGTATGTCTAGTCGTAACTGGGCTGGTCACAGCAGGTGCGTAGACACTGATAATGGTGGCATGTTTATTCCCGCAAAATGTGAGCCACAGAGACATCAGACGATCATTGATTCATCAAACCAAGCTTAACAAATTAGAGAGAATGTTTGGTCTGATTGCGAAACAGACTTTAGCTTCGCGACGCTCCTGTTTCTTGCAACACACCAGTTCAATATGTAGCCTCACCGTCCTTTGTGAGCTGTTCCTCTTGGGCGATATCTGTTTCGCTTAGGGCAGTTATGCTGATATTGTATCTGCTCGGTTCCTTGGAGACCAGTGCAGTTCATCGCTCTGGATTTTTTACATTACCGGTGTCCATAAGTGGGAGATATTCCAGTGTAAATGGAGTGTCTGGAGACCAGACATTATCAGGACGTCCAGTGCCGAGTGCAGATGTAGTCCGTATGTTACACGAATGCACCAGTTTATCTTATCTGTTTTTGTTTTGTGCATTTCAATGCAGAGGAAATACCTAGTTTGTTACGATTTCCCTTCTGCTTTCTAGTTGCGCATCTCCTTCCTCTAGATTGTTTTGATTTTCTTGTCACATACATACATACGCACGCACGCACGCACGCACGCACACACACACACACATACACACACATACACACATACATACATGCATACGCACGTACGCACGCACACACACATACATACACACATACACACACACACACATATACACACATACACACACATACACACACACATGTACACACATACACACACACATGGACACACATACACACACATACATACACATACACACACATACACACATACACACACATACACACACATACACACACATATGCACACATACACACATACACCCACACATACACACACATACACACATACACACATACACACACATACACAAATACATACATACATACACACACATACACACATACACACATACACACATGCATACACAATACACACACACACATACACACACATACACACTCACATACATACATGCATACACTATTGTCCATCGCAAACGATGATGGCCACACCATCAGATGGCTTTGTCTGAATGATATATTTTGCTCTCCATTTCGATTATAGTGAAGGAGGGAATGCGCTGATAATCGATCCTACTTTCTTGTCCGGATTTACCTTGGATCAGTGACAAGACTATTAATCAAAATGACTGGAGGTAACTCAGAATACCGATCCACTGGTATTACCTCCCGTGAGACTATGGGTCGCTTGAAACTAGAATTCGATTGCCTACCATTAACGTTCATCACTGTGAGAGGCGAGTGGCGTAACCTCTTGAACACATAAACCCCAAAATCATACATACACAAATACATGCTTACATACATGCATACATACACATGTACATACACGCACATGCATGCATAATAATGTTTGCCTAGGCATCTAGGGCCCGTTGTGTCGATCGACCACTACCATGTCCAACTGCTGTGGCTCTTAGCCCAACCTCGTTCAGTGCCGAAGGAGAGACTGCTATCTGTCGGAGCCATGTAGAACGGGGACGGCCCCTCCCACAAATCTAGCCGGCGGGTGGGATACCGTTGTTACACATAGCAGACTTGGACATTATCTGGTGAGCCGGTACTTCCTGATCCAGTCAAACCATGTGACCAAATAGAGACAGGCGGCAGCGGACCAGATTATCCAAGAAGGAGGGAAGACTCGTCTTTGCAGACCCCTCGACATTATGGACAAATTTGAACCACGGGATACCGATGATGCTCCTCTGTTTGCGCATATGAAAAGCATCGATACATGCATACATAGATACACACATACATTCAAACATACATACATACACACATTAATTCATTCATAGGCACCTCAATTCTTTGCAGACCATGTGCGTGGAACCCTGTGCGTAACCTCTCAGGGAACAAGAATTTGGGCTGAATATAGAGACCCTGGGCTGCGAAAACTGCAGGATTCCCCTCTCGGTCTCGCTGGTGTAATCCATAGGAATGCAAAGCATGACAATTTGACCCCAGCTCAGCTGCAGGAACTGCCGGAATGAGTTCGTAATTTGAAAACCATCCACCTTAAGTGCAACCACACCGGATTTTATGTCTGGATTTACTCCCGTAGCTCTACCCTCTCACGAGGTTTCCAGAAGGCATTGGAGTCGTTGCCTGCAGATGCTAGTTACTCGAGACATCTGATGATACTCACATCTTCTTAAGACTAGCCATCATTCTCTTTGACCTGTGTGCTTAAAACTGCCTGATCAGGCAAACGAGCTTCGTCTACCCGGGTTTAGAGTCTGAGTGTACTTTCTCTTAGATTGACTGCCAACCAAGGCTAATGAGCCCAATTTGCCCGCCCAGTTTTACCGCCGGGTACTCGGTCGCGCTCCACAACATGCTCTGTATGAAAAAGGGGACGCCCCCATGAAGGTGCTGCCGGGAAAACAATAATGTAGGAGAGGCCATTGGCATGGAAACTCCTCAACGGCAAGCCGAACATTGAATCCAGCGGGGATCTCTACACCTTGAAAGGAGAGGCTATATCAGACACTTCTCTTTCCTTTAACGTTCGGGACGTCAAGCCCAGACCTTGCTACCACCCATACATACATAAATACATACATACATACATACATACATATATGCATTAATGCATACATACATGTTAAAAGCAACGTTCTGTAAATGGAATGCAACATGATGGTGATGCTGAATAAAATATAGCAAACTGAAATCGTTCAAATCATTATTAAACGCCGTGTATTATATTAATCTTTCGCTTAATTGGCTTAAAGTGAATATGTCGTCTGTGCAGCCCATACATCCGCGGTTAATGAAGTGCAGTTGATGACAATAACTACTGACTTAACATTACTTCAACAGAGACCTAAAGTTTGACACTAAAAACCAATTACTTCTATATTTAGCTCACAGCCGTAACTTATTCCGAAATTTGGTGTTGTATTTGTAGTAAATAATCAAATTTACGGCTGCGTTAACGATTTCAAAATGTTTTCGGAGGCCGTTAACCAAAAGATACGTCTTGTTGTATCTCCGACCAACTGTAAACTCTGGTTCTATGATTGAGAAAAACGTAATGAGGATTTTGGGTACATTACACACGACATACACCAAAGAAATGAGAACCACTTGTTGAACCACTCGAAGATCTTTTCCAGTTAATTTATCTTTTGCGATATTTGAATTATTAATCTCTGAGACGATGTCATTATAATCGTGATCGCTTTTCTTGTTGCCCTTATCAAGTAGTTTAATCGACACGACAACTGAGGATTGTCGGAACTTGGAAGCTGCACGTAGATGGGCTGTCATGACGACAACACAGAAAATAATAATGTATTGGGTGACAACTGGCAGAAAGATGTCCGTCACTATCCATATGCTGTTTTTAATGTGAGCTCTATTAGGAGATATCCACAAGGAAGGTCGAGATATATTGAGCAACTTGTCAAACTTGACAACCATTCCCATATTAGCCAGAATTGGAATGTAGATTGCAAAAGCCAGAACAGCGAATCCAGTCAAAAACACAGTGGCTTTCCTCCTGGTAAAAGTGTTCTTAAACTGTAGAGGTCTAGCGACACACATACAGCGGGCAACTGCTAGAAACGTTGTCGTCAAAGTATTAGTTATATTAATAGAAATCATGACATGACCGCAGAAAATTAAAGAAGCCAACGGATCTACAATAAATATAGCTATAAGTTTCAGTTCATATACGAATAAAGCGCAAAACACGGCCATTGGGAATGATGCGGCTACATAGGCCAGATCAAAAATGGATAAAACAAAAAAAGAAACTGTGACGCCGTCATTGAGTCCAATCACAGCGAACGTTTTTATATTGATGATGTTTGATACCACACCTATTATTGACAGCACTCCCCATACCATATAACAAGATTCCGTTGCTGCTATATACTGTGAATGTGTCATCAGGCCACTGAAAGTGGCGATCTGTATTGTCAGGTTTACAGCCATTTTTCTTGATTTTGATTGACCTCTTCCTGTGCTCCTCCTATTGAAATAATAAAAGCAGATATATTCAAACACTCGTTTATCAGGACACTTCATAAATGACTTAGATTTAGTAATCATAATGAGTTTTGTTTGATACGACAACCCTGCGTGCGAAGTTTGGCTGCCAGGACGGTTTGCGACAACAACAAACTTTGTATGTGAACCTCAAGAAAATGCATGCTGAAAACAGAAGTGCGTATAAACCAGCTCGTTGCTGTAAACCCCGAAACTACGTATCTCATCAAAGATATATGCGTAAAGCAATATATATGGTAGTTATTTTTGTAAATTCGTAAAGATTGTTACTCATATCATGACTATTGCGTAGGCGCAAGAGTTTCCTAGGGGCTGCCGTGAAACGTGTGGGAGTGAGTTATGATCTTGTCGTACCCACGTTCAATTTGTATGTTAATTGGCCGGTAAAAAAAAGTGATATTTATTGTGTAGCCGTCTCTTACATTTTTGATATGTCGCACATAGTGTACCTCAATACCTTGATTTCGTAGGGCATTTGTGCCTGCATTCATTCCAGTGATATTGAAGTCTTGTTCATAGTCTACGAACACTAGGCATATGGGCATACGCATTTCCCTTGTCCTTTCCATTATCTAGTAGAGAGTGGGGAGGCGATCAATGGTAGAATAGCCATTCCTGAAACATGCCTGCTTTCGTGTATGATTCTTATCAAGTTGCTACTCTATAGTCTGTTTATAATTACACTCGTAAAAAGTTTGTACAGGAATGATAGCAAACCTATTGGACGACAGTTGGCAAGGTCTTTTGTGTCTCACTTTTTATGAATTAGTTTTGTTTTGCAAGTTTTCCATTGATTAGGCATGTTACCTTCATTTAAACATTTATTAAACAGTTTCGTCAGCTCGCTTGTAAGTTTTTCTCCTCCTACACGAATAACATCTATAGTGATTCCATCCATTCCTGTGCTTTTTCCTGCTTTTAGATGCTTGATTTCATGTATCTTCTCTAACGTTATGATCTCCTGTACTGACGCATACCATGAAGTAAGCGGCCATTCATTGATTAGTGCCTTGAATGCGAAGTGGTCAATGTAGAACCTCGGACATTTTCCTTCAACTTTTGTTCTGTCCGTCAAGGTTGTACCATCCGTTTTTTTTAGATCCGTCAGAAGCATTTATGTCTGGTCGAGGTCTTTTCGACATTTAATTGTACACTGTCTTGTCTCAGCCGCTTTATTAAATTTATGTAGCCTACGTTGTTCGTAATCTTCTTAGAGCTTGTTGAATTCACACAGTTCGATTGTATTGATTATTCAATTGACTTTGATTCGTTATCTGTAGCAAGGAGTCTTAGTGTGGTATCCTTGATTCGAATGCATTTTGTTCTCGTTTGTTTTATTTTTGTCACATTTGTACGGTTATTCAGCTGGCACAGCAATTATTTTAGTTGGCAGGTTAGAGAGCCTGTACATTGTCAATCTTGTCTTTGAACGTCCTCTGCTAGTCTAGTAGAATCAAGAGTTGTATGCGCCTGGGCTATATTTTTAATAACGGGCGTCTTCAGATTTATGATTGCACGAATTGGTCTGTGGTCACTGTCAATATGCAGCCGATGCAGAACTTTAACGTTAGTAACATATTTGAGATTGTTATTTAGCACATATTCAATCTCAATCCTAGTTTCCCAGTTTAAAGAGTGCCAGGACCATCTTTTTTCCCAATGGTTTGTCGAATAACTTTTCATGATATGGAATGCAGCAAATATAGCCACGCGCATTGCGTGTGTCGTCAGAGAAATCACCGATGTATCATTCATCTGATCGTTTCCATCCCACCCTCGCATTGAAGACTCCAACAACTACTTTTGTATTCACTGGTTGACGTAGCTGATGTTCCAGAAATTCGTAGAATGTTTCGATATCGTCATCAGCATATCCGCTGTGTGGCGCATAACACCGTACGATGAGGAGATGCTTACTGTGTTCATGTACCTTCAGACGGGGTGTAGACGGAACTGATAATCTCAATGGAAAAAACATTTGGTGCATGGCGTCGGACAATAATGAAGGCAACTCCCCCAATGTGGGCGGATCATTCTCTTGCATCAATGTGGATTTCATCTCCATTGCCGTACTAAGACAAGTGCCAGTTGTGATGGGTGCGAGTTTCTGATATGCCATCGTGTTATACCTAATAGTTTTAAACTTAGCCATGAGAAGGGTTTGCTTGTGCATTTTATAACCACTTTGTAGGTTGCAGGACATGGCATGCAAGTTGTGTTTTATAAGCATGTTGGAGATCGGCGCGATCTACTTCTTGGTGCAAATCGCAGATGGTCGGCAGTCAAGATAAAGCAGACGTTATCGTGGTAAATTAGATTTGATTGTTTTGACTATTCTCAATTGGGATGATAGGGGTATTAACATATAATGAGAAATTCTCAACCCCCTCCTGTTTGCGGATGACAAAGTCATCATCAGCCACATCATCAAGGCAGCTGAACAATAAGTAAATAAGCTCAACAACGCAAACCAGCCAGTTGAGATAAAAATAATAGGCTAAATACATAATTCATGCTGAACAGTTTATGTCCCTGCGAGAAAATGCGGCTTGGAACTGATTCTGTCAAAATCGTTTATTCGTACATTTACTTGAGCTAAGAAATTACGAATTCCCATGACATCCATAAAGATATATCATAAAGGTTAGTTGCAGATTGGTGCAGCTGCAACCGCATCAAGGCAGTACTTCAACAGATGAAAAACAACAAAGCAAGAGCTCACACCTTCAACAGCCTAGCCATTCCATCCATGGTGTATGGCTACGAGGTGTGGAACCAAGCTACTCAACGATAGTATAACACTATCACTTTCACTACGAGACGACATGCGCAACACCGCCATCAGGAGTTGAACCTGCATCAATGCCGTCCCAGATACGGCGTTAACAAGAAAGTATAGGTGAGCAGACCATGTGAAATGCATGCCTGACAATAGATGGACGCGTAAAGTGACGTGATGGTTGCCCTACACCTATAATGGTCACCCAGCACGTCCACCAATGATATGAAGAGATGGCTTTCGACAAGACCTTGGTCCGGCATGGTACTTAATGACAAATGGCAGAGATGAGTTTAAACGTCATTTTGGATACCCGACATAGGGCACAAAATGCCTCCGAATGAACGCCAGTATTGCTGTATTGCACTAAAGCTCACCAGCTGATCCAGTTTTCAATTAGACAATAGGATTATTCGTACATAATTCTAATATTGGTATTTAGCTATAATCTAGTAAACAGTAACTAGGTAGTGGTACTGCTACATTTACAACATATCCTCTTTCTAGTATGACGTTACAATAATGTCATTCCACGAAGTATTTCTGAGGTGATGAGACTTCCCAGACGAATACCTCTTTTTTCGTCACCTTGCCTTCGCTGCATGTTGTTCGTGTACACATTTTCAGAAGTAGAATCATTCATTAATGTGTGCAGCAATATAGTGAAAGCAAGAGTTGCGGATGTATGTATCGAAATAAGAATAGAAAAGGAGAGATACCACTTCATTGATGTAACTTTCGCAATCAAGATGTAAACTAACGACACAATTAATTCTGTTCTGTTGACAACATCATACTGCTTGTAAAACCATTTTCAAGGTTTGGTAGCGAGAGTTTGAGAACTGACGTCGAATAAGAAGAATTGATTTGAATAACGAAAATGAATAGAATGAAACCTATGACTTGGAATATACGTTCCAGATCTGCCCACGTTTTAATTGTTTTCGTATGTGTGTCTCAAAGTGTCTTCTCCGTGTATTTTTCTGTCTGCCTCTTATTCTGTTTTTTGGAAATTCCTGAATAGAGACCGTATTAGTTATCGTATCATACCATTTTAACCTCTACATTCCGCGATGCTCTCACTTGACTGTGTGCAACACAACGCGTTGTTGAACATAGTGAGAGGCATGGCGTAATCAACGCAATTGATTCAATTGATCGAATCGCTGTACTAGGAACAACAAGCGGCGGTCAGAATAACCAGCGGAACATCAGACTGATTCGAAGTTCAAAAATGTGTACGACAGTGCTGCATTCTCTCCCTCTATCTGTTTAATATATAGGCTGAATCTTTAATGAAGAGCGTCACAAAACGATTGAAATTATGACAAGTTCGAGCCATTAACATTCGGTGGGAATGATATACTAGAGCTCAACGAAGAACGAAATCTTTACCTGAATATAATTAAAACCACAATAATGAGCACAGACAAGAAAATGACCAAATCAAAAATTATTCTAGAACAACAAGAAATGAGAAAGGTCGCACATTTTGAGTAAATCAGCTCAATTATAAGCAATAATGGAGAAGGTCTGAAGTAAATCAGGCGGAGAATCGCTATAGCAATGCAGGAGTTGAATTAAATGAGAAACGTATGTCAGAACTCTAATAAAAGGACGAACAAGAAATCATGCGAACTTGTATCTTCCGGCGGCAAAGCACAGATGTGAAACGTAGCGTACTACATTTAAGAAAACTTCAATTTCTTGAACTTAAATACTACAGAAGGATGGTAAAAATACCATGGATTGCGAAAAATAAAAGCAATGAAGATATAATAAAAGAACTAGATATCGAGGAAAATTGATTAGCTCACACTATCTTGTCTAGAAACTTAAAATATGTTGGCCACATCAAACGCATAATGACATGGAGACAACGATACTGGAGGTTGTGGTGGCTGAAAAGCGAGACAGAGGCACACCAAGGAGAAGATGGACACAAGACATCACGGCGGTCTTGGAGATGCTAGCAACAGAGGCGAGAGTTATAGCTTGAGATCTAGAGTCTTACAGATTGGCTGTTGTGAGAGCGACGTTCAGCAAATGACTTTTGGGAATGTATGTGCCTTTATCGCTGTTCTCTTTTTAATATCCATGGCGCATAGTTATACAATATAATGTACTTAAAATTAAGAATGCAGATTATTTGTATTATAACTAATTACTTTGAACTTATGTAATATATATATATATATATATATATTTGTTTGATCTGAATTGCCACACCGGTAAATGTATTATTACACATCATATCGGATTGAGTATCATAAAACAATCTGATTTGACAGTAGCCGCATTTATTCTCATAATCTGTGTATTCTCAGTCCCTGTGTGTGTGACCTCTAAGCAAGTAAATCTATTGTATTGAGCACCTTACTGCGGCCATGGTACATAATAGCCAAGCCAACGGTAAAGTGCCTATCTGGTGGAGATACAATGAAAACGAACTGCTATAGCCAGCCAGTCACAACTCATGAAATATACAGATTCACAATCGAGGAGTCGAGACATCTTACAGTCGGATATCTAGCATCCACGCCCCAAGTTTGGAGCAATAACATAATAGACCAGAAAGACGAGAAGGTAGAAGATCTTTTGATGGAAAATAAATGTATCCTAATAAATAGGACATCCAACAAACATACACATAGCTATAAATAATGTATTAAAAAAAATAGTACTCTGGGTCTCGCGATGGCAACGTACGATCTCCAACAGTTAACACCTCGAACAGTCAACAATAAACTGGGTGGGAACAACCGTGCCTCAATAACTCTATACATTTATTACATGGGACAAACACAAATAACAAATATGCACCCACAATTGAACTTCAAAAGAGCAAATGGGCACTCTTTAGGGAAAAACATAAGTCAGCGCTATCAAAAATATAACCTATGCCAAACATCTAGACAATAATATTACAATCATGATGGAATAAAACAAGCAGCAAATAAATCAATCCCCTGTAGAAAACAGAAGAAGTCCAACTAAACTTTACTGGAGACACACACTATGAAAAATACAACAAGAACTAAGCAAGGCAAAAGACACCATGGATAAAAATTGTTCAACAGAAAGCATAGATAAATACGAAACAATGAAAAACGCCATCAAAGAGCAAAAAAAAAAGGATGGGATCCAAAGAAGCTGGCATGAAAACTCTGAAATCTAATACGTGCCCTAAATGAAGGATACAGTGAGAGTCATTGGAAGACATTATTTAAGACGATCTGCAGGCCTCATACACGGTAAATGGAAGTAAACATCCTGGCTGAATGTTTCATGAAGGCGAGTCATATATTATAGACACGGGAACGGAAACTAGAAGTTAATAGGGGGATACAAGAGTACATGAATACGCATTACTCGGATCCCTGCATGAAGTCATCATTCAAAATGAGTGAGATAAATACTGCCATACAAAGAAGCACATGCAGGAAAGTTCTAGCAAAAGATGGCACTATAAAGGAAATGAATAAACACTTAATTGAACGGGAAAGAGCAAAAGTCGTCAAAATAATGTTCATCCAAGCAAATGGCAGCGGTTAGATTTCAGAACACTGACAGGAACCATTCATTATCCACATAAGAAAATAAAAAAAAAGGACAAGCGTAGTAACGAAAGCTATAATCCATCAAGTCTGCTCAACTGTCTGGGGAAAGGTCATGGAACTAATGGCAAACGCAAGACTAATAAAGAATCTTGAAAAAGTCCAGCTACTGCTCCTCACATAACGCCTTTCTGAAAAACCACAGCACAGAAGACGAACTAGTATTCCTAAACAAATCAATAGAAACTGAATTCCAGAAAATGAAAACAAGTACTTGCGGAATTGTGGATATGGCAAAAGATTGTTACAATGCATAAAGAGAAATACTCCTACTTAAAATGCTGAACATCAAAATAGACGGGTGAATGTACAGTTGGATACGAGATTTCCACCGGCACATACATCAAGAGGAAATAAGATCCATCACGGAGCAATAGAATAACTCTCCAACCAGGCGCAACTCAAGGAGAAGTACTCTACACCATGGTCTTTATCATATTCATAAATGATAAAGAATTTCAACTTTAAAAAAAAAGTATCTTGTTCTCTACAAGTTGACGACTTCCCAATGTGTTGTGCTGCAGAAAAAAACAAACTGTGCACAGTAAAATATAGAATGCGGGCAGCAGTGGGCACTATTAGAAAGTAGGTTACACGCTGGGGAGTACTTATCAATCTTTAACAAAAACAGTAACAACGTGCTTCTCATTTTCAAACCCCACAGAAGAAACGAAACTAAATCTAAAGATAGTAAAGAACTTATACAAGATAATGAGCCCATATATCTCGGAGTAAAAATGAACAAGAGATTCACATGGAGGAACTACATAATTGAGAGCAAAAATCAACCAGAGAACTATCCCTAATGAAGATGCTGGCCGGAACAGGTTAGAGTGCAAACAGTAATCTCGAACAAAATGAATGCACTGGCACAATTAGGTCAGTTCTTGAATACGATATGACAGCATGGACCATAGAATAAATAATAAACACAGGTCGCCTAAACAATATACAGAACTCAGGCGTAAGGATAATAACGATACGAATGAAGACCACACCAATCCAGACAATAAAAGCATTAACAAATATAAGACCACAGAAATCCATACAACCGAGCAGAATATACAGTAGACTAGAGAAAAGAGTGCTGATAAACAGCGAAAAGATACTACACATACCTGACCATCCCATACATGTCCAACTAAAACATTCCGTTAAAAGTAGACATACCAGCTTCATCCATTTATCATACCATCTTCATAAAAAATATGGGGACCTAATACCCAGCTAGCCTGCAGAAATAGAAATGCTATCAACTCTGAAGAGTCAAGCTACGGCATTTACAACATTGCAATATATACATCGATCACATAAATCAATGAAAAAGGTAAGAACAATGCAATGGCCAGAACTAAAAATCTTGGACAAGTGATGGTTAAGTTAGAAAAATAATTTAAAGTAATGAACACATGTGTAAATTGGGGGGGGGGGGGAAGGGGGGGGGGGGGGTTAATCGAAACAGGGAATGAGACATAGTCATATAGCACAAAAGGGGAAATGTAAAAAAGAGACTTTCCTAACTTGAAAATCGTCTACTAACTTCAGAGCAGAAAATGTGGCCTTCCTAGGAACACCGGGAAACAATTTATACAGAACAGTCATAGCCAACAACAACAGTTATCTTTATAGACTGCAGATAATAGACGTAATGCAGAAAACGAACCCTACTATCTGAAATCAGAGTAGAACTAGATACAAATTTAAAAGATCCTTAACAAAAGCCCTCCAATTGCTGCACTGCCATTGCTAAGTCACAGGAAACGAGAGAGCCGACACCCTATCAAAAAAATAATGCAGTTTATACGTCGTATATCAAACAGAGAGATTAAGAACAACGCCAGAAATCAGTAATCAATGGCGAGAAGACATGAACATAAGCACTAGACTAGACCCAATTCATTAGCTCAATAGAAACCAACAAACTACCTTATTTCGCCGAAGCTCTGGTCACTGTAAACCACTAATACATCTATACTGACTAAAGATTTCACACACAGATGAGTGCCTATGTGGAACAGGGCCATAATCCTGAACACATTCTACAAGAATGCACACTTTAAAGTAGAATGAGATGCCAGACCTGGCCAGAGGGTGGAGAACTGAGCCAAAAGTTATGAGGCAACCGCTCCAACTTGATGAAGACTACATCATTATATCAACTGGTCTGTAGATGGATCATGGAAATTGATCATGAACGCAAACAAAAAGAAATAGAAAAAGAAATAGTAGAAGAAGAACAAAAAGAAAAATACTCCGAGCATCAATTTGTGTTGTAACATTTCATTGCATGATATGCATGGTTGATATTGTTGTCTACAAAATACAGCCAGTAAAGACAAGAACGTTAAATGGTGAATTACAAATGTCATATCTTCACATTGACTACATATCCTTATTAAAGAACTCAGATAAATGTTTCTATTATCTAATAGCTATATCTATTAGCTAATTTGTCCATGTAATTTGTATACTATATATGTTAAATTTTCGATGTCTACTTGGATTGCATCTGCTGAAATACTTTCTGGGTCAGTGGCAGACATTACGATATTTCAGGCGGAGTTTGTCTTTATTTATTTATTATGTGTTTCTTGTAGCGGAATTACATGTTGTTTCTTCTGATTTAATATGCGATGAAGCTGGTCATGCTGGGAAATTTTAAAGTTCTTTGACTGTTATGTTATTATCTTCATCTCCCTTTTTGCGGTTCTAATAGAATGACATTCATTTTCTTTATAACAGTTAGTTATTTATTTGCTATGTAATATTTGTTTCGCTGTGTTCTTTGATTTGTCTTATTGGTGCAACTTCATATGTCCTTCTTGTCATCTCATTAATATTTTGTGGAATGTCCATTCTGACAGCTCTTTCTTACATTTGTGTTGGATTCATGTTACTGTCATGTATCTGTGTTATTACATAAGTGGTAATCAACGTTTTGTGTTGAAGCTCCATGTTCCCATGAACTGCTACACACATCTTGTGTTAACGTTCCATTTTCACCTGAACTTCGCCACACGTTTTGTAACAAACATCGTTTTATGTTGCCAGAGTTATGCTGCTTCCTCCATTTGTACAAATTGCTGGAACACATTTTACTTACTGACTTGTGTAAGTTTGTTTTTACTTATTTTATATTCTGACTTGTGTTAGTTTAAAAAAAAAAAGTTTTTTGAGAAATGCTACATTGAACTGTTGTAGATAGATTTCAAGTGTGTTATTTATTTAACTAGTAGATATCGGTGTCCCCATGTCTGCTTCTTTACATACTTTGACATCGTCTAATGATGATCTGAAATTCTTGTTTATACATATACGCAATCCAGCTTTCTGTGGTGTGGTCTGGTAAAATCAATGTTTTGTTTTGAATTCTTTTGTGTGCCGTCTTGTTGACACCAGTAACCACGTAATTTAAGGCATAGGAGTCCAACAGTAATTCATAATTTCCATGCCTAGTCCCTATTATATGTTTGCCCATGTTGTGTTAAAAACTGGTATTATCATTCCTCGACACAAAATGTAAGTCCCACATACGTATCGGATTGTTCTTCTTAATCAGAATGTTAGCTGCATCCGCAAAGTACACATTTACAACAGATCAGAAGCACTGATGTACAATTTAGTGTAAAGTACACCAGCTGTATCATTTGACTTTAGGATACCGCACATTCTACACTATGTAATAGTACACCTCTAGCGCGAGACCCCGAACTAGAAATATACACGATGACATTGACCTGAATTTACAATTCAATCGACAAATAGCTCGTAACTCAGAACATATTATCATGACTGCCACACAATGTGAATTTCTTGTTTAGTATGATTAATTCACGCTGTTATCGTGCTAACATTCTGGTAATTTCAGAAATTGCGGTTGCAAAACGGTGATTTAACATCATTGTGTTTGTATGTGTGTGTGTGTGTATGTGTGAGTGTGTGCAGGGAGGACACGACATTCAATATTTTGTAACAATCACAAATATACAAAACAGGACCAATTTATACGACCACTTTAAATGGGGTTACTTTCTTATTAAATTCATGGCGCAAAGTATTACATTATAGTTTGAACTGATTTCTTGTTACCTTGTTAGTAGGATTAAAATTGGAAAATAAATAACAAAGTTTCCCTTCATCATCGTTAATATTCATCTAGTAATATTAAACATAAAATCTGTGTATATATATACATATATATATATATATATATATATATATATATATATATATATATATATATATATATATATATAGAGAGAGAGAGAGAGAGAGCGAGTGAGAGAAAGAGAGAGAGAGAGAGAGAGAGAAAGAAAGAAAGCCGGCAATGTGAAGAATTAGAAAAGTAATATTTCAGTATTTTATAAATAAATAATTTCGAATTGCCGGTATGGATGTTACACTCATTAGGACGTTATTTGTATATTTTACGAGAAGTATTATATCGTATCACCTACATCATCATATATCCTTTGGAACATAGTTCTACAATGGCACATCCCCAGAAATATGTATTTTCGGTTTTGTTTTAAACCATATCTTCCAAAGGATTATGGTCTTTTGACACTCTCACCAACTGCTCGCCTCTAGCTGCCATCGTTCTCCCCAATGCTGTGTTACCACATATGACCTAGTCCAGAGTAGTTTTTTTTAGTAGTAAGAGTAGTAAGCGTAGTAGTAACCCCTTTCAGTCATGACTGACTATAGAAATTGTGAAATCAGTAGTGGAAAAGCAACAATTAAAATGATAAAGCAAAGGCAAAAATGGGAAAATCAACACATTAACAAACTAAAATGTTTTGTTTTGCAAATGTGAGAAGCATAGTAAAGAACAGAGACTAATTAGAACTGTATTTAGATGAATAAAAAAACGGATATAATAGGGTGTTTATGTTTACTTAATTCCTTGCTATAAGATCCCAAGGATCTGATGCTCACTTGAGCCTAACTGTTAGATAGACGTTGCATCCTCTTCATCTCACTCGGGACAAGTCCATACGCGCTTAGATCTCATTATCAGTATGTCTGCCATCACGTGATGACTGACCATTCCGATCCTGCGCTGGTTAACCAGGCGTCTTTGGGTCACCGTGTGGTGTTTTTTCCTCGCCGCCCCTCGTTTCACACACAACTCAACCAGTTTCGTCAAGGACGTAGATTCTCTATACAATTTCGAATTTACCTTCTAGCCAGTTTCACTTACGGCGTTTAGGATATCGTCTCGGTCCATTGATCTCTCCCGCCTCCCCCCCCCCCCCCCTCACTATAGCTGTACTCCCCAACATATCAGCTCTCTTGTTCCACTCGACACCACCATGTCCCGAAACGAGTAAAAAGGTGACTCTCTGCAACCTTGACCGCGCTACCGATTCCAACCACTGGCGCCGCATGCAACCTGTTTCCACCTTCCTGAGCATCCTCATTGAATCACTGAGGAAGTACACATGTGATCTACTTATTTTTTTCAAGCCAAACCATCGCATTTGTAACAGGCATGATCTCTATGGTCAGACTTGTGGTCACCGCAAATGTCCCAGACTCCTCCTTGATCGGTTTCCCACCCCTCTGAACGGTGAAGGTCCATGCGCTTATCAACCCACCGATGACGAATCCATCTGTGTAGATAATGATATCATCATCGTGGACGTTCCATTGATCTTCTTCTTCTTCTGCGTACGCAGTCAGACAGTAACCATTATTTTTTCGAAAAAAGCGGCGGTCATCCTGAGGCTGTCGCCACTGCCATAGAGCTTGTCTTGCAGTTCCACTGGTGATGGCCACATCTGCTCTCTCTGATCCTCGTATGTCGGGCAGTTCTGCAGCAGATGTTCAGCGGTCATTTTACCAGTACCGCACGGGCATTCGTCGGTACACCCTATCTTCAATTTGTTGAAAAGGTGGTACCTCAGTCTATTGTGGCCAGTGCGAAGTCTGAATACAACGACCTGCTCTCTTCGGTTCAACTGGTAATAGGCATCGTTTTTGGTGTAACCAGTATGTTCGGTTTCCCATTTGGTCATGTATCTGGCTTTGATAAGCCGTTTTGACTCTTCGTACGTCATACTAGTATCTGTTTGTGGTAGTCTTGCACCTTCTATTGCCAGTCTGTCTGCCTCCTCGTTGCCTTGGATGTTGCAGTGTGATGGGACCCACTGTACCACTACCCTTTTTGGTGCGGCCTGCTGGCACAGTTTGCAGAGTGCTGCTCTTAAGTCATTAAGCTCAGTGTTTTTCTGGCTTTTTAGCGCTGTGACTACGGCGAGAGCATCTGTAAGCAGGACTATATGGCTTTCCTTTTTACTGTGTGTCACCATTTCTCCCACTGCCGCCCTCAGTGCCTCTGCCTCCGCTCTGAAATTGCTTATATACTTACCAGTAGCGAATGACAGTGTTATTTTTCTGCCATTTGGTAGGTTCAGGAATGCTCCTGCCCCTCCGTTCTGTGTAGTGTGTTCCATTGATCAAAACGTTAAACTCCGACACCACATCAACCGGATTCAGCTGAACACAGGCTCTGTCAAGTGGGAAAATCACACGGAAAATATGCAGAAAATTCTCAGGTAATTTCATCCATTCTTCACCATGCGTTATGTCTCCAAACACACATACCCTTTGCACAACCGCCTCTGCCTGACCCATCAACGATTGTCTCTTACAAGTCTCGTGCCTTTCGTCTTCCGTAACATATCACGCTCACTTCTGACATCTCCATCACGCCTGTCCACTTTCTCGACATCATTGTCTTTATCTGCCCTGCAGGCTTCTCCACCACTGTCTCTATCTGATCTCCAGGCCTCTCCACCACTGTCTACTACAAACCCACCGATGCCCACAACTACCTCCTTTCCACTTCCTCCCATCCCTAATCCTGCCGTGATTCGATTCCTTTGTCCCAACTCTTCCGCCTTCGACGCCTCTGTCAGGATGTCGACGACTTCCTTTTCAGGATCCATGAGATGCTTGGCTTCTTCCTCGAGCGACTCTACCCTGAGATCTATATCTCTCCACCCTCTAGCGGGTTCTCCGTATCTCCCGTCACGACTTCCTCACTCTCACTCACAGCCTTCCGTATGCAAATATGAAACGTGTTCTCACATATCAACCTCATTGCGCCTCTGTCCGTGATGTCTTATTCCGCCATCTCCATATTTTTAACTCTGATCCTGCCACTCGTAAAGTTGTTCCTGATCCTCCCCTTGTCGCCTACAAATGGGATATAAACCTGAGGAACTTGTTGGTAAGTAGTCGCCTACACACTAGCTCTCATAGCCTTCCTGGCACCAGGACGTACTCAAATACAGGTGGCTGTGTTATCTGCCCTGACGTAATGCTTTCTCGGTCCATATTACCTACCCCAATTCAGAGTTCTTCATCAAAGATAGATTCACATGTAATCTCTGTAACCTCTTATATTCTATCATCTGCTGGCTGTGGGTTTTTGTTAACGTGTAGAGCCAAAACCTATATTCACACCTGGGTAGACTAGGATCTGATTTGGTTATCCTGTATGACAGGCTAATTCTGCTACCTCACCATCGCCATGTATAATGCCTTGGAAAACAATAAGTTGAATTATTCAGTCCATAGTCCCATTGTTTGTCGGACACCCTTTTTCTGAGCGTTTCATGATTTTGAAATATGTGACCATTTAATGAATCAGCAACATTGCCTATTTAAAGACATTTCGCATTTTTGTAGAATAACGGAAGATTGGAGTGCAGTGTCATGTATGTGTTGTGGTAATTTACATATATTGTTAGTCTAGTGTGTGTTCGTCACACACAATAACATGAGAACTGCAGTCACATCAAAACGCCATCATCAGTATACAACTATCACCCAGGATCTTGTACATGACTGTTGGATTAGAAGCGTCAAAACAGTCACAACATGTTTCACTATCATCAAAACCATTAACATTGTCATCATTGATGTTCACATCCATCAGATGCAGTGGCCATCATCATAATATAGTATTGTATTTCTTCTCTTTGGCATTTATCCTCTTGGCAAATCCCAAATTCATTGCAGTTGAACAATTTAGCAGATATATATATATATATATATATATATATATATATATATATATATATATATATATATATATATATATATATATATATATATATTCAAGTAGAAAATCTAACGTATTTACTTCTGAATAATAATAACAGGTCGTAGGAAGATTTACAACAAAAATTACCAAGAAAAGAGAACATGTAATCGCAAAACCAGTGTCAACGTCCATTGAGTGTTTGCTTGAAAGGTGCTTACCTGCACATCCTATGTAAAGGAATTGACAAACATGGTCCTGTATTTATGTGCAGCCAATATGGATGTGCATTTGTTTCTGGTTATATGTTTCTGGGTATTTGAGCCCATGTCACTGCAGTCAATGCCAGATCCATATATGTTCAGTCTCTTTCAGCAGACTGTCTCTCATCCCACTTTTTTTAGTTTCATCCCTAATCTCATTTTCAATAAGGATATGTATTTTTCTGTAGGCTTCACTTCTCCCAATCACGATTGCGGATAACAATAACTACTGACTTCAAATTACGTCAGCACATAGTCAGAGATGACTAGTAACTAGTATCTAGTAACCAGATACTGTAATATTTAGTACACATATGTAACTTCGAACGAAACTTGGCATTGCAAGTAAATGATCAAATGGACAGCTGCGTTAATGATTGCAAAATATATTGATAATTTGGGGTACATCACACGTTACATACACTAAAGAAATAAGAACCACTTGTTGAACCATTCGGAGATCTTTTCTGAACTGAGTAGCAACTGGCAAAACATGTCCATCACCATCGATATGTTCCTTTTTATGTCAGCTCAATTAGGAGATATCCACAAGGTAGGTCGAGAGATATTGAGCAACTTGTCAAGCTTGACGGCTATCCCCATATCAGCCAGGATTGAAGTGCAGACAGCAAACGTCAGAACGGCTAACTCAGTCAGAAACAGAGTAGCTCTTCTCCTAGTAAAAGTGTTCTTAAACTGTAGAGGTCTAGCTACACACATACAGCGGACAACTGCTATGAACATTGTTGTCAAATCATTAGTCACATTTATAGAAATCATGACACTACAGCCAAATAATTAAAAAAAAGCACCGGATTTATAGGTACTAATGCTAAAAATTGCAGTTCACATGCGAATAAAGCCCCGAAGATGGAACTAGTTAATGATACGATCACATCAGCCAGGTAAAAAACGGTTGATACAAACAAATGTTTGTATATCGATGATGTTTGATCCCACGCCACTCAATGCCATCACTCCGCATCCAATGTAACAAGATTCTGTTGCTATGATGAACTGTGTCAGTGTCATCAAGCCACTGATAGTGGCGATCTGTCTTGTTAAGATTATACACGTTTTGGTTGATCGTGCTGGACTGCTACCTGTGTTCCTCCTTTGGAAATAATATTAAAAAACATGCCTATTAAGATACACATTCATACAGAAACATTGCGGATTCCGTGGCAATGTGGTTAAGCCGTCGGCCTCGTGATCAGGTGGTGTGGGTTCGACTCCGAACTCCGCCGTCTTTTTCACGGGTGCTTCATGCGGAGTCCTCTGCATCCTCGTAGTCGCCCCCTATTTGTCTTGTCCTTGACTTGCCACTGGGGTCGGGCTTGAGAGAGTGATGATAAAAAGTAGCGCTAGCAAAATTAATTATTCCATTATCGTCTACGATAGACGGATGCCTTTGCCTTTGCTTTGCCATACACAAACATTATACATTACTTTTATTATTGGATAAGGAAGCCCTGTCATGCGTGTTCTGCCGCCAGGACCGTTGGAGATAATGAAAGGCTTGATCATGAACCTGTCGAAAATCCATGTTGAAAAAGGAAGAGTTAGACCGATAAACTGAGTATGAAAGAGATCTTTACTGCAAACCACGATACTACGTTTCTCATTCAATAAACATTTGATATCAATATCAATGGCAGTTATTATTGTAAATTGGTAAAGAGTGCCAGCTGGTACAGTTGTCAATAAAACAAAAGAAATATTCGTCCACATTTCTAATGTTGGTATTTAGCTATAATCTAGTAAACAGCAACTAGACAGTGGTACAGCTTGACTTACAGTAGATCCTTTTTCTGGGATGGAGGGGCAAAAGTAGAAAGTGACGAAATATTTCTGAGATAAGTAAACTAGGCGCCCCGCTATATGTTATTGATGTTCACATTTTCAGATGTGGAGTCATTCAAATAATTATTTAGCAATATAGACCAAGTAGGAATTGCAGATTAATATATCGAAATAAGAATAGAACAAGAGAAATCACATTTCATTGGGTTGAAGAATGTATAGAAATGAAGTGAGAATCCTTTTCTGAACTACGTTTTCCAGTTCAGCCAAAGTGTTCATGTTTTCCCAGTATGTTTGCCTCGAGCACTCTTCCCCGTGTGCATTTCAGTCTGCTTCTACTTCTGTTAACTTGAACATTCCAGAACTGTCTTGTAATATTATTGGCTGGTTTCCTTAATACGTGTCCAATCAAATGACGTGTTACGTCATAATCCACTGCTATATGTCTGGATTTATAAAAGAGGTTCAGAATAGTTATTGTATTATGCCATTGCAAACCTCTATATTTTATATTCTTCCCTCATTGGTGGACGTGCCTTTATGGTTGTTCTTATTCATTGTTCTCCATGTTCCAAAGTCATACCTTAGAGCTGACTTCTATTTTAGATGAAGATTGTTTGTATTCTGATTAATTTATTTTGATTTATTTAAGTTAAAAATAGAAAGACGTCTACTCGATCTATTTCGTTTCTCAGGAAAATGTATGACTCCCCACCATGTCGGAGTGCGTCTTAATCACAATCTCATTTGACCGTTTGCACATTTATTTTCATAATGTTGACATTATTAGCCTCAGTTTATGTGAAGTCTTAAGTTGATTTATTTTATTCATCATCGTATCACGGTCACGATATACGAGCATAATAACAGAGCCAATAGTAAATTCTCTTCCCGGTGGAGACGCAACTGTAATATACCGCCTCCATCATCTCTAAAACTACACGAAGTCGAAATCGAAGAGTTGAGACACCTTATAGTGAGATATCTTAACAAGCACTTCCCAGGTTGAGACACCTTATAGTGAGATATCTTAACAAACACTTCCCAGGTTGAGGCTAAAGCACAATGGACTAGATGCGTCCTATAGTGGGAGAACAGCCACTCCCCACTCTAGGGATATGACACTTTGAACCAAGTAGGCGAGGAGGCAGAATATTGAGTGGAAAGAAATCCATTTTAATAAATAGACCAGACAATAAACAGACATATTACTCTAAAAGAGGGAAATAAAGATGGGTATCCCTGACCTCATAATGACAACGGACTGACCAACGGTTAACCAAAACAAAAGTGAACAGCCAACTGGGTGAGAGCGGCCATATATCATAAACTTTAGAAATATATAACATGCAACAAACAGACATAGAATATATGCCTCCAAGCTTGAAATACAGTAGAGCAAACCAGACCCTCTTTAGAGAAAATGTAACAAAATATTCCATGAGAAAAATCTAGACACTAATGTTACCATCAAGGCGGAATCAACCAGACAGAAATAACATAAATCACTTGTGAAAAACGAAAAAATCACAGCTATAAAGTCTAGTGAAGCAATGCACTAAGAACAATCCACAAAGAACTATACGAGGCAAGACACCTTGGAAAAACATTCTTATATAGAAAATATAAGAAATCAAAAGAATTGAAAAAAAAGATTCATCAAGCTAAAGAAGGATGAGATCCAAATAGACGGGCATAAATATACTGATTACCTCAATATAAACATGGAAACAAGTAAACTCTTGAATCTAACAAGATCCTAAATGAAGAAACAAATGGAGCATGGGTGGACAGTAGTTACGAAAAACGAGAAGCCATCTTGCGGTGTTTTGGCATCAACAATCTTGACTGCATTTTTCGTAGATGAGAGTTCTCGATCATTGGCACCAAATCGCAAACTAGACGTTAAACATACGACAAAAGAGAACCTGAAGACGTAGAATGCGGATCCCAGCATGAAGTAATCATTGAAAATGAGTGAGATAAGTACCGCCATACAGAAAATCCCAAGCCGCAGAAAAATGTGGCTTTAAGAACAAAATGATTAAAAACTTAATTTAAAAGGTAAGAACAAAACTCGTGAACCAATAATGAAGCCCCCGTAATATACCAGAGCAGCTACTGAACGAAATCATTATCCACTTTAAAAGCTCAAAAAAAGGCGAGAGAAGAAGGCAAGCTATATGCTCACAAGTCTGCTCAGCTGTGTAGGTAAAGTCATGGAAAAAATCATAAACGCAAACTAATGAAGGATCTGCAGAAAAAAACAAAACAACTTCTTCTCAATTCACAGTCAGCATTCAGAAAAAAAAAACACAGCACAAACGACCGTCATGTCTACATTCCTCACAACATAGAAAATGCATTCCAAGAAAAGAGGAGAAAGTACTGCCGCTAACTACTTCTGCCGAACAAGATTCTCTTGCCTCCATTACAAAAAGTCACGTCACGTCGCTCAAATTCGGAAGGATGGGAAGTAAAGTACAAAGTTCCCTCGATTTGGAGTGCTTTATTCGCAGTAGCATGATGCCTGACGAGCCGCACTGTGTAAAGAGACCTTCGTAGCTGCCTATCGTCAACAATAACGAATCTTGATAAGAGACAGTCCTAGACAGATGACGATTATCCTCCAATTGTTAAACTCATGAACTAATTGCACCAAGAGAATATACGTACGATGGGTATGATGACGTCACTTCTGGTGTGTGTGTGTGTGTGTGTGTGTGTGTATATATATATATATATATATATATATATATATATATATATATATATATATCACACGCAAACTGTCAAGTTTGCAAAATGTCATTATCCTTCGACTCATAGTTTCCTCAGCAGACCGTTGAAAACATGGCGGGTGTGATACCGATCTATCCAGAGTTGATCAGTAAGAGATGATTCGGTTTCAAACAGCTGAAGGATGTCGACCAGTTGACATTCATCGTAGTAAGCAGGCAATGTATGGGGAACCGAATTGCTGCATACATATTGGCGATATCATCTTCTGACGCAACACTATGCGCTTGACCTGGTCTCAGAAGATCTTTCGTTAAACTCACGTCCTTCTTTAAACATCGTTGTCCAGTTCTCTGCTGTCATTGACACACTTTTGTCACCATACATTTGAAGCAATTAGGGCAGGTTTCGTTTGAACCCGTCTCATATATCATGCAGCCTGCAACGTTAATGTGGACTACATCAACACAACTATGTAATAGCAAAATTCTAAAACATCAGTTATCAAAGTTAATGTGGACTACATCAACACAACTATGTAATAGCACATTTCTAAAACATCAGTTATGGCGTCATCGGTCTATCGAAAACTCGAGCTCATTTCGATTCGCATTACAAATGGTGCGACAATGGCGACGAAATCCAAATCGGTGTAAAGGAGGGCTAATATGTAAGGGAGGGCCAATATGTAAGGGAGAGCCAATATGTAAGGGAGGGTCAATATGTAAGGAAGGGTCAATATGTAAGGAATGATCAATACGTAAGGGAGGGTCAATATGTATGGACGGGTCAATATGTAAGGCAGGGTCAATATGTAAGGAAGGGTCAATATGTTAGGAATGCCAATATGTAAGGAAGGGTCAATATGTAAGGGAGGGTCAATCTGTAAGAAAGGGTAAATATGTAAGGAATGGTCATCTGGGGTAGGTCTCTCGCCGCCGCGATTGACTCTCATCCAGTATTCGTACAGCGATCTCAGTCCCGCCAGACGGAGCGATAGCGCGGGCTTGCCGAAAACGCATCTCCCGCCTCTCCCCGGCCATGTAGCGTGATGAAATTTGTGATGTCGTACCGATTGCAGCGGTGCGTTACTGTGGCCCGTATCAAGAAACTTTCACAGTCAGTGGTGCTTTTCGAAGGCTTATAGCAGACCTCGACAGTTCGTCTCGCTGGTGGTCAGACTCTCGAAAAGAGCTTGTGAACGGCAAATGGAAAGCAGGAATCCTGCCTAGAGGCCCTGTCCTCGCCCGACCAACCCTCGGGAGAAGGACAGGACGGCAGACAAAAATCGTCTCCTGTCCCTGTGAAATTCATCGCCGGGGCCATTGGGATCGGTTCTGCACAGAGCGCTGCCATCCCTCCCCGAGCGAGTCCAGTCGGTCGGTCGTCTGGTGTGTGTACGGGCCCCTGTCAGGCGGTCCTAGGTCAACGGAGTGATGGACGGAAGCCTTGTGAGGCTTTTTACACATCCGTCCTCCACATCCATCCGACCGGTGTGTGTGTGGTTCGTACGTCTCCGACATATATCTGGTTGATCCTGCCAGTAGTCATATGCTTGTCTCAAAGATTAAGCCATGCATATCTAAGTTCACACTGTCTCACGGTGAAACCGCGAATGGCTCATTAAATCAGTCGAGGTTCCTTAGATGACACGATCCTACTTGGATAACTGTGGCAATTCTAGAGCTAATACATGCTTACCAAGCTCCGACCCTCGCGAAAAGAGCGCTTTTATTAGTTCAAAACCAATCGTCGTTTCCCCTCGCGGGGTTGCGGCGTCCCCACTGGTGACTCTGGATAACTTTGTGCTGATCGCATGGCCTCATGTGCCGACAACGCATCTTTCAAATATCTGCCCTATCAAATGTCAATGGTACGTGACATGCCTACCATGTTTGTAACGGGTAACGGGGAATCAGGGTTCGATTCCGGAGAGGGAGCATGAGAAACGGCTACCACATCCAAGGAAGGCAGCAGGCGCGCAACTTACCCACTCCAGGCACGGGGAGGTAGTGACGAAAAATAACAATACGGGACTCTTTCGAGGCCCCGTAATTGGAATGAGTACACTTTAAACCCTTTAACGAGGATCTATTGGAGGGCAAGTCTGGTGCCAGCAGCCGCAGTAATTCCAGCTCCAATAGCGTATTTTAAAGTTGTTGCAGTTAAAAAGCTCGTAGTTGGATCTCAGGTGCAGGCGGGTGGTCCCGCTCGCCCCGGTTCACTGCCCGTTGTTTCCTGCCTAACGTCTGCCGGCTCCCTCCAGCGGGTGCTCTTCGCTAAGCGTCCCGGGTGGCCGGCGCGTTTACTTTGAAAAATTAGAGTGTTCAAAGCAGGGCTCGGCTGCCTGAATAATGGTGCATGGAATAATGGTTCTATTTTGTTGGTTTTCGGAACTGGAGGTAATGATTAACAGGGACAAACGGGGACATTCGTATTGCGGCGTTAGAGGTGAAATTCTTGGATCGCCGCAAGACGATCTACTGCGAAAGCATTTGTCAAGAATGTTTTCATTAATCAAGAACGAAAGTCAGAGGCGCGAAGACGATCAGATACCGTCGTAGTTCTGACTAGCGATCCGCAGGAGTTGCTTCGATGACTCTGCGGGCAGCTTCCGGGAAACCAAAGTGTTTGAGTTTAGGGGGAAGTATGGTTGCAAAGCTGAAATTTAAAGGAATTGACGGAAGAGCACCACCAGGAATGGAGCCTGCGGCTTAATTGGACTCAACAAGCACACACTGTAAAATGACTGACAGATTAAGAGCACTTTCGTTGGGTCTAATAGGGAACGTGTGCTGGTATTAGACCCACGGAAGACAGGTCAGTTTTTACCCTCTTAATGAAAGAGCGTCTGCTACGGAAATCCTGTTTAACTTTACAGAAATTGCAGGTTCCAGACACTTGGTCATTGACTGACTAAAAAGCCCTCTATTGATTCGTTGGGTCTAATAGCGAACGGGTGCTGGTATTAGACCCTCGGAAGACATGTCAGTTTTACCCTACTAATGACATGTCTTTGCTACGGTAATACTGCTCAATTCGAAAGGAGCCGCAGCCATCTGGTTCACGTACTAGGCTGATAAGCCAATGGCGCGAGGCTACCATGTGAGGGATTACGGCCGAACGCCTCTAAGCCGGAATCCCGGCCATGAGATATGTCCGCACATCAGGCGAAAAACATCTCCGCGCCATGACCAGCCTTGTCCCCTGGTCAAATGCACTCCTTCGAGAGGAATCGCAGGTCGCTGACATTTGGTCCACGTGCTTGGCTGATAAGCCAATGGCGCGAAGCTACCATCTGAGGGACTACGGCCGAACGCCTCTAAGCCAGAATCCCGCACTAAATCTCAGCACCGCTGTGATGGGAGGCAACGATATGGCTGGGACCTGGGGCTCGCGTCTCAGCCAGGCCCGGTCGAGCCGCAGAAATGCACCTGGTTAAATGCACTCCTGCCTTACTCTTTACCTCTGTCTGCTATCAGTCATCCCAATTAACGCAGAAGAGATGCAGTCCAGCGGACATTACACACCCTGCCCTTTTGTGACAATCTCCCAGGTAGCGGGGAATTCCAGGCGTGCCATCACTGCAGATGAGCCGAGAAAATAAAGGGAGCAAAGAGATACCTCACTCACATGCATATGCTACGTTTCTGGCAGGACGTGACGATCCTGAGACACAGTCACACTGGATTGCCTCTCTTCCGGGATAGTACAAACTAGTACATAGTCCATCATATCATATCATTGCCAAACTCTATAGACACGAGTGGGGAAGACTCGATAGTCCTGTAAGACAACTTCCCAAAGAGAGACAACTCTGACCAAAAACAACTGCTGCTTTGCAGTTAGGCTGGGGCAGCCAAAGGCTAAGAAGGGCATCCCTACAGAAACGCCTGTTGAAATCGGATGCACTGAGCCACAGGCTTAACAAAATAAAACAGTGCAACGTACGTATATCGGTGTAAACAGCGTACGATGAAGAAGAAGAAGAAGAAGTAAGGAATGGTCAATATGTAAGGAATGGTCAATATGTAAGGAAGGGTCAATATATAAGGAATGGTCAATATGTAAGGAAGGGTCAATATGTAAGGGATGGTCAATATGTAAGAAATGGTCAATATGTAAGGAATGGTCAATATGTAAGTAAGGGGCAATATATAAGGAAGTGTCAATACGTAAGAAAGGGTCAATATGTAAGGGAGGGTCAATATGTCAGAAATGGTCAATATGTAAGGAAGGGTCAACATGTAAGGAAGGCCAATATGTAAGGATGGGTCAATATGTGATACAGGGCTAATATTTAAGGGAGGGACAATATGTAAGGAAGGGTCAATACCATATTGAACGTGTCTGTTCCGTCATTGCTAGACAGCATGTCAAAAACGTCGTATCAGTAAAAATAGTCTCCTCACGGCATGCAACATTGTCATACATGTTCAAGGTCAGAAGAAGTTGCTTCTCGTCATTCAGTGTTACGCACCCCCCCCCCCCCCCCCCGGCCTCCCACAAATAATGGTTAGGATGACGATGATGTCAAATCGTTCCATTAGGACATTGGACATGTACTACGCCTACCTGCCTATATAACGAGGAAAGTTTATCTCGATGACTGCAGTGCCAGAACGAGCACTAGCTGGGAGATAAATGTTCGGGGTGTACGTCTAGCCGTTTTCGCTAGACTGATGGAGAGGCCACGGGAACTGCGCTTCATCGTATGTCTTATGTTTATCAATGGCGAGAAAGTCTTTAATAATATGGAGACCAATGTTGTGATAACTTCTCTCAGAAACGATGGCATCCCTGAATCCTATATCAATCTGAGTAAGGAAACCAGCAACGACTGCAATACAGCTATCACACTATACCGACTTTCAGTACATGTTCCAAAAAAAAAGAGTTCAACTGGGCGACACCATATCCCCAAAGTAATTTATATCAGCTCTTGAAGTGGATTTCCAATAATTACATTGGATTGACATGGATGTAAATGGAGACTGGCTTACTCATTTACGATTTGCAGATGACATCGTGCTTAATAGTTTTGAGAATACCCAACAATCATTGAACGACGAAAATGTAATAGGCAGAGCTGCTGGTCGGAAGGCAAATTACAAGTAAAAGACAATGTCTCAGAAGCGATTACTACCAAAGGCAAGACATCAAGCTAGGGGAAGAAATCGAGGATGTCATCTGCTATATCGGAGGGGACGGCGTGGCCTAGTGGTTAAGTGGCACGGCTCACAACCAGAAGGTGCTGGGTTCGATCCCCATCACAGCACCGGCCGTTACCCCGGGGAAGCAAACCCTTAGAAAATGCAGGAGGAAGCAGACCCTTACATAAAATGCATGCTGAAGTCGGATGCACTGGGCCGACAGGCGCAAAATAAAAACCAAAGTGTAACGCACACACGCCTTGGGGAATAGATAAATAAGGCGAACACAAAAAAAAAACAAAAAAAAAAAATTTGCTATATCTAACTAGGCCAAGAGATAAACACCAACCACAAAATTGACCACGAAATCTCTAGACAACAACATAAAACTTGATATTAATTTAACTCCAATAAGCCAATACTACAATAGATGAAAGACAACATGGCAAGAGAACTCACTTTCAATTCAATGGTCATCCAAGCAATGATGTACGTGTGCGAAGTGTGGAACTTGCTTAAAACACATGCTGAGAAGCTCCGAGTTAGACAGAGATCAATGGCATTACGCGTATTACATATTTAGATTGAGTGTAAGTTCCGAAATGAAGTAAATCGACATCAATCGTTGAGAAAGTAGCAATATCAAGCAAACATAGTTGGACTGGACATACAGCACACTGGCCTGACAACAGATGGACACTTAGAACGATGTTTTGGTGGTCATTTGCCTGTACACGTCCACAAGGCCGCCCGCCTATGCGATGGCGAGATAGACTAAACAAAGACCTCAGCTTACAGCATTGCAAAAGATTGGGACGCATTTAGAATAAAGTTGGCGTCCTCGCATACGGAATTTTGACGCAATGGCACTTATGATAATGTGATAATATGCGTGGAAAAGAGCCTGCGGTCTTTTTGGAAACGGCAAAAGCCTTCGATAAGGTATGTAGAGAAGTACTCCTTCTTAAGCCGTTAACCAACAAAATAGAAGGATAATGTACAATGGGTGTGGGCCTTCAACTGGTACAGAACTGTAAGAGGAAATAAGATGGCTCACTGAGCAATAGAATAACTCTCTAAAAAGGCGTACTCCATGGAAGAGTCCTTTCTCCTATCCTATTGATCCTATTCATAAATGATATAGATGGATAGATTCCAAAGAAAGTCTCCTATTCTCAACACACTGACGACTTCGCAATCTGGAGTGCTGCAGACAAACTGATAGCATTTACATATAGAATGCAAACAGAACTGGACACCATTTAAAAAGGCGTTGTACACTGGGAAATACAGTTTATCTCAAAGACAGTAGCAGCATGTTTCTCGCTGCTGGACAACACATTGGAAATAAAACAAACTAAATCTACATGACATGGAGCTTGTACAAGATAGTACCCCACTATTTCTTGTAGTAAAAATGGACGAGAGACTTATAATGAGGGATCACATAAAGGAGTACAACAAAAACAATCAGCCAATTATCCATTAGGAAGAAAGTGACCGGAACAAGTTACGATGCAAATAGCAACATCCAAAAACATGTATTTACTAGGAACGTTATGCCAGTACTCGAATACGGCATGGGGGCATGGCCAGCGGCACCAAGAATACAAAAAGAACTTCTATACACAATTAAAAACTCACGCTTAAGAAAAATAACGGAAGGAATGAAGACCACACCAATCCAGATAATGGAAGCACATACAAATATACGACCACACCAATACGTACAATGGAAGCATATTCAAAGAATAACCCTTACACACAAATTATTGGGACTTTAAACCCAGTCAAGATTAGAAATATAAAATATTTTCAGCTATGAAGAGTCAATATTCTACATAAATAGCATCCATCTAAGTACAACCATCAATAGAAACAAAGGAAAAGACCAATAGAGTGTCCATAAGCTAAAAACCTTGGTACAAACGATGGTGGAGGAGAAAAATAATGCGAAAGAATGGGTACGTGTTTATATAGACGGGGCTGGTCTGAAAGGCGAGGAACCATATTTATTAGACGCAAAAGGGGAAGATAACAAAAGAGGCTTTCCCAACCTTTAAAATCGTCCACAAACGTCATATCAGAATCTATTGCCCTCCTGCAGTGCCGAAAATACTGGAGATAGAAAAAGAATATAGTTTTCTTCACAGACTGCAGATATATAATAGATGCAATACAGACAAATAACAATGTCCTGCTTATATCAGAAATCCGAGCAGAATTATGAAAATTCAAAAGATCGACAGCAATATCACTCTCATAGCTTATCTCGCACTACAGAATCACATGAAACGAGATAGTTAACGCCCTACACAACTTAATCGTCGAGTACCATACTGAACGTCGTTTTAGAACATACAATCATACAATTGTTGCAAACTCACTCTATCAACACTTAACTTTCTTTCTTACAACTCACAACTCTAATTAAAAGAGTAACAATTATTTTAACACCAGCCCAAAACAAATAGCTGTTTATTACATAAACTACATACATATTATAATAATAAAACTAGGCATGTGGGTCGTTTTCTGTTGTCTATCAACACTTATCTAACTGTAATGTCTCTAAAGAGTTTCGTGCAAATAGCACATGTATTTCTCTTGCACTAAATAAATGAACTCTAGGTGCTATCACGTGATCAATTCTAGCTAATGTTATATTCACAGTTATATGTCCCTTTGAGTTTCTGTCCAATCTTTCTGTCCTCGCTTGTTTGGGGCCTTATGTCAAACCTATCAGCTTCTGCAACGTATGTGTCTTCTGATCCTCTTATCTCGTCTTAACATCAGGACCATTATTATTGCAATTAGATCTTCTGATTCCTCTTCTTCGTCGTCTAGTCAGGAACTCTGTAACTGCAGCGGTTCTTGGACTGATTTGTTCTCCACTCAAGTCTTGCGCTCTTGAAGACAGGGGTTCTCATCTCTACGACATACAACTGTAGTTCTCGTATTTACGACAGACGACAGTGGTTTTCGTGTTTACGACAAACGACAGTGGTTCTGTATTGTAGTTGTCAGGCCAAGAGTAACACCTGTGTTACGAGGAGTTTTCCGGGATGCCAGCTTCGTCTTTGTTCGATGTAACACGTCTTCTTCTGAGAGTATGCAGATGGATGACACACTCAGTGACATATAAGTCGGCGTCACATGTGACATGTGTCAGCGTCGACTCAAACAGGACAGCACACATATTCAAACGCTTACAAGTCTGTGGCCTCTGTTTCTCTCTCAGTGCTAGTCTGCTTCGGTGACTTCTTTATTCTATCTCTCTGTTCTAGCTACTCACTGGATATGGTATGTGGTCTATCCTAGCAACAGTAGGGTGCTAGTACATATATTCTGCTCTAATGTATCCCGAATACCCTGATCCCCCAGTTTATATACCTTCTTTTCCCGCTTCGTTAAATTTATTTTATCTTTTAGTTTTCTCTCCTGTTCACGATCCCTGACATGTCGTACTAGATGCTCGAATGTTTTGAATTGTTAACTGTGACCTAAAATTTCGTGAGATTTCTCCTGTACGTGCGTATTCGTGGTCATGAGAACTTCACCTGTGTTTGGTACCCTCTTAAATCAAACATTGTTGAGGGCTACGGACAATGACCAGTTTTAATGATCTCTCCCGGGCATGGTTCTAAAGTTATACGTGGGTACCACGAACGGTGTTCTCGGGTCTTCCCTAGCCCTGGCTCGTTGGACCATTGTAACTCTGTTACACACTTGCTGACCGCTCTTGTATATAGCAATTGTCACAAGTGAAAGACGATAGTTTTTCAATATGTTTGCAATATGACAATTTTCAACGGCCATACAATATACTGCGCAGTGATTAACTCGCAGTTGCTTTTGAAATAACACATCCTTAAAAAGAATATAATAATAATGTATCTTATGACTAATTTAAAAAACGAGCCTTTGACATCCGATTTTAAACGTTTGACAACAAGCACACAAATTAGCTGCCAAATTGATCTTTTTTTTACGTATGTTATAAAATAAAATATTCAATATAGTAAGCTAATCAAATCTCTTTAAAATGAACCAGAATTATTTTAATGTTGCCAACAATGAAAGTGAAAAGGTTTTTGAAATAATTAGGTTGTAATAATGCCTACAATTATTCTTTTTAAAATAAGTAAAGTAAAAAAAGTAAAGATCCAGATCACGCTAGTGTGGTCAATCGGGAATATGGTGTTTAAATCATGTTTTTTTTTTTAAACGGAACAAAACGAATGGTATTGTCAGCACCAAGCCAGCCGCCTTCACTTTACCAGATACATCTGGTATTACATTGCTGATGATGAGTAGATGCAGGAACCGTTTTGCAATCGGAAACATCCTGCACCAATAACCACTGCGCTACCTTGAATCCCTCTTAGAATACGACTATATGCATATTATATGAGCACTCTGCTGAAGTCAGATGTGCCGGACCAAAAGGTGCAAATGTCGCAGTTAAGCAGAAAACTACGACACAACGCATTCTTTTCTGCGGACACCATCCTACTTGTAGAGCCCTTTTTAGGGGCTTGATAACGGAAGTTTGAGAACACATAAATAAGAAGAAAATTACCTATGATCAGTACTCTGTCAACTATACCAGCAGTCCAAGCTCAGAAGAGTCGTATTGGGTTACATTTTATTGTAACATCCAAGGCAACGAAGAGGCAGACAGAACGGTGAAAGAAGATGTAAGTTTAACAAAATCAGATTCAACTGTGATATACACAGAGTTAAAACGGTTGATTTTGGCCAGACACGTGGACATTTAGAAAACAGATGATACTTGCTATGCAAGAAATGACGATTATTACCAGTTGAAAAGTAGAAAGCAGGTATTGTTTATCAGGTTCAGCATAGGTCACAAAAGACGGAGGTACCATCTATTCAAAAAACTGAAGATAGGTGCTACTGAGAAATGCACATGCGGTAACAGGACACATACCCCTGAAAATATTTGTCCAATTGTCCGACTTTCGAGAACTAGAGAATGCACGTGGGGTCATCACTAGTGCCAACACTAGACAACCTATACGGCAGTGTCGACATCTTCATGAATACTGCTGCTTTATTTGAACGTACTCAAGTCGACATCTAACTGCTTACGAAGAAGCAGAAGACGGTTGCAGTTTCTTTGTTGACGTTAAATGCTTAATGACTGGTCTACGTTTCGGTAGAATGTTGTTATTTTAGCCAATGACATTGGGAACTTAGACAATAGTCGTGTCAGGCACAACATACTGACCAGGATGTCGCATCAGTGTCTTGCACAATTTATTGACCAAAACTATTATCTTTCTTACATGCAGTGTTTCCTGGAAACAGGTCGTTTTTAAGGCAGTCTGTCTAGCGAGATGTGAATCGACGTGTTCCCTGTAGTAGTGGACGTCATGCAGATGTAGCTAAGCATAGCACAACCGCATGGAGGACTGCGGTATACCTTCATCAGTACGCTTAACTCCCATTTCATGACGCACAAAATAACAGAGTAAACTTACCCACTGTGAGCATTAAACAACAACAACAACAACAACAACAACAGCATAATCCTCAAATTTCACAAAAAAGTAGCAGTATTAACAAAAGATGCATTATGCGAATTACATGCTTTCACAAACACAGGTACGTATAGAGAAATCAACAAACTATGTCTTAAATATTAAGGAAACAAAATGCATGAAAGATACGTCTCTCAAAGATTTACCTAACATATACGAGGCGTGTTCAAATGAAACCGGAACAAACTGCAACAAGTGAACATACTTACGATGCGCATAATCACGTTACTTCTTGTGTAAACAGCACACACCAACCGTCAAGTTTGCGAAATTGCATTATATTCTAACTCATAGTTTCTTCAGCAGAAAAAAATGGCGAGTATGATACGGATTCCGTTCAAAGTTGATCATCGATCGGTGATTTGGGATCTAACATTTGAAGGATGTCGACCAGTTTACATTCATCGCAAAATGCAAGCAGTGTATGGTGACAAGTGTGTGTCTTCTGGTTTCTTAACTTAATTTAACGTCTTTATACTGGTTTTGAAGACTGCAGAGTTTCATTTACATCACCTTGCTCTAAAACCTATGCGCATCCAATTTATTCATAAATGCATTAACTGTTCCTGTCTCCACTACGTCCCGTGGCAATGCATTCCAAGCATTCAACACTCTGACTAAAAAAAGTATTTCCTAATATCTAAAATATCATTTTATATATATTTTTTTAAAACTTGCTACAATCTAATGTATCAATTCCTTTGATCATCTTTTTAGCCTGTATTAAGTCACCTCGAATTCTTCTCTCTTCTAGACACTGTAGGCCGGTTTTTCTTTCCTCATCACTGTAATTCTGGGATCCCACTATCAGCTTTGTCGCTCTTTTTTTGTATTCTTTCCAGCATGTTTATATCCTTATCTATGCTAAGGACTCCACACCGACACACAGTACTCCAATCTAGGTCTAACTAATGCTTTATACAGTTTGACTATCACTTCCTTGCGCCTATGTTTAATATTTATTTTTATCATACCCAACATTGCATTTGCCTTTTTCACTGCTACTTAACTTGCTCACTCACCTTACCTGTATGATCTAATATAATCCTTAGGTCCCTTTCCTTAGCTATCTTTCTAACATTGTTCTTTCCCTTTCTGTAAGTATGTTCCATATTGGATCTACCCATGTAGACGACTGTACATGTATCTACATTAAATTCCATTTGCCAGCTTACAGACCATTCTCGAATTTTATCTAAATCCGACCTCAGTATATCCACTTCTGCTTTAGATGAGACACTACTGCATAGTTTTGTGTCAGGAAATTTTGCAATAAGTGATCCCATATCATGTCCAAATCGTTTATATATATATATATATCAAGAACAGCCCTTTCATTTCAACACACCTCGCATTATGTGCGATGCGCACTTTTTTAAACCTATATATAATATATGTGATACGTAACCATCATTAGGTGTCGTTTTTTTCCATCTCACTTCACAGACATATCAAATGCATTTATTTAACATATTTTGTTTAGTTGAGCATCCCATCAAGTGATTGTGCTCTTTATTTCTCTACACAGCCTGCGTACATTTTTAAATAATTGTAAATACTTATAATTAATCATTGGTTCCAATGTAGAATAAAACCTTGCGAGATCCATATACTACACGATATGCGGGTTTTCATAACTAGCACACATTTACTCTGTAGAAAGATACACATATATACACATCCATGTTTATTGTTGAGATAACATGTTGCATATGAAAATAAATACTTACTTGACATCGTATTAATACAAATAACGCAAAGGTGACAATATATAATACATGCGTCATTAGTAGGCTTTCAGACTGAACATTAAACGAAATTTGGTGTTGTATTTATAGTAGATGATCACATTGACAGCCGCGTTAACTATTTCAAAATGCTTTCTAAGACCATTACATAACATATACAATCTTATATATCTACGACCAACTGCTAACTCTGGTTCTGTGAGTGTGGAAATAGTTATGAGGATTTTGGGCACATTACACACCACATACACCAAAGAAATTAGAACCACTTGTTGAACTACTCGGAGATCTTTCCCAGTTAACTTATCGCTGGTAATGTTCGAGTAATTAAACTCTGAAACGAGGCCACTATTATGGTCATGATTTTCTTGGCTGCATTTGTCAATTACTTTAATCGTTACACTAGATGATGATTGTCGAAACTTGGAAGCTTCTCGTAGACTGTCTGTCATAACCACAACACAGACAATGATAATGCACTGAGTGGCAGCTGGTAAAAACATATCTGTCACCATCCATATGATGTTTTTGATGGCATTTCTATTTGGAGACATCCACACGGTAGGTCTGGAGATGTTGACCAACTGATCAAACTTGACAACTATCCCCATATTAGTCAGAATTGGAGTGTAGCAAGCAAACGCGAAAACGGTAAATGCAACCAAAATAAGACCAGCACTTCTCCTAGTAAACGTATTCTTAAACTGTAGAGGTCTAGCTACACACATACAGCGAGCAACCGCTATAAACGTTGTCGTCAAAGTATTAGTTATATAAACAGCGTTCATGACATTCGCGCAAAAAATTAAACAAGCCACAGGATCGATATGAAATCGTGCTATAAATTTCAGTTCACACACGAAGAGAACCTCGAAGATGGCAAGAACAAATGACAAGGTCACATACGCCAGGTCGAAGATGGCTAAAGCAAAAAACGATACAATGACGCCGTCATTGAGTCCCATGATAACAAATGTTTTGATACATATGATATGTTCGATACCACACCAATAAACGACAGTAGTCCCCATACTATGTAACACGACTCCGTCATCATGATGAACTGTGTTTGTGATATCAGGCCACTGGTAGTCGATGTCTGTGTTGTTAGGCTGCCAGACATTTGTGTTGATATTGTAGATTGTATTTTGCAATCTCTGTTGTATACAAGATGATGCTGTCACTGCTATTTGCACACCTTATATTGAAATAATCAGAACATAAATAGTAAGATATAAGTCCGGATGGTCTACATCAGGAGAACGAATGACTTAATTCTATGGGAATTCTTAAATGGGAATTACATACATGGCAGTATACAACAATCACAATCTTGGTTCTGGATATTAACAATTGACATCTGCTTATTTGAGAGTCAGTGACAATCCTTGATTAAAATGCCTGCATTTTTCAAATCCTGGTATTTTTCTTCAATCTTTTAAAAAGTGACTAACAACATGTGAAACCCGGCAAAAAAGCAGACACATGTTAATCATCATGTGCGCTCAGAGCTTTCTTGGAAGACCAGATCCCTTCCTCGTCGCCTTCCACAAGTGCTAGTCATATAATATTGACGTATGGGTGTTTACATATTGACGGTATCTAAAGTTGGTTGTGTATCTAGCTAACATCTCTCTAAGAGAAACAAATTGACACTGTATGATGATTCAGTTACAAATAAATTAATATTATATTCCAGTCTGGAAAATGTTACTTCGAAACTACTTGGCACATCAACAAATGAGATGAGCCTGTTAGTATCAAGGTGCCTAAAACCAACCCACATCGATAAAATATACCCTGTAATTGGCATAGTAACACCCGGGATTCAAAGAAGCGTCTCAGGAACAATCGAACAAGGAGAACAGGCGCACGACCCAAGGTACCCAATATTTGGACATCAGTTACAGTGCACTCGACCCAAGTTAACCAATATGTGGAGATCAGGAACAGAGTACAAGACTCAAATTGAGGCATTGTTTCATAAACTTCATAAAGTCGACACAGACAAGCCCTGAAAGCCGACGTATCGAGAGATGGTATGAATTGTAGCAGGCCCCAGAAATTGAATTTCGGAAGGAACCTGCCCCCGGACATAATCTACCATACAAAACACAGGACTCATTAAACAGACTCAGAACTAAAGTAACATGAAGAAATGGGGATACTCAGATGATAGCACATTTTACTGTGGCGCAATACAGAACCCAGACCACCTGATGACCTGTTCCTATCTCCAGAAAACATGCAATATTGGCGACATGTTGAAAGCAAATGACAAGACAATCCATGTCACTGAATGCTGGATGCATATTGTATGACGTGCTGCTTGTACACTCAACGTAAGTAAACAGTATATTGAACATTACATGTTTATTAAAATGTGTGCTGTAAAAAAACTCAGCTGTGAACCGATGTAAAATATGAAACTGCATACTTAACTGATAAAAAGGATAACTGATAGTTTTAACAACACATTGACAGTCGTTATGATTTCTCGTTTAGGTATGAGATAATCATAGCAAGGCATTTTGCAACACACGAATGATCCATATTTGCTGTAAAGTATAATAGTTGCACATCGCAAGCAAAGATGGCGACATCGGCAAACACGTGTATTCAGATGTAACGACATATCGCTTTACAGTGGCATACGCATAGGAACGACTATATCGCCCGTGAGACACATGTCGAGAACATTCGGAATTGGGCCATCCTGCAGTATGTTTATACGTGCTTTTTCTACACCTCAACTATGGCTTACTCCTCATCGATGTGAGCCCATTTGTGATGCCAGAACGCCAGTCTGAGCGGTTCGGAGAAAACAGCTCACATGAGACAACATCAATAAGGAAACTATTTATATAAACTTCAAACAGTCTTTATATCGGGTATTCTGTTCCACTGTGGAGCCCATATGTGTCCCAGCTCATCATGCAGTAGCTGCTCAGGGAGGCGCTAATTGGTTTAACCAACAAAAAAAAAATACTGTCCATCTGATCAATGATCTTTGCAACAGCGTTCTAATGCCTGACAGATTGTCCCCACTAAGGACTTCAGAGTTCTGCATTTGATGCTGCCATTCAATTCTGAGCAGCGAGCGGATATAGCCCCCGTGGAAATGGTCGAGTTTGCTGTTTTATAACAAGTGATTATGAAACAGTTTATCATACTATGAACGCTCTTGTACAAATGAGTGCATAAACTACAGTGATTATACTATGTTATACAGTATGTTTGAGCTCTAGTACTGGATATGTCTTTTTTGATGTACATTACAGACAGGAGGACTAGAAATCATACGTATCTGCTGTCTTGTATTTTCCACACTCGTGTATCATTAAACTAATATGGAAAGTAAGTTACATTTATTGGTCTAACAATATCATTTATAATATGTCAATAGAAATTCACTAAATAGTCTTGAGAAACATTTAACCTGCATTGTGTGTCTTAAAACGTAAATTGATTGGTGTAAATGGATTAGACACTGGGAAAGGAGCATATATTTCTACAAAACGCGTCAATTGCATGATGCTTATCTGAATGGCCTCTATATTTAGAGGTTAGCTTTCAATATCCAACAAAAGCAGTAAACCAGACGAGTTAGCTGTTACAGAAACTAATGGAGATGAACAGCAAGGTATCTAGATTTTGGCTAACAGTCTCTACTTTGCAGTTCTATTATCGACATAAACAAATCGGTTGTGAGATGTATTGTGGCTAAAAATAAAAGGGGCATTATCAAGGGAAGCGTGTGTATCAATTAACGTATTAGGAATCTGGAACTCAAAAAGGAAATATATACATTGTTATTGTTTGTGTACTGAATTGGGTTAATAGAACAGATGTTAGAGACACATATTTGAGTGTTATCAATACTTCTAGATGCGAGAGTGAATGAGATATGACGTGAAGATGTTCATAATTGCAATTACAGGCCTATTGTATTTATTGTATTGTCAGCTATGAACTGGGCCAGGCCATTACAAATACACATTTCTCTCGCAAGCATATTTACAAATGCAAAACTTAATACAAAATCCATAATCGAATTTCCCTCTGTGAGTAAAGAATCATTTAAGTACGTGATAGTTGACGGAGAATTTAAGAGTACCAGGAATCAGAAATGAGCACTAATTCATGAAAATAAAAGAACAACCGAAATAGTATTAACAAAACAGCCTTTACTATCTAGTATGAAAAGAAAAACCAGATTAGAAGAAATACAAAAACTTGCAAACAATCTTAGAGACGTGAGGACCAAATAGCTGGATGAACATTAGTAGTCAAAATTATAATACGCTTTAAAAATAACTGAACGGAAACAATAAGTGAAATTAAAGAATATAGTAGAGCAAACGGAAACACACAGATCGACCGCGTTATAATGGAGGCAAGAACAGCATGATTAGAGAAAAACAAAAATCTTTTGAGGACTTTGGAGAAAAACTGAAAATGAATACAGGAAAATACCGAAATGTTTTTCTCGCCACATCCTTGTATTCAATAAGGTACGTTTCTCTGATGGCCAGGTAGCCAAATGTTGAGTAAACCCATTTCGCTCGTTTACCTTTGTATACCGTGTTGGTCGAATGACACTTCTTCTGACCATCTTTTCACCTCAACTTCGATCACCGTGATGGTGTCGTCTGAAGTTGCAGGGCCAATACGACATCCCTCTACGTGTCCTTATGTTTTTCCGCATGCTCACCCACACACATGCCCGTCCCATCTGTATTTTTGTAACAGCCTGACATCTATGATGTCAGTGAAAGAAGTCCGACGTATGATCTCTGCGTAGCGGATTTGGTTTCTTATTGCGATCTTCAAAATTCTTCGCTCCGTCGTTCGCTAGGCAACGCCGAGTCTATGTGCATCATATTTCTGTAGGTTCCACATACCGCAGCCATATACCATGGCTGGAGTAACCACGATTCTGCATCTGTTGCGTTATGCATTAAATACGGTTGAAGCTCAACCAACCCGCAACTAAAGTTCGCGAGATCTCCCAATTTCTTGAGTTCCTGATTTCTTGGCCCTAGTAGATATACCAATTAGCGTTTTCGATGGGACAATCTCCAAGGTGCATATCTCATTTTGGAAAGTAAGACATGAACTGGATTTCTATTTTATTGATGTGTATGTCAACTGAAATGCTTTCTCTAATGAACTTATTCAGGCTTTTTTGTGCGTCCTTGAAGCTGTGACTGAGGATGAAATGTAGGCATTTACTGTGTTCGTTCCTAGCATCTGCCTCAACGTGGTGTTTCGGATACGGTCTCCGATTGACTTGCCAACTGCACTTTGCACACGCGCATCTCACAGCTTTGAATCTTGTCTCGGATGAACTTGCCAACTGCACTTTGCACACAGCGCATCTCTCAGCTTCGAATCTTGTCTCGGATGGACTTGCCAACTGCACTTTGCACACATCGAATCTCACAGCTTTGAATCTTGTCTCGGATGGACTTGCCAACTGCACTTTGCACACAGCGCATTTCACAGCTTTGAATCTTACTCTTCTGACGTTCCAATAAGGACCACAATTGACACTGGTAACACAAAGTAGGAATGAAATGCGTGTTGATCAACCTCCTCTTTGTTGAAAGGTGCATTCCGGATGTTTTGGAATCGGTGCAAGCTGGAAGTGGACATTACTTGTTTTCTGAATACGATGTGCTATATCTCTGTCCACTCTGCATCATCAGGGGAAACACTTCATTTGTACTTGAACTCTCGAACCTGCTGGGGATTTTGTATTGGTGCTGTGGAAGCGTTGCTTCCTTGGGTACCTTTCATTGACAGTCTTTTCTATGTTGATCTTCATGTCATATCATTGACAGGCGGAATGGAGGGGATTGAGGGGTTGCTATAGGTCATCCCCGTCGTAATAAAATATACTTTGAGCATCAGCTCATAAAGGTTTCGTCCAGTGAATTTGTAACAGGGTCATTTTATCCAAATAAATGATGAAAAGAAGTAGAGAGAAAACACATTCCTGACCAACACGCCTCTTCACCGAGAACCAGTCAGTCAAACCAGCGCTTCTTTGCACAGCACCCTCGTTATTAACATACACAGCGCGAATGTTGTCAGTTAGCTGCCCTTTAATATCATATTCCGCCATTACTTTCGACAGCTTACTCATATTTACCCTATTGAAGGCCTTTTCGTGGTCTATGAAGGCCACATTCAGTTCTTTATTTTATTCGACGTTTTTTTTCTCCTTTACTGCCGGAGCGTGAATATGGCATCCGTACACTCTCGGCCTTTGCCAAAACCGGATTGTGATGAACTAAGCAGCGGTTCCACCATTGTCCGAACTCTCTGTTCGAGGGCCCTAGAAAATATATTCCTAACAAAGCTTATAAGCGATATGCCTCTATATGAGCCGCATTCTGTTTTGCTTCCCCTGTTCTTCAAAATAAGCACCACTACCCCACTCTGCCAATCTCTAGGTACCATCCTTTCTAGTCACGCCTGATTAAATATCTGTGTTAACCCCCGGATACCAACAAGTCTGCAGACTTTAATGTCGTCCGCCGGTATATTGTCCATCCCTGGGGCCTTGTTGTTAGGACTCGTCTATGCCTCTCTGACCACTTGTTCTAGTATCATTCTGTCATTTTGGGCAGTTTGGCCCGGGTCTTCTACTATCGTTTGATTTTGCTCAGGTACTGAGTTGTCATCTTCCAGCTTTTCAGGAATTAGAAGTTCTGTGAAAAAGTCTCCCATCTTGTCTTTATCCGGTAGGGACCAACGATTGGCAGACCTTCGCTGGCATTGACAATTAAGGAGGGATTGTAGCACTCATCTCACAAACAGAGAGCACGTATTTTTCGGTAGAAATCTCTGGGTGATGTGGAGCACAGGACAATAAGTATTTCCTCATATTTCTTCCAACTACTCTCGCGTGCCTGCCTTGTGACCTACTTGATTCCTTTTAAGCGACTTAGTTTTCGACGGTCTGAAAGCTCCGCAATTTCTTTAATGTCAATTTGTTTGTCTTTAATTGCAGCCTGAACACTATTGTTCCACTATATCGTCGTTTTCTTTCTGACCTCAACTTTTGCCACATTTCCTTGTAAAATATTCAAAATAGTGTACTTTAATATCTGCCAGTGATCTTCCACATAACCATAATGCGACTGCTGGTCAAAAGCCAACTACATTTTTCGTTTAACGTTGAGTCTTACTACCTCATCGTCTAGTCGTTTTGTAGCGATTACCTCTGACAGCAAAGTACCACGGCTAGTGCGGGTCACTCTCTCTCTAAAGTAAATCATAACTGGCTGGTGGACAATGCTCACACTCGGAATCACCTTGGATTCCGTCATAAGCTGCCGATTTCGCACCCTTGATAGCATGAAATCTACTTGTGATGACGTCTGCAGATCTCCCAACTAGTACCACGTCTGTGTGAGATTGCGTCGGTGTTTAAAAAAAGTATTGGTAATGAACAGACCGTGTTCTGCACAAAGGTTCAACATCTGTTTACGATTGAAGGTAAACTCTCATTTGATGTCAATATAACGTCCAAGGTGTACTTCCCATGGATCTCTGCGATTGTCTACCTTACCATTAAAGGATATTAGATGAGCTAAAACGTCTTGCTGCGCCACAACCGTCAAGTTCGTTGCGAAACCAGAGCAACACGAGGAACTTGCGACCTTTTGTTGACACTTTGACCCGGGATCGGCATTGCATAAGGTTTCTAAGCACTTTTGATCTGCCCAATAACGATTGTCTATAAGACTTGCATAATTTAAATTCGAGCAGGAAATCACAAGTCAACGATACTTAAGGGAAGTTGAGATTATACCGCAATTACTCTTCGAACTACTCATGATTAATGTTGTTGTTGTTTGCAAGTGCCCACAATGAGTAGGTTATTCTATGTGCGCCCTGAAAATGCAGTTTCCAGTAGCTTTCTTCCCATCCCGAGCGTGCTGTTGAAGGTGAACCGGAGTCCTCCAGGCGGTTGTGCTATGCTTGGCTTTATCTGCGTGTCACTCACTACTACATGGTTCACGTAGATCCTTCACTTCGTTAAGCAGGCTGCCACGAAAACAGCCCGTTTCCACGGAAGGCTCCTATGAAGAAGAGGTAAGGTTTTTGGCTAGTATGTTTAGCCTTACCCAGACTAACATGTTCGATCAGTCTATTTTCCCGAGCAGACGTTAGTGTTTCTCCCCACTACACATGATGATGTTATCAGAACATGTAAGGAAATATAATAACGTACTCAAAAAGACACCGAAAGATGAGACCAATCAATATTTCGGTGTTTGCTTTTAGCTAACAATCTAGACTAACAATCCTATCGGGATAGAAGTGATATAGAAGAGCAGTCATTCCAGAAAGAATTGTTGGTATAGAGAGGTGCCTCTAATTTGGGAAAGTAGTAACCATTCACCTTTCAAAAACAATAATCATGGATCTCGCTAGATACGAGAAATGCCTGCAATGGTGATGGGCTAACAGCCTCTAGAACAGGTCAGTTGATGTCTTTACCCAATATCACCAGAATAGAGGTACCACAGAAGAGACCGTTATCCGAAGAGTAGCAACCGGCATAACTTGGCATATACTAATTTAGCGATTGAACTGAAGCGGTCAGCGTCCCATAGCTGATTGCCAACGTGAGGGCCAGCGCACCAGAGCTGCAAAGACTCTTCTACACTTTCACGGGTTGATCCTGGATAACAGGTTGCAACATAGCAGACTGGTTACGAAGAAGGGATCGAAAAGGGAATGCTAACCCAGTACTAAAACTCAAAAAAAGAACAAATTAAATAACAAATACTTGCTGAAGTCGGATGTGTTGGACCGAAATGTGCATATATCGCAGTCAAATTGTAAACTTTGACACAACACATTCCGTTTTCTGGACTTCATTCTACTACGTAAGTCCTTTTCAGGGCTTGGTAGAGAGAGATTGAGAATGAACAGAGCCAAGCCATATACTAGTTCGAGTATTCTCAGTTATAGGTAAGCAATAGGTCAGATAATAAGATGGCTTCACACCCTTCCACCTATGTGTACATTTTGAATCACGGATGTGAATTGTGTGCAATGAGCACATCCCGTTATCTCAAAAATCCTGAAATGAGATTTCTCATAAATTGAAACAACGTCACAAGAATGACAAGGTCGGCATTCAGACAATACACCATTATCTCAAAACGAATTCCCTGCAGGCTTGAATGGAGCATTCTGTACGAAAACCTACCTGGAGGCAGGATATATTTCCTGAGGTGGTAGAAAATATACCAGGTATTGGAAACAAAAACTGCCAGACTGAAAAAGAAAGGAGAGATACTACCCTAAGCTTCATATCGAAAAGCTACCCAAGCATGGACTGGACCCATGCATACACCGACGGTTCTGTAACAAACACTACACAGAACGGAGGGGCAGGAGCATTCCTGAACCTACCAAATGGCAGAAAAATAACACTGTCATTCGCTACTGGTAAGTACACAAGCAATTTCAGAGCGGAGGTTGAGGCACTGAGGGCGGCAGTGGAAAATGAAAGCCATATAGTCCTGCTTACAGATGCTCTCGCCGTAGTCACAGCGCTAAAAAAGCCAGAAAAACACTGGTACTGGTAAAATGACCGCTGAACATCTGCTGCAGAACTGCCCGACATACGAGGATCAGAGAGAGCAGATGTGGCCATCACCAGCGGAACTGCAAGACAAGCTCTATGGCAGTGGCGACAGCCTCAGGATGACCGCCGCTTTTTTCGAAAAAATAATGGTTACTGTCTGAATGCGTACGAAGAAGAAGAAGAAGAAAAATGGAGCATTCACAATTTATGTAGTTTTTCAATGCCTGAAGAGCACAATAAGAACGGTCACCACATAATTCACTTAACGCGAAGAAAAATTATAGAGACCTGAAAGACCATCAAACTCTGCTGGGTTGACAATGTAAGGTATTCTACATCGATGTAGAAGCTTTAGTTTGAACCAAGCCAAGAGCAATATGGCAGAAATAATACTGTGTCTCTCTTGAGACACACATCTATTCACTAAACACGATTATAGTAAAACAGACTGTCTAAATAGAAAGATTCGAAATTGACGACGAGTGTAATAATCAAAGCAACTAATTCACACGTACTGTTGATCACATGCAGATTTGAGACCAGCAAACAAACTATATTAAGAAACGATTGTAATATGCCAGTTACAGCGATTAAAAATGTGTAAACAATGACAATTAACCACATCCCATGCTACGTCTTTAAATATGGAATGTCATCTTCAATAGACATACTGACCATAATTAATAATAACATGTACAGACACGTGTACGGTCGCGCAAATGTATGCAGTTCTTCAATTTCACCACCCCAAACAAGTACAACTAGAAACTGTGTACCAAATTTACAACTGTTATTCTGAATAGCCACGAAAACAAAATAATACTCAAAATCATACTGAACATAATGCTACGACAGTCTTAGGAGATCATTACTGAAGAAAGTGGTAGTTTTCGCTCAGGTAAAAGTACTACTCAACAAATCTACAACCTCAAGCTTATGTGCGTGATGTTTAAGGATTATAGCAGCATGTGTTTCTGTAATAGAAACGATCGCCACGATCAGTTGACACGGCCTAATCTGGAAATCTGGTCATTGCAGATTCGAGCAATCTAAACTTGGGTGGTTTCGGTGGTTTCCACAAAATGAAAGAAGATCGACTACCGGGGCAATAATAAGATAGATCAAAGAGACTAATGACCCATACCACAAGCACACCCCAAAGTCCGTTTCAATGAAAATTGAATAAAGCTCACAACAGACCGAAGACAAGACCAAAACAATGGCCAAGGCAAAGGCATTAGGTAGAGCTTTGCCTCTCTTTATTGGAAACATTTGGCCTCAGGGTAGAAGAGGAGCAACTAAATATGTCATATGTAAGAATTAAGTAAGCAAATGTATTATACAATTGATTAAATTATTAGATAGCATCACGTTGCGCTCGTGTTGGAAATTGATGTTACAGACGAGCGATTTAATTGCTTTTCTGAAGTAATAATCTGCTATATCTTTAAACAATTACTGAAAAATAGATCACACAATAATAACCTAAATACTGTCTATTACAATACATTATGTACAATTTCGTGGTAAACTTTGTCAGATAGCTTAGGTGACAAGTTGTAAAACATTGTTTCCAAAGTTGACCTTAGATGACACAGCAGGCGACAATGTGAAGATACCATTGTTCATAGATTTGACACAAACCTTTAAATAACATACCCTTAGGGAGATATTCTATTTGGTATATGTTATTTATGTACAATGTGCAATATGACACATAAGGACATTATTTTATTAGTATTCAATTTAGTTATATGTTGAAAGAAAAGATATTACAATAGTCACCACAGTTTGTGTTTTTGTTATGTTTTATATTTCAAATTGCAACAATCTGAACTGGCAGTCTACTCACTTCAAAACTGGGCACAACAATGAATACAGCAAAGATGTGTAATAACACTAAAAGTATTTAAGTGTACAGCGAACGGGTGATGAGATCGTAGAGAAAATGTGAGACGAGTCAGTTATTAGCTGTAACTTCGGTATGCAATTAACTGCTTTTGGAGAACCAGTGTATATGCTAAACAACACGGATGGGACAATGACCAGGAGAAAACGTAAACTCTGATAGTTAGCGAGGAAAACACGGCAGTAATTACATGTAAGTACAACAAATCAAATGCAATGACAAGTTAAACCCTTATTCTTTTGTAGACGACATACTGTAACAGCTAACGCTAACTGTTACATGAAGTTCAAGAACAGAGACCATCTCTGTCTCACCAATTTTTGTTGTTGTTGCTTAGATGTTTACCTCACTAGTTTCGACTGGCGGAGGCGCTCATTCCACCCCAGACTGTAGTCCATTGGGAGATATCAGGACGCATAAACCAGTGCTTAGATGCATATGTGGACCTGTATGTATCTAACCTAGTGTTTCAGTGATGTAAAAGTGTTTCATGTCATCTGTTGATCCTCTCTTTCATCAGTCCTGTCTGTGATAGGTGGTTTTTAAGTCCTTTTTTGAAATTTTTGTAATTTAATTTTTTTTTTTTTTACCTTATCCAGATTCGTATGCTTTATTTTACTGTCGACATCCAGGGATAGGGGTGCCAACAAGTGGGAATGAGTTTATTTATTTTTATGTTCACATCTCACGTGTCTTCTTTTGTGTGTGTGTTTAAAATTAATAGAGACCATTTTACATTTTTTTTCCTTCAAATTATCATCATATATTTGCAAAAATAGTGAGAATGCAATGAGATGTATAAATGTGATCTATGAAATGGAATGATTATGAAGACAACCAAAATATATATAAGTTAAATCAATTAAAATGAAATATCGCATAAGGAAAATACATGATTCTTCTGCTTAGCTCGAGTATCATCGGCTATGACTTCTCGTGATCTTGTAGCTTTGTGTAGCGGGTGTTGTCAGCTCAGTTCTGTTTTGACAAATGCTCCAAGTGGAAGAGATCATTTGACTTTTGAAGGAAAACTTGAAATTGCTGCACTGCATATTGTGTCCTCGGAGTTCAATTGTGGTTGGGATGGGTGGTAGATAGTTATCATGTCTATTTGGAGGAAGGTGTGGGTGGATTTAGTGGACATCGGAGGAGGAGGATGTGGGTGGATTTAGTGGACATCGGAGGAGGAGGGTGGAATTATGACTTTAAGAGGTTTGGGCGGAGATTGCTGCCGGTTCCTGTCATCTCATGGAGGAGTATAACAAACAAAACACGCAGAAAAATTAGAATGATCTTATCAAGATATATACGTACCTCGATCATGGATCCATAGTTGCGGAGACGTTATACAGTTGCCCTATCATTTTCTGATTATGATTGTTTTGGTGACAGGGTTATGTATTTTGTATGTTCTTATCCACACGATTAAGGGCTTAACCCCACAGTAAGGGGTTTGATATGTGTGAAATTCGTGGTCTTATAGGATTGCAATATGAAGGCCAGTGTTTTTATAAGGTCCGAGGGTAGATATGAAACAGATTCTGAAGTCTCTAAGTCATCGTGAGAACAATGCTAATAGGGCTATTGCTAATACTATGTTGTGAAAGTATTGTCTTCCTTTGAAAGGAGAGAATAGAGTGTGCTTATGCATGCCCAAAAATGGATTGTCGCATATACGATCATATTTCATGTGATCCTTCTAGAAGTCATAACTGTTATCACATACCGTCGATAAGGGATCCGATACAGTTTTCTAACTCTTGTAGCTCAATATAGGTGTTAATGTTGAGGATGACCTCCTCAGGAGTAGTAGAACACAGCAAAAGGAAAAGTGCTCTAATAATGCATTCCGCTCACTCCTTCCTTCAATAGTCGACATTTCTAATCGGTTGTGCTTGCAATTAAAAGGAATATGCCGGTTCTGATGTGAGATAGTTTGCTTATATTTTTGTTGTTGTTGTTTTTGTTTTGAAAATTCTTTATTGTACATAATAAATTATTACAATTTTCAAATTTGAACAACAAATTTCAAATAAAATTTGTACATGATGTGAAGTGAAATGAAATGATAATTTCCCATGAGATGAAACGTGAGATGGTGGGAGTTACATTTTGCGAAGTGAGTGGTGACATCAATTTAAAATGATTTAAATTATCAAGAAGTTAGTGATGTACATTTTTGTTTCTTTGAAATATTTGCAAAGGCAATATGCTTACACATGTGTATCCATCCATACATATTCACTTATACATGCATACCTATTTGTTTTTTACACACACATGCATATTAATTTATATACACTTACAGATGTTTCTTTATACACACATATTCATGTATACACACACAAGCATATATTCATTTATTCACATACATAGAAGAAGAAAAAAAAAACGTACATGAATGTACTAATAACTACTTAATAACTACTTGCTAGGAATTACACTTTCTTCTTCTTCTTCTTCTTCTTCTTCTTTTTCTTCTTCTTCTCCTTCTTCTTTCTTCTTCTTTTTCTTCTTCTTCTTCTTCTTCTTCTGTAACTGTCCATGTCTTATAAGCATATAAGAATATTTACAGGACGAATGTACACATTAACCGGATTTTCGTGCATATGGCTAACCGCTTATCTAGCCAAATTGTGTTAAGCCGTGCAAACGAAGCTATTGTCTGTGCTATTTTGTCTAACACCTCACATTGTGATCCGTCATCACTGACAATCGAAACGAGATATTTAAAATGGTCAACCATTTAAGTTCCTGGCCATTAGCTTTTATCCTACTGTTGAAGCTCTCGGCGTTGTTGGTCATTAATGTTGTCTTTCCAGCGTTAATCTACATCCAATAGACAAGAGTTGTTTCATTGAGCCTTCTGACAAATTCCTGAAGTTCCGCTTATGTGTGCGCCAACCTGTCGATGTCATCTGGAAAACGAAGATTGGTAATCGTTCGGCCCCATATCTTTAAAGTACCAACGTGATTTCCAAGTGCCTCGCTCATAATTCCTTATTGATTACGTTGAAAAGTGTCGGGGACAGTGTACAACCCTCTCTCACACCGACCGATTTGCGAAACCAGTCACCGCCCCTCCCATTTACAAGAGCTACGCTGGACGCCTTGTCATCCAGGTGTTCAAGAGCCTGTATACTATTTCCGTTGATTTTATAATTCGTCATGGTTCACATAGCGCTTTAAGCCATACACTATGAAACAATTTCTTGAAATAAAGCAAAAAACACATGATACAGTTGTTGCTGCTGTTCTAAATATGTCTCGCTTAGCAGTCTTAAATTTATGTTCTGCAGTGTTTCTTCCCTGTCTGAACTCTGCTTGTTCTTCAGCAATGGTGTTCTCCGCTTGGGGTTTCAATCGGTCGAGGATTAATGTAAGCATGACCTTGCTAGCGTGACTGATGAGGTTTATTGTTCTGTAATTTTGGCACAGCTCTAGGTTTCCAGACTTAGGTATCGGTATAACCATAGATTGTATCCATAAGTCCAGCCAGATTGCTGCCGCCCAAATTTTGTTGGAGATGTATGTCAGGCCTTCCACCACTACCTCTTCACCTGCCTGTAAGAGCTCTGCTGGTATAGTGTACACGCCGGACGACTTCCCTCTTCTCAATGTCTTTACCGCTGTATCTACCGCCTCCTTGTGAGTTGGTTATCCGCTATCGTTGTTGGTGGAAATCAACAACAATGTAGTTAATATTAATCAAACAAAATGCACAGAGGGATGCCTAGTTATAGAAACACTCGTTATATTATAAGGTTTTCCCCCATTTTTTGGAACACGTTTTGCCTAGTTGTGAAGCTCACCACGTGATCTGTCCACCAAGTGTCAATCTATTTTGCAAAATGACAATTTGTCAAATATTCCCCACGTCCCACCTATTCAGCCAAGTCGTCATGTCCAGGACTACTCTTTCCAGCTCCGCCTACGATTCCCATGTGTCCTCCTTTATGTTTGTCTCGTGCTCCTTTCCGAGTGTGTTGTGGCATGTCTTTACTTTTCTTGAATTAAGGTTTCCAAATCAGATACAATATTGTAATGCTATAAACTAGTTTACTTATTGTATGCTTATGGCACGTCATCAATTTCTCGTTATGCCATGTTCTACTGATATGTGATTAGTTCTTTCAACTAGTTCCACATAAGTGACCTTTGAATACCATATGGAATGTTACCACCGTTTTAAGCTTCCAAAATGTAAGTTCCATCATTGCCCAAGACCTGAGTAATGACTACGAAGACAGACTCACACAAGTCTCGAGAGGTTCGCCTGGGTCTTTGTGTATGACAAAGACACGAATAGCACCACTCTCCCCACATATAACATATGGTAAGAGGCGACTAACTGTGACATGGTACACCATCGGCATGGTTCGGTGGTTTGTTAAGAGCATCTCAGATGGTGCCTTATAACCTAACATACTGTGTGTATACTTTGTTCTAGTGCTTGAATCTATTATGATGACTCGCACATCAGTTAAAAACTCTCCCATATACTGGTAGTATACCTAATCTGCAGAGTCTTTTAAACCAGTATAAGGACGTTAAGTTAAGTTACGTACTTTCAAGTTCTCTCCTTGTTTGGTAACTATTTTGATGTTGGTCATACTCTCTGTACCATTCGTAGCCAGCTTTCGATTCTGCGACATGACTATTGTGGTTAATGTGGTCACATTAAGCTAATTCACAGCTGAAATTGTTTCTTCAATCTCCATTCTCTTACTGGTGGTTGTCGACATGTGTGACCGGCTGCTCCTGGTAACGTCTTTCCCTCTATCCTTGTTTAAGCAACATTTCGTTGGTGAAGCTCCTCCCCATCACACAACTGAGATATCCTTCTGTTCCCCATAAGACACGTTTTATTTTGACATTGTTTGTCTAGTTGTTCAAAACATCAAGTGGATCCCGATTTGGAATCAAGGGTCATACTATTGTGCACCACGTGACTTTTAAATACAATACGCGTAAGGTAGTTACAATTCCTATACTTCTCTTTATTACAATTATAGAAGTTGTTAAAATACAATGACCTTTTCCAATGTATCATGTTGTTTTCAGTGCAGATTAAAATCTTGCAGGGATCAAACGGGATCCCTATGGAAAATAAGGAAAAAATGAAGCACAAGATGTGACCGATTGTATGCAATATACAATAATATTTCGGATAGAACATAGGCATACACACATGCTTGTTTATTATGAACATAGCGTGTTGCCATTGATTCAGGGCTGAAGTCGTTGGCAATAGCTACCTACGTGATACCATATTAACACACCCTAACTCAGGAATAACTTTAGTAAACACAGACTTCTGTATTTATCTCACAGAACCAGTGTAGAACGCAATTTGTTATTATATTTATAGTAAATGATCAATTTCACGGTTGCGTTTATAATTTCAACATGTTTTCTTAGCGGGTTAACGTACATATACAACCTTGTGTACCTCCGACCAACTGCAAACTATGGTTCAATGATTGTGAAAAAAAAGTTATGTAGATTTTGGATACATTACCCACGACATACACTACATAAATGAGAACCACTTGTTGAACCACTTCTAGATCGTTTCCATTTATCTTATTGTTGACGATGTTTGAGTTAGTCACCTGTGAGGTGATGGTTTTATTACCGTTAATATTTTTCTGCTGGCATTTGCTAGGTAGCGTAATTGGCCCGTCAACTGAGGAGTGTCGGAACTTGGAAGCTGCACGCATGCTGTCTTCCATAACTACAAAACAAACAATAACAATGAACTGAGTGGCCACTGGCAACAGCAAATCTCTCACCATCTGTATATTGCTTCTAATGACCTCTCTTTTTGCGGGCATCCACAAGGTAAGTCTGGAAATGTTGAACATCTTGTCAAACTTGAAAGTCATCCCCATATTAGTCAGAATTGGAGTGTATATGGCAAAGGCCAATATAGTACATCATGTTAAACAAGTGTTGCTCTTGTTCTAATAAATGTAGTCTTAAACTGTAGAGCTCTAGCTATACATATACAGCGAGCAACTGATAGAAACGTTGTCACCAAAGTATTTGTTATATTAATACAAACCATGGCATTACCGCAGACAATTTAACAAGCCAACGGATCTATATGAAATCTAGTTATGCCATTCAATTCATATACGAACGAGGCGCATAAAGCGCCTAATATCCTAATGATGCGACACCATAGGTCAAGTCAAAGATGGCTAAAGCAAAAAAAACGAAACTGATCCCATCATTAAATTCCATGACAACGAATGTTTTTATATTGATGATGTTATACACTACGCCAACTAATGACAGCACACCCCATACAATATAACAAGATTCCGTTACAATGGTGTACTGTGTCACTGCCATCAATCCGCTGTTTATTGTGATCGATGATGTTCAGTTTCCCACCATTGTTAATAGTGATTGACTGTAGTTGTTTGAATTATTATTCGTAAACTCCATGCTGTCTCTACTACATATACACCCTTAATGGTATTATAAGAACATCAATGAAAGATGTAATTTCAGAAACAGAAAGATATTACTAAATGCAGGAGTGTAGTAAAAAGAGAAATCGCAATTACAATATTCATTGTAGAACATGTATTCTTGGTAATTAGTATTTATAGGCCACATCATCTTATCTGCGAGCTTACGACAATTCAATAGGAATGCGGAAGTAGTTACTCAATTAAGTATTTTTTTAAAATGATCAACACATTAGTAAACAATGGTATAGCTCGTCCCAAAAGCTGACACATCGTTTGTTGTGTGTAATATTTCTTAAAAGACTAGTTCCATTCTTCGTCGCCTTACATAGGCGTTAAGCATGCAACATTGCCGGGTGGATATACGTTAGGGATGTAGCATTGATGTGTGGATAGACGTTGGACATGCAGAATAATGGATTGAAAACTGTTAAGGTATGTTTCATTGATGTATGGATATGCATTAGGCATGTATCATTGGTCGATGAATAGACGTTAGGCATGTATCATTGATGGATGGATAGGAGTTAAGCATGTAGCAATAATGTATAGGCAGACGTTAGACCTGTACAATTTATGGATGGATAGGCGTTAGGCATTTGGCATTGATGGATAGACCGACGTTAGGCATATAGCATATATGCATGGACAGACGTTAGGCATGTATCATGTGTGGATGGACAGACTTTAGACATGTAGCAGTTATTGATGGATAGACGTTAGACATGTAACTTTGACGGAGGGATACACTTTAGTTATGTAGCATTGGTGGATGGATAGACGTTAGACAGGTAGCATTGATTGATGAGTAGACGTTAGGTGTGTAGCATTTATGGATGAATAGATGCTAGGTGTGTAGCATTGATGGATGAATAGTTGTATCTTTGACGGATGGATAAACATATTAACGGTATATGGTGTAGGGAAGGATACAAGCACTAAGAGAGCGCAGAGACACAACGGTATTAACACAGACAGAAAAGTTCCACTGTATGCCGAGCCATCCAATGAAATACAGATTTCAAAATTTAGTAATGGGAAGACTGAAAAAAAGTATTATGCATCAGGCAAAACGACTTCGCAGGCAAATTGTAGATCTAACTGAAGTTGACATCCCCCTAAAGGCTGTGCCAGAACAAACTCTTTGGAGAGAGGAGCACGGACTATCAATATGCCTTCAAACAAAAGTGAAAGGAATATTAGATAAGGAGGAACAGAACAGTGTGCAACGTAGGATAGTGATCCTCAATTTCCTAGATAAAGAATACTTACAAGACCTCTGGATCAGAGTATACACATATGGGTCAGCACAGAATGCAGTAAAGAATGGTGGAGCAGGAGTGTACATAGAATACCCAAACAACATTAGAGATACAGTCAGAGTACCAACTGGGAAATGCTGTCATATTTATGATGCAGAAATACAGGCAATCAAGGTGGCAACTGAGAAACTGTTGAACACCAATGTCGGTCCACAACCTGTAGTATTTCTTACAGATGCACAATCAGCACTCCAAGCACTTAAATTTGAGAAACTGCCATATCTACAGGCTCTACTGTCTGAACTGAGCAATCAGCGCAAGATTGTCATGCAGTGGATACCTTCTCATTGTGGAATACCAGGAAACGAGAGAGCAGATCGACTGGCAAAGGAGGGTGCTGCAGACGAGCAGCCAGATGTGCCAGTTACATACCAACAGAAAATAAGGATGATCAAATCAATCAGAAAGCCACCAACAGTAACACCAGACGATTACCATAACATGAACAGACAGGAGCAAATTGTTGTGTTGCGCCTTAGAACAGGACACAACCGACTCCGCAGCCACATGCACACAAAAATGAAGATTGGCAACTCATCCATGTGTACATGCGGACAGGCGCCCCAGACAGCAGAGCACATACTACAAAACTGCCCCGAATATGATATACAGAGAAACTCTCACTGGCCCATAGAAACAACACTGGAAGAGAAACTTTATGGACCTGTATGTGAACTACAAAAGACAGTGAAGTGTATACAAGAGACAACATTGCAGATATAGACAATATTTTAAAGCGAACGGAAGAAGAACAAAGAAGAAGAATATGGTGTAGGCTGTGTCACATATTAACACTCCCATTACGTGTCCTTAGTTTGTAAATGACATATACATTCAACTATGCTGCACTACAAGCGAAATAAGATAGTTGTGAAGTACTGTAATAAAGTAAAGTAAAGCAACCCATAGCATTACTGTCGTAGGGGTGTGAGGTGTTAGCGATCTCATATTTCAAATTCTCGGTTATATGAGGGCGGTAGCCATAGCCTCTCCCTCGCCGCTGTTACTTCCCGGACTGAAACGGAACCCATTTAAGGCTGGATCAACCCGTGTTCCATTGTGGTCTGAAAAAACAAACATTACCGCTTGAACTGGGGAACTCACTGCGCTACGCGGCTCCCCGTATTGTATTGTAATACAGACTGAATAATGAACTAATATTACATGGCTGTATTAGAATTAATTTAATAAGCCGTAGTCGCTAATATTTGTCGTTTAGATTTAATCACAGTCTCTCTTCAGATAGCAACAAATGTTTACAAAAGGTTGGAAGGGATTAACAGAAACACACCAAATCTTGTCGAGACCTGCTTTTATAAATCTGCTTTTATTCTCAAACGTACATTGATTGTTGATTATGGACTAGACACTGGTGAATAAGCATGTTCGTCAGATACGAGGTACATATACGAATGTGTTATAATGTGTTGCGTTTAGCTGGTAATATTCAATAAACAACCATGAATAAGAAATTAATGGTCTTAATGGAGGTCAACAGATGGCAGCCTTCCACTATTCAAAGACACAACATGCTAATTATTTGTTTGTCAAGTTTATCAGTAAAAACCGAAATAATGGCAGGCGTTCCTTAAATACGATGAACTGACACGTCTTAGCGACTACAATTTGTGAAATATGGAACATACGAATTATCAACGGATCGAGCACATTGAAGAAATTAAGATATCCAAAACGAAAATCCTAGCTTCCAAAGAATCTAAGAACGGACAAGGAACTGTCAATTGGGAAGGCAACATGAATCTTACAGTTCAAACTGGTGATAGAGCCGTATTGGAAGTGAGATGCTTATGTGGCAAGGAATAAATGAAAACAACATCAACTAATGGGAGTTTATCTCTGAGCGTGTGGTGGATCTAAACCTCATAGAAAGACACGAACGTCAAAACTGGTATTGTTCGTGCAGTGGGAGAGTCAGATAAAGCAAAAGCCGAAGATTGAATTAGAACAAATAAACCAAGTATCAGGTACTGCAGGCTCTAAAACAAATGAAAAAATCAATGACGGGGTAAACATCATTTCGATGGACGAGATGAAGGATGCATTCGAGATAATAAAGGTTGGCAAAGCAGCTGAACAGTTACCAGAGCCAGAAAGGGGAACAACGAATGATAACACTGTAACATGTCATGCATGTCGTAAGAAGAGATTGAGACAGATTATTCATGGCGCTGACTATTCCGTCCGTTTGATACGCTACACACACATACACACATGCACCCACACACACACACTCGCACACACACACACACTCGCAAACACACACACACTCGCACACACAAACACTCGCAAACACATACACTCTCACACACACACACACTCGCACACACTAACAAACACACATCATCATATTACCCTCTGCGTTAACAGGGCAGATATGCCGTATCTTAGGCAGCCAACAGTATTGTGTACACAGCCTGATAAGTTGCTGTGAAAGACCAGTGATGAATCTCCATCTGTTGTCTAAGAACACCCCTATGTTGTAGGTGGACGCACCTGTGGACGTGTATATACACAATGTCATCAAAACGTCATGGATCGTGTCCATATGTTGTCGGACAAGAGCAGCACGACAGCAGCAATCACGACTTCAGCAATTTCGACTTCAGCAATTACGACTTCAGCAATCACGACCTTAGCAATCACGACTTCAGCAATGTTAACATGTCTGCAGAAGGCACGAGTTATGTTTGCTGAGGCATTCATGGGAAGCAAAGAACCAAGAATAGATACCTCAAAATGGATCAAACTATGTTGAGCTAACAATATAACATTGTCTATTAGGGAGTGGTTACTTTATTTACAACTGTGCCAATCGGATATGCTGTTCGACATCTACTCATTAAGAGCAAAGTGCTTGCGGACATAGGAAGAAATTCATTCAAGCACTGCCGACAATTGCCAACATACTGTACCGAGCAGTGACACAACTAAAGAAGACCGATATCTATATAAGAATGGCATTGGGCTGTCAAGAGTAGGCTTGCTCAACAGCTATGGGATAACAAAAAAGGCAAATGTCGCCGTCCATCGCATACGATGATGGCATCATTAATTTTACTAGCGCTATTTTTAGTAAAGATTAACTGCGCTACTTGTTATCCTCATTCTATCGTCTTGTGCCGCCCGATCCTAGTGGCAAGTCAACGACAAGACGGCTAGGGGGCGACTACGAGATACAGTGGACTCCGCATCAAGCACTCGTGAAAAAGACATGACAAAAACAAAGACATGACAAAGACAAAGACAAGGATTGACAGCCCTTGAGAGATATTCTGGTTATGCTTCTTTAATAAAAGTAGTAACAGCTGACTCGTACATTCTTTGAATATTTGATCATACAATGGTCAGGGTAGATCCGCAGACAGTACTGTTTTAGGGAATGACGTTTGGAAGATTCCATTATAATAGGCCGAAGCGTATTTTATAGGTGCTAGTTCCATTCCTCGTCGCATTTTCTTCCCTGGCAGTAAGCCAGGTACCAATTAACAATTGGGCTGATTGGAGCGTGTCAAATAATGGGTGTCAAACCCGGTACCTTTGTCAGGAAAAGTCAAGGCTCTACTAATGAGATAATCAGATCAGATTGTATGGTACATGAGAGAACGATGGATAGTGAATCGGTAAATTCATATACTTCATTATTTGTGGATATTAGTATTATAAAATAAAGAAAACCAGTTTACTTCTACGGCTGTATGATCGCATGATCTCCGAGGAGACACCACAGTAGTATATCAGTGTTGCAATCCGTGTTCTGTAACAGAGCAGCCACCCGTGATATATAACGTAGCTTTCAACATTGTGGTATAACAGAGCCGTCACGAATGTGGTATAACAGAGCCGCTACGAGTGTGGTATAACAGAGCCGTCACGAGTGTGGTTTAACAGAGCAGTCACAAGTGGGGTATAACAGAGCCGCCACTAGTGTGGTATAACATAGCAGTCACGAGTGTGGTATAACAGAGCCGCTACGAGTGTGGTATAACAGAGCCGCTACGAGTGTGGTATAACAGAGCCGTCACGAGTGTGGTATAACGGAGCCGTCACGAGTGTGGTATAATAGAGCAGTCACTAGTGTGGTATAACAGAGCCGCCACGAGTGTGGTATAACAGAGCCGCCACGAGTGTGATATAACAGAGCCGCCACGAGTGTTGTATAACAGAGCAGTCACGAGTGTGGTTTAACAGAGCATCCACGCGTGTGATATAACCTAACAGCTACACGTGTGGTATCCAGGAAGCCAGGAATAGACCCACTATTAACCTTACAGTCATGTCATCAAAGGCAACTACATAGGGTTGTATATAGCGCTAGCAACATCATCACGTAAATCAAACATCTACGAATACAACAAAAGCTGACCGTTCCTCTCTGTGCTTAGGCAATTAGCCACATCTCGCTAGCATTTACAGTCCGGGGCTACTTTTTCTGTCTCTTTGCATGTATTTCCATTTAATCGTAATTCCAATTTTCATTCCCTTCTCCGTATAATTTTTTTTTAATCAGCCACTGTTTCTCTTCCTTTTGAGGATTCCATATGAGAGACTGCCTAGCTAACTTGGACGGGACGTTCCTCAGCGGATGCCCTGTCCGCTTTAATTTTCTTCTTTTAATTTGTTGGTACAGTGGCCGCTGTTGCTTCTTTATCACTTGTCTTCATTCCTCGTCAGGCACTGCCCTTTATGCCCGTTATCCTTCGTAGGCATCTGTTAACGATACTGTTATAGTGTCTCTTGTTGTTCTCCTTGTTTCGACTCCATGCAGCCGCACAGACGTGCCGCTGGCGTTGAATGTTCTAGCGTGTGAATCTTGATTTGTTTATTTAGTGTCAGGAATGTCATTATTGCTTTTCCAATTCTGATCATTACATCTGCATGTGTACCCCATGTCGTGCCAACTGTGATGCGAAATAGCTTTCCCTCCAGCGTGGTTGGTTCTTGACTGATCGGGTTAATTTTAAGAAACTTTGTTTTCTTGATGTTGATTTTCAATCCCAGTTTGACTGATTGTTTTCTCACCCTGTCAAGTTTCTTTTGCTTTTGGAAAGGACCATGTGACAAAAGTACCAGCTTCTAGGTCCACCAATGATGAACATGGAGTCCAGTTAATAGCAGTTCTCTATCCATAGTTTGATATCTTCATTGTCCAATTTGCAGTCAAGAAGAACAGGAAGAGTGATAGAAGGCATATCTGCCTTACCTCTGTTAAAACAGCAGAAGCTGTCAGTCAGTGCTCCTTCGCGTACCACTCTGGTAAATGTGTCTTAGTACCTACATTGTATGAGTGTAATATACTTCTCTGTTATTTAATAGTGTCTTCCAAAAAAAAACATATTACAATAATTGATGATAGTAGTGTAGGTAGTTTACGGTATTTGCTAAGAGAACAGCTCACAACATGCCTTTGTGTAACAATCAGTTTCACAACAGATGATGTTGGTGGGGATGAAATGTAAGATAATTTATAGTACCAGCAACTCGTACAGAAACCTTAGCAAGTGAATTACACATGTGCAGAGTTTTCAATCCGAATAGAAAATAGTCTCATTAACGTCTGTCAATTAATTGCTGTTATATTGGTATTTAAAAGATTTTTATAACAATGAATATATAGTTGAGGATAACTAGCGCCATACATTTCAGTAAGTTTTCATGGAACCTAGCAGTGTTCACTGCTTAAGATTGTTATAAGGTACATGATACCTGTATTATCCCAATAGCTTCGGCAGATGCGACACTTTGTATCAAACAATTACTGAAGGGAAGTAACAGCTTTTGTTTTAAAGTTAGCATCATTGCTTTCCCTTTTCTAAAATATGTTGTTTTTGATAGAATTTCTCTCTACTCTCGCTCTCTCTCTCTCTCTCTCTCTCTCTGCCTCTCCCTTTCTGCCTCTCTCTGCCTCTTTCTCTGCTTCTCTCTCTGCATCTCTCTCTCTCTCTCTCTCTCTCTCTCTCTCTCTGTTTCTCTTTTTTCGTATTTCTCTTTTTCTCTTTTTGCGTCTCTTTCTCTCTTTTTATCTCACTGTATCTTACTCTTTCTCGTCCGATGTACTTTTATTTCATAAGAAAAACATTTACACCAGTGCTTAGGACATTTACAAATTACTTCAATTTAATATGTTTTGTGCGAGCAGTTTCATATTTCATAATATACCAACAATGATATCTTGAGTACATACACTACAGTGTAGTGTGCAGAATAGAAATTTAGCGTTCGTCATCGTCCGCGTTTCGTTTGTCTTTCCAAATGTCTGTTAATTATAGTTCTGAAATGTATGTTTTCTTCTTGCAGCGAATATAAAGCCCATTCTGGTCCCATGTCTTTTTACTGTCATTACCTTCAGCTGCTTGTTTTTCTTTTGTGAATCTATTCCCTTACAAATGACACAAAATGACTAGTAAGCGTTATATGATACATTCATATTCAAAGTTTTCATGAAGTGTTTTCTAGAGTGTGGCATAAATAAAACGGTCTGTGAAACATTGATGTCCTGAATTTACGTGAAATGTTTTCCAGAGTATGTCATACATAAAACGTTCCATGATACATTGATGTTCTGAATTTACGTGAAATGTTTTCCAGAGTATGTCATACATAAAACGTTCCATGATACATTGATGTCCTGAATTTACGTGAAATGTGAGTCGAGCCCACACTACCTGATCATGAGGCCGACGGCTTAACCACTTCGCCACGGAATCCCATGTTGGGATAACAGCAACAACAATAAGCGGGTATACTAGTGGAGATATGTATATATAAACTCTTCAACTGAGGATAGTTGCAGAGCTCTCAAGAAAAATTGTAAATAAATATATTAATTTGTTTCTTTCATACAGAACATAACGTTATGGTCATGATTCAAATTGTTTTCACATCTGAAATAGGCATACTGAGCAACATATGTAAACAAATTAGGCAGACAAAACCAATTCAGTTTAAACGGACACGTTTGCTCAATTTCACCTATGTACTAACTATAAAAATATCAGTCGCATTAGTTACTATAGTAAAGTATTGTTTATGATAACACTGACCATGTTAAAACCAAATACTGAGACGAGAATAGCCAGAGAACGATGTCAACACATCATTATCATCAGAGTGATGAACGCGAACTTTAAAGAGTACGTCCAACATATAAACCATGTTTCCATAAAAGAGACATGGTCCTCAATTAGACAATAGGGTACGAACTCAAAGATCAGTCCCTGCAGTCTCGAGTGCAGCAATCTTAATTTTGGTGAATGTATTATCTCTTAAGAATGATCGATGTGTGTATGTCAGCGCAGTCACGATATGTATCAGATAACCATAGTCCTAGCCTCCGGGGTGATAATAAGTATGTTGGGATGACACTTAACATAGTTTATAAGATACTAATGACTATAATGCAATCAAGCAAAGAGAAAGACAGTGCAGAATAGTGTAACGTTCTTAATTGCGAACCTTTAGTCCCCAGGGTAGAAATTGAGCGACTATTTCTGTAAACAAGTAATAAGTAAGTAATTTTGTGTAATAAACAACAAATCACTTTGTTGGACATCATTTAGTCATGTTGGAAATTTATGTTTCAGAGGTGTGATTAATTTTTGTTCTGAGTTTCAAATGTGCAACGTTTTGAAACAATTACTGACATACAAAGCGAAACAAAAAAACATAATTCTGTCAAATTAGATTGTTTTATTTTAAATAACAAGAAACAACTTGTCAAATATTTGTAACTGCCAAATTGTGTAGCATTGTTACTAGAAGTGAACTTAAAGGCCAAGTTATACAGTGATATGCGATACGTTTTTTTGTGTAGAAGATTAGACACATACGTCTGAATAGCATACCCTTAGGTGTACACTTTTTTAGCTTCCTGTTTTCATTTATGGTTTACAATATTAAGAGACAGAAACATCCGGGTCGTGATTTTAATCAACGAACACTTCTCCGGTCAACCAAGGTGTAAATAGGTACCTGACGCATGCGTACAATAAAGTAGAAACAGCAAGAAAGGGCACTGACCACCCTATATTTCACAAGCTGCGGCTTAGTACAATGGAGTCCTAAAAGAACTAAATTTCCAACTAGTGGTTAATTCTGCTGAATTTCCACTTCACTTTAAAAACAAAATATCAAATTGAAAGCAGCATTGTTCTAATAGTTGGTGCAGTTTCTTTACTACAAACTTCTGCACTAATTAAATGGCTACCTACTCAATTTACACTTGACAAAACTAGGAATAAGACAACACCACGTAATAACATGTATCCTCTTTTATTATTCATCGACAACTTAATGAGTTAGCAGAGAATATGTCAATCTTGTCAGTCATTAGATGCATCTCTGTTGAAAGAGACTTGGTCTCTGACGCCTGTCATAAAACGTAACATTTGCGCAATGAAAATGAGAGGCTTGCGAAGAATTCTTGGCATTTCATATTTGTATCGAGTTACAAACGAGAGTGTTCTTGAAACTGTTACGACGGAGTTAGGTCAATATTAAAAACCTATTGACTATGGCAAAAACACGAAATTAGATATGGAATGGACATATATTACGATTGATGTCTCTGCTCAAGACTGTCGTGCGACGTACTTTGCCTGGAAATCGTGAGAGAGTGAGACAACAAAAAAAAAGAGATGGGAGGACAACATTAAAAAGTGGACGGAAAGAGCTATAGACGAAACTAATACCCTGGCGAAAAATCGAGACGTATGGCGGGAACCGGTTTGACAAACTGCAATAGCGGTGCCTCAAAGACTTTCTATAGTTCGTCTTTTAATTCATAAATAAGGTCCGAAGCAAGTTTCAACTAAACTGCACGTCAGATTCAAATAATTTTCTCATGCAGCCTTAGAATATCCATGACGCTAAAACATTTATATTAATTAGTCCATATATGTTAAGAATTTTACCACATTGTCGAATTCCTTTTATCTTTGATGACCATTGCAAAGAAATGGCATTATATTTTACGATTTTGCAGTACGCAGCTTAATTTCTCGTCGTAATTTGTTCATAGGCTTATCTGTGAAATGTTTTTATAAATCAATTGATTGTTTGTGTTGCCCTTTATATACAATCGTAAAAATGGCACCAAAATACAACAGTTAGTACAATCCTTCGGTCACCATTATACTAAAATGTTGTATCAACTGCGAAACGAATGCAATATTGCTTAAATCATTTGAATGTGGTTGCTGGCTGGACAAATTAAAATCTATCTCTTTGTCAGTACTGTTCTTCTTAACGGAGCAAATGTTCAACTCACTTCTTTCAGAACTGAATGTCTGTTTTTGAAAATTACTCTCGTGTCAGCAGCTCACAATCGTACACGTTAAATGTCTTGTTCTATTCGGCAACTTGTCTTTTGACTTTATCCCACACAAACTCTATATGGTTCAGATCTACACGATATGCAGGTAGTCACAGAGACGTGTCTCTTAAATGATTTTGTCAATTGGATACACTTTTGTCTTATTTGTCTTCCAAACCAGTTGCAACAACTCGAGTTTTAAATATGTGTCGTCGAAATTAATTTTTCCCTTAGCCAGCCATGTCCTAGTTTGAGTCTTTGTATTTGTTGCAGTTGGTACTTTGTCTTGCTCTGAAACTTCATTGTGATAAGATACATTATCCATTACTAGGCATTACGGTATATCCAGAACTGGAAGCAGATCATTCGCCTACTGGAATCAAGATGCTGAGCAGCTCATGAGCTGCAGTGGTCAGCGAACCATAGCTGACTGCTAGTGTCAGGGCCAGCGAAATAGAGCTGCCAAGACCCTTAACACCTCAACGCTGTGATCCTGGATAACAGCCTGCAGCAGGGCAGACTGGTTAAGGAGAAGGTATCGAAGAGGGAATGCTAACCCAGTACTCAAACAATGCTTGCTGAAGTCGGATGTATTGGACCGAAAGGAGAAATATCGCAGTCAGCCTGTAAACTACGACACAACGCATTCCGTTCTCAAGACTACATTCTGGTAGTTAAGCCCTTTTAGGGCTTGATAGCGAGAGATTGAGAATGAACGAAGCCAAGCCAAGCCATTCGCCAACTTGTCCCTGAAAATGTGTCTATTCATTTCAGTGTTGTAGTTTCTTCCGTCCGTACTATATGATTGGAAAGAAGTTCAGCGTCATGAACAAGTCCATTCTCAATGCTTCCGGCATACGTTATTATAATGCGCTGCCCTTTGCTGCTTTAAATTTATCTTTTCTGTTCACAGTCAACTGATTGCCATACTTTACCATAGGATTAGTGAGCATTGACCCATGATTCGTTAAAGTATACAATATCATATCCTAGTCTAAGCCATTCACTTAACTGTCTCAGGTATTTGCTACTAGCAAATTTGGCTTTTCACATATAATATTCCTGCCACCTGAAGTTTGCAGGCGGCTTTACAATTTTCCATTGAGTGCTTTTTGAAAAGTAAATACTGGAGACGGATGGCAATGTTAATTTTAGTTTCCTGAGAGTAATAAGTATTTTTTTTGTCAACATTTTCAAAATCTCCCGTTTTATGACATCTCTGTCGAAATCGTCAAATTTTGTTTTCCTTCTTTCTGTAATACGAGTGCACTCTGAGTCATGTCCAATAAAACGGTAAAATGATGATCAAGCGCAGATTGCGTTCGTTTTTCTGAGTGATTAATATCTCAATATCAATGTCCCATCTATTATTCCCTTCGGAGAAACGTATAGTAAAACCGTAACCTTATGTATCGTTATAAATGTACACTTCAAACTCACTTTGAAATTGATAACAATGTAAGTTTTGAAAAGCAACTATATGTCACAATAACCGCAACACAAACTATGATATCATGATACGCCTTTATCATAACCTAAGTTTCGCATGCACGACTTTTGTTGTTTTTCCGATGTGACAAAGTGTTTAATTGGTGCACAGGAAAATCAAAAATTTCTTTTTACTCAATGCCTTTTAATGCTAAAACATCTACTTTTAAAACAGCACGACTGTGAACCGTATACATGTTACAATTATGTCCAATTCAGTGATGTTGCTTTTAATATTGCCGAATTAATACATTTTTCAAAATACATAACATTTCTTTGAGAAATAAATATTTACATAATGTCATAGATATTCTAAGGTGGCATGCAAACAATCACTTGGACCTGACATGCGATTTTGTAGAAAACTGCTTCTGACCTTTTTTATGAATTAAAAGACGAACTATATGTTATGGGACTGATAATGATGATGCTATTAAATGATAACTGTTGGAGAACTTGTGTAAGTTCGCAGGGACATACAATTAATATTGATAAAGAGTTAACGAAGACAATTTGAGATACGTGTTTATGATAAGTAAATACTGATCCAATTAAATGTAGGACATGTCAAATGCTTCTCCTACATCGGACATAAAGTAACGGCTGTTAAAATATGTTAAATACAGATTATAAAGAGGCACGCAACGACACATGCTTCTTCAATAACTGGAGCCAAATGTTTTTTTTTTGAACATATAATTCCAATTACAAATTAAAATAACATGTGTCGTGTACACATGTAATTTGTATATAGTGTGGACAAATGAGCAAATATTTGGAGAATGCAATTGCTCTTTTGGAATGTGAAACAATGCCACGTATCGATGCACACCGCTATGATTGCGTTATCGGTCCTGGTCCACAGCAGACAATAGCCATATATTAAAACAACCTTTGCATTTACTGTTAAATGCATACACAAATGTTGTTTAATGCTTACATTATAATTCAATTAGTACGCAATAGTACTCTGCTTAAAGGAACGATGTCACGTTTTTTCCTATCTTAAAATGGTGTCTTTTTACTATGACACAATTAGCAATGGCTTTTATTGTTAAATTATAAACTTAAAGAGATAGCAGCTACGCCTCATATAAGACTTCATCTAATTTGTTTTTCGTTTTGACGGTCGGAAATTAGAAGAAAATGCTAGTACCGACTTTTGCCTAGAAGTTGGCGAATGTCTAACAGGACATCTACATGGCTCCAACTGTTGTAGTGGCAATGGCCGTGCATTAAAGTACTGCCGCAAGTCTTTCCTAACGGATTGAAGCTTCATTTCTCAAACATTGTCTGTGTCACATATAATTATGTTAAACACACTACATCTGAAATTGATGTCAAACGATGACAACAACTTTGCAGGAAATACACTCTAGCAATTATGTTGTATACATTTCAGAGAAGGTAACTGACTCATCATTAGCGGTATACTGTATTACAATGTGGAAGCTTAGTGTTATGTTAGCAAAACGAATTTTTCACTTGGCAAACGTTGATTATGAGACTTAATTGATTCAGTAACATATGCTACTGCTGAGAAGTAGGCGCTTAGATCAACGGATTTGTGTTAAGCCGAGCACGGTTTATAATGTTTTATTAATTGCAAATATTAATAAGTAGAATAGAAAAGCTCTACAGGAAGGAGCAAGCAGCCGTCAGAATGTATTGTCAAACCTTAGAGTAGTTCAAGATAGACAATGGGATCGGATATGCCTGCATTCTTTCAACATACCTGTTCAACATATATGCAAAAATATCATCAGAAATGTAAAGGCAGATCTAATTTCTGCAGACTTCGATCCTAGGACGAAAGAGGATACTGGACAAACGATATCCCAACAACATAGTTTTTCTCTCGAACAGCGCCAAGGGCCTAGAACAAATAAGTGCATCAGTTCAGAAGCACAGCGAAACCCAGAATCTCTTCTTGATTACAAAGAAAACTAAGATAATCACAACGGACAAAGTAAAACTCCAACCTAAAATTAAGATCGCTGGCGAAGAGATTGGAAATGTTGCACATTTTGACTATCTGAGAACAATACCAAACAACAATGAAGACAGTACAGAGGAAACAAGAAGACGACTGACTTTGGCAATGCAGAAGATAAAGAGTAAGCATAACCTATGTCATAATACAAACAAGGAACTAAGAACATGCATTTTTCTTGTGACAACCTATAGACGTGAAACATGTACGATTAGATACACAATAAGATCATTATTGGATTATGCTTTTTTCTTTTTAAATCACGTAATACTTAAGTAACTGTTAACATAAACTATCGGTGCTTTTGAAAAACAGTGGTACAGAAGAGTTCTGTAATCCAATGGACAAAGAAAGAAACAAACAAATCCATTCGGCAAGACCTGAATATGGAGGAGAATTGACTGATAAATGATGTAATGACTCGAAAAATTAGTTTTTTTTGGACACGTCAAACGACAAAACGGACTGGAGACAATGGTTATGGAAGGCATGGCCACTGGGAAGAGAGGCATGGGCCGATCGAGAAGACGATGGACCAATGACATCAAGGAGACGCTGGATTTGACCTATGAGCAGGCCGGAAGACTGGCGGAAGAGAGAGTTGTATACAGACATGCTGGCATGAGAGCGACGTTCAGCCAAAGCCGTGCTACATAATGGTGATTATTATTTGTAAGTAGTATGTATATAGTACTTATCATTTGCTTAGCAATCTTAGACAGCTTACGTATTTACTTTCAGTGTCCAAGCATCACGTTAGACAGCATGCATCCAGTATTCAGCGACATGGATTTACCTGCCATCTGCCTCCAGCATGTAGCACTAATTGCATGTTTCATAGAGGTTTGGACAGGTCGTCGGGTTGTCTGGGTCCTGATTTACGCAAGAGTCACATGTGTCAGAATCTGTGTATCGTCACCACTTCAGGAATCTCTTGCACAGTGATACACCAGTTCGGAATCTGTTTGTGCCGGTAACGAATTATATATAGATATATATATATATATATATATATATATATATATATATATAAATATATATATATATATATATATATATATATATATATATATATATATATATATATATATATATATATATATATATATAAAGTAAACATACTAGCTTATGTTCAATCAGGGGAACATTATGCTTTTTCTTTTTAAATCACGTAATACTTAAGTAACTGTTAACATAAACTATCTTAGCAGGATCTACACTTCTGGATGAAGTGTTAGTCGTCATTGAAACGAACCACATCTTGAGGCGGCATTGTCATTTGCCCTCCTCGGAGTTTTTGTTTCTTTAATCGTCGGTCAGGTACCCATTTACAAGTGAATCCTGTAAATATCTGAGTCGACTCATCCGCAATGATAGGGGGGAGTTGAACCCCACATCTTTGCCTTCAAAACTTAGTGCTCTAATGCAACACTGAACAAACACCATTGGTAGCCATTTGTTTAACGTTTATATAGTCCACATTTTACTTTTTTCTGTTATATTGTAAATAGTTTTGTATTCGTTGCTTCGCAGCATTGGTAAGGCGCGTTTCAATAAGCTAATGAAATGCGCGTCGGTAAAGCGAATCATCGTTATAGCTAAACATGTTAAAACGAATCTTCTTAACTCATTCACTCCCAAATATTGTGGGCCTCTGGACGTAAGTTTGCTTATAATCTAAAACTCAAACACGCCATCACGTAGTTGTGATCTATTTATCTTGGATAAAAGATATCTGAAATAACGCATATTATATACCAAACATCTGGGGTAGTTGTCTCGCCGCCGCGATTCAATCTCAACCAGTGTTCGTAAATCGATCTCAGTCCCACCAGACGGAGCGATAGCGCGGGCTTGCCGAAAACGCTTGCTCGCCTTACCCCGTGTAGGTATCGGGAAGCGGTTTTTTGTGTCGTGGCCTCCAATGACTCTCTGGACCGTAACGAGAAACTTTGCCAGTCAGTGGTGATTTTTCGAAGGCTTATAGCAGAGCTCGACAGCTCGTCTCGCTGGTGGTCAGACTCTCGCACAGAGCTTTTGACCGGCAAATGGAAAGCAGGAATCGTGCCTGAAGGCCCTGTGTTCTCCGAACCAACCCTCGGGCGAAGGGCTGGCCGGCAGGCCAAATTGTCTCTAGTCCCAGTGAAATTCATCGCCGGGGTCGTTGGGATCCGTTCTGCGCAGAGCGCTGCCATTCCTCCTCGAGCGAGCCCGGTCGGTCGGTCGTCTGGTGCGTGTAGGGGCCCCTGTCAGGCGGTCACAGGTCGACGGAGTGAGGGACGGGAGGAACAACCGTCCCTCCGTTCGTCAGTCGGTCCCTGCGGCCGTCCCAGTAAGGCTTTTTACACACCCGTCCTCCGCCGACCGGTGTGTGCGGTACGTACGTCTCCAACAGATATCTGGTTGATCCTGCCAGTAGGCATATGCTTGTCTCAAAGATTAAGCCATGCATGTCTAAGTTTACACTGTCTCACGGTGAAACCACGAATGGCTCATTAAATCAGTCGAGGTTCCTTAGATGACACGATCCTACTTGGATAACTGTGGCAATTCTAGAGCTAATACATGCTTACTCATCTCAGGCGCAGGCGGGCGGTCCGGCTCGCGCCAGTTCACTGCCCGTTGTCTCCTGCTCTACCGTCTGCCGTCTCTCTCCCACGGGTGCTCTTCACTGAGCGTCCTGGGTGGCCGGCGCGTTTACTTTGAAAAAATTAGAGTGTTCAAAGCAGGCCTCGGCTGCCTGAATAATGGTGCATGGAATAATGCATGGAATAAGACCTCGGTTCTATTTTGTTGATTTTCGGAACTGGAGGTCATGATTAACAGGGACAAACGGGGGCATTCGCATTGCGGCGGTAGAGGTGAAATTCTTGGATCGCCGCAAGACGAGCTACTGCATTTGTCAAGAATGTTTTCATTAATCAAGAACAAAGGTCAGATTCGCGAAGACGATCAGATACCGTCGTAGTTCTGACCATAAATGATGCCGACTAGAGATCCGCAGGAGTTGCTTCGATGACTCTGCGGGCAGCTTCCGAGAAACCAAAGTGTGGTTGCAAAGCTGAAATTTAAAAAAATTGACGGAAGGGCACCACCAGGAGTGGAGCATGCGGCTTAATTTGACTCAACACGGCCAACACTGAAAGGACTGACATGCCGAGACCACTTCCCTTGGGTCTAATATGGAACGGGTGCTGGATTTAGACCCTCAGAAATCTGGGGTTATGCCCTCTATGGCTCGGTTGGTCTGCATTCAGTGTTTGATAAAGGAATTGATGGAAGAGCACTACCAGGAGTGGAGCCTGCGGCTGAATTTGACTCAACACGCAAATACTGTAGAACGACTGACAAATCGAGAGCACTTTCGTTGGGTCTAATAGTGAACGTGTGCTGGTATTAGACCCACGGAAAACAGGTCAGCTCTCTAACCTTCTAATAAAGGAACGCTACGGAAATCGTGTCTTAACCCCGCAGAAATCGCATGTACCAGATACCTGTTCACTGACAAACAAAATCCCTTGATTAATTCGTCGTGGCCAAATAGTGAACGGGTGCTGGAAATAGACAATCGGAAGACAAGTCAGTCTTACCCTACAAATGACAGGGCGTTGCTACGGAAATCCTGCTCAACTCGAGAAGAGCCGGAGACATTTGGTTCACTTACCAGGCTGATAAGCCAATGGCACGAGGCTACCTTGTGAGGGATTACTGCCGTACGCCTGTAAGCCGGAATCCGCCCAAATTCTCAGCAACACTGCAATGGGAGGCTTCGAAATGGTCGGGAGCTGGGGATCGCGCCTCAACCCTACCAGGTCGAGTCACAGAAAGAGGTCTCTTCCATCCGCCGATCAAAACGGGCGGATAGCTGCTCGATATTCACCCTATACGGCGATGGGGTGCGAAACCACCAACAAAAGACTTAGTTCTTTTTTGGTGTGTCGAAAACAGTAGAGCAGCCACCTCACTCTGAACTGTCGAGACTCAACCAATGACCAGGAGATCTCCGTGACACTACCAGGCTTGTCCCCTGGTTAAATACACTTCTGCTTCGATCTCTACCTCTGTATGCTATCAGCCATACCAATGGGCGCAGAGGAGATGCAGACTAGCGGACATTGCACATCTGCCCTATTGTGTCAACCTCCCAGGTGGCGGGGAATGCTAGGCGTACCATCACTTTAGAGAAGCCGAGAAAATAAAGGGAGCAAAGAGTACCCCACTTACATGCGAATGCTACGTTCTTGCAGGACGTGACGATCCTGGGATACAGACACACTGGACTGCCTCTCTTCCGGATTAGTACACACCAGTACATAGTCCATATCATATAGCAAATATCATATCTCATATATAATCACCGCGACCTGCAGACACGAGTAGTGAAGACTCGTCAGTCCTGTAAGTCAACTTCCATAAGAGAGACAACTCTGATCACACAAAAATTATGCCTTGCAGATTGGCTGGGGACAGCAAAAGGCTAAGGAGGGCATCCCTACAGAAACGCCTGTTGAAATCGGATGCACTGGGCAACAGGCTTAACGAAACAGTGCAACGTAAATCGCAGTATGATGACAGTACAGCCTTTCAGAAAAAAAGTATGGCGCTCATCCTGCGGAGCCCCGCCAGGCAGCGAGAGTGCAGGGCCTCATGCCTCGAAGGGGCCCACCCTTAACTACTGGTGGTCACCCACCTATGTGTTGTGGAGTCAAGGCACATGGCTATGGGGCAATTTCTATTGACCAAAAACTCAAGACCCTCAAAATACTACAGTGGAATGGAGTCATTAACAAAAAGCTATCCCTAACACATCACTTGCATGAAGGTAAGATTGACGTGGCATGTATCCAAGAAACGTACCTCAACAGCAACCATAAAATCTCAATCAGAGGATACCAGGCCTTCCGCCTGGACAGAGACGGTCTCAAAGGAGGGGTTCTGATACTGACCCGTAACTGCATGCTTAGTAGCGCGGTAGCTGTCAATCACACCGGACAAGCAGAAATTGTAGGAGTAGACATAATGGCTCAAGAGACGAACATCCTCATCTTCAACCTGTACGGACCACCAAATAAAGATCTATCGCTCTCGAGTATGGAAGTCAAAGACTCCAACTGCATAGTAGTTGGAGACTTCAACGGCCAATCGGAGAGATGGGGATACTCGGACACAGACTGCAACGGTAACGAAGTGGAAGATTGGGAGGCAGACACAAATCTCAATCTAATCAATAGGCCGGAGGATAGCCCTAGCTTCTATTCTAGAACATGGCATACCACCTCGACTCCAAATTTGGCCTTCTCCACAATGGACATTCACCATAAAATAGACCGCCAGGTGCTAAACCAATTGGCAGGTATCGACTACAGGCCAATTAGGCCAGAAATCGATGTGGAAGTAGGCCCACAGGAAACAAAACCACTCCCACGTTTGAGTTACAAACGAGCCGACTGGGACAGATTTGCAATCCTGCAAGCTGCCACTGAAACCATCCCAAGAGGAGCAAGGAAAAATTATAAGCCCTATTGGAATGATGAGTTGCAGAAAGTGGAAGACGCAATCACAAATGCTAGGAACATGGCAGAGCGAGAACAATCAATAGAGGTAAATTTCGCCCTCAAAGCCGCCACAGCGAAATACAAATACACTCTAAACCAAACAGCAAGAGAAAGCTGGAAAAACAAAACAGAAAGTCTCAACTTAGACAAAGAAGGAAACAAACTCTGGAAGTTATTCAGAGCCATGAATGACGAAACCCCGTCAAACAAACAAATTACCATTAAGCAGAGTGAAAACTAGCTCACTGGAAAAAAAGCCGCAAACGCTTTTGTCGAACACTATGCCAAAGCGAACCACATAGATGTCCCTACAGATAGGCATACAGACATTAATGAAGAGCAAAAGGGGCACGACAACATCAATATGGCACCAGAAGAGCATATGATTGCAAAACTAACAATGAGCGATATGGAAAAGGCTATGAGAACATTAAAGAAAAGGAAATCTCCCGGAAAAGACAGGATAACAAACGAAATGCTGATGGGAATGGGCCAAACAGCAAAGAGGAAACTGCTATCAGTCCTGAACCAAAGCTGGAAAAGGGGTTTTGTACCCCAGGCATGGAAAGACGCAGTACTTGTACCAGTACCAAGGAAAGGAAAAGACAAAACCGATCCAAATGGAGACAGGCCTATCAGCCTATTGAGCTGTGTCGGCAAACTGTTGGAACGTATGATAAACACCAGACTGATGTGGCATCTGGAAGAAAAACGGATACTAATTCCACAGCAAGCAGGCTTTAGACAGCACAGATTCACTGAAGACCAGGTCATCCTCATAGCTCAGGAAATAGACGATGCCTACCAGGAGCAAAAGCATACAGTAGCGGTTTGGGTGGACCTGGAAAAGGCATTTGGCAAAGTCTGGAAAGACGGACTTAGAGTCAAGCTAAGGAGAAGTGAAGTTTGTGGGAGATTGTACAAGTGGATCAACCAGTACCTAAAAAACAGAACGGCATGAGTCCAAGTACAAGGGCAGATGAGCAAAAAGGTGACACTTTAGCAGGGAGTACCCCAAGGGGGAGTACTGTCACCCACACTCTTCCTGGTGTATATAAATGACATTACAGAGAATATACCAAGAAGAGTTCATAGCTCAATGTTTGCAGACGATCTGGCTATGTGGACCTCTGAAAAGAATCTCACCATAGCAAGAAATCGGATGCAGCAGGCCCTAACATCGCTGGAAGTGTGGGCGAACTCATGGCTGGTCAATATAAACGAGGACAAAACCACATGTACGATATTCTCGCTTTCCATCAAACCCCAAAACACCAAATTAAGTCTAAACGGCAAATACCTCCAGCCAAACGACAACCCAAACTATCTGGGAGTCACATTTGATCGGCGCATGACATGGAAAATTCAGATCGAGAGAAACCAAATGAGAGCCAGAGAAATAATGGCAATCATGAGGTAACTTGCTGGCACAAACTGGGGAGCAGACGAAAGCATACTAAAGAAACTGTACACTGGAAGAGTGAGACCAGTTCTCGAGTATAGCATTTCGGCATGGACAACAGCAGCAAAGGCGAACTTCGATAAAGTTAGCAAACTCCAAAACCAAGCCATGAGAGTTATAACATGAAGCATGCAGTCAACGCCAATTGTAGAACTTGAAAATATTTCAAAACTGCAATCCATGGCCGACAGAAGAGACTGCAGAGCCCAGCTGCAGTCAGAGAAACTCAGAAGACTGACTGACCACCCAATGCACCATAGAATAAACAATTTCGGAAATGGGAAGCTAAAGCGAAGAAACTTTGCAGAAATAGCCAAAGCAAAGATGCACGAAGACCTTATGAACGCACTAACCACACCAAAGCCCATCCCTTCTGTACGAAAACCTACTTGGAGGCAGCATATATTTCCAGAGGTGGTAGAAATTATACCTGGTATTAGAAACAAAAACTGCCAGTCTGAAAAAGAAAGAAAAGATACTACCCTGAGTTTCATTACGGAAAACTACCCAAGCATGGACTGGATCCATGCATACACCGACGGTTCCGTAACAAATACAACACAGAACGGAGGGGCAGGAGCATTCCTGAGCCTACCAAATGTCAGAAAAATAACACTGTCCTCCGCTACTGGAAAATACACAAGCGATTTCAGAACGGAGGCAGAGGCACTGAGGGCGGCAGTGGAAGAAATGGTGACAGGTAAAAGGAATGAAAGCCATTTAGTCCTGCTTACAGATGCCTTGACCGTAGTCACATCACTGAAAGGCCAGAAAAATACTGAACTTAACGATTTAAGAGCAGTACTCTGTCAACTATGCCAGCAGGCCGCACCAAAAAGAGTTGTGGTGCAGTGGGTTCCATCTCACTGCAACATCAAAGGCAACGAGGAGGCAGACAGACTGGCAAAAGAAGGTGCAAAACTACCACAACCCGATACTAGTATGACATACGAAGAGTCAAAACGGCTTTTTAGAGCTAGATACATGACCAAATGGGAAACCGAACATACTGGTTACACCAAAAACGATGCCTATTACCAGTTGAACAGAAAAGATCAGGTCGTGGTCTTCAAACTTCGCACTGGCCACAACAGACTGAGGTACCACCTATTCTACAAATTGAAGATAGGTGGCACCGACGAATGCCCGTGTGGTACCGGGAAAATGACCGCTGAGCATTTGCTGCAAAACTGCCCGACAAACGAGGATCAGAGATAGCAGATGTGGCCATCACCAGTGGCAACACTAGACAAGCTCTATGGCAGTGTCGACAGCCTCAGGATGACGGCTGCTTTTTTCGAAAAAATAATGGTTACTGTCTGACTGCGTACGAAGAAGAAGAAGATATACCAAACTGTTCACAATTGTCGCTATAATACAATGGAATACACATATTTTACAAATGGAAGTAAACGTTTGTTCGTGAGGGATTATAGCTGCATAATCCGTGTTTGCTTGTAGTTAGTGAAGACCAAAATGTGAACCAATCCATTGCCAGGGATTCAGTCACTTTCTGTTTAAAGCCACGGTGTAACTTATGTAAAAGAATGGTTAGGCGTATGGCTTGGCTTGACTTCGTTCGTTCTCAATCTCTCGCTGCCAAACCCTAAACGGGCTTAAGTAGCAGAATGTAGTCCAGAAAACGGAATGTGTTGTGTCGTAGTTTAAAGCTCGACTTCGATATGTGCACCTTTGATCAAATACATACGACTTAAGCAAGCACTTTTTCACTCTTCGATCCCTTCTCCTTAGCCAGTCAGTCTGCCCTGCTGAAGCCTGTTATCCAAGATCACCATGTGGTTGGGAAGAAAGGTCTTGGCAGCTCTAATTCACTGTCCATGACTAGCAATCAGCTGTGGGTGGCTGAATGCTGTAGCTCATGCGCTGCTCAGTATCTTGATGCCGGCTTGGGATCTGTAACGAAGTACTGTCCTTGTTAATGGTGTATCAAATAGCCTTCCCAGGATTGTGGTCACTTCCTCTTTCTGCATCCGAATAGGGGAGCTTGTTGTCCTCTATGCTCCGCTGTGATCAGCAACAATAATACAATATTACGCTTAATCGATCTTGGCCTGTCACATCGAATGCTTATGGTCATTATTACGTATAATTGCCGCATCACAGGCGGTCTGCAGTTCTGTTGGAGAGAGGACGATCTGTTTTAGTCAGGTGTTGCGAGGGTGGCCACGTAGTTGTCTCCAGGATGAGCACGATCTCATCCCGTCTCTCGTTCAGAAAGTCTGCTCATGTGGAAGACATCAAGACCCTACCGCTCCCGCTGTTGTAGTGTCCAGCTATCAGAGACGTACATGACGATATATCATATATGCGAAACCTGGTCTCCAGGCAGAGCCTCCGCTGGGGAACATACTCTGCGAAGAAACAGCCTTACCCAGCAATCTGGTAGAGAGGACCTGCTATGAACTCAGAAGTACTGCATGGATTCCATCACATGATATGTAAAGTGGAAAGAATCATATATACATTTTACAAATCAATAATGAAAACAGCCACAGAATCATTTCCCAGAGAAACTAGAAGGAACTACATACACTCCCATCATGGTATCGTACCTATCCTCAGTTTTTATATATTCCAGGCTGACCTCGACATCCTCTTGACGGGATGATTTCTTTAAGATTACTGTTCACCTTTCCATTGATTGTTCCAGCACTGCTGTTTGTGTTTGTGAGGAGATGGTTACATATTTCTTGTCATAATTGTTAGCTCTTGATTTTCTCTTCTTTTTCGAGATTCCAGCACATTTTGTGTTAAAACTGTTTTTATGAGATGTTCAACATTTTTTTAGAGATAGTCTTATAATCATTACTAATGTGGTCGTTAGACTGCCAGTAATAAGATCCTGTCAAATCATATGTGCAGATAGGCACGTCATCTCGACTGAGAGAGACACATAGATAGAGAGAGACAGAGAGACAGAAAGATAGAAATAGAGATGTGGCGAGAAAGGTAGAGAGAGGGACAGAGAGAGAAGGAGAGAGATAGAGAGTGAGAGAGAGATGGTCAGGCAATGCGCAGTAGATTGTACATCATGCAATACAGACACACTGGCTGCACTGCATAGCTCTTCTGTTAATATATCCGTCAGTGTAAGCACTTCGAGACGAAGTCATCAGGAACGATTGTTTTGTGATACTGTGCTTCATACAAATAAGACACATTTCAAGTTGTCTACAATGTAATGTGCGGTTTGTTTTTACCCAGTGTACTAGACTATGAGCTCATGCATGTATGTAGTATGTAATTTTATATGTAATTAAACTTTTTTTAAACAGGCTCGGATACGTGAATGGGTGATTCATTTATGATGTTCTTACTACGTCCCTGCAGTTAATGCACCCATATATATATTTATTTATTTATGTAATTCTGTTCAATGCCCTTATATAAACAGTTTCGTGTATGCCAACCACATAAACCTTCTGGCTTAAACGTTTTTTGTCCCAAGCAACACTATAGAGTGCCAGCTGTACACACATCCCTAAGAAACTTGTGAACATCATTTTTTTAATGTCCGATGGTTGGCAGTGTTAGAAAAGAACTTCTTGGAAGCAAAACAAATGGTACATTGAACGAAACTTAACAACAGCTTACATACACTTTCAGATACCACTATATGGCATTGGGCCAAAGGACACGCATTAGATTGACTAACAGGACTGACTGAATAGATGGGCACTTGGAAATACTGGGAGATAAATTTACAAACACATGGCCATCCGAAATCCCAAAGACTTCATCAACCTCCTGAAAAAGACATATCAAAGCACCATTTCCCGATGTCGCACTCAACACATACATCTTAATAGCCACATTAACAGAATCCAACCAGAGCATACTCTTTTGTACTGGCTGTGGACACATCCCTGTGAAATTGTTGAGCACCGTCTTTTCGAATGTCCGGCGCTTGTCGGTGTTAGGAAAGAGCTTCAACCTTCAAACTCTTTGGTCTGAACTAAACAACAACTTTTCATTGATTCGTTAATGTCTTATACATAAATAAATAGAATGCACGAATTTATAAGACAAACTACTGTTTGCTTTGCTATTTCCGTCGTGTCCCCAGTTATCGTGTTTACACTTTTTCCTTCAGTTAATTAATTATATCATCATTTATCATAGCGGTATCAGTAAATTGTTTTTCTCTTATACAAGTACATTCTTGTTTATAATAAATGTGTATGACATGAAAATGATATGATTGCTTTTTGTGTTAATTGTCAATGTTTCTTTTTAATAAAAGATTATGTTCCCAACTTTACGAGAGGTTTATGCAGGCATTAGTTAATGTAATTTTTGTTTTAAATATATTTTTGTTTTAATTTTTGCGTACACCTTATTTCCATATTCCCCAAAGCGGTGTGCGTTACACTGTGGTTTTTATTTTGAGCATGTCGGCCCAGTTCATCCGACTTCAGCACGCATTTTATGTAAGGGTCTGCTTCCTCCTGCATTTTCTAAGGGTTTGGTTCCCGGGGTATCGGCCGGTGCTGTGATGGGGATCGAACCCAGCACCTTCGGGTTGTGATGTTTGTATATTATTAAATGACTTTTATTATATATTTTTTATTCAATTTTATTTTATTTTATATTTTTAAAATGTTAATTATATGTTATATTATTTGACCAAATTATTATGACTGTTGTTTGTATTTTTTGTCAATGTTTCTTTTTAAAAAAAGCTGTTCCAAGCTTCACGGGAGATTTAAGCATGGATAAGTTAATTTAATTTTTTGTTTTAAATATACATACACGTAAACTAAACTCAAATTAATCAGATTCAGATGGTCCAAAGAGATTGATGTCTGCAGTCAGCAGAATGAATCGCAATCCTGTTGTATGGCAGTAATAAGCTTACTTTTCCATTACACTGTGCTCACATGTAACCCATAATTGCTTGTCGAGGTCTGGGATTGCAGCATGTGCAAATGTTTTTACATTTTCTTTGAAGATTTTGTTGTCACTTGCTACCTGTCTCTTAACCTTTGCTAAAACACATTACGTGTAAATGGTACAATGGCAATCGTAATCATCAATTAACGTGCACCTCCTTGATTACTTTGTTAATGTGAAACATCTTTGTCCTGTGTAAATTCTTTACATGTGACAAGAATTCAGGTTTGAATATGCTCCTTTGCTAGACAAAGTTTTGATCGCCTCTAACATACTTGGTGATGTCGAGGCATTATCTTGTAGTTCCACTGTATTATGGAAGACAACACTGTATATTACCAAACATCAGGAAAGGAAGACTTAACGTCTAGTCAGGCAAAAAATTAACTGATCAGACATGTTAATCAGGTTCAGACCAAACATACTGGACAATACCCTCACCTTAGCTTCCTATTAGCTCATCCTGGAAATGGACTGTTTTCATTGCAGCCAGGCTAAGAAGATGATGGATCGACGTGATCCCCGTAGTAGTTAGCGACACGCACGCAGTTGAAGCAATGCATATCACAACCACTAGGAGGACCCCGGCACCACCTTCTTAAGAGTTCTCGGAATGTGAGGAAAGCTGAAACGACCTGTCACTTAACGTCCTTTTTAGGTCGCACACAAGAGTAATCCTACACATTGTGGGCATTCAACAACAACAACCAAACAGGAAGGTCTATCAAATAACGGAAACATTTTTCTTAATTCACTCTCTAAGAATGTAACTATTCATTTCTGAATGATAGACCAGATTGTCGTTATACTATGAATTAAATAGGAATTCACCACCTTTCAACAGTTTGTGTATGTTTGATATATGCATGGCCTATTATCAGTAATTGTCCATTACTACTTGGTACAGCTATCTTTACAGTTATGTCTACATTTTGTCATTCCCTTCTATTAGTATTATGTGAACATATCCATACTCCAAATATAAATGTCCATACTCATTTCCCTAATTGTAAATATTTTCTATTAGCCGATACTATGTGAGGCTTTTCACGCATGGTGTTTCTAACGTCTGTGTGACTGCGTAATATGAAGCCACCACACCTTTCAGTTTTCAATAATGTAGTTGTATATATAACATTGTCACTGTTCTGTCTCAATAAAGTTGCCAATTTCCTTAGCGAAAACTTCTTTAGAATTCAACACAGTTATCACTTTCTCGTTTAATAACTTCTCTTCAAAGGTATCAACTATATTTTTTCTTACTTTATCGCTGGTGATATTTCTAGAAAGGATGCCATGCCATGGTGTAATACCCACGTGATAATGAACTTTCGCTAATATCCAGAGAAATACTGTCTTGTCTGTGGGTTTTGAATATGAGAGTACAGACTTCAACGTTTAGCCTCACTTGAGAACTATGTAAACAATTGGTATGGTATCTTTCAGTGTAACGAATTTAACTCTCAACACCATTAAAACAATAACGGAACTTTGCATCTCTGTTAAGATTTTACAAATTAAAAAGAGTTATAATAACAACAAAGTACTCTAATTTTATGAAGCATCTCGAAACTGTCACTGTATTAGTATTAATTTTCATAATTTTCCACAAAAACACGTGCAAAATGTAGTTTTAAATTTGATTCTTTCCTAACATTACGACAGATTACTCTATAACTCTTAAAATACTAACTAGAGAAACCAAATTTCGTTTACAGCCTAAATAAGTTTAAATCCATCTTGGATATTGTTTATCCTTAAAAAATATAGAAGATAACGTCAGATCACTCCTGATCACGCAGTATACTGATCAGACAATGTTAGTCGGGGTCAGGCAAACTTACTGACCAAGACATCCAACCGCTCTTCTATGTACTTCTCCCTGAAAACTGTTGCAGTCAATCTAACGAGGTTGAGATCAGCGTGGTTCCCGTATTGGTGAGCGTCAAACAGAGGGATGCAAGTATTGCACAGGTGTCCGTGGGATCCAAGCCCACTTCCACCACAACGCTCAGGATGAGAGGAACGCTACCCCAACACTACCACCAAATGCTTTTTATGGCGTACAAAACATTAACGTTACTCATCGCTTGCATCCAGCAACAACAGCAATGGCTAGGAAAAAGGTGGATCTGGCAATAACTATATTCAAAAATGAGCTTATCTATTTATATCTCCCATTTTTCATGATTTGCACGGCTTCTGAACAAACTCTTACAGTACATGTGGATCTGGCAATAACTATATTCAAAAATGAGCTTATCTATTTATATCTCCCATTTTTCATGATTTGCACGCCTTCTGAACAAACTCTTACAGTACATGTGGATCTGGCAATAACTATATTCAAAAATGAGCTTATCTATTTATATCTCCCATTTTTCATGATTTTCACGCCTTCTGAACAAACTCTTACAGTACATGTGGATCTAGCATTAGCTATATACACAAATGAGCTTATCTATTTATATCTCCCATTTTTTAAGATGTGTGCCCGTTTCTTAACGAACTCTTACATTATATTCGGGATATATGTACAATGGCATAGTCATAGGTTAGCGACTTGATAGCTGTTTCTGAATAAAGAGATGGCAATATGTTGTAACAACTATGGACATTCAAAACACGGAACAATGACAACAACTCTGAGGTCACCAGCTGATCCTCCCCATTTGTCATGTACAGAGGATGCAAGCCAGCGTGAGACATTTGGTCGGGTGGAAAATTAACACCTTATTCAATCAGTGTGCAGATTGCAATATACACGTCCATGTGGTTATGTTGCAGTGTCACAGCTCACTCGTTCTAGGTTTGTCGTCTGGATAAAAGTGGATAAACCCATTCTGGAACTTCTCACTAAACAATGATGATAGTCACATTCATTGACTAAAAAAAGACATTTAACTGGGTCGAAACAGAATTCGCGTGGAAAGCTCTGGGCGAGCAAGGAGTAGACATACACTACATAGAAAAACTCCAGAAATGATACGAAGGATGCACCACTTCCTTACGTTCATTCACTCAGCCCTACCCTATCGCGACAAAGAAGGGAGTACGGCAAGAAGACCTATATCGCGACAAAGAAGGGAGTACGGCAAGGAGACCCCTATCGCGACAAAGAAGGGAGTACATCAAGGAGACCCCTATCGCGACAAAGACGGGAGTACGGCAAGGAGACCCCCATCTCGCCGAAAATATTATCTGCGTGCCTAAAGTCGACGATGAGAACTGGGAATGGGGAACCTATGGCATTAAAATCGATGGAAGACGACTAAACCACCTCAGATTCGATGACGACATCGTCCTCATCACAGAGACGCCCCTAGAAGCGACAGATATGCTTCAATCACTAGACATGGAAGGCAGGAAAATAGGTCTAGCTATAAACCCAGGGAAAACCAAAACTATGCGCAAGCGTTTTGCAGAGCCCAACTCCATACTCCTGCGGGAAACGCCTATAGATGAATAGACGCTAACGAATAGGTCTATCCGCGAAGGCTTCTCAAAATTGAGAACAACATAAAACCTGAGATCGCCAGACCAAAACGGGTGGGTTGGGCAGCCCATTAACTCAATCAAGACAGCAACATACACCAGACTACTTGCGGACTTCTTCATCTCGGCAGTCCTGCGGCGCTCTGCTATGGTAGCGAAACCTGGTCTTTGACAAAAGCATCAGAGAACCAACTGAGAATAGCACACGCATCTCTCGAAAGACGCTTAGTGGTCGTAACCCAGACAACAACGGCAAACCGAACTATAAAATAACGACATCCGGAGAATGTCACACATCAAGGATGTTCTACAGTACGTAAACCATTCAAAACATTCAAAAAACATTGCTGCACAAGTCATATAGCTAGATGCGAAAACGAAAGATGGAGTACCATAACCACCATGTGGTACCCGCGCGATAAAATGAGACCTCGAGGACGACCCCCAACTTGCTGGCGAGATTCACTATGATGTTTTTCCATCGCTTCCGAAGAGGACCATACTGTCATCCGTCAGTGGGTTCGTAGATGGCTGATAAAACCAATCCAAGCCCAAACTCGTCTGTCACACTGGGGTCAGAAAAGTAGTTTGACCGTCAGGCGGAGGCAACTCTTCGCTTGCCTTTCGTGCCGCTCAGTCCTGTGCAGCGTCCCTGATTCTTTACTGCTCCATATGTGTCGTGGCAGAGGAGATGTATTACTACGCCAGGCTACAGCAATGTTCTCCCAACCATCAGTGTTAATGTCGCAGTTCTTCAGGAAGGCTTTCAGAGTGTCTTTGTAACGTTTTATTTGACCACTACGAGCTCACTTTCCTGACTGAATCTTGCCATACACAATTTTCTTTGGAAGCCGCTCGTCTGAAATGCGGACAATGTGACCAGTCCATCTTCGCTGCAATTTGCACACAGTTGTAAGCATGCTTGTCATGCCAACTCACGAAATAACTTCTTTATCTGTAATCATATCTTGCTATTGCATGTTTAACGGTTTCCTTAGGCAGCCCAGATCAAAATAGTCAAACTTCTTCGCATGTCGACTGTCCACACAGTCTTCAGTCTTGGCAGGCTTACAGAAGGGTTGGTAAAATGACTGTCGCATAAACCTTCAATTTGGATATAAGCGGAATTCCTATATGGTCTCACAGTGAGGACCTACGTTTTCCAAATTCTACACATGCGTTGGCTATTCTCGAGTTTAGTTCTTCATCAAGGTGGACTGTTCTGGAGAGTGGGCCATCAATATTAGGAAATACTTTAGTTTCTAACCAATGATGGCGATATATGGCTCACTGTACTCAGTTTTATGGGTTGCTTGATACAGCACTTTAGTCTTGCTTGCAGAGACTGTGAGACCAAAGTTAACGCAAGCCGCTGAAACAGTAAATGTCAAAAGTACATTTTGGATCTCAGTCTCGAGGTACCCCCTATTCAACAAATTGAAGATAGGTGGTACCGACGAATGCCCGCGCGGTACTGGTAAAATGACCGCTGAACATCTGCTGCAGAACTGCCCGACATACGAGGATCAGAGAGAGCAGATGTGGCCATCACCAGTGGAACTGCAAGACAAGCTCTATGGCAGTGGCGACAGCCTCAGGATGACCGCCGCTTTTTTCGAAAAAATAATGGTTACTGTCTGACTGCGTACGAAGAAGAAGAAGAAGAAGAAGAAGAAGAAGAAGGATCTCAGTCTCGAATAAGAATTGAAAGCTCCGTCATCAGCAAAGATATGTTCACATCGTCTCATATGGTTTCAATTTGTACTCTTGTTTTTGCCTGTAGTCACCACATATTGAACAACTCGCCGTCTTTGACTCATCATCACCGTCTTTGAATGCATTAATCAAGAAGGCAGCAAACTTCATTCTGAAAAGGGTAGGGACTATGATGCATCCTGTCTTTACTTAATTTGTAACACCAAATGGCTCAGAGTATCCCCCATGATCTTTAACTCGAGCTAACATGTCATTATGGAACTGCCAAACCATTATAATAAATGCATTGGGACATCCACATTTAGCCATGATATTCCATAGGCCGTCACGACTTACGCGTTTGTATATCCACAAATATGATGACAATGTGGACATTTTGCTCTTCGTACTTTTCTTGCATTTGCCAGCTGCAAGGATCATGTCAGAGGTACCTGGTACTTTTATAAATACACATTGACTCTCTGAAAGTAGCCCTCGTTCTAGATGGTGCGAACGTATGTCTAGCAACATTCTTACAAGTATATTTCCAGCCAACCAAAGCAGAGATATCCGCCTAAATTTGTCACAGGTTTGCCGATTTCCTTTTCTCTTTTAGAGATGCATAATGACTGCATCTTTGAAGTCTTGTAGGATACGCTGCTGATTCCAAATTTCACAGAATAGTCTGGTCAGCTTCTCAGTCGGTCTGGGTCCCCCAGCTTTGTAGATCTCGGCTGGAATTGAGTCGGATCCCGGAGCGTTTCAGGTAGTGAGGAGGTCGATGTCGTTGTGTGTTTGCTGGACAGTAGGACAGTAGGACAGTAGTACATTGGGGCAGTCGTACAGTAGGCCAGGGTTTCATTAGCTTCTATTTGTAGCAGACAATTTATCGCCTTATCATTAATTAACGAGTGTCTGCTGAGAGCGCCACTGGAGTTATCTGCCCAGCATTTCTATATTTTTGTTCTCTCTGATATCATGATGTTGCCATCTGCATTCAATAGTGAGGTGCCAGATGCATTTGGGTCATAAACGTCTTGAAGTGAACTCCAAACAATCTGAGATCATGTCTATCTGAAAACGCCTGTATCTGATCAACTTTCTTGTATATCCATGAGGGAAGTCCAGTGCTCGAGTTAATCACAATATGTGTAAAACGATCAGGCACAGCGCAGAGTGACCAGAAGCAGAGAAGAGATCTATGTATATGCCACTCCGGAAAAAAGTCAATCTAAAGCTGTGCACAAACTAACGAACTATCTTGCTAATTAATCACGCTAGCAAGATACTCTTGCGAGTCCTATTGAGAAGGATACACACACTATTAACAAGTGCAGAAGGGCTAGACCAGCTACTTTCAGTCGTACATAGATAGGGTAAAGATACAAACATGTTAATAAACATTACAAAGATAATGACCACCGACAAAACACGATGTCAAAATACATGTACAGTAGTCGGTGAGGAAAATGGTAAGGTCAGTCATTTTGAATATCTGCGCACTAGAATTGTCCAAAATGGCGACTACGCCAAAGAAAAACATAAAAAAGACTAGCCACGCCAAAGAAGAGTCTAAACAGCACAAAGAAAGTATGGCAGAACACCAACAAAACGACACGTTTAGTTCCTGAGAGCATGTGTTTTTCTTGGGGTAGTATTTGCCTGCAAGTCATGGACGACTTTCAAAACTTCTAGAAAATAGAATCGAGCAGTAGGAGTAAAAATGTAATAGAAAGATGTTCAGAATATCTTCGAAGTAGAAGAAGTCAAATATAGACATTCGGCAAAAGTTGAACATTAAGGAGAACTGCTTTATCAATTCCATTTTGGCCAGAAAATTGAAATACTTTGGTTACATCAAGAGACACAGCAGTTTTGAGAGAACAGTGATGGAAGGTATGGTGCCAGGAGAAAGAGGCAGGGGTAGACCAAGAACACGATCACACCAAGATATCCAGGATTGCCTGGCTATGGCTGTGGGGAAGGCTGGAGTTTTGACAACGGAAATAGTTTCTGTAAGATAGGCTGTGATGGGAACGACGTTTTATAAAGGATATGCTACATGATGATGATGATGGTATATATGATGCCAAGTTTGAAGCAGAAAACACTCACAATCACTTTACTTGCTGAAGGAATTGTAAGAAATGTGTTGGTTGGTGGAGACTGTGTATGATTCCACTGCTTGGATCTTCGTTTCGATTCAGTAGTATAATGATGTGCTCAGGTTTCCTCATTTTGTGTAATGAAGCGATCCAAAACGCCATGCCCTTTTATGACAAAACCATTCTTCAATTCAGTGCAGGTTTGAACTCTTTTCTGCCGATCAAAATCTGAAAGCTGACTTGACACCCAACGGGCACTAACCTTCCCGACATGTAAATGTTCATTACCGTTGTTGTTGACGAATGGGCAGGTTACCCCTTTGTGCATCTTGGAAATGACGTTAAGTGGCGAGTTTCAGTAGTTTTGCTCACATGCCGAGCGTGCTGATGAAGGTAGATTGGGATCCTCCTGGCGGTTGTGCTATGCTTGACTTCATCTGCGTGACACTCACTATTACGGGGATCACGTAGATTACTCACCTTGTTAGCCTGGCTGCCATGAAAACAACACGTTTCCAGGGACAGTTACTATGAAGACGAGGTTAGAGTCTTTGCCAAATGTTTTGACTGATTAGACGTTAGTCATCCTCCCCAAATGTTCATTAATAATAGAGTTCCCCTTGCCTAGAGATAGACTTGCTTATTGTGCAATTTCACAAGTTATGAGTCGATTTTTTCAAGATAAGGAGTTCCACAAACTGGATATTCACAAGAACGATTGGGGTGGGTTGAGTTACCATTTCCGAGGTCATCATACACGGGTGTAGGTCTTCTATAAACGTTTACAGCATTCAACAGTCTTGCTGCGGCTTAGTGTCTTATCTCCGTATTTTGATTGTAGTATTCTGTAAATTTGTGAAGGTACCACGCCTTCTTTAAAAAAAATCTTCAAAATAACACGCTATACCATGCAAGCACCAATAGTAATGTCCGCATTTGCATTTATATATGACTGGCCCATAGCAAGTCGGCCATCTCTCAGTGATAGGACACAAGTGGCCCACACCAATGATGGTATTTCCAGCACGCTATAATCCATTCAGGGAGAACTAGAACAGAACGGCCTGGCTAGATTTAAACGACACTCGTATGTACAGTATATACAACATTCATTATTGCAAAAAAACATGTTCCGAATTGGTTTTTTATCGTGCAAGAGGTTCAAGAAGAGATTGGGATACACAGATGATGACATATGTGACAGTTTCTCAACAGCACCCAGACCACCTGACAACCTGATACAAAGCTCTATGAAACATTGGCTACCTGCGACATACTGGAAGCAGATGACGGGACAAGCTGTCCCTAAATATTGGATACATGATGTATAACATGGTGCTTGGACACGGAAATTAAATAAGTAAATGACCTAAGACTTCTAAACAAATGATAATTATTTCATGAATACCACATACTGCTATATGTAATTAGTAAAACACTATTAACCGTCCTCAGCATAACACAAACATATTACCGTTAAAGGCACGATCTCAGCAGTAGAATATATGACTGAATTAATTACATTTTATAATCAACATTTAATAGGTGAATAATTACTTTTGCTAGAAAAACACAAAGCTCCAGGTTGAAATAAAGCCTACCGCTAATAATAAACCAGATTTCTTTTTCTGGAATGTCTTCAACATAATTGCATGAGTGTATTTCATGTATTGAAAAATTGTTGACATCTTTTGACATACATTTCAAATGTACTGTGTTTAATAGCTTCACATGTGAAACAGAAAATAGAGAAAGAGGCCTCAGTTCCGTGAAAAAAGCTTTGTACTTGTACTTTAATACAGAGCCACTGCCACCGCAACCATCGGCATTGTGTAGGTCTCGTGTTGAACAGCCAGCAACTTCTGGACAAAGCCCAATACTAGCTTTCTCTTACAACTTCCAACCATCAAAGCGACCACAAAATTGTTGAAGTCTCAAATAAAGAGCATTCGCTGTCTCTTTAAGTGTTTTTAAACATCTTAACAATACACTTCGTTGCTAAATGTCACAGTGAAAAAATACACTATTCTAAGGTAACAAACAATGACACATGTATTTCCTTTCATATGGTTTCTTTAAGACGAGTGATATTGTGTACGTAGTGAATTTTAAATGAATCATGTTCTTTTAAACATATTTTTTTTAAATGTATTTACCAGCAAATGCAAATGTTTATTCTATATATGGCTAATGTCCGATGCCCGCCAGGACAGATACCCCCCATTATAGTACATCTACGCACGGTATTGTGTCATATTTTTTTTAAAACACCAATGACCTTCTCCCAATATTTGTTCATTTTTCTAGGATATTTACAAATTTCATATCTACATGGCATATATTATTGCCAGTTGCAATTTCTAGTATATGTTCAAATGAAAACTTGTGCTTCCAGTTATTGAAAACGCGCGTGTCGTTCCTTAGCTCATTATAAACTATATTTGACATCTTATAGCCGCCGTTACTGTATGCGCTATAAAGGAGCAGCATTTACCATTTTCTAGCATTTTATTGTTTGTACTTATCATTCGAAATACTTTCACGTTGTCCAAGTTAATGGCCTCTTTATAAATGTCCAACTCAAACTTATGCCCACATACGAGTGTTCTCCAAACGCTTATCTTTTTACATAGCTGTATCTAATCAATGACATGCCTGACAAATGATCTGCTAACTCATTATATTGTCGTTGAACAATTAAAAAGACAAGTGTTACTACTCATCTTTGTTTTATTCCAAGTTTTGTCAAATTGAAAGTGCTTACAGTGACAGTTAGGATTGCATCAGTTTGTAACCAGCAAAGTGTGCTAACTATTCTTACAATGTTACATTCAATGTTACATTAAATGTTACATTGAACATGTCATTGTCTAACATTAAAGTTAAATACGTAAGTTTCATATTCCGAACTTAAAATTTAATTTTGTTTAAACCAACCGGAAAAAGTCTACCTACGGCCATGCTATTAACAATTTGATGTCTTATTTAAATAAAGAAAAGCCACTAATATTTTATTGTTCATTGTCTAGTAACTTGTTACACAATGTCGCTTCAAACATTGACAAGTTGTGTCACAATAGTTTTAATAAAATAATCTACTTGGATAGAATTGTGTTTTTTGACTATCTTTGAATTTCATAATTGTTTCAAAACGTTGTGCATTCTGAACTCAACCAAATAGTTAATAGCCGATCTAAAACGTCATTTCCCTGCCTGAAAGAACAACTCAACGTTGTCTAGGAAGGTGACGCATTATTTAAATCATATACTCACTTACTACTTTTTTACTTAGCTTCTTCCTTTCCACCCTGGGGGCTAAAATGTTCGCAATAAATAACGTCACACTATTCTACACTCTGCCTTTCTGGTGGCTTGATTGCAATGAAGTCATTGGTACCTAATAAATTGTGTTCAATTTGCCATACCAACATACGTAGGGTCGCCTGGAGGCTTGATCTATGGTTATTCGCTGTATATAGTGACTGCGCTGGCAGTAAAGCATCGATCCTTCTGCAGACATACACAAACTACCGAAGCTGAGATTACAAGGACTGGACTTCAAGATCTTTACGGCATTGTCTGATTTAAGAACATGTCTATTCAATGAGAACATAGTATATATGTTCATTGAAGTTCTTGCCATTCAGTCTGATGATAGTGATATGTTGTTTAATACTTCCACAACATCCTTCTTCAGATATGTTGCTCTCAGTATTTAGTTCTAACATGTTTATTATGATCATTAGTATTACTATACTACAGTGTATAATTAGATATTTTTTATACTTGGCACAAAGCATTACTTGCCGTTGTTTGACATGTGAAATTGAGCAAAGGTGTGCTTCTGAATGTCGTGATATTGTCTGACATTACCAGCAGCTCGTTACAATGTTACCTTGCCTCGCGATGATCTGCTGCCCCACACATCTGCGTATGGTGATACTTTTTTGTCACACTGATATGAATTGTTCAGTCTAATACGATTGATCTGCTTCACCATTTTTTCAAATTAAGAGTGGAGTGCAGAAGTGATGCGTGTTTGAGCCAACCTCTTTTGAATTTTCTTCTCCATGTTCTTACCGTACGCGTATGGCACGTCCGTGGATGGTAATTATTTGCATCCCTGGTCAAATGGGCTACTGTTTAACCTGCCCGTTTTCGTGAGAGTACCGATGTTAGAATGGTCCTCATTAGGTAGATGTTATTTTCGGATGATGCGGTTCTAGTGACCAATATTGGAGGAGGCCCTACATCGTTTGGGAGACATATTCGTTTTCGGTGAGGTCACGCAGCTTGTGTTCATAAGTCTTGAGAAGACAAATGTATTTTTATCATCGGGTTATTACCACTTTCTCTTCAATAAGGATTTATAGGGTCGATCTGGAGGACGGCAATGGCTTCACGTATCTAGGGTCTGCCATCAGCATCATTCTCTCGCTTGAGGAGATAGACAGTAGGCTTGGCAGGTCGATTACCGTCGTGGTTCGCTTGACGATGAAAGTATGGGAGAATACTGCGCTGTGTCACTATGCTATGGTCTAGGTCTATCATACCCGCGTTCTTGGCACTCTCATATATGGAAGCGAGACTTTGAGCACTTGCACTTATTAGGAACGGCGACTCATCACCTTTCCAATGAGGTGCATATGGCGCATATTGGGTATTTTTGTGGCAAGAGATATTGCTACATGATGTAGTCTTACAGAGAGCAAACAGTCACATCAGATACTCGCTGTTGAGCCAGCGACGTATTCGATGGTTGGGGCATATTTTCCGCATAGATGATCAGAGCATGCGAAAGGATATCTACTATGAACAACTGGGCATTGGATCTATAACAATCATCCGTCCCACACTGGTAATCAAGAACTGTATGCAAGAGGGGCATTAATTCGTTCAACATCCAATCCAGGAGCTGTTTGGAGACAGTTGGAAGTGACATAGTGACTGCAGACGCTAGTAGAGGCCTTCTGGTTGCAGAGACAATACAAAAAGACTGCAGAGATTGAAGAACACCCCAGCAAGCCAGCCTCCTCAGCGTAATTGTACTATCTGTGACAGGGACTGTCACTTGCGGATCGGCATTTACAGTCAAAGTATTGAGTGTCGAAATACAGGTCACAGAGCTTGACAAAACTCAGAGGGCGCCACGCGCATCATCTACACAGACTGAGAAGCCAATGCTAATGTTGATGGATGTACATGTGATGGTCAGAACGCCTGTTTCTGATGTGTCAATAATATGAATCATGACCGGAAGGCAATGTTGTCTATGAAAGAAATACATTTTTTATTTATTTTCGAATTTTCGTGGAAACTCTACGTCTAAGCTCAGTTGTAAAGGTTATACATGCATGTCGCCATATTATTCTACCCGTTTTGTTTCTCTTGAAGTAATTTTAAATATAGTGACCAGTTCCTTACATATGGTATTGTATTGTCAACTCAATAAAGTTTAGTCGAATTTGAAGTACACATTCTTTGTTCTTTGCTTCAAATGAAAGGTGCAGTAGACGTGCCTTCTGCAGACACGGTACAATTGCTGAACTCCAGATTGCTACACACATGCTGCTTTTGCAGACAGCAGATGTACATCAATAATGTTTTGGAGTCGGGGAAGTCAGTGCCATAGACGCCTCTAACGACATTCATGGCAAGTTTTATTGTTACCACTCGTTGTTGAACTTTGTTCTATAGTTCTGTTATAATTTTAACTTCTTTTCTGCAATGAGTCTTCTGTATGTCCGTCTTGATTCTGACTTCACAACATGTTTATGATGTCTTGAAGAACGTTTTGAATTGAATTTTTAGAAATTTATAGAGCTTTGTGATTCTTTAACATCGTTGTCCAGTTCTTCACTTTTCTCACCATACACTGCCTGCATTCTGCACTGAATTTCAACTGGTCGACATCCTTCAGCTGTTAGAAACCGAATCACCGTTCGCTGATCAACTCTGAACGGATTCCGTATCACACCGGTCATGTTTTCAACTGTCTGCAGGGAAAACTATGAGTCGGAGGATAATGACATTTAGCAAACTTCACAATTGGTATGTGCCGTTTACACCAGAAGGGACGTCATCATGCGCATCGTTCAGCTGTTTTCTTGTTCCAGTTTAGTCCGGTTTCATTTGAACACGCTTCGTAGAATAGGATAATCTCTGCTGAGCACTACTAAATTTTCTCTTTCATCAGCTACATTAGCCTAACGAAACAGGTGAGGAAGTAGGATGTATAATTAACGTAATATAATCTCAGTACATACTGAACATCTTTCGCCCACATAGAGACAGGGATAATCTCTGCTGAGCATCTACTAATTTTTCTCTTTCATCAGCTACATTAGCCAAACACAACAGGTGAGACATTTGGGTGTATAATTACCATTATATAATCTCAGTACATAGAGAACCGCTACAATGAAATGATTCCGTCATAATGTCAATGGATACGTTTACCTGGGCCTAATGATTACAAACTTAAAGATATAACGTGTGATTTCACTTATGATAACAGCAGAATTGTCCAGCTCAAATGGCATCAAACCCATACTTCAAAAATGAAATATGATAAGGCAAGAGATCCTGCCTTTTGCGGTACGGTAATTCTCGGCTTGATAAATGTATGTGAAGTATGAAATCTATAAACAGCAAATGCAGAGACGCTACGAGTTGTGAAAAGGACAATGTAGTGAAAATAATATGACAGTCTACCTGCGGAAAATAATTAACAAAACATAAATCAGGCGCATAAGTGATGCCATTGTCGCCATAGATACTGCGTCAGAAAGCACGAATGACCCTGGCATGTGGTAATTTTGCTTGGCAAACGATGGACATCAAAATCCAAATTATGAAGACCTTACAACTTGTTACTGATTCATGAACGTCCAACAATAACAATGAGAGATGGCAAGAGCAACACTGTTGGGCCCATATGGTACATTAAGCCAATCGACATAAATAGATGCAACCAATATTTGACCATCTGGCATCTGATGCTTGTTATACCTGATTTAACACCAGGATTACGGAAAACATAACACTTGGGGGAGGCGACGAGGAACTGAACTGGTCTTCTTAAAAAGAGATGACACGTCTTATAACGACTTTGTGTCTGCTTTGAGAGCAACTATGTCTTTGTTCTGTCACTTAATAGACTGAAGGAAAATACAGAGATTGAACAAATTGCATGGATATTTCATTTTTAAGACTCGCTAATAAACCCTTGACAAATTGTAATTTCAAATTCGAAGTATACATGATCATAATTGTATATTTCCAATTGCGTTTGTATCTTTTTTTTAGATGTCATTTAATTAATTAATCAGTGATGCATTCTTTATCTGAACTTACATCTGACTTTTTATGTCCTTATTTTGCCAACAGAAGAAGTACAGGTGGCAAGGTCATCGGCCAACAATTCAAAAACTAGTTCACCACTATCATCAAACATGTTTTTAAACCTGACAACGCAAATAGTTAATATCGATGGTATTATTACACAGCAACAGTTCATACTCTTATTGGAAGTGTCCTGTTTTCTAGCGGTAGTGCTGTCAGTAATGGGCATTGTAACAAACATAATAAATATAAGAACGTTCGTTGTCATGGGACTCAATGACGGCGTCACCGTTTCTTTTTTCGCTTTGGCCATCTTTGACCTGACCTATGCTATCGCGTCCTTTACCCTTGTCATCTTCGGGATCTACTTTGTATGCGAGCTAACATCGACATAACAATATTATGTAGATCATGTGGCTTGTTCTAGAATCATGATCACTGTTAATATAACCAATACTTTGACGACAACGTTTCTAGCAGTTGCCCGCTGCATGTGTGTCGCTAGACCTCTACAGTTTAAGAACACTTTTACAAGTGAAAGAGCCATTCACGACCTTCCTTGTGGATGTCTTCTAACAGAGAGACCATCAAAAACTACATATGGCTGGTGACAGATATGTTTTTGCCAGTAGCAACTCAGTTCATTATTATTTGTTGTGTTGCAATTATGGCAGAACGTTTACGTACTGCTTCCAATTTCCGACAATCCTCAGTCAGTATCTCAAATACAGAACCAGATAAATGCAACAAGAAAAAACGTTCCGATAATAAAGACATCGTTTCAGATAACAAAGTCTCAAACATCGCCAACGATAAATTAACTGGAAAAGATCTCCGAGTGGTTCAACAAGTGGTTCTTATTTCTATGGTGTACGTCGTGTGTAATGTACCGAAAATCTTCATCACTTTTTTCACAACCCTAGAACCAGAGTTTACATATTAGGTCGACGATACTCAAAGTTGTACTTGGCAGTAAATGGTTTCAGAAAGAATTTTGAGATCGCTAATGCGGCCGTCAATCTTATAATTTATTATCAATACAACACCACATTTCGTTGTAATTTAGGTATGTGAACAATATACATATGTCTGTGCGTTCTAGACGTATCCATGACTTATATGTGTTCATCTTATTTTAAGTCATTAGTTGCATCCAATCACTTCACTTCGGCGTTACATTTTATTTGATTAAACATTTAAATTGTATGTTCGTTTTTGTCTCTTTCAGCACAGCACATGCATGCTGCTTGTTATTGTCGCTCACGTTTCATCTTCATTTAATGTAACAACGAGAACTATATTACAGATTTTCCTAACACAGATGCTCCAGACAAATGAAAACGGAAATTTAAATAAATTCAATTTGGGTTGAAAACACAGACATCTAGGTGAAGGAAACATCGTGCTGCAAAGAAAGTGATGACTTAGTGTATTAGGCTAGCTCTGCAAACTATTGTGTACGTCTATTTGTATATATTATTTTTATTATCTGATATTTTAATCGCATTCTTGTCTATCACTGAGTCTGATAATTCAAATATATGGCATGTGTTGATAAACTTGAATATCATGTTTAAATACAGCATTGTCCATTTCGATTAATGTACGCCAAATTCATAAAGCTGATCATGATCTCTCAACAGTGCAATGAAATAATATCGAATTATACAGATAATAAGTGGACAAAAAGTTGAGAAAATAGAGACAAAATAACCACACCCTTCGATTGAATTCTTGGAGTATATAACAAACCAAAACCGATAAACCCATTTTTAAACAATTTCAATTGTGTTTACATGTCCCCTAAGATGAAAGAGAAAAGATTGGACGCGCTTTTAATTCAGAGGCTACACAAAACTATGTCGGACTATTAGACAAAATATATGCTGCATGAATTGGTAAAATGCGTTGTTGTCAGCAAACAGAACATATGAAGATCCAACTTGCCGCACCTTACACTTGGTGATTAGTTAATAAATGAAACACCTTCTCGAGTCCTAGTCTACTGCTTTAGTTTAACGTTTAATCGTCACTCACCAACCCCCCCCCCCCCCACCACCACTAATAAAAAAAATATAAAAATCGCATTGAAGTTAAAGAGCGAATACATAACAATCATACTATTAAAATAGTCGTATAGGCCAGTTGATCGGTACTTTTGGGCGTAGAATCAGTTGGTGATCCATGTCGAGATTTAGTGGAATTTTTGTCGTCGAGCGGAGCAGGGCAAACATGTTATCAACCTTATACAATACAGAGTGCATGACTTAGGAACGGATTATTACCAAAAAAAGAGCAGACACCTTCACGTGCTGTTATGTATCTACTTTCATTATTATGACTATGCTAATCAACAATGAACGACTTGCGGTTTTGGCTTTTAAAGTACCTATTAGCTAGACATTAAATATGGATCTATGGAGATTTGAGACGAATTGCGTTCAACTGTAATTGGTTCTTTGATGTTGACACTGCAATCGACGGGCAACGATGATGCACAGACAGCAAGAGGTTGATATTAAACATGCGTAGAGTAGGGTGCTGCCAGAGAGCTGCAGGAAACATCAATAGCTATTCCCTTAGTCATTTGATGAGAACTACTGCTCACCTTGTTGTCTCTACATAGTGCAGTAATAACGACTCAGAATAACCAATATATAAATATATTCCATTGTTCGAATATAATATATATCGTTATAATCTGACAAGTGTCTATTATGGTATCAGTTATTGTGAATTACTTGCATATACTAACTGTCACGCTTTGTCAGCATTGTGTAGTACTGTCTTTTAAGATTCCACTTGTAGTCAGCTCATCTGATTATATTGGCCATACTAATTATGGAACCCAGCGTCCATGGTTATTTCACATTTGAACAGAGTTTCTGTCTTTGCTCGTTTTCTTTTGACTATTAAAGTGTAAATGTCAGTTTGTGATTGCATTTTCAAAATGTGTGATTATATCTTCATTGCAAAATTAAACTATTATTATGTGACAGTGTTACTATCAGGTATATAAGAAACGTAGTGTCAGTATCAGCTAGTATGTGATAGCGTTAGTGTCAGGTATGTGTGAAAATGTCATGCATGAAGCATGTGCGATACAATTTCCACCTTGGCCACGGAGGGCTAACAATAGTTTAGACAATGAAATCTTGTTTTAGCGCAGGTGTGAGAGAAGTCAGAGTTAAGAAAAATCTGCTAAATCTAACAAATCCAGCGGAGAGTTGTCATTGTCCGATAATCAGGATAGAGAAAACTTAGATGATCACAATTAGTGGAAGTACTATCACAGTTTGGTCGATAATGCTAACGATTTAACACGTGCACAGTGTGGAAGTGCAAATCAATTGAGATGACATCAGTTAACAGTGAGCGTATCGCCAATGTTGTAGTGGCTAGCGGACACAGAAAGGCAGCATTGTTCAGAAGTACATACATGTGTAGGGAGTTTGAGCTACGTATGATTTGGTTACAAGCTGTCACAGTGATAGTTGTGACAAGGACCAATGAAGGTGGTAGAGATCCCAGAGATACGGAAATTGAAAGCGTGACATTCGAGCTACGATCTGGTCAACGGGTTGATGATAAAGGTACTTCGTGATCGGCGTCCATGTTAGAACGGGAGGAGTTAAGGCTGGACCTAGAAAGCATACACACCGTAGAAACACTAGAACAAGAGATAGTTTAGAGCGATCTAGCTGGAATGTTTTCCACAGTGACCTTCAAAGACATTGCACTAGTGGCTGAAGGAAATGAATGTGAACTCATCACAGCAAACATGAGAGTAATGACCGAAAAGCAGCAACATAGCGTACACAAAGACCGACACACATGCAAGCACGTTGACAGATCTACACAGAGACAGTCAGACACTCCCAGGAACATAAGGATTATGATATACACACACAGAAACTCACACACAGCGACAGACACGAGCAGATACTGACATAGACAGACACACACAAATACAGACATAGACAAACACATACATAGACACAGCTAGAGACACCAAGACCCACATACATAGAGACACGCGCAGACACGCCGATACAAAAGCACACATCCCCAGACACACATGGGCTCTCACTTAGGAAAGCTACGAAACGAAGCCTCAAATACATTGGCTACTTTCTGCGAAACGAACCGGCTGTTCCACTACAACTGCCTCTTCAAGAACACCCTCCACAAGAGGTGCGCGCCCATAGGTCTCAGCGGACAACACCGATACGAAATAGACCCCCATTATATCCAACTCTAAAACTATCAAAGCGTCAACTGCATATACACACACAAAAAACAGCCAGACGCCAGGCACCAAACCGCAATAATTATATAACATCACAAGCTTCACGAACATTATTAGAAGATATACTCAAAATGTCTCTCAACAATGCAGTATTCAATGACTTCATCTTAAGCTGCCATACAAAACACTGAAAGAAGAACACGAAACGTTTGTCTGCCTGCGCCTCCATGTAGCGACAGAGTTCCGACGCAGCATTAAAGCTAGCTTCTGGACACCACTGATCACAACCATGTCAGTCTATGACTGAAAGCGTCTGATGGGTCCCGGACTACATCTAGACTGACATGGGGGAGATCGCAAATGAATATTTCACATAATTATTCAAGTTTTCTCACGTTCCATTCATAACAACCAAATCACAACTATCACTCATTTCCAAACGTCCTACCCTTAGCAGCCACATCCTTGAGAATATGCCACTCAAAAAATCAAGTGGAGTAGATAATATAACTGCAGATTACATCACCGCGTGTAGACTATTTCTCCATATAGCCCATCTAGTTAAACGTTATACAGCATATATCCACACAGGAACAATACGTACAGTCTAGTGAAACTCCAAAACGATACTAATACATAACAAAGAAGACAAGGAATCCATTGCAAACTTTCTCCGAATTCCACTACTTCCGGTCACCTACAAACTATATACAAAATGTATAAATTAGAATCCGTCATTTCCTAGAGGACATGCAACATTGAAAGGCTGGTTTTAGGAGTGCCTCCAGCGCAATGGACCCTATATCAACCTGATGCCACACAATTGAAACAGCCAGAGAGTACACAACCCCCTTAATCTTCACCGTTATATATTATAATAATATTATTATACTCTGTAGAGTCACTATTGTTCTGGCACTCGCTGCTGGACTATGCCATTGATCCTAACTATGTCAAAATCCTTACTAACTTCTACCCAATACTTTACACAAACATTTCAATGCTTCCAAAAACCATAAATAGTATCCGTCCAGAAAGCTGTTTGCCAGTGGGATACTATTAAACTAATATAATTGTTTTCCTCATGTCTGTAATACATCATCAGTCAATGAGACATAACCCTGTTTGGTATCAACAGCAATGCCAAGCGACTTAACCCCTTTCGCTTTGCAGATGACAAAGTGTTCATCATCGAAACAGTCAAACACGCAAACCAGACGGTAGCTATGCTTAAAAAATAACGGAGAAAACGAGCCTCGAGATGAATGCCTCCAATGCAAAAAGTCATGCCTAAACGTTTTGCTACCAATGACCTGGTCAAACTCGATGGCGAGAATCTGGAGGTCGTGGATGAGTATATCGACCTGGCACGCCTTTTGACATGCGAGCTACCTAAACCTAGAATTAACAGGATATCGTCGTTCGGGCTAGGCTGCTTTCTCGTCCATAAAGAAAGCACTAAATCATCTCCACGAACAGAGCCTTCATGCCTCCAAATTCAACTCTCCAGTTCCTCCTGCAATGTGTTATATCGCAGAAACGTCGTACTCACTATAGAAATCGAGTCCAATCTCAAAGTAAACCAAGACTCCCTCTACAAACGTGTGGTCGGCTTCACGCTCCACAACCAACGTTTGAAAGGTTCTCACAACACCGACGTATGCCAACTTTCCTTGGTGAAGAATGCAGTTACTCACGCCGACAAGGTAAATCATCGCTTGGCTGTACACCTACTTTAGAGAACTGATGACTGCCGAAGCATAGAGACAGCTGTCCGGTAACCAGGAGACATAACACGATCCCAGTGAAGACCACCTGCATGAAGGTGACGTTGATTTCAAAGTTCTCCCAGCTGCAACCCCTGATGAGCGATTCGAAACACGCAGAGAAATGTATCGGTGAGATAGGATATTCTTGACTTACACAGTTTTCTTATTGGAACCCCAACTCTGTCCTGAAACGGATAGGAAATGGTAGTTTACTTTGAGAAAAAAAATGAACACAGAAACACAGATAAGAACACATCACAAAATGCAGTCAACTCAAGCTGTGCATCGACCGAAAGCCATGATTATCGGTCAACACAGATGATGAGCTTAGTATCTATTATATCTGCTCGTACTGCTTTGTTTCATGTTCATCCATCGTGTGTATGCATGCATCTCTACCGCCATGATAGGTTTGATATTTCTATTGACTGTTGTATCCAATGAAGGCATTTGTGTCGTATTGTAAGTTTCGTTCTTGATTTTGTTCCAAAACAGTATTTGAACTAAACCATTCCTGCCTGTTTTTTACTCCGAAGGATACCAGAGAGAGAGTGTGTGTGAGAGAGAGAGAGAGAGAGAGAGAGAGAGAGGGAGAGAGAGGGAGAGAGAGATAGAGAGAGAGAAAGAGAAACAGAGAGGAGTGAGATACTGAAGCATGAGGGGACTAGGTATCGAGTTTTACCAGTTTTAATATCAGAAACAAGTACTCACATCGTTATGCAATTGGTACAATTTGCAGACTTTCACTGAGCAGTAACGTTTTAAATAGTATCTTACTATCTCCATGTCAACCAATGTGGACCTAGATCAAACTTTAATTTCTTACAATTTATGTTTGTATCTACATGTAAACAGATTGCAGGGAAAGAAGTAAACATACACACGCGAACATACGACTAATCTAAGACAGATGGTAAGAGGATGAAAGAGGCAGCGAACCACATAATATGGAAGGAACATCTGTTGAACAAGAGTGAGCGAGTTTTAAAACAGTTCTAGAAACGCTAAAAGAGGAATGTGTTCCTTGCAGTTAGGTAAAAACTAAGTGTAAAAACTGGATAACTATATTTGTAGTTAAATGTAGAAGAACTAAAACTAAAGCACGGACAAGATATATAGAAGCAGGTAAATCAAAAGAAACATATTTAAAATATTTGGACAAGAAGAACATAACCCCGAAAGTGAATAAAACAGCAAAAATACTTAGAAAAAAAACTTACTCAGAGGATCAAGACGTGATAGTAAAAGCTTCTTCTCTTATGTTAGAAATTAACAAAGAACGAAAGACAAAGTAGGCCGTCTCATAGACAGTACAAAAAAAATAATAAACGAGAAAAGGGAGTCAGCTAATCTACTCAATCAGTACTTTGGCACCGTTTACAAAACAGAGGGCTGCTCCGAGATCCCAGAGCCGATATATATTTTTCAAAGAGACATGGATACAGCGGGATTAAGATCAATCTGTATTATAGAGGAAATAGTTTTTAAAAAATAAATTGGAAGGGTTGAAAGTGAATAAATGTCCAGGACAAGATGATATTCATCCAAAATTGCTGTTTGAAATTACAGACTAGAACTAGAACTAGCAAAACCATTGACTATATTATTTTTTTCAATCATTTGCAATAGGGATTATTGCACGGGATTGGGACGACGCAGGAGTGATTCCCTTATTCAAAAATGGCAAAAAAATATGATCCAGTGAATTATATACCGGTGAGTTTAACGAGCATAGTCTGTAAATTGTTAGAGTCAATACTCAAATAAAACATTGTAATGCATTTAGACAAATGTAATATTATTAGATGTAGTCATCATCGGTTAACTAGAAGGAGATCATGCTTAACAAATCTATTAGAATTCATGGAGGAGGTTACCAAATTAATAGATAAAGGGAAGCCAGTGGTGATTTTTTACCTAGATATTGCAAAGGCCTTTGAAAGAGTACCTCATCAACGATTATTTCGAAAGTTAAAATCACATGGAATATGTAGAGATATTGCCAAATGGACTGAACATTGGTGGGCATAAATAAGTAGTACTCTAAGTGGTGTGAAGTAAACAGCGGAGTGCTACAGGGCTCGGTTTTGAGACCAATGTTGTTCTTGATATATATATATATATATATATATATATATATATATATATATATATATATATATACATGATTTGGACGTTGATATGGGATTTATGATTTCAAAATTTGCTGATGACACAAAACTATGCAGTAGTGTCTCATCTAATGTAGAAGTTCATATATTGAGATTGGATTTAGATAAAATTCGAAAATGGTCTATAAGCTGGCAAATTGAGTTTAATGTAGATATATGTCCAGTCATGCAGATGGTAAGATCGAATTTGGAACATAATTACAGAATGGGAGAACAATAATAGAAGGAAGGATAAGGAAAGGGACCTAGGGGTTATACTAGATCATACACGTAAGGTTAGTGAGCAAGTTCAGGTATCAGTGAAAAAGGCAAATGCAAATTAGGCATAATAAAAATAAATATTAAACAAGCGCAAGGAACTGATAGTAAAATTGTATAAAGCATTAGTTAGACCTAGATTGGAGTACTGTGTACAGGTGTGGAGCCCTTATCATAGAGGATATATAAACATGTTGGAAAGAATACAAAAAAGAGCAATAGAGCTGAAAGTGGGATTCCAGAATTACAGTTATGATAAAAGACTCAGACAAACCGGGATACCGTTTCTAGAACAGAAAAGAATTTGAGGTGACTTAATGCAGAATTATAAGATGATCAGAGGAATGGATAAATTAGACTATAACAAGTCTTTTTTTAAAAATACAACCACCCACAAAAACAAGAGGGCATATCGACAAATTAACTACAGAGAGGTCCAGATTAGTTACTAGGAAATATTTTTTTAGTCAGAGCGAATGCTTGGAATGCATTGTGACGAGAGGTAGTGGGTAGTGGAGGCAGGAACAGTTAATGTAATTACGAATATCTTTGTATAGCTTTTAGAGCAAGGTGATGTAATTGAAACTGGTTGTATACAGACTCTGTAGAGTCTTCTGAACCAGTAAAAGGACGTTAAGTTAAGTTAAGATGTTGAAAAAAAAGAGTTTTGCTGTCCTGCACAGTATCATACCATTCACATGAAAATGAGAATTAGTGTCCAACAAAGTATCTCAGGGGAATATAGAAACTGACATTGATATCATGAATATGAACTAACCATGAACTTAATTCTTTTTCTTTCTGAAATGACATTTTAAAAATCATGTCTATATCCTCTGTTCGGTGACATCTAAGACAAGCAGGCTCCTCAGTTTCATATATTCCCTGCAGTCATATTATAAGCTGCTCGAGCCTAGCAAGCTAAGCAGGAAATCCTCATCTCGACTACATGCAGCTCACACCAGAGCTGGGACCGGCACAGGAGCACCACCCCCATAGAAGACTAAGACTAAGACATATTATCTTACACTCTTCATGTTAACACACTGGATATGAGCTTCATAGTCTTACCAGCTTGACAAACGATGTAGAACGACACCAAGCTTTAATGGCTTTCATAGTGTCTTGCTATAAGGGCATATATATAATGTATAGTATTTTGTTACTCACATGGTAGTAGACCTACCCTGTAAAGTAATTTCCTACATTATACCTTAAAATCCGCGACTGAACAGATCGACATCAAGCTTTACATTCTTACATAATACCTTGATGTCCAGATTATTAGGAAACCGATGTCAAACTTTAATGTCCTACATAATATCTTACTATCAATGCCTTAACAGATTGATGCCCAGATTTAGTGCCCCACTAAGTATCTTACTCCCTCAAGTCCGTTACCTTGAAATGGTGGTGATGAAGCTTGCTTGTCTCAATAATCAAACGAGCTAAGCCAACGGAAGTGAAAGCTTCCAAAAGAATCACCAAAGCTGGATATGTCATTTGGGAAAGAATAGACTAAACACGGACTTAGAGTATAATAGGTTAGGTTACGTCCGACCATCGAAATCTATTAAAAAAATAGTCGGTTTTCGAAAACATTGATAACAATACAAAAGCAAACGGCAGCGGGAAAGGAAGGGCCTTCAGAAACGAGAACAATGACGCGGCGGAGTAAAAACCGCAAAGAACTCCACGGCTGATTACCCGTCTGAATATCAAGAAGAAAACAAATATAGCGATGTGGAGTGTTAGAACAATGTACCCAGGAAGTAAAACAGCCCAGATAGCTAAATAGATGATGCATTTTAAATTGACAGTGCTAGGACTGCGTGAAACAAGAAGGAAACAGTCAGGGAAGATGAGACTGACTACTGGGGGAGTGATAATGTATTCTGGAAACGAGGGAACTGATGTCCAACATACAGAGGGAGTGGCACTGATACTCTCCGGGGAATTATGGCGGGCGCTGATAAAGTGGGAGGCAATTACCAACCGAATCATGATCGCAAGCTTTAGAACGAGGAACAAAACACATCAATATATACCCTATTCAGTGCTACGCTCCAACTAAAGAGGCTGACGATGATGAAAAAGCAACAGTTCTACAAACAAGGTGGAAGAGGTCCTTGACAGGCAGACAAAGAAAGATCTCTTAATTTTAATGGGATACTTCAATGCTAAAGTGGGAGTAGAAAGTCGAGGTTACAAACATATTATGGTAAGACAAGGAATGGGTCAGATGAACGAAAATGGAGAAATGTTTGCAAAGCTATGTACACTACACAAAATAATAATTGGAGGAAACATATTTCCACAAAAAATATATCATTTCTCTGCATGGGAATTACTTTTCCTGTTGGTGTTTATATTTATCTTTTCATCTTTTTTCCCACCTCGGTGAACCCGTTATCTGAGGTGGCTTTTTAAAGGAGCAGCCAGTGCTGTCTTTTGCTAGTCAATTATCTAGTCCGTTCCATGGCTACGACGCCTTACTGTCAAGGTTCAAGGTTAAGCTCTTGTGTTTGCCTGTTCTGCGGCACAATCGTCGCCTGGGGTCGCGAGCTGGTCAACCCCATATGTCGTGTACATAGGACGAAAGCAAGCGTGATACATTTTGTCGGTTGGGAAATTACCATTTTATGCCTACAGTGTGCAGATAGCAATAAACACGTCCATGTGGTTATAGTGCTAAGCGATAGCTGACTCGTTCTATGTATGCCCCCTGGTTAAGAGAGGAGACGCCCAATTTTAGCTTTTTCACATTTCATCGGCTATGTCCCCTGCTTTGCTGTATTAAAACAAAATAACAGTAGTAATGTCATAAAAAGATCATATGTACCAACATCATATCGGAGCAACGATATGAAAGGACATGATTTATGATGATGACTTACATCATTGACTTACATAAAAACAGTTGAGTAGATCTGTGAACATATTATCATAAAATAACGATTATTCCATGAGATAAGAAGAAGAAAAGCTGTGAATCTCATAGATATATGTTAAGGAGAGAATTATAAGACCACATTGTATGTACAAACAGAGCGTAGGATGTAACGTTGCTATAGTGACCAACTATTAGGAAATCATGATTCTAGAAACTCACAGTGCAGTTTTATAGCAATGGTTTTTACATACTGAGTTGCCAAACTACATGAACACCTTTTTTAGCCGCCTCTTACGACAGGAACGAATTGAAACAGTGGACCTATTATGTTTACCCAGGGACACAATCGTTGAATTATCTATAAAGAATTAAATAAATAAATGAAAAACTCGTGTTAATGATAATCTTTCTTTACTTGCAAAATGTTTAATTTTCCTATATATCAACATTTTAAAGACCATCATTTTCCTTTTCATATGTTTGTCCCTATTTCTTTGTCATGCATTGATGATTAAAATACAATACACTTCAATGCAGTTATTTTAAAGTGTCAGTCATTGTCTTGTGTTGGTGAAAATGTTGTAGACATCCCTTTTCTCATTTCTCGTTTATCATCCGTCATTATAATTCTTCTTCTTTTTCTTCTTAGTTTGTTCTCAATCTCCCGCTACCAAGCCCTGAAAAGGACTATGCAAGTAAAAGGATGCAGTCCAGATAACAGATTAGGTTGTGTCGTTGTTTTCGGCCTGACACATTCGTTTTCAGCAGACATATTTTAGTACCGGGTTAGCATGCACTCTTCGAGCCCTTCTCCTTAGTCAGTCTTCTCCGTTTTTTCTAATACTTCACATTCTGGGCCGAACATTCAAATCTTCAACGGTTTTCGGGATCACGATGCTGAGAAGCGCATGAGCTGCAGTGGTCAACGATCCATATCTGACTACTAGCCTCAGGGCCAGAGAACCAGAGCTGCCCAGACCCTTCTACACCTCCACGCGGTGATCCTGGATAACAGGCTGCAGCATGGCAGACTGGCTAAGAAGAAGGGGTCGAGGAGGGAATGCTAACCCGGTACTAAAACATTGCTTGCTAAAGTCAGATGTGTTGGACCGAAAGGTGCAAATATCGCAGTCAAGCTGTAAACTACGGCACAACGCATTGCGTTCTCTGGATTACATTCTGCTACTTAAGCCCTTTTCATGGTTTGGTAGCGGGAGATTGAGAACGAAAAAAACCAAAGTCAGCCAAACGGCTTTCGAATTGGTGCTCATTGTTAATGTCTAAAGAGATGTTTGTAACAACGTGTTGTCAGATCATTGATTAACACACGCTTTTTGCCGTGTTATCCATGTAACCAAGAAAGACACATTGCAATTCCAAAAGAAATATTTGAATCAATCTTCGTCTGGACTGTTTTAAGAAAGTAATCACATTGGACAAGTTTTTATCATTGTTTCGTGTTTCGTATGTCCATAATTGTTACAGCATATTGTCATCTCTTTCTTCAGAAACAACATCCAAATCGCTAAAACAGTAATAATCAATGTTGTACATATCCGGAATGTAATGTAAGAGTTCGTTCAAAAACGCAGGTAAATCTTGAAAATGTTGAGATATAAATAGATTAACAGGTGTTATGGTTTCTGAATGCTGACGATGAGTATCGTTACTCTTTTGTGTCCAATAAAAAAAGAGTTAGGTGTCGGGTTGCAGTAGCGCTCCTTTCATTCCGAGCGTGCTGATAAAGGTGGACTTGATTCCTCCAGACACTTGTGCAATGATTGCTTCTCTCTGCGTGATGCTCACCCCTACGGGGATCACCTTGATGCACATCTTGTTAAACTGACTGCAACAATATGTTTCCAGGGAGAACTTCACAGAGGAGAGGTTGGTGTATTGGTCAGTGTTTGCCTGACCCTACCTTACATTGTCTGATCAGTAAATGTTGCCTAACCACGCGTTATCATCTATCTATTATCAGGGTAAATATTATCCATGATTCATTTCAGCTTATTTGGAGTGTAAACAAACTGTTGACAGATGGTGAATTCATATTTATTTCACATACTGCTGAGAATCGTGACTATCATTCGAAGATGAATGTTAACTCATTTAGAGAGTGAATTGAGAACACTATTTCCATTATTTGATAGACGCCTGATTGATAAGTGTTTTCTGCCATAATACAGTGGCACTACATAATAAGGTCCCGACATCAGTAAGTACGTAACACATGATCAAACTTTGACTAGCAAAGCAGCATATTCAATTTACAGAAATGCACCGTAAAATTGAATTGTTGTCACATGTAAAGAATACACACAGGACAACGATGTTTTACATTGACAAAGTAATCAAGCAGGAGCATGGTTATAGATGATTAAGATTGCCATCATACCATTCACAGTTGTTTGGGCAAAGGTTAAACAACAGGTAAAGTAAAGTAAAGTAAAGGATATTCAAATAATCAAAGAAAATATAAAGATAATTGAACATACTGCCATCGCAGACATAGACTATCAGTTCTGGTTTAACTGTAAGCACAGTGTAATGAAAGAGTAAGCATATTACTGACATAAAAAAGGTTTGCGATTCATTGTGCTGACTACAGTCATCAATCTATCTGGGCCATCTACATTTGGTTATGATGACGACATTATACTTTTATGTATTTTTAAAACAAAAATGACATTAACCAATGCCTGCTTAATCCTCTCGTGAAACTTTCAACATAATATTTTATTAAAAAGAAACATGGCAATTAGCACAAACAGCAATCATATCATTTTTATTTCATACACATTCATTTCTAAAACCCAAATATTAAAACCAAGAATGTACTTGTATAAGATAAAAACAATTTACTGATACTGCTAAGATAGATGCTGATATAATTAATTAACTGAAGTAGATAGTGGTAAGTGTAAACACAATTACTGGGTCATGACCCAAATGGCAAAGAAAACAGTAGTTAAATAAATCCGTGCATTCTCCTTATCTATGCATAACAAATTAACGTCTCAATGAAAAAAAGGCAAATTCAAAAATTCAAGTTGACAGAATAATGAACTATTGAGAGAATATAAGCATTCCAATGACACACATTTATGTACGTAGTTTACCTAGCAAGATAATAGTGTGTATAATCCATTGCTGGTTGGTTATTGATCCAGCGGCATTCGGGTTCTTACCATTTGGCTCAATGCCATATAGTGGTATCTGTAAGTGTTTGTAAGCTGTTGTTAAGTTTCGTACAAAGTGTTCCATTTGTCTGACGCCAAAGAAGTTCTTTCCTAACACTAGCAGGCGTCGGATATTTAAAAAAAGATGATGTTCACCAGTTTCTTAGGCATGTGTGCACTCTGGAGTATGTTCTGTTTCTGTTTATTCTGTTTCAAGTTGTAAAGCTGTAAAGTTGTATGTGTTAAGTGCGAAATCGGAAAATGTAGCTTTCTCTCTTTTTCAAGAGGTTGATGTTGTCTTTGGGATGGCTATATGTTTGTAGATTTCTTTCCCAGTAATTCTAATTGCCCATCTATTCAGTCAGTCTTCTTAGTCAATCTAATACATGTAAACCAATCACTGAACATTTTGTAGAAATCACTATCATGGCAGAATTCAGATTATTGTTCATTTTGAATGTCACTATTTAGGTCTCATGTCTGAGGTTCACAACATAAATGGCACATCATGTCCAGCTATTATATATTTTAACCCACATACACATAATAATCTGATTTTCTCTACACTAATTTGTATTTCACTGTTCCTAATGTGATGGTCATTATTTACTTTAAGAATGCAGCAAACATTGTAATTTATGAAAACCGTTTCGATTTTCTATGGGGATACCTGCATGCTAAGATTCAGAATGATATTACAGGTTTTAGAAATATCAACGCCGAGGCCAAGTGTGTGATATAGACAGTGGTTAGGATGTTCTAGTATCGGTACCCTTGCCACACCCTAAAGCTAGACTTAATTTCAATTATTAAGTGGCAACTATTGCGGTGCTAACCTTTTGAGCCAGATATTTTGTTATACTAAAATATCGCTTTATATTGTGAAGAGTGACATCTTCTAGAAAGTAGTCCTGATAGTACTAGCAAAGATCGCTTTATATTGTGAAGAGTGACATCTTCTAGAAAGTAGTCCTGATAGTACTAGCTACCAAGAGCAGCGCAACGGCTAAAGAGGATCAAAATATTGATTTGTTTGCGTCACCCCCACCCCCGTTTCAACGAAAATTATCGGTTGCAAAGATACAGTAGCCCAAGACTTAAAACAACACAATTGTTCTGCACTTTTGACCATATGTCTGAGCCTGGGTGACCTTGGTCCAACTGTCGTCAGGGAATATCACATTAAACCCTACCTTGGTGCTTTAGATGCAGATTATCAATCGTAGTCCATTTCTGGATTCTACTTGAGTAGATCCGCTTGCACGAAAATGACATTGACAAATTGTATGATTTAAAAAGTTTTCCGAAACGTAATAAAAATAACACGTCAGTTATTAATGTACGCGCCTGGGTGATGTGTGTGAAGAATGGAGTGTTAGAAACAAACGTAAACATACCATGAAACGAAAGCGTTCCAACATCATTAAAATAACCAATATTTACTTAATGGTATATAGTTAAATATTTTTTGCTGGGGACAAAAAACGTTTGAGCTCGGAAATATATTATAAAGCGACACGGTGCATGTGGGTGTCATACACAAAACGTTTTATGTAAGGACATGGAACTGAATTTTGCAGAATATAATAAATATGCATATGAGTGCATTTACTGCGAGTACATAGTTAAGTACATCAGAAATGATATTCCTGGATGTATCACACATTCACCTACCCGGATTCTGGGTCTGTGTGTATGACAAGGACAAGAGTAGCACCACTTCCTGACAGAGATCACATCGTAAGTGGTGAGTGTGTAACATGACACCCTTGGTTAGGCGATTTGATAAGAGTAGCCTAGATGGCGCCTAGCAGACTGCTGGTCTACTTCACTCTAGTGTTTGAGTCTATTAAGATGGACTCGTACATCGGTTATTCACTCTCCAAGAACTGGTTGAATACATAATGTCAACGTCTTCTAAACCAGTATAAAGACATTAAGTTAAGTTACATATAACATCCCATCTTACTTACATTCGTGAGATCACCGTCTGGCACACTAGATCAAAACAAACCGCATATCACTTCGCAGACAACTTGAAATCGGTCTGATTTGTATGAAGCACAGTATCACAAAACAATCGTTCCTGGTGACTTCGTCTCGAAGTGCTTACACTGAAGGATGTATTTATTAGAAGAGCTATGCGGTGCAATCAGTGTCTCTGAATTGCAGGATGAACAATCTAGTGCACATTGCCTGCCTATCTCTATTTCTCTCTCTATCTCTCTGTCTCTCTTTCTCTCAGTCGAGATGGCATGCATGTCTGCACATCGAATTTGACAACCTCGTGTTACTAGTAGTCTAAGAACCACATTGGAAATGATTATAGGAAAACAAATTAAGAACATTTCATAAAAGCATTTTTGCTAACACGAAACGTGGTAGAATCTCATAAAATGGAGAAGATCAAGAACTAACGATAATGACAAGAAATATCTAACATATCCTTACAAGGGTTAAGTGACACGGTTCACAAACCGAAGGTGCTGGGTTTGATCCCCATCACACCACCGGCTGTTTCCCTGGGGAAGCACACCTTTAGAAAATGCAGGAAGAAGCAGACCCTTACATACAATGCATGTCAAAGTCGGATGCACTGGACCGACAGGCGCAAAATAAAAACCACAGTGCAAAGCACACCGCCTTGGGGATTAGAAAATTTAGCCGAACGACTAAAAAACCCACAAAAAAACCCACAAAACAAAATAAACCTCCTTACAAACACAAACAACAGTGCTGAAACAATGAATGGAAAGGTGAACAGCAATCTTGAAGGCATCATCCAGTCAAGAGGATGTCGAGGTCAGCCTAGAATATATAAATACTGAGAATAAGTACGATATCAAGATGTGACGGTATGCAGTTCCTTCCAGCTTCTCTGGGAAATGATTCTGTTTTTGTTTTCATTATTGATTTGAAAAATGTAAATATGATTCGTTCTAATTTTCATAGCATGTGATGGAATCCAAGCAGTACTTCTGAGTTCATTCCAGTGCTTCTCTACTAGATTGATAGGTCAGGCTGTTGCTTTGCTGAGTCTGTTCCCCGGTGGAGGCTCTGCATGGAGACCAGGCTTCGCATGTACTGTATATTATCATGTACGGCTCTGAGATCTGGACCCTACTACAGCGGGAGCGGTAGAGTCTTGATATCTTCCACATGGGCATACTTTTTCATTCCCTTTGTCATTCATGAGAACTCTGATTAAGTATTCTGCAAAGATATCGAACATATAATCGCATCTTTGTCTTACTGCCGTATTACTTTATTTGTAACACTGTACCAGAGCTAGCCAATGTTTCCGGTCGGTTCATCTCGTCATCGCATAGGTGATTGAACCCGTGGACTTGTGCAAGTATATGGCCACTAACACGTTGATCTACCTGCCTATCTGTAGTCAGACATGTCCATCTTAGCAATGTTTTCGTGATATCGCTGCTTCAAACAACGTCCCGAAATAAAGTTTGATATCGAATTTATTGGTATGGAATCTTATCCCGTATCGACATTTTTAGTATGCACCGTTCCATTGCTCTCTCACTGACTCTGAGCTTCCCACGTCGCACCCGTAAATTATTGATTTAGTGACCATGGAATGAAAGTATATAATCATGTTCTGGTGTCTTTCATCTTTTGGATATTTGACTAATTGGAGTTGAAAGAATACCAAGCTGCTTTCGTCGTCTTGAGATGTTGTGGTCGATTTTGTGGTTTGCATTGATCTCTTGGCCTAGGAAGGTTTAGGAGTTGACCTCCTCGATGGTTTCCCCTACAAGCTTGATGTCCAGCTTTTTGCAGTACAGTTTTCTGAGGTATTGAGTTTCACTTTTATTTATCTTCAGACCGAAAGCTCTGCTGATCCCGTTTATATTGCTTAAGAATTGTTTGGCTTCCATAATAGTATGACTGATGACAAGGATGCCGTCTGCAAAAAACATAGGTGGTTGAGCATCTAGCCATCTATATTTACCCCTCTGTTAATCTCTCTTCGAGAGCCGCTACAATATCTTTGGGGAGATGGATTCGCTCTGTGGAAACCCTCTTGCTAGCTGAACATATACTAGTCGGTGGTTTATAGTGATGGATGTAACGAAACATTTATTAGTTTCCTTAATCAGTATGATATATGTTTCAGAAATGCCCTGGTTTCTGATATCATTTGCCACAACATTTGTCTCTAAACAGTCTAAAGCTTACTCGTAATCGATAAATACAAGACACAAGTGTATACGCGGTTAACACCCCTTTCTAACAGTTAATTGTTTGTGCGTAGGTGGTCAATGGTGCAGAACCCTATTCTCAATCCGGCTTGTTCTCTAGGTTAATGTTCATCGAGTTGCTTGTCGATTATGTTGACAATAACTGCAGTTAATGTCGTTTACATTTTTTTTTTGTTTGTTTGTTTTTGCGTTTGACTTATTTCTCTTATCCCCAAAGCGGTGTGCATTGTATTGTGGGTTTTATGTTGTGCCCGTCGGCCCAGTGCATCCGACTTCAGCAACCAATTTTATGTAAAGGTCTGCTTCCTCCTACATTTTCTAAGGGTTTGTTTCCCCGGGGTAATGGCTGGTGTTGTGATGTAGATCGAACCCAGTACCTTCTGGTTGTGAGCCGTATCACTTAACCACTAGCCCACGCCGTCCCCCGTTTACATTTTTGAAAAGAGCAAAACACGACCGTAGTTCCCAAGATGTTCAGTATCTTGTTATTTGTGGATCAGTACAGTCGTTGAGGATTCCCAATGGTCAGGCTGTTCTAGTGAATATAGGCATTCAGTGAAGACCTTTGTCAGATGAACTGCAATAGTTTCATCACCTGCCTCAAGGACGTCTATAATTATATCCTCTAACCCTGCAGCAGTGCCTGGTTTTGAAGCTTAATGGAGTGCATGAATTCGTAATATGTGATTGGTTCAATGGGGTATCCCTGCTGCCAACATTGTTGTGATGTCAGCCTTTGTTGAGAATAGGTCAGTATAACACGGTCGGGGTTCGATTTCGAGCTGCGACGGTCTGTCCATGATGTCATTTTTTTCCCGGAGATCCCTGGATTCATCGCTGGAGCTATGGAGTTTGTGCTTTGTGCGATGCTCTTGACAGATGGGTTACCCATCTGTCGAGAGAGACTGAGCTAAAATGAGTAAAAAAAACCGGAGGCAATGAAGTCGAGCCCCCGCTTAAAGTTGTTGTTTTATTTTTATTAACAATTTTTTTTTTTCAAGTTAAATACCGTCTGCATTTGTCTTCGATGATTCGTATTTCTGTTATGGTGGTGTTGTCGTCCCTACATATACACTGCTTTAAGAAGACCTCTTTTCTACTGCACAGTTTTACAGCTGCTCGTGGTTTCAGCCGCATTGATTAGTCGCAGCGATTGATGGTGCTCAAAGTCGTTGTTTAGCTGCGGACGTTTTCTTTTTACTTTAGATCCCATTGTGTGATTTTTGTCAAACGTTAAGATGTCTTTACATGTTAAGCAATTATTTCGTTTGTTTTGTAATACGTGTGCACCTAATTGATTTAGGAAACTTTCCAGCGTCAACATATTTATTGAAAAACGTAACATGTGTGGGGAAGTGATGTGTTGTGTGATCAAGAGATTTGCTAATGCTGCTATTTGGTTAGATCTACATATAGTAATGATATGTACACAAGTGCGTACACACTAGTTAGTGGAGCTAGCTTGTCTCTTTCTTTGAAGAACGGAATTTCCATCACCAAGAGTTCTGTGTTTTCAAGGCTCGTTGCATTTTCTTAACTTTATTTTACGTCATATGGGACCCGGGACCACATATTTAATTTAAGGAATATCTATGAAAAATGTAGAGAGTTTAATGTAGACCTGTACACATTGATTACACTAAGGCCTTCGACACGGTAAAACATCAAAATCTGTGGAGAATCATGAAGGAAATGGGGTTTCCTTTACATATAGTCCATCTCATTGAAACATTATATCAAGATCAACAAGCCGCTGTCCGAGTATCTGGGCAAACATCAGATTGGTTTGCAGTACAAAAGGGAGTCCGACAGGGATGTATACTCTCACCTTATCTGTACAACATATATGCGGAATGTATAATGAGAAATGTGCGAGAAGATGAGAACATTGAAAGTTTCGACCCATTTACGATTGGGGGGTACGAGATTCCAGAGTTACGATATGCAGATGACACAGTGATACTATAAAGAAGTGCGGAAGGGCTAGAGCAGCTACTTTCAGCCGTTAATGGACATAGTAAAGATCAAAATCTGTTCATAAACATAAACAAAACAAAGATAATGACCACCGATAAAACACAATGTCAGCATACATTTACAGTGGGTGGTGAGGAAATAGATCAGGTTATACATTTTGAATATCTGGGCTCCAGAATCGACAAAAATGGTGACTGCTCGATAGAAATCAGAAGAAGACTAGCTATGGCAATGCAGAGACTGAACAGCCTGAAGAATTTATGGCAGGGCACCAACAAAACGATAAAAGTAAAAGTCTTGAGAGCCTGTGTTTTTCCTGTGGCAGCTTATGGCTGTGAAGCATGGACGATTAACAAAACTTCTAGACAAAGAATCGAATCCTTCGAGTCAAAATGTTACAGAAATATCCTCAGAATACCCTGGACAGAGAAAAGAACAAATGTAGACATTCGGCAAGAGTTTAGCATAGAGGAGAACTGGTTTATCAATTCCATTTTGGCTAGAAAATGCAAATACTTTGGTCACATCAAGAGACACAGCGGTCTTGAGAAGACGGTGATGGAAGGTATGGTGCCAGGCAAAAGAGGAAGGGGTAGACCAAGAAGACGATGGCACCAAGATATCCAGGAGTGCCTGAGTATGACAGTGGCGGAAGCTGGAGTTTTGGCAAGGGAACGAGTTTCTTTCAGACAGACTGTGATGGGAGCGACGTTCTAAAAAGGACATGCTACATGAGAAGATGGTACTTTTTGTGTTATAAGAAGTTGTAATATATGAAGTTGTAATATAATAAGTTGTAATATAAGAAGTTGTGATATAAGAAGTTGTAATATAAGAAGTTGTAATGTAAGGAGTTGTAATATAAGAAATTGTAATATAAGAAGTTGAAATATAAGAAGTTGTAATATAGGTGTCTTTGTCTCATTTAATGAAGCTGGAACTCGAGAGACATGTATTAATAATCAACATTCACAAGTTCTGCTGAAAGACACACAGACAGCAACATTGGCAACAACTACTGACTAGAAATAACATTAACATATACACACCATATATGACTAAAGAACGAACATACATATGTTTATTGCTCACAAACCTAGAGTATCACGGAATTTGGTGTTGTATTTATAGTAGATGATAAAATTGACTGCCGCGTTAACGATCTCAAAATGCTTTCTTAAAGCATGAACTGACATGTGCAACATTGAGTATCGTCGACCTAATGCAAACTCTGGTATCATGACTGTGCACAACGTAATGAGGATTTTTGGTACATTACACACGACGTACACTGTAGAAATAAGAACTACTTGTTGAACAACTCTGAGATCTTTCCTAGTTAACTTAATGCTTGGGATGTCTGAGTTAGTCACTTCTGACATGATGTCTTTATTGTCGTTATGTTTTTTCTTGTGGCATTTGACAGGTAGTTTAATTGATACACTAGCTGATGATTGTCGGAACTCGGAGGCTGCACGTAGACTGTCTGCCATAACTACAACACAGACAATAATAATGAGCTGAGTTGCTACTGGTAAAAACATGTCTGTCACCATCCATATGCTGTTTTTTATGGTCTCTCTATTGGGAGACATCCACAAGGAAGGTCGTGAGCGGTTGAGCAACTTATCAAACTTGACAACTACTCCCATATTAGCCATAATTGGAGAATAGATGGCAAAGGCAAAAATGACGAATCCAGTCACATAAATTGTAGCTCTTCTCCTAGTAAACGTGTTCTTAAACTGAAGAGGTCTAGCTACACACATGCAACGGGCAACTGCTAGAAACGTTGTCGTCAAAGTATTAGTTATACTAACAGTGATCATGAAACTAGAGCAGAAATATAAGCAAGCCACAGGATCGATATGATATCGTGTCGTTAATTTTAGTTCACGTATAAAGAAAACCGAGATGTTGGCAAGTGTTAATGACGCAAACACATAGGTCAGGTCAAAGATGGCTAACGCAAAAAAAGAAACGGTGACGCTGTCATTAAGTCCCATTATAACGAACGTTCTTATATTTATTATGTTTGCAACAATGCCCGTTACTGACAGCACTTCCATAACGATACAACACATTTCTATTACTATGATATACTGTGTTAGTGTCATCAGACCACTGCCAGAGACCATCGGTGTTGTCAGATTTACAATCATTTTTGCTGATAGTGGTATACTGTAGTTTTTTAATTGTCCGACGTCACTGACCCCTACGCCGCTCCCGTTGTCCGACCTCACTGCTCCCTAAACTGCTCCTGTTTTCCGACGTCACTGCGACCTATACGGCTCCTGTAGCGAAAAAGATAGATGTAAATCCAGGTACAGACATAATCAATTAATTCGATGAATTAATCACATTTGCGTATGAACATGACATAAAATTCCCATATTAAAATCAATAACGTCTGCTTGAAATTTGATTCCACAACAGCAACCATAAATTCTCAATCAGAGGATACTAGGCCTTTCGTCTGGATAGAGAAGGTCACAAAGGAGGGAATCTGATACTGACCCATAACTGCATACCGAGTAGCGCGTTAGCTGTTAATCACACCGGACAAGCAGAAATTGTAGGTGTTGACATAATGGCTCAAGAGACGAAGATCCGCATCTTCAACCTGTACGGACCACCAAACAAAGACCTATCGCTCTCGAGTATGGAAGTCAAAGACTCTAACTGCATAGTAGTTGGAGACTTCAACAGCCACTCAGAGAGATGAGGATACTCTGACATAGACAGCAGAGGTGACGAAGTGGAAAATTGGGAGATAGACACAAATCTCTATCTAATCAATAGGCCGGAGGATAGCGCTAGCTTCTATTCTAGAACATGGCATACCACCTATACTCCAGATTTGGCCTTTTCCAAGGTGGACATTCATCATAAAATAGACCGCCAGGTGCTAAAACAATTGTCAGGTAGCGACCACAGGCCAATTAGGCTAGAAATTGATATGGAAGTAGGCCCACAGAAAACAAAACTGCTCCCACGTTGGAATTACAAACGAGCCGACTGGGACAGATTTGCAAGCCTGACAGATAGGATGTGTGAAACCATCAACACACGGAATAACAAAATGAAGCCCATGGTGGAAAGCCTAAGCAAAGCAATAATGCAAGCTGCCACTGAAACCATCCCAAGAGGGGCAAGGAAAAATTATAAGCCCTATTGGAATGATGATTTGCAGAAAGCGGAAGACGCAGTCTCAAATGTTAGGAACAGGGCAGAGAGAGAACAATCTATGGAGACAAATATCGCTCTCGAAGCCACCACGGCGAAATACAAATACACTCTAAACCAAACAGCAAGAGCAAGCTGGAAAAACAAAACAGAAAGCCCCAATTTAGACAAAGAAGGGAACTAACTATGGAAGCTAGTCAGAGCCATAAATGACGAAACTCCATAACAAAAACACATTACAATCAAGCAGGGTGACAACATGCTCATTGGAAAAAAAGAAGCCTTTGTTGAACATTATGCCAGAGCAAACCACATTGAGGTCCCTGAAGATAGGCATACAGACATTAGTGAAGAGCAAAAGGGGCACGACAACATCAATATGGCACCAGAAGAGCATATGATGGAAAATTAACAATGAATGAAATGGAAGAGGCCATGACAACATTAAAGAAAATGAAATCTCCTGGAAAAGACGGGATAACAAACTAAATGCTGATGGGGCTGGGCCAAACAGCAAAGAGGAAACTACTATCAGTCCTGAACCAAAGCTGGAAAAGGGGTATTGTACCCCAGGCATGGAAAGACGCAGTACTTGTACCAGTACCAGGGAAACGAAAAGACAAAACAGATCCAATTGAATACATGCCTATCAGCCTACTGAGCTGCGTAGACAAACTGATGGAACGTATGATAAACACCAGACTGATGTGGCATCTGGAAGAAAAACACATACTGATTCCACAGCAAGCATGCTTTAAACAGCACAGATCCCCTGAGGATTAGGTCATCCTCATAGCCCAGGAAATAGAAGATACCTACCAAGAGCAAAAACACACAGTAGCGGTTTGAATGGACCTAGAAAAGGCATTTGACAAAGTCTGGAAAGAGGGACTTAGAGTCAAGCAACGAAGAAGTGAAGTTTGTGGGAAAATGTACACATTGATAATTCTCTACCTCAAAAACAGAACGGCCAGAGTTCAAGTACAAGGGCAGATGAGCAAAAAGGTGACACTTGAGCAGGGAGTACCCCAAGGGGGGGGGGGGGGGTACTGTCACCCACACTCTTCCTGGTGTATATAAATAATATAACAGAGAAAATACCAAGTAGAGTCCATAGGTCAATGTTCGCAGACGATCTGGCTATGTGGACCTCTGAAAAGAATCTCATCGCAAGAATTCGGATGCAGCAGAACGTAACATCGCTGGTCAACGAGGAAAAAACGACATGTACATTATTCTCGTTATCAAACAAACCCCACAACACCAAATTAAGTCTTAATGGCAAATACCTGCAGCATAACGACAACCCAAACTACAAGGGAGTCACAATTTATCGGCGCATGACATGGAAAAGTCAGATCGAGAGAAACCGAATGAGAGCCAGAGAGAGAATGGCAATCATGAAGAAACTTGATGGCACAAGCTGGGGAGCAGACGAAAGTATACTAAAGAAACTGTATACTGGAAGAGTGAGACCAGTTCTCGAGTATGGCATTGCGGCACGGACAACAGCAGCAAAGGCGAACTTCGATAAAATTAGCAAACTCCAAAACCAAGCCATGAGAATTATAAAAGGAGGCATGAATTAAATGCCAATTGTAGAACTTGAAAAGATGACAAAACTGCAATCCATGACCGAGAAAAACTTTGCAGAAATAGCCAAAGCAAAGATGCACGAAGACCCCCATGAACGCACTAACAACACCAAAGCCCATCCCTACTATACGAAAACCTACCTGGAGGCAGGATATATTGCAAGAGGTGGTTGAAAATATACCAGGTATTGGAAACAAAAATTGCCAGACTGAAAAAGAAAGAAGAGATACTACCCTCAGCTACATAACGGAAAACTACCCAAGCATGGACTGGACCCATGCATTCACCGACTGTTCTGTAACAAACACAACACAGAACGGAGGGGCAGGAGCATTTCTGTACCTACCAAATGACATAAAAATAACACTGTCATTTGCTACTGGAAAATACACTAGCAATTTCAGAGCGGAGGCAGAGGCACTGAGAGCGGCAGTGGAAGAAATGGTGACAGGTAAAAGGAATGAAAGCCATATAGTCCTGCTTACAGAAACCTTGGCCGTAGTCACAGCACTAAAAAGTCTGAAAATACTGAACTTAATGATTTAAGAGCAGTACTCTGTCAACTATGCCAGCAGTCCGCACCAAAAAGGATAGTGGTGCAGGTGGGTCCCATCCCACTTCATCATTCATGGCAATGAGGAGGCAGACAGACTGGCACAAGACGGTGCAAGATTACCACAACCAGATACTAGTATGACATACGAAGAGTCAAAACGGCTTATTAGAGCTAGATACATGACCAAATGGGAAACCGAACATACTGGATACACAAAAAACGATGCATATTACCAGTTGAACAGAAAAGAGCAGGTCGTGGTCTTCAGAATTCGCACTGGGCACAATAGACTTAGGTACCACTTATTCAACAAATTGAAGATAGGTGGCACCGACGAATGCCTGTGTGTTACCGGGAAAATGACCGCTGAGCATTTGCTGCAAAACTGCCCGACATACGAGGATCAGAGAGAGCAGATGTGGCCATCACCAGTGGCAACACTAGACCCGCCCTATGGCAGTGTCGACAGCCTCAGGATGACCGCTGCTTTTTTCGAAAAAACAAAGGTTGATGTCTGACTGCGTACGAAGAAGAAGAAGAAGCAGAAGAAGAAGAAGAAGATTTCACAAATCAACATCAGTTTATTAGCGATGCTGGTTTCATTCAAGAAACATATTCATGGAGGTTGTCCAACCTTGGTATTTTCTTTCAGTCGATTAAAAGTGACTAAACTACTCCATAGTAACTCCTACAGCAGACACATAGCTAGTCGCATCTATTTCTTGGAAGACCAGTTCACTCTCATGTGGTTTTCGCTAAGTGTTATGTATTCCATAATCCTGGTGATAATTCGGGTTTTCGTAGCATTACATGCCAGATGATCAAATAGTTTTAAAACCCATTTTTGTCTTTTGACTTAGCATACCGTTTGTGACTAGCGACATTTCTCTTGCCAGCTCTCCATGTCGTTGGTGGACGTCCATGTTTCCTTTATAAGATGCAGGGCCACGTTCTTAACAATGCAATAGCTACGACACCAATGACATCCATTCTACGCCTGATTTATGTGTTGTCAATTCGGCCACGCAGAGAATCTGCCATTGAACTTTATGATTTTTTTTATTTTGACAGATTGAATCTTATCACCATCTGCTTTTAGTAGATTGCATACTTTACATACAATTAGCAAAATTGAAATAATCTTGCTGCCCAAGGTGTGATCTCTTGTATTGTCGCTTTTCATTTTTGAAGTATAGGTTTCATACGATTGAAAGTGAACCAGCATGCTGTTATCACAAAAGTGAAATCATGTATTATATCTTCAAGCTTGTAATCGTGTGGTTCATGTTAATATGCAGGAGATTAAAAAGAAACCTCAAATGTGGGATATAAATTAGAAAAAACTATGCCTTTGTATTGTAACTTGTTAATATGATTGTTAGGGCTGTCTAGAGTGTCCTGCACGTGTCATCGCGGTGCAGACGAACACCATCACGTCAGAATTGCAGTCAAATAATGGCTGATCCCCATAGACATTTACCAAAGACGAGCAACGTTCTGTTTTCCGTTCTTTGAGCAGCGAAGTGGTGAAAAATAAATTAATTAATCGGTGACTGAAGGTCCAGTACAGTGATGCATGTCTTTCATTCACAGTCAAAGGGCTATTTTCAGTTACGAGGTGGTCAACAGCTGCAACCGACTCTGGGGTCAGTACTCGATGTGCCTAATTCGGTCGTGAACAGTCTTTCACAAAACTAACGCCGTTTTGAAACTTCCTATTCCACTCATACACTTGCTGAAGTGAAAGGTGTGCATCACTGTACTCAACCTTCATTCACCGATGAATTTATATAGGTTTCATCACTTCACTGATAAAATAAATTCGATAACAGAACTTTGCACATCTTTGGACCATGTCAATTTTGGGGCGGCAATATTGTAACTGCAATTATGAAACAACGTTGTTTATCTGCACCGTGATGCACGTGTAGGACAGTCTTGACATCTGTAGCAACCATTTTAACACGTTACAATTCAAAGGCATCGCTTTTATAACTGTTATCGGACTAATAAGGTTTTCATTTGAAGCACCCTCGTACGATAATGAATATTTTTGAGGGGATCATTTCATTGTCACTGTTCTCTGTGTGGGCAAAAGGTGTTCAGCATGTTTTAAGTTTTCATTCTTTTAATTATACATCCTACTGACCTACCTGCTTCGTTGATCTCATTTAGTCGACGGAAAAATAACAATGAGTGAATGTTCAGAAGAGATTACCCTATTCTACCAACTGTAGTTTCACTCTCAGTGCGCACAAACAAGTAGACTTACTAAGAGTTGGCATTCATTCAACAACCGCAACAACAACCAACATTCCAGTATAACACGGCATGCTTCAGTGTGATACCATCTCTCCAAAACTATTAATATCGGCCAATGCAGAAGTTTTTTTTTAAAGCTAAATAGGGAAGTGAGGCCTCAACATTTACTGAGAAATATTGCATTAGTGCTGGTTATTTAATATTAACAGACATGTTTTCATCCTAGATTAAATCAAAATCAAAGAAAGTCATTTTGCCACACGCGAATGTTCCAAATGTGCTGTTACAAAACAGTTGACTATGTTAGCTGTGTCAACAAATAAAATAAAAAAAATAGACACTTATATCATGAGTGCTGATGTCTAGTACACATGAGGGTAAAAAATACCGCTTGTGTAATCTGAATCAGTGATACAATGAATGGAAAAAAAAGAAAAAAAAACACGAAATGGACTCAATTTAAACTCATGAAATACAGTAAAAAACATTCAATCTGCTTTTTTTTCATCCAAGAAAACGTACAATGAAATATGTATAACCATTAGACACACGGTAAGGAGACTGCCTTCCTATCAGTTTCGTTATTTGAGTGATCGGGCAGATGTTTGGCCTATACATTTTGATGTTGGCTGTTAAAATCCAAAATACTTATGTCAATCATAAAAGGTGATATTAATTTCGGGCAATGAGAGGCAGATGCTTCACAGTGCAGACCCAACAGACCTGTCATATATTAGTCTGCACACTCGATATAAAATGTATACTTAAAGAACATTGAACGTTGAACATTAGACTACGAACTGGCACGACATATGTACTGCGATTTGTGAACTATATGACATACGAAGTATCACCGTAAAGGACGCTCAGCTTATGGAAGAACTGCAAATTGGAAACCATACTCTTATAGAAGCTAAGGAAAATGGACACGGAGTCATGAATCTGGATGCCTGACATGCTTGTCTACGATGAATTTCCCACTGTCGACACAGCGATGTATAGGCAATGTGCAAAATTGCGGATGTGAATCATACGTTTTACAACTTATAGAGTGGAAATTTCTCAATGAATACACTTTGGATCTGTAGATCAAAGATGAATTCAAGATAGTCAACATCCATATTGTCCACGCACTGAATAAGTAGAAAGTAAAAAGGAAAATCGATTATTTGCTGGAAATGACATCGGATGATTGTCATGACAAAGTATTCTTCTTGTATGCTGCTATTCACAATGTTCATTCTAGATTGCACTAAGTAACTGTACTATACAGTGACTACAACACAAGATTCAGGAGCGAAAATGAACAGCGGCTGTTCAAGCGCTCGACCGAGGAGGCACAACACTCCCTGAACGAACTAGATGCGTTGGGTAGAGGTGTCGGACTACATATGAACAAAAATAAAACTCAATTTATCCGAAACTCTTACTCTTACTAATTCGAGATAAAGCTGGGAAATGAGCCTATTGAAGATGTGAGCTCCTACATATACTTAAGGCAAGACATAAATGTCACCTGCAACCCAGACCAAGAAATCTCAAGACGAAGAGCTGCGGCCTGGTCTAGCTTCAATATCATAACGACTATATTCCTGCATCTGAAAGATACCATGGCAAGGGCGCTTCTTTTCATTTCTGCGGTTGTACCAGCCATGATCTACGGCTGTAAAGTATGGAATCTACGTAACGTAGATGCAGAGCAACTACGAGTTAGTCAGCGAGCGATGGAAAGACGCGTCCTTAGGGTCGTCATCCGAGATCGAATCCACAATACTAAAATAAGACAATGCACTCTATTTCGAGACGTCATGGAGGCTGCACAGTCTCACAAATACCACTAGGGTGGCCACGTGGTGCTCGTGGAGATAACATATTGACACACAGAATGACGTTTGGTCATATGATTATACACGACCCCCGTGTCCGCCCACCCATACGATGGCGAGATGATCTGCTGATAGACACAGGTCCTTCTTCTTCTTTCTTCTTCTTCGAACGCTGAATACAGCCATGTACGTTGCACTGTTTCGTTAATCTTGTGGCCATGTGCATCCAATTTCAAAAGGCGTTTCTGCAGGGATGCCCTCCTTAGCCTTTGGCTGTCACCAGCCTATCTGCAAGGCAGCAGTTGTTTTTTGTCAGAGTTGTCTCTCTTAGGGAAGTTGCAGGACTATCGAGTCTTCCCCACTCGTGTCTATAGGGTGTGGCGATGATATGATATGATGGACTATGTACTAGTTTGTACTATCCCGGAAGAGAGGCAGTCCAGTGTGTCTGTGTTCCATGATCGTCACGTCCTGCCAGAACGTAGCATATGCATGTTAGTGGGGTATCACTTCGCTCCCTTTATTTTCTCGGCATTTCTGCAGTGTTGGCACGTCTAGCATTCCCTGCCACCTGGGAGGTTGTCACAATAGGACGGAGGTGCAATGTCCGCTGGCCTGCATCTATTGGGATGACTGATAGCAGACATAGGTAAAGAGCAAGGCAGGAGTGCATTTTACCAGGGGACAAGCCTGGCCATGGCACGGAGATGTTGTTCGCCTGGTGTGCGGACATATCTCATGATCAAGGGTTGAGTATCAACATTTCGCAGTGAAGTGGCTGATCTACTGCTTACGATACCCCGACCGAGAACTAAGTCTTGTACTAGTAGTTTCACACCTCATCGCCGTATGGGGTGAATATCGAGCAGCTTCCCGCCCGCTTTGATCGGTGGACGGTAGATACCTCTTTCTGCGGCTCGACCGGCTCGGGCTGAGACGCTAGCCCCAACCATATCGTAGCCTCCCATCACAGTGGTGCTGAGATTTAGGGCGGGATTCCGGCTTAGAGGCGTTCGGACGTAATCACTCAGATGGTAGCCTCGCACCATTGTCTTATCAGCCAAACACGTGGACCAAATGTCTGCGACCTGCGATTCCTGACATAGGTCAAAAATGGTACGACACGGCGAAAGATAGAACTACATATATGGCATTGTTGGATACCTCGCATACGCCACACCCGCAAGACTGAAGTCGAGGATATTGTATGTGACGACAAAAAAAGAGTCTGACGCGAGAAAAGCAGGAACATTAATAATTATCATCTGGTTGATCAGTCCGGAGTCCGGTTGTAAGGTTGTCTGAGTATGTCTCTCATTTTGACCTTTTCTTCTGCAGTTCTCTTCATTGCAGCATAAGTTCGTACTTTAATGTCCCTGCACGCTTGAGATGTAAAGTTGAGTCTGTGTCGCTCCGGTCGTCTCTGCCTTTGAATCTTGCCCTCTAGTATCTTCTGAACAAGACGTTCATTGTGACCAGGCCAACTCAACTGACGTATGTATCATATGCAATATTTGTCTTTGTGTGCTTATATCATTGACTAAATTGTTAATCGATCTTTTTTCTGTCCAAATCGCTCTTTCCATTCTACTGTAGCACCACATTCCAATCGTGTCAAAGCTATTTTCATCCGTCTTCGCTAAAGTCCATGTTTCAGCCTCATACAGCGCAATTGGCCATATAAGAGTGTCGATTATTCTTTTTCTCAGTTCTGTCCTGAAAATATTTGAGATTAACAACTACTGTTTTTCTCTGAACACCTTCTTGTCATTGCAAACCTTGTCAATTTATGTCTCATTCTTGACATCTTCTATTATTAATTGCCCCAAATATGTGAACTTGTGTACTTGTTTGACTATTTCTCCAATGATGGATATATTTATTTGCATATGTTGCTTGGATATTACCAAAGTCTTGTCTTTGAAGTGTTTATTTTCATGTCAAATTAACATAGGGTAAACAAGAAATCAGAAACAATTACTACATCGTGCACATTAAGAGAACACCAGAAAGAGTAGTCCCTCCAGAAACAACTTCACATTCACATATACAACCAAGCACCTGAAAGGAGAAGCAAGAATGCTGGGCTGCTTACTAAGCGAGACAAACGTTAGAACCAGTTAGCAGGGACTTATATCGAGACAGTGGGAAGTATGGGGGAACCATCAACAATGTTCTCTAGACGCTAAGTAGATTAATGTCAAAACGTTCTTAAAGAGATCAGAAACATGTTGTGAAGTCAGAATCAACATCTATATACAGAGGACAACTTGCAAAAAAAAAAAAAAAAAAAAAAGGTAAAATAATAACACAAGTGAAGAAAAAGTAAAAAAAAATACTTGAAAGTCTAAGAATTTACAAGGAAAAACATAACGAAAAAGAACATGTAATAATCAGTATGTATACCAAGACCCAAACAATTACAACAATACAATGCATCCTTTGTGGACTTTGAAAGGATACTAAAATATAGTGGAACCTCACCAAAACCCTAAACGGCGACAAGATAGAGTGAACCAAATCGATGTTACAAACGACGGTAGACTAGGTGACGTGCACGACTGCATCAGCTCTTATGGCCAGAACATAATAAGAAAGTAAGACGCGAGATACAGATTTAAAGAACTAAAAAATACAGATAAGAGCTCTCCTAAAAAATGACAAACAGTCACTACAACAGAGTGCATGGCAGTGAAGTTTAAAAAAATTTGGTACAATGGGGCAATTATGGAATAAGTCTATAGCACTTTGGCAACAGTGGCCAAACCAATCACAGCAAAACTAGACCGTCGAAAATATGGCTGTCCGAATTACCCTTGGGACATGGAAAATCACTCATATTTAAGAGTTTGAGAAAACAGCAAATAGATAGCCCCTCACATTAACAAGAAATAACGTATCTCTTTTTCATTTTACCCAACTAAAGAGGCTGCCTGATCCCAATGTACACCATAATTCCATAGAGAACAAAAATAAGACTACCAAGAAAAAGTCCAAAACCATGTGGCCAGAGTATTCTAAATTAAACATGCTGACATCCTTGTAGCTGACATCCTTGTAGCTGACATCCTTGTAGCTGACATCCTTGTAGCTGACATCCTTGTAGCTGACATCCTTGTAGCTGACATCCTTGTAGCTGACATCCTTGTAGCTGACATCCTTGTAGATGACATCCTTGTAGCTGACATCCTTGTAGCTGACATCCTTGTAGCTGACATCCTTGTAGCTGACATCCTTGTAGCTGACATCCTTGTAGCTGACATCCTTGTAGCTGACATCCTTGTAGCTGACATCCTTGTAGCTGACTTCCTTGTAGCTGACATCGAAACATGTGAAGCCCTCATTCTAGAACCATGGATACGGAGCCAGGACCGGTCTAAAATAATCTGAAGATTCCATGGATAACGAAGAAAAGAGAGCAGTCATCGGCAGAAGAAAAGATCCATGTTCTGCAGGAACTCAAGAGACAGTAGCCTAGCAACTCCATGACACATGTGTACAACAGTGTGTTGCATTTATACAGGTTTCACAAATATTATACATATTCCATGACAGCTTATTGGTTTCAGTGTGGATTAAAATCGTGTAGGGATAAATCAAGTATATGTATATGACACATTAGGTAAAGCTGGAGCACTCAATGTGGAGGATTATGAGCAACACACACTACAGAAAGAAACACAAATACACTTTTTGTTTTTAGATTTAAAAATAGCCCAAGCATACTGAAGAAAATGGACCGATATCTAACAGGCGATTATGCTAATCTAGGCATCATCTGTGTGTCGCTAACTATCACGGGGATCGAGTCGATCCCTCACCTCGTTTATCAGGCTGATATAAAAGCAGCTCGTTTCTAGGAAAGACTGTGGAGACAAGTCGAGGTCAGGGTCTGATCCAGTATATATTGCCTGTCTGTGAGCAACATATATGATCATTTTGTGTTACCTAACCAGACGTTAGTCATCCTTCTCTATAATGAACTGATGGCTATATTTAAAACTGAGAGCAAGAGAAACAACGCGGGTAGAAAAATGTGGCGACATGTATTCATAACATCTGCCACTGAATTATAGATATAGAGATTTCAAGAGTTTGAAAAAAAACATATTAATTTAATGCTTTCATAGACAACATTCCATTTCTGTTATGATTCCAATTGTTGTCACATCTGAAATAGACATACTGACCATTACATGTAAATAGTTGTCCATCACAAGTGATGAAGACCACTCTCTTTGTTCAACCGTGTGGACAGTCGTATCGCTTGCTGTGTCCGCTGAAATGGGTGACTTGGGCGGTGATTTGGATTAAAGTGAGGAAGAAACTGCGCCTTTTGTCAACCTTACTCACATAGCCTAAGCTACCTTTTGCCAGTGGCAAGACATTCATCGAGACGACTGGAGATAGCATAGGATGCAGATGTTGCCTCAGGGTTACCACCGAAGCCTTTCCGTAAACATGTAACCCGCAGGGTAGAAAGGTTGGATGACATCTAACGCAGTTTGTCATGCCTTTTCGATAACTACAAAAGGTCGTAGGGACAACACTCAGAGTGTGAGTGGGTCTGGCGTCTCTCCCCAGCCGTATTCAGCTCATCATAGTAGCATCTAAAATTCCCACACGCCAAATTCGTGAAGGTGAACCGGCAGAACTAACCCGTGAAACGCGACACAGTTTAAGCGTAGTGCCATTCAGCCGGCGTCCAGACCAGGATAAACGGATGGAAGAAATCACAAAAAAAGAACGAAATAACAAGTCCAGACGGAAAACAACACCACGTTTCCGTGAACACAAGTATAAGTCGTCGACTAGTGTGAATTCCAGGCAAATCCGTGGTCTGGCGGCATCCATAATGATCCAAAACAGTAGAGAAATGTAGACTCGCAGTCAGTAAATACATTATGCAAATACATTCGATAAATAACAACACAGCCTTTCAAACGGACACCTTTTGTCATTTTCACCAGTCAAACAAGAGCAATTAATAACTGTGTATCAACTAAACAAATATCAGTCTTATTAGGCACTATAGCAATGCTCATGATCATAGAACAAAACGTTAGAACAAAATATGAAGATGATCATAGCTAAGGAACGATGTGGTATAAATACCTATAAACACATCATTATCATCAGAGTGATGGACGAAAGGTTTAAGAAATACGTCCAGCAAATAAAACATTGCGGTTCGATCTCGAAGCCAAGTCCTTCAGAACCTCGAATGGAGCAATCCTAACTTCGGTAGTTTTGCCATGTCCACGTAATGATCGATGTTGACTGCCAGCGCAACCACGAAATAAAGCAAATAACCATAGATCCAACCTCCAGGGCGACCCTAAGTAATAGATTATTTGATATTACCACTCAACACAGTTTATTAGATAACATGACATTAGTTCAACCAAGCCATAAGAAAAACAGTGTGTTGAAAAGTGTGACGTTTTTAATTTCCGAACCGTTACGCCCTAGGGTAGAAGAGGAGCGAATACGATTAAGTTAGTAACTAAGTAATACGTAAGTAAGTAAATTCCAAGAGGCAGACAACGTTTTAAGTGAGTGGATAACATCAGGAGATGGACTGGAACACGCATGTCAGATTGCACAATTACCACAAGAAATAAAGTTCTCTTTCCATTCATTGCAGCCGACCTTCGATGAGGAGATGGCACCTAACTGAACTGAACATATGTAAGTATATGCATGAAACAATGAATCACCTTGCTAGACAACGTTGACTTCAGTCATTGTGAGAATTGCCGTTTCAGAGAGGCGATTAACTGTGTTTCTGAGTTAATAATTCGCAATGTTTGGAAACAATTACTGACATACAACTTGTCAAATATTTGAACTCACAAATTGTGTCACAAAGTAATTAGAGGTGAACTTAGAAGATGTTGTATGTCACAAAATGTGGTGCTTTTATTTAATAAACTAGACCAAAATGTGTTAATTTGATGCCCTTAGGTAGAGTTTTTTTTCGGTATATTAAAAAAAAATAGTGTAGGTCGGATTTGGAACACAAGTACATAACTTTAATATTCGAAAATAACATATTGAAAGTAACATTGTAATAAAAGTTAGCACATTTTGCGAGTTACAAATTGCTTCAATCCTAAGTGTCACTGAAAGCACTTTCAATTTGACAAAATTAGAAATAAAACAAAGATGAGTAGTAACACTTGTCTTTTTTATGGTACAACGACAATACAATGAGTTAGTAGATAATGTGTCAGACATGTCATTTATTAGATACAGTAATGTGGGATGATAAGGTTCGGAGAACTTGTGTAAGTGTGCTGAATTTATCTGGACATTGCCACAAAGGCAATTAACGGGGAAAACGTGACAGTAATTGTTATGATAAGTGCAAACAATCAAATGCTAGAACATCTCAATGCTTCTCCCATTTAGGACAGACAGTAACGGCGGCTACAAGATGTGAAATACAGAGTAGGAAGATATAAGGAACGGCATGCGCTCATTTAATACCTGGTGTCAAATGTTTTCATTTGAACATACAACCAACATTACAAATGAAAATAATGTGTCATGTAAACATGTAATTTGTTTATAGTGTAGAAAAATGAACAACCGGTTTGAGAAGTCAATTTGTGTTTTGAAATGTGGAAATATGCCATACATCGGTGAACCAGCCATAAGGGCTGGGTCGACGTTGGAACACATAAAACAATATCCAAATATGAAATCAACTTTAGTATTGACTGCTAAAATACATTTCCAATCTTTACAATCATGCTTACATTGAAATTCATTGAGTATGCACAATCGCTTGGCAAATACGATATGAAGGAAAATATATCTAACATTTCTTACGTATCTTAAAATGTTGTCTTTTCTTCATGGTACATTTAGCAATAAAGTTTTGTACACACTGCCCAGGAAATACTGAATTACATAGTGGAGACCCATCATCTAAGACTTCCAATACTTTTTTTGGGGTTTTTATTGAGGAAAGTTGTATAGTGACGCTATTGCTAGGCTTTGTCCGACAATAAGGACTGTTCAACATTAAGTGCACGAAATGGTAACGGATGAAGGTGACAAATGGCACTGTACAATACCAACAGAGTTTGCATCACGGACTGACGCTTCATTTCTCGGGTGAACACACTATATAACTTTATTTGGGATTCGTGTAAACAAAAATGTAATCCCGTTTGCAATACAGAAATCCACTCATGGGATTCTTTTGAGGACATTTCGGAGAAATTAACTAGCGTATGTAGCTGTAGACCTTTTTTCAACTTGCAAGTTTCGTGTTATTCTACCAAAAGCAAATATTCACCTGTCATATATTGATAATGAAATGTAATTAATTCAGTAACAGAACCTTTGAATTAGACCAAAGAAAATTAATACACATTTTTCATTTATTTTAAAATGCAATTTTAAAAATGTAATTAAAATGTAATGCAATATCAGTTTTAAAATCGGTATGGTCAGATATTGCACCGGGACGAAAACACAAACGAAACCTTCGTTACGATCAATGTGCCTTCCTCAGAGGCACAAAATAACAACAATGCTGAACGAACGAATGAAAGTAGAGGGAAAGAATGCATAAATGGGGGATGTCAACATATACGATATAAATAGTGTACTTATCTGATAACACGTCTCACATCACTACTTGTCATGTCGGGAGCCGGACACCAAGAGATTTACAAAGGTCAGATTATGTGGCCAGGATAGCTTAAGTCGGCAATACCAATTAACTGACATATCAATTAACAGTAGTACTGTAAAATGCGCTGTATGTATACACGATAACCCATAGCAACATGAAAATAACAAAGAAAACCTATGTTTTTATTAATTTGGGTAGCCTACATAATATGAAGCCCTCGAAATGTGGGTATATTTAAGAGCAGATTGCATTTCTTGGAAAAAGTAGAACACTGATTTTAATGTATTTTAAAATGTGGGTGGGAAAAGAGAAGTAATGACCAACATCAGCGTATTAACTCTAATACTTAATTGCAAGTACGTGACAATAACTACCAAAGGAGTGTCGGATAGTGTTCGACACTATGCTATCAATGTCAGAACTAGTCACTGACACCAAATGAAAAACGCTTCATTGTAACAGCAGAAATAAAATGCCCACAAACAAAATTGGGTGTAACAAGGAGAGACATGATCAGAAACGATTGTATTAGGAGAATAACGGAAACAGCGCCAGCTTTGGACTACATTAAAAGCCAGAAACTAAACTGGATTTGCCAAGTAACAAAAACGACCACCACACATCACCCCTCACCCCGCCCCTCCCCCCATGGGCCCCTTCCCCCAACAAACATTGCTATTTTGATACAGCGGACTGAAAACCAAAAGCAGTCAAAGAAAAAGGTAGCTTACATAAATCTTTGAGGTAGTAAATTCTACTGTGCGTGAGGCACACATACGGATTCGTTGTAGATATCTCATCATAATCTGACACTGACAGGTTTATCAGGATGAGCGGAAAAAATAACAGAAGAAGAAGACGCTTATAGTTTGTTTTATTGGTACAACGTTGTTAATAGCCCCCTTTTTGGAATGTTGATTCTGAGGACATTCATTTATTTGGGTGGGCATGCAGCTACCTACCAGGTATCATTACATATGATGATCAGTGTGTCTATTTAAGATCATTCTTCATCATTAGCATGTTTGCCTTAGTTTTCACATTGCAACATAGGTCTGGAGCTATTGATATCGATTAGTACCTATTATGTGCAGTCTTCTTGTGTTATGCTCACACAGCTAATTTTGAATGAACTTCATCTTCGATCGTTCGTTCGTTTCTTTATATGTGTTGACTTCCCTGTACGTCTATTTCGTGGTTTGTTCCATTCCAGTGCATGTAGGGTAGCACAGTTCTGCCTTTTTTCTGAGAATGTGTCAAATCCAACCCAACTTTCTCTCCCCATTTATTTATGTTTGCCCTTACACATGGGCATATAACATGACGAAAACACTTTGTAACACAGGTCTTAACTCCATAGTCGTATAACAAGTCCCACCTTATGTTCATGTTTAAACAACTTAATCTTTCTCTCTATGGATAATACTGGCGGGTTCCATTTTGAACGTACACACTTGAACGCAAATATTTCTTGGTTAATCTTAGCCTCAACCTGTTGGTTTGTTCCTTCTTCTTTATCAATTGTAATTCCCAAATAAATAATAATAAATAATTCAAATGTATACTACCGGTGGCCAAAGTGACTAAACGTACTTTGAAATATATGCCAATATCGAGTATTGTAAGTGTATAGTTCAGGATAAACAACGAAAAGTCGTTTAAGTATATACGGAAAGTGCATGATGTGGTTTACGGTTGATAACTAAATGTATTTTTCATACATCAGGAGACGACCTCCTTTAGAGTGGACAGAACATACTCTGGACTTTACTAGAAGGATATGAAGTACACAGGCAATGATTAGATAATGTGTGAGCTTTGTGCCAAACGTGTCAAAACATAGTCATACAATCTGATGGTCCTACATATACATTTGAGATTTTCAGATAAGACTATTTTATCATCACTTCTTTCTTTACATACATAGATAAAATAATATTAGAAGCAAACCATGTAGCGTAATCATCCGCAGAAACGACATCCGTGCAATGCCATTGTGAGTACGATTTTCCAAAGATGAAATATAGTGAACACCTTCAAGTATCTGTCCATATATCTTTACGAGGTATCTTTGTTTGTTATTTATTCTCTTTTCCGTTGTTGACGATTTATCTGCAATCCGACTGTTTCTGCTTCATATGTTAGTCTATCTTTTCTTGTATGTAATGCGTTTTATGTGAAGCACATTTTATACGATCAAACACTAAACTGGTAGTGACGTTACACTCAATGACAGGACAGATCATCTGTAGTGATATTACTTGAACACAATATAGTCCAGAATCAAGCAATGATAATCCTAACAGTGCTTATGTAGTCCACATAATTATAGAACTAGAAATGATTACGTACCTACAACAAATGGAGCACATAAGAGTAATGTTTGAAAAGCTTCAGCGTAGACAGATTTGTCAGTATGTCTGAACCAATCCAAGTCAGTCTGTTTCACTTCGCCATCAGTGCTGAAGTACTAACCAACCATGTATTCTTTTAGGGATCAAAATATGTGGACATCGCTTGTAGCGTAGTTTGGTCTAGAAGGTTGATGTGGAACACACCCCCCCCCCTACCATCCGCCCTCCCCAGCCGAGTTTATGCCACATTGTGTGGGGAACCGTCTCAGGTCGAGCGTTATCTTGTAGTAGCAGGACGCCCATTGTAATCAAGCAGACCAGGCAGTTTATCCCATAAACAGTTATACACATCTTTCAAAATATGCATGTACAGTTTACTGTTGGTAGTGCCACCACGGGCTAGAAAATCACTTTGAATGACGCCAAGCTTGTCCCAGAGAACACTCTCATCACTTTACCTGCATACGCAATTGTCTGAAATGTGTTGGGTGGTAGCGATTGTGTATGATTCCACTATTTGGATGCTCGATTCGATTAATGGATATTAAAATGCGCCTAGTTTCGTCACATGTAATGAAGCAATTAAAAAAGTCATGTGAAAACGTTTCCTCAAATCAGTACAGTCTTGAACTCTTCAATACCGGTCAAAAGCGAAAAGCTGTCTTGAAATCCAACGTGCACTAACCTTCGTAAAATGCAAATGTTTATGAAAATAAAGTTCACCGTAACCAGACAGAGACTTGTCTCTTGTACAATTTCGCCACAGGTTATGCGTTGTTTTTCCAGGATAAGGCGGTTCCACAATCTGGATATTCACAAAAATTGGTGTGGCAGGTTGAGAGCCACCACGGCCAGGATCATCACTCACGGATGTAGGGCCTTCTTTAAAATGTTTACACCATTCAAATGCCGTTCAAATCACCGTAATGTGATTGCAGTCTTTTGTAAATACCGCAGGTTTCACTCCTTCTTTCACACAAAACATCATCACAACACGCTGTTTCATGCATCCATTAACAATGTTGATTGCCATTTTTAGGTATCTGTTCCGTGTCTGGCCCATTGCAAATGGGCCACCTAGCAGTATTAGGAAAAAGGGCATCTAACTAATGGTAGTAGTTTCAGCACGCTATAATCCATCCAGGTAGAAATAAAACAACAAGTTGTCATTTGATTTGAATGCCACTCATACGTTGGCAGTGATTTCCGTGATCACTGCCAGCACTTTACATCTCAGTCTTCGTCCAGGAAATGTGCAGTCCAAAATATAAAGCTAGCAGCTCTAAGTGCACCAGGGGCCTGTCGAGACTTGATAACATGAACCTGATATGAAGATGCCGTCTGAGTAATAGAGGTCGGTCAAACGCAAGTGTCTGACAAAGACTACTGGATTGTGCGTTTCCAAATGTGCAAGAATCCAACATGCAAGACACACCCCAGTCTTTTGCCAGACAATGCGGAAAATGTGTCAGTTAGATCATGCCAACACTTAACTCTTGTTGAGCTGGTGTTGCGGTGGAGCTCCTATAACAATACCATCACGACGTCAGAGACTGCCACACATCCATATGTCTTCCACAGAGCAGATATATTCCAAATACCAAAGGCGGCCTTGAATCAACATAAGGAACACGGTGTGGCGTTTGAATTCAAGATGAATTCACGCGAGGAGGCAATGTGTAAGGATGGCATTGATGATGGGACACAAGACTATGAACACTGTTTTAGGCGACTTATCTTCATAATAGATAGCAACATGAAGAGATGCACTCAGACAAAAGCATGACCGGTGACAGACAGCAATATAAAAGGTGTTATTACTGATGCATTCTATTCAATGCCACTTTCCTTTGCACGTGAACATTATAATTGAGTCATGCCATGGAGCAGGAATCTGTCCCGCGTTTCAGATTGTGATAAATAACCGATTAATGGTTATACACGTTGGATCGAATGTGTATTTCAACAATTCTGGAGAAATGTCATCCGTACCAGTGAACTTTTTATCTTTCAACTGATGTAGTCAACTCTGAATTTGACTACCGTGAATCAGGATTTAGAGGGAATGGGGATTTAGAGGGAATCAGGATTTAGAGGGAATCGAGATTTAGAGGGAATCGGGATTTAGAGGGAATCGTGATTTAGAGGGAATAGCGATTTAGAGGAAATCGGGATTTAGAGGGAATCGGGATTTAGAGGGAATTGGGATTTAGAGGGAATCGGAATTTAGAGGGAATCGGGATTTAGAGGGAACCGCGATTTAGAGGGAATCGGGATTTAGAGGAAATTACGATTAAGAGGGAATTGGGATTTACAGGGAATCGGGATTTAGAGGGAATCGGGATTTAGAGACTATCATGGTAGACCCAACAGCGCTGAATTTCTCATAAAACGGTTTTAACATTAATTAAATACCATACTGAACATTAGATCTGCAGAAAGTTCAAGAAAACCAAACCACTATTTAACATAACAAAAATATACCAAAAGCTTTAAAGTATTGTTCAACTAAGGAAAACCACAGCGGAGTAGTGCAGAAATACCACGAACCAGGTAAAAAATACAACGTTGCAAACAAGTAACATGTCATAAAACTAAACAAACATTTCACAAAAGCATAGCAACTTGAAAATGTAAAATGTCACGAAAAATAGAAAATTGAAATATGAAACAGGAAAAGATTATATAATATATATTCATATAAACATACTGCACGTTGAGGAACTAAAACAAAAACAAAGTAATTAATAAAACAAATAAAAAAGCCGCAACAAAAAGATGTGAAATTACAAGAACAAACACGAAATGCAGCAAAGGAGCAAGTGATGAGACAACTTGTAATCAGCATGAACTAGAATATGCGCTCAGACAAATAAAACACTGAGAAACACAGCTAGAATGGCTAGATTTTCACTGCGGAATCGATTGCTCTAAATAACCTAGCGGCATTTTTCTGACTTATCTCGTCGCCACACCACACAGTACACTCTGCAATTTAGTTAGAAAGAGCATACGTAGTCACTCCGATCCCCTCGTTAGCCTTGCAAATACGCCCCACGATTTGTTTGTTACTAACACATGTGCCAAACTATTTTGATGAACTTATTATCTGTTAAGTAGTATGTACGCAGTGTGGATATTGTAGCGGTGTTTACACATACACTTCATATTACTAATAATATCAATATTGAGATTCGGAAATTGGAACCACAACACATATCATGCCGTCGCATTGTATGGTTATGAAGCATCACTAAACAAAAAAATAAAGAAAACTATTAGAAGCTTTCGAAATGTGATGCTTTCGAAAACTGTAAAGGATGAGCATGTACATAAAGGAAGTCAAATGGACAGATACTTGTAGACGTACGGTTACATAGGCAACTAACAACGAGTATACATAAAAGTAGATTGTCTTAAATGAGACATGTATAACTAATATTGAGAATACTGAAACGACAATAAATTGGGAATAAGAACGAAAGGAATGTCCACGAAATAATTACATCACACATGATTGCAGGAACATTGGGGTGCAGGCTTATACTAAGCTGAAGAGATATGCTGAGAATAGAGAGCAGATGCGTGACATGATCAGATATCTTAATACCAGTCTCCGGATTAATAGAGTACAGTGACGTAAGATAATGAGATATCTTCAGTACCAGTATACAAATTAACGGGGGGCAGTCACGTGTCAGGATCAGATGCCTTCAACACCAGTGTCATGAATGAATACCAGAGAATAGTGCCGACAAATAATCAGAGGCCGACAACACCAGTTTCAGGGCTAACTAACAAGGAACAGTGGAGCGATATGATCAGACAACTTCCACACCAGTCTCAGGACTAACAGGAAACAGTGGTGTGACATGATCAGAAGACTTCAACACCAGTCTCATGACTAACATAGAACAGTGGTGTGGCATGATCAGAAGACTTCAACACTAGTCTCAGGACTAACAGGAAACAGTAGTGTGACATGATCAGAAGACTTCAACACCAGTCTCAGGACTAACAGGAAACAGTAGTGTGACATGATCAGAAGACTTCAACACCAGTCTCAGGACTAACATAGAACAGTGGTGTGGCATGATCAGAAGACTTCAACACTAGTCTCAGGACTAACAGGAAACAGTAGTGTGACATGATCAGAAGACTTCAACACCAGTCTCAGGACTAACAGGGAACAGTGGTGTGACATGATCAGAAGACTTCAGCACCAGTCTCATGACTAACAGGGAACAGTGGTGTGGCATGATGAGAAGACTTCAACACCAGTCTCAGGACTAACATAGAACAGTGGTGTGGCATGATCAGAAGACTTCAACACTAGTCTCAGGACTAACAGGGAACAGTGGTGTGACATGATCAGAAGACTTCAGCACCAGTCTCATGACTAACAGGGAACAGTGGTGTGGCATGATCAGAAGACTTCAGCACCAGTCTCATGACTAACAGGGAACAGTGGTGTGGCATGATCAGAAGACTTCAGCACCAGTCTCATGACTAACAGGGAACAGTGGTGTGGCATGATCAGAAGACTTCAGCACCAGTCTCATGACTAACAGGGAACAGTGGTGTGGCATGATCAGAAGACTTCAGCACCAGTCTCATGACTAACAGGGAACAGTGGTGTGGCATGATCAGAAGACTTCAGCACCAGTCTCATGACTAACAGGGAACAGTGGTGTGGCATGATCAGAAGACTTCAACACCAGTCTCAGGACTAACAGGGAACAGTAGTGTGACATGATGAGAAGGCATCAACACTAGTCTCAGCCTGAATAACTTAAGGATGATGTTGATGATGATGATGAGGGTGATGCATTTTTGTTAAAGTGTAGTTATGTTACGTTAAATCAGTTTACATGTGTCCTCTGTCCCGTTAGTTTTAGAGGACCATTTCTATCAATAGCTGTACTTCTTCACTTGTAGCTCTGACATTAGGTTTGCCTTCCATTTTACAATATTATATCTGCATCAGATGTCCACGTATATTAGTAAAGTAACACATAACGTTACTGCCGTAGTGGTATGATGTGTTCGCGATCTCACATTTGAAAGACTCGGCTATATGAGGGCGATAGCAATATCCTCTCCCTCGCCGCTTTTACTTCCCGGACTGAACTTGTACCAATTTAAGGCTGGGTCGACAGGGTGCCGTTTCGGTCTAAAAAAAGGCATTTCCTATTCAACTGGGAAATGAACTCAAGACTACTCAGATGCGAAGCCAAATCGATAACCACTGCGCAACGCGGCTCCCAAACCAAGGTAAATTAAAGAGTGAAACAAATTTATTTAATTTTCAATCAGAGGACATTCTGGAGATATTCATGAATTCTTCGGACATTTTGTCGAATTCGCTGTTTTCGCAATAGTTTGTGACCATTATAAATGATACAGAATATATAAGCAACACTATTTTGTATTTGACATAGTCCAAATTTTCTCCTATGACTATTCCATCAGTTCTTAGCGCCTCATCCTGAACTCAGAGGATGATTCAAAATGTTCCAAAGTCGATGAGATATACATTTCATGTCCATAATTTAATTGTGTGTACCCCTTTCATTTATCATAGCTCTCATTGCTGATCTATCAGTTGCACTGATGGAAAGACTTATGCGGTACATAGAAAGTAAAAACATAAATATACAACAGAAAGCCGACATCAGACAGCACACTTCAAAGGAGACTAGCCCAAACTTATTATGCAATATGTTGAAGACCATTTTTAAGAAAAGACTGACAGTTTTAGTATATTCCGGGAAGGCATTTTATCAAGTGTGACGTATAGGGGCATAGAGAACACTACTGAAAATATGCAATATGCCGGCCATGCGCAAATGAATGGGCCACTTTCTGGATTGAAAGTACAGAGCAAGGCATCCTGAACATCGAAATAAAAAATATGACTGCCCTAGGGCTCCGTGCAATTGCGTATACTGTTCCTACTTCAACAAAGTAATGTACACAATGTTACAGATGTACCACACATCGTTTTACGGTGATCATCTAGCTTCACACGAATTGTTTCACATTCACATAATGGTGAAAGACATACGATCTCAGCGAATCAAGACAAGCGCGGACTAAGAAGGGAAAAGAGGTACATCGCATTTATGAATAAATAAATATATATATATATATATATATATATATATATATATATATATATATTCTTGTTTATGTCGTCTCACTTTCTGCGAGGTTGTAGCCCAGTGTCGTGATATGGATTTGTCTTTCGTTCTTTGTCTCTCTCGTACCCCGAGTAACAGTGTTTTCCATTTTATGGCAGGTGTCGTTTACGCTGTCAGTATACCTTTTCCTCAGTCTACCACACGTGCTTCTTCATGATGTTCTCATGGATGTGTGTGTGTTATTTATATATATATGCATTTTCACTGCAGATTTTCTTGAATGAAAATCACAAATTTTTTAAATAAGTGCTTTAGCGAATGAATACAATGAAAGGCATTTGCGGGAGATACTTAATATTGAATGTTATGTACACAGAAAATAGTAGACCAAGACTAGGATATTAAAAAATACAAATATTCAACCATTGAATGTGTATACGATATTGAAAATTATTAAAACCAGTTGAACAATTGAAACTATTCTTCTTCTTCTTCTTCTTCTTCTTCTTCTTCTTCTTCTTCTTCTTCTTCTTCGTACGCTGTCAAACATCAACCTGAATGTTTTCGAAAAAAGCAGCGGTCATCCTGAGGCTGTCGGCGCTGCCTTAGAGCTTGTCTAGTGTTGCCACTGGTGATTGCCACGTGTGCTTTCTCTGGTCCTTGTATATCGGGCAGTTTTGCAGCAGATGTTCAGCGGTCATTTTCCCTATGCCACAAGTACATTCGTCAGTGCCACCTATCTTCAGTTTATTGAATAGGTGGTACCTCAGTCTGTTGTGGCCTGTGCGGAGTCTGAAGACCACGACCTGCTCTCTTCTGTTCAACTGGTAATAGGCATAATTTTCTGTGTAGCCAGTATGTTCTGTTTCCCTTTTGGCCATGTATCTAGCCCTAATAAACCTTTAGGACTCTTCGTAGGTCACACAATAATCTGGTTGTGGTAGTCTTGCACCTTATTTTTCCAGTCTCTCTGTCTCCTCGTTACCTTGGATGTTACAGTGAGATGGAACCCACTGTACCACTACTCTTTTTGGTGCGGACTGCTGGCATAGTTGACAGAGTACTGCTCTTAAATCTTTAAGTTCAGTATTTTTCTGGCTTTTTTTATGTAACCACGGCCAGGGCATCTGTAAACAGGACTATCTGACTTTCATTGCTTTCGCCTGTCAGCATTTCTTTTACTGCAGCCGTCACTGCATCTCCCTCCGTTCTGAAAATGATTGAGAATTTTCCAGTTGCCACTGACAGTGTTATTTTTCTACCATTTGTTAGGCTCAGGAATACCCTCCCCCTCCATTATGTGTTGTGTTTGTTACAGAACCGTCGGTGTATGCATGGGTCCAGTCCATGCTTGGGTAGTTTTCCTCTAAGTACCTCATGGTTATGTCTCTTCTTTCTTTTTCAGTCTGGCTGTTCTTTTTTCCAATACTTGGTATATTTTCTACCCTCTCTGGAATGATATGCTGCTTCCATGTGTGTTTTCGTACAGTATGGATGGGCTTTGGTGTTAATATGGTGTTCATAGGGTCTTCGCTCATCTTTGCTTTGGCTATTTCTGCTAAGTTTCTCCGCTTTAGTTTCAAAAATCACGCAATGACTTAAAGACTGAAATTATATCACCAAAGAACCCTCAAGAGAACTTGGTTTACATTAAAAACAAAAATATACACTCTGGATTGCGGGCTGAACGAACACATTTTCAACAGGATATGTTGCTGCTAATTAGTTAGCGAAATAGTTAACTCATACAAAGCATGTACTCGTTGATTTGACCAAATACATTCAGAGTGTCTCATCATACTTTCCGAATAGTATTCATCAATGCAAAATACGATACCAATCCACCACACTAAGAAAACTTATATTATCTTAAAACTTGATATATGTGATACTTGCATTCCTTATATTGTGTGATATTCCATAGGAAAGATGGCTGAAATAGTGTACCAGAAACGATTTACTACTTATTCAGCTGTCATTACAATTGATGAAAGGTGTGTGATTTATATCTTTGTTTCACACACATCATCACAATATGTCTGGATTACGTCAGCTGCCTCCTCTAGATTTCATAGAAACCGGATTAATCAAAATGCGCTTGTCAGTATGTGGGTGACTTTGACGTTCACTCTGTTACAACACGTTGTGAATATATGAAACAGTTGTAGGTACTTACAGTTGCCTGTGCCATTTGTTATGACCAAAGAGGTTTAGTCTTGGTCATACTTCATTTCCAACCTTTTGGATGTCATACCGCCGCTGTCTCATGAAATACCTGTTTACTGAAAAGTCTTCGGGAGCAAACCCTGAGAAAAATCAGCATCATGTCCTATATCCAGTCGTCTCGATAATGGCATGTCTCTTGCCAACGTTAGCTCAGCACGAGAGAGTCAGGTTGGCATATTGCACAACCAAAATCATCGTGCAAGTCATCCATTTCAACGAAAGACCAAAAGAAAGCATGTGTCTACATTGCTGAACAGAGACACAGTGGTCATTATTACATGTGATGCACGAACTGCACATATTCCAGTATTATTGATGTTCGAGAACATAGTCATAAATATATTACATATGACTTTAACACATCATCCCGTCTAACTAAGATACGAACTTAAAAACAACTGACTGTTACACTTACAGTGTCCCTTTTTTCTGAACATACTTTTTACCAGCATCGATATACTTATTCCATTGGCTTATCAGTGCACCTAAACTTGTATCATGTGAGTCTGTGTGTTGTTGTCAGTCACATTTGCACTTTATGTTCAATGTATACGTTATTCGTGGTGCATCTCCCACATATGAGACATTACGCATTATACTGCAGGCTAGACCACGCGAACACAATATTACAGTTGCTACACTGCATATCGTTTTTCGTCTTGCAGATTAACACACTAAGCCGCCTCATATATACGTAAGTTGTAATCTTAACAGGACGATCAGATCATGCTTAATTAGGAATGTCTTCGAGTCAAAAAGAAAATGCATTGCCCCAGTTGTATAACGCTTTACCGGACAACCCTTTCCGGCATAACCAGCAGTCATTTCCTTACCAACATCCTTTACATATATCCCTTTGCCCAAGGAAATACACATCATCATGCTATTAGTTTCATTGGGCATTCTGTGAACACATACGCTTTACTGTATATGTGTTAACCCCATGTATGCCACGTCTAGTGAATTATACTTACTGTAATCAACACGTTGGCTATTTTTCAACATATTAACGTCTTCATAAACAACTAACCAAATTTTCCAGTTGTCCCAAATCAGTTTGTGATCTATATCCTGACTTGCCTTGGTATTATGGATACATGGGTGGCTTAACACAACTATTAGAGAGAGAGGTCTGTCTGATATCACACACTGTTGGAATTATACAGCGATAATGCGAGAGCACAAACAGGAACTCCAATGGATGATATACTCGTAGATGTTGAAAAGAAGCTACAGTCACTAATAAAAAGGATTGGCGCCAACTCTAGAAAATGTGGTACAGAAATCAACACAACAAAACCCCAGGTAATGAAAAATAACCAGGTTAGACTGGCAGAGCCTATAATTGTAAAGTTACCGTAGAACAGCTTATGTGTGCATGGTATGTAATTGGAGAACGTTTATTATACTCACAAAATACATCACTTTTTGAGCACTGACCCCAACATAGAAAACATGTATTTGACTAAAAACGTATTTGTCGTTATTATATACCAAACTAATCGTGTTTACCGATGTGGGTAAAACGATGGACATCCTTTCTAACTTGGAGTTAAAAGTAGAAACTTCAGATAAACTCGAAACGAACGTTCAATGATCGTGTCTACATCGTTTACATGCGAAATGCAATACGTCTTAGTGCTGGACCATTCAAAGTCGTACTGACCTTGATAACAACACGCATATGTTTTTGTCAAGATTGAAAAGGAACAATCATTATATTTAATTAGCAGTACCTGAACCACGGATAAGAGCAATACTCAGGATTCCCTGAACATGTAACGTTCACAAATGGATGTGAAGAACTTTGACAGAGACGGAAACAATATTGAGGTAACTAACAATTCATTATTTAGTGAGATGTGATATCTGATTTTGAGGGAAGGCCGAATGAGAATGGATACAGATGCAGGAAATGAATTAACCTATAGAGAAATTGATGAGCAATGAGAGGTATGAAAACATTTTTTTACATTACATTTATTAGTGGACATGAAATCTAAATATCTGTGTCATTTGGAAAATTATCAATCGATGTCATTCACCCGAGATATGTGTGCTAGGTGCAGTATTGAAGTACACGTGCTCCTGTCATGATTGCCAAGCCACAGTAACATAGGGTGGTGGTGCCTATTTTGAATTTGGTGTACATGTTGTGTATTATTATGTTTACAATCAATTTCATTACCGCTAGACTAACAACAGTAGTAATAACCTTTGTACAAAACAAAGACCACGCCAAAAAGAAGATACTTTTCATACATATGTTTTATTAGTCATAATGACCAAGACAATGTTTCCATACCTATGATCTATTATTCATAATGACCAAAATAATTTCCCATATCTATCGTCTATCAGTCGTAATGATCAAGATTAATTTCCCATATATATCGTCCATCAGTCGTAATGACCAAGATAGTTTCCCATATATATCGTCTATCAGTCGTAATGACCAAGATAATTCTGCATATCTATCGTCTATCAGTCGTAATGACCAAGATAATTCTCCATACATGTTCGTTAGTCAAATCGACCAAGATACTTCTCTATAAATATTGTCTCTTAGTTATAATGGCCGCTGCAAACTATAAAAAAAAACCAATTCATTGGACAGTCTGTCAGTAGCATTCAAGACTATGAACTGCAATTTTAAACTAGTTAAATATCAATTCATTGAGAGAAAAAGAGAAATGAGAAAGCAGAAGGACTAGCTAAAGATGGAGAAAGCAAACTACAAACTCAAGAAAGATCCACTGATCAGGAATTTAAAAAAAAAAATGTATAATACAAATGAAATTCAACCAAATTAATGACAGCAGTGAATATATAGAGTCTGATATGGCTGAAGCAAACTACTCAAAGCGAAGTAGACATCGTGTGGCAAGACTCATACTACGTTCACGTCACTTAAGAATGAAAACACTACTTTCAATACTTAAACACAGTTGTATGTCAACGTGGGGATAACAAACACGCAACAAAACACGTTCTCTAGGTCCATTGGCAATTTTTTAGCGACAGATAAGAAGAATAAGAACAAGAACAATTGGAATATAAAAGTGTGTGGTGTGGTGTGGCATAAATAGCAAAAATAATAATACTACTAAGAACAATAATAATTGATATTGACGTGTTTATTCACTTCGCATTCGGTATTTCTAAGCAATATTGTATACTCTTAACTTTGTTGCTATTTAAATTCTCATGAAATATATCAGATAGCCCAAGCGATTATTAAGGACCACTGATTTAACAAATTATTAAAACAATAAAATCAGAGACGGGAATATAGAGAACAGACGTCCGTCGTTAACTCACATACCCAATGTAGAACGAAATTTGGTGTTGTATTTATAGTAAATGATGAAATTGACGGTTGCGTTAATGATTTCAAAATGTTTTCTGAGACCATTAACAGACAGATACAATCTTGTATATCTCCGACCTACTGTAAACTCTGGTTCTATGACTGTGAAAAACGTTATGAGTATTTTGGGCACATTACATACAATATACACCAAAGAAATGAGAACCACTTGCTGAACAACTCGGAGTTCTTTTCTAGATACGTTATCATTGGCGGTGGTTGAGTCATTAACGATGTCTCTATTGTCGCAATGCTTTTTCTTGTGGCACTTGTCAAGTAGTTTAATTGAGACGCTAACTGAGGTTTGCCGGAACTTGGAGGATGCACGTAGACTGGCTGCCATAACTACGACACAGACAATTACAATGAATTGGGTTGCTACTGGTAAAAACAGATCTGTCACCATCCATATGCTGTTTTTAATAGGCTCTCTTTTGGGAGACATCCATAAAGATGGTCTCGATGTATTAAACAACTTGTCAAACTTGACAACTATTCCCATATTAGCCAGAATTGGAGTGTAGATGGCTAAAGCGAAAATGGTGAATCCAGTCAAAAAAAGAGTTGCTCTTTTCCTAGTAAAAGTATTCTTAAACTGTAGAGGTCTAGCGACACACATACAGCGGGCAACTGCTAGAAACGTTGTCGTCAAAGTATTACTAATATTAATAGAAACCATGACACTAGAACAGAATACTAAACATGCAAACGGATCTATTTGAAATCTCGCGGTAAATTTCAGTTCACATACAAATAGAGCCGCGCAAATGGCAAGTGCTAATGATGTAATCACATAGGCCAGGTCAAAGATGGCTAATGCAAGAAAGGAAACAGTGACGCCGTCATTGAGTCCGATGACAACGAACGTTTTTATATTGATGATGTTGGATAACACTCCCATTAATGACAGTAGTCCCCATACAATATAACAAGATTCATTTACAATGATGTACTGTGCCTGTGTCATTAGGCCGCTTACAGGGATGATCTGTGTTGTCAGGCTACTGATAGTGGTGATCTGTGTTGTCAGGCTACTGATAGTGGTGATCTGTGTTGTTAGACCGCTGGCAGTGGCGATATGTGTTGTGAGGTTGCCTGTCATGTTTTGTTGATAGTGGTGGACTGTACGTCTTGAAATATTGCCTGATATACGGATGATGATGTCACTGCTACCTATACTCCTCCTGTTGGAAACATCAGAACAGAAACTGTAATGTACACGAGCATACACAAAAAAACACCAGTTACGAGAGGTGTTCAAATCAAACCGAGACTTCTTTGTTCTAGTTATACCTGAATTGGATATAGTGTGCTGGGACTGCTATCATTCGTTAGGGGCACTTGTGTCCATAACTGCTAGGTGGCCCACTTGACATGCGCCAGGCATGTGACACATACATACAATACCGGACAGTACTTTTAGTACTTGAATGGATCAGCGTGTTGTGATTAAGTTTCTTGTGAAAGAAGACGTGAGTGAATGCTGCCGAAATTGACAGAAGACTGCAATCTCAAAGCGATGATGAGACAATCATCCGCAGTAATAAATGTAAGTTGTGTTAACGTTTTAGAGACAGCAGTGCATTGGTGAGTAATGATATCGGCCGTGGTGACTCTCAACCCACCAGTCATTTCTGTGAAAATCTAGATTGTGGTTCGACTTATACTGGAAAATCGATGCATAACCTACCGCAAATATACACAAGAGACAAGACTTTCTCTGCGTGCAGTGAAAACTATTCTTCATTAACCTTTGCATTTTCAGAAAGTTAGTGCACGCTGGGTGCATAGCCAGCTTTCCGCTTTTGAACGATAGAGTCTGCATTGAATTGAAGGAATGTTTTGACATGGAAGGACATGACTTTTTGGATCGCTTTATTTCATGTGACGAGATCTGGTCACATCATTTATCTATGGAATCGAAATAAGTACCCAAGCAGTGGAAGCATACGCGATCAACATCACCCACACAATTTCGGACAATTGCGTCTGCAGGTAAAGTAATGGCGAATGTTTTCTGGTACAAACTTGGTATTATTCACGTTGATTTCTACTCTGTGGTGCCACTATTAATTGTAAACAGTGCATGCGCATTTTGAGTGATGTGCATAACATTTAGCGGAAAAAACAGCCTTGTTTAATAACAAATGAGCATCCAGCTATTGCAAAATAACGGTCGAACTGATTCGATTCACCGTACTAAGAGCTATCTGCAGCAACTCGGCTGGAAGGTATTGTCACATCTATTTTTAGAGCGAAAGATCTCGCTCCAAACGGTTTTCATCTTTTTGGACCATTCAGATAATCTCTGGCAGATCAGCACTCCATCACTGATGACGAAGTGAAACATGCTGTCCTTAATTGGTTCAGACATGCTGACACATTTTTTCTCAGCTGAAGATTTTCAAGCATTGCTTGACTTGAACACTGTGATAAGTGCATACATATCGCAGGAGATTATATCGAAAACTAAATTACTTTTTGACTGTTTGAATTTGTTATTATTTCCATACAAAAAGATGTACCCCTTTGACTTGAACGTTCCTCTTGCATGAACGTCACAAACATAATGAGTTTCACTTGATACCACAAAATCCGAAACAAATGTATATTTAGAAGTGGGTAAGGAAAAGCAACTTGATGTGCGCGACAGCAATTATTCAAGATACATCGCCATGCGATATCATAATACATGTATTAGATTCAAACTAACAATACTAATTAGTCAAAGATACAATTAGTAAAGCAGCTAGTCTAGCAGCTATCATTCCTCTGTGATGTCTTTCTAAGGTGAGAAGGCCAGCTTTCTTTCTCGTCACTTTGACTTATCTATGTATTAGTCATGTACAATTTTAGAGATGTGTAAGGGAAGACTAACGTCTAGTCACCCACAAGATTACGATCAAATATATTAGTCAGGGTCAGGCAAAATATATTGATACAAACCACCACCTCAACTTCCACGGAGTCCTTCCAGGAATCGTTAATTCTGGTGAACGAGTTGGGTGACCGAGGGGATACATGTAATGGTGCGGAACACGCAGATGAAGCTAAGCAACAACAAGATTGCATTGCTGCAAAACAACTAAAGAAAAGTCCAGATTAGATATTAGGAACTATGTGTTTAGTCAGCAGAGCAGGTGAATGATTGGAATGAATTATCACAGAAAGTAGTGGAGTCAAGAACAATTAATGCATTTAAGAATATATTGGATGCGGATATTTTGTAGGGCAAGGAAATGTAAATAAAACTCGATGTATATAGATTCTGCAGAGTCTTCTAAACCAGTATAGTGACATTACGTTAAGTTATATCATAACCACCTGAAGGGCCAAGGGACACCTTCATCGGCATGCTTGGGAACTAAGAAAAGCTACAACAACGAGCCACTTAACGTCATTTTCCAGATAGCACAAACGATTAAACTTACTCATTGTGGACATTCCACAACAAGATATGTGTAAACGGGCTGCACATAACTAAACTTGGGCATGTCTTAAGTTATGGGGCATCTTACTTCTTTAGTGGTAAAACACTATCGTGTCATGACAAATGCACGGGTTCAACTCTCCTCTTTACCAGTAAGATAGACTAGGCCTAGTGGTACATGGGACGATGATTTAATTACAGGGAAAAAATGCAGAGATATTGTGAACTGTAAACTTTATCTCATAAACCACCTGTGGATGTGTGCAATAAAGACACTGACACTTCATCCTTAACAGCATCGTCTTGGAGACTACCTTTACCTTAACCTCATGTAGGGGAGGAAGAATAACGTCTGTTCAGACAAAACATACTGATCAGACATGTTGGTCAGGGTCAGACACAACATACTGATAAGACATGTTGGTCAGGGTCAGACACAACATACCGATAAGACATGTTCGTCAGGGTCATACACAACATGCTGATCAGATATGTTCGTCAGGGTCAGACACAACATACTGATCAGACATGTTCGTCAGGGTCAGCCAAAATAAACTAACTCAGATCCCCACCTCGACTTCCACCTAGTCCTTCCTTGGTCATTATCGATAACGCGGTTGACGATGGACGGCATACTCGTAGTAGTGAGCTACACGCAAATGAAGTCACGCATAACACAACTCCCTAGAAGACCCCGGTCCAACGTCATCAGTACGCTAAGGATATGACGAACGCTACTGCATCCTGCCACTAAACTAATTGCCAATAATTGGCATAGCGCACACATGAGTAAACCTACTCGCTATGGGCATTCAGGACAACAACAATACCATAACTGATTGTAACATGTTTTTATCTTGACCCTATTAACTGTATTTTTTTTAAACAGTTTGATTACAACTTATATTTACATGGTAGTAGTGTTATTAGTAGTATAAAGATGTTATGAAAAACTGAAATACATACTTTATAATCACTATTTAAGCATTATGACTTTTATTTATTTGTATAGTCGTAACTATTTTGTTGTTGTTAACATTCAATCACATACTAAACAAATTGTAACAACACAATTTACATTTTTCTACAAACCATACTCATACATTTACAAATATCTCAATAAGGGATCAAGATGCTGAGCAGCGCATGAGTTGCAGTGGTCAGCGACCCATAACTGACTGCTAACGTCAGGACTAGCTAACCAGAGCTGCCAAGACCCTTCTACACATCCACGCGGTGAATCTGGATAACAGTCTGCAGCAGGGCAGACTGGCTAAGGAGAAGGGATCGAATAAGGAATGCTATCCCGGTACTAAAAAATGCTTGCTGAAGTCGGATGTGTTGGACCGAAAGGTGCAAATATTGCAGTCAAACTGTAAACTATGACACAACGCATTCCGTTCTCTGGACTACATTCTGCTACTTAAGCATTTCAGGTGCTGGTAGTGGGAGATTGAGAAAGAACGAAGCCAAGCCATTGCTCTATAATGCAGTACAAAGTTAACCGTATCATTAATAGTAACAGTATTACATTAGATCATAGAAGGTGATGTATAGATTAGCGTTGAGTAGTGTTTCCCAACATTTTTACACCTGCAGACCTGTGAAAATAGGAAGATTTTCCTCGGACAACTCAGACAGAATTGTAAAAAGTGATATTTAAAATGAAAGTATTTTGTGTATTCGTTTTTAAATCTAACATTATTAAATACAATTTGCAGTTATGCAACATAACCAGAAAGTGTGTAGTGTCGCAATGCTTATAATTTAATGCCTCGAACTTTTTGAGAAAATAATCATCATGTAGCTTGTCCTTTGCAAATTGACGCTTTCATGACAGCCAATCTGTAAGACACGAAATACTTAACCTACCTATCCTGCCTCTGCCACTATCAACCCCAGAGCCTATGTAATGCCCCGTCTTCCTCTGCTTCTTTTGTGAGGTCCCATACCCGCTAGTATTGTTCTTTCTAAAGCACTCTGATGCTTGGTGTGGGCGAAGTATTCAATATTTCATTCACATAACGCAAGTGTGAAATATGTTACTGCTTCTACGCTAGAATATTTGACAACCGTGGGTGCATCGTTGATTCTGATTGACAAAGATCTACATGGGCATCCATTCGGTTTCTCATCCAGCGGTCAGTGGACCTAATGTTGGAAAACACAGGCGAAGATACTGCAACTAATATATTTTGACGATATGCATCCGTTGAAAGATGAGACTAACATCCGTGCAGGTATAACATACTGATCATACCGTGTTATCCGGGATCAGATGAAACATACTGATCAAGTTCCCGGGGGAGAAAGATTGACATGTAAGAGAGTCAAGCAAAATATACTGGCCAAGACATGCATTCCACCCTAGAAAGGGGCTGTTCTTCTCGGCAGTTTGCTAAAGAGGTGGGGGAATCGACGTGAAAATTGTTGTAATGAGTGTACCGCAGAAGGCATTAATAGTATAACAGTCTGGAGAACCCCGGTCAACCTTCATCAGTACGTACATAAATTGAGAAAAGTTACTGCAACCCGACATTAAACGACTTTTTTAGGGCGCACACAATATTAAACTTACACACTGTGGGAATTCACAACAGCAATATCATCATCATCAAGACACCATCTCAGTTTCAAGCAGTTCTGCCTGCATTTAAACTATTTCGTAACAGTCTGTCTAACGAGGTGGGGATCGGCGTTATGATCCTTATAGTAGGAGTCTATCTGACTAGTTGGTTATCGGCACTGCGATTCCATTTAAAATGAGTTTACTGTAGATATTCACATTGCACTACGCTAGGAAGACTCGTGCCAACTAAGTACTCCTTAGAATGTTATGAGAGACACAATAACTCGCAACAAAAAAGAAGTCGTCAGTAGTACCTAACTCTAGTACGAGTGGCATTAACAACATCGTATCGGTCTACTGTACGCAAACCTACCTGGAGGCAGCATATACTTCCCGAGGTGGTAGAAAATATACCAGGTATTGGAAACATAAACAGCCAGACTGTAAAAGAAAGAAGATACATAACCCTGAGGTACATAACGAGAAACTACCCAAGCATAGACTGGACCAATTCATACACCGACGGTTCTGTAACAAACACAACACAGAACGGAGGGGCAGGGGTATTACTGAGCCTACCAAATGGTAAAAATATAACACTGTCAGTGGCAACTTGAAAATACTCAAGCAATTTCAGAGCAGAGGCAGAGGCACTAAGGGCTGCAGTAGAAGAACTGGTGACAAGCAAGAGAAATGAAAGCCATATAGTCCTGCTTACCCTGGCCGTAGTCACAGCACTAAAAAGACAGAAAAATACTGAACTTTATGATTTAAGAGCAGTGCTCTGTCAACTATTCCAGCAGTCCGCACCAAAAAGAGTAGTGGTACAGTGGGTTCCATCCCACTGTAACATCTAAGGCAACGAGGAGGCAGACAGACTGGCAAAGAAGGTGCAAGACTACCACAACCAGATACTAGTGTGACATACGAAGAGTCAAAAAGGCTTATTAGAACTAGATACATGACTAAATGGGAAACAGAACATACTGGCTATACAAAAAACGATCCATATTACCAGTTGAACAGAAGAGAGCAGGTCGTGGTCTTCAGACTTCGCACTGGCCACAATAGACTGAGGTACCACCTATTCAATAAATTGAATATAGGTGGCACTGACGAATGCATGTGCGGTACTGGGAAAATGACCGCTGAACATCTGCTGCAAAACTGCCCGACATACGAGGATCAGAGAAAGCAGATGTGGCCATCACCAGTGGCAACACTAGACAAGCTCTATGGCAGGTGTCGACAGCCTCAGGATGACCGCTGCTTTATTCGAAAAAATTAAGGTTGACGTCTGACTGCGTACGATGAAGAAGAAGAAGAAGAAGAAGTCTTGGTCTTGGTACGAAAGAAATATGTGATGCCATTTATACTGTACACCTCAGGCACGACGCCTAATCAACATACAGAACAACCGATAGCTAACTAAATCAGGCCGAATGAACGTAAGCATGTAAGCAGGACTGCGCCAAACCAAACATTAATTGTTTCATACGCATTGGACAAGCTATTACGTCGCAGGGTATCATCAAGTTCGAGGTTTGTTAAAAAGTGAAGTTTTAGATCGGTGAGTCAACTTTTCTTCTAAACAGGGCGGTTCAGTGCGTTATAACAATAATAGATAAAACGCGGCAAAGTGGCTATGTCAGAAATTGTTAAAATATTGATTTGAACTGGTAATTTATGTTCCCGGATAACAAATGGCAATCTTGGAAAACACGGCTGGGATGTTTAGTGTTGGCAATTTGGACTCAACATGGCTTCAGGCAGACAGTTTAATAACGAAATCTGAAGGTGTTTATATATCCAGATCCATGTGAAATACTACAAGAAATTCAATATTTAAAGAAATAAAACATTACATATTGACAACACAGCCATTACGGAGCTATTTCGAGATATTCACAACAGACTGCGACAAAGCGACGCGATAAGACCTCGAAAAAAATAGAATTGATGACTAAAACTAAAGTCGAGTTAGGTGGGCTATTAGTAGATATGGGTTGTGATCTGTTGTTGTGGAGTTGCAGAAACACTAAAAGATAGAACCATTCGCGGTGAGAATTTTCTTCTCCATCCTGAGATGGTGAAGTTCATTACAAACACATACTACATCAGTCAAACACTGATACACCAACAAATAACATAATGTGGAAAAGCACGACGCAGATCCAGTTCTACTCACCGCGTAATGACAACAACAATAAGGAAGATATGACATGAATTTTTCTAACGTCACCAGTGGAGTTTATAGAACTAATGATTTAACCGTGATGAGAGATTAATGGAACAACAGAGAGGGAAAGATCACGACATGAATGCTGCCTTTGATCCATCGGTGAAATCTCTTTAGAGTGGAAGAGAAATGCAGATGAGCTTACTAACCTATCTATTTATAGTGAGATAATCATAACAGATAATAGCTGTCCATCGTTGTCGATGAGGACCGCCGACATCATCCTTGTCACAGATTTCCCTGTTGGGTATGGGTGCGCATGTGGCTGAACAGGCCAATGCGGGCACGAAAACATCTGCTACATAGCGGGCACACGAGGATTGTAGAAGGTGATGGTGTTCCCGCTGTTCGGGATTTCCGGGTCTCGCGTCTGCTCTGGGCTTTCACAACACGGTCGTCTTCGCCGGTAACTACACCCGATTTGACTGCGCTTCTCCAGTCATATCTGTTTTAGCGCAAGACATTGTCAGGTGTCGATGTCTATCTGGGAACTTTTCAGTGAGTCTTTAAAACGTTTATTTGGGCGCCCTCTCTCGCGCCATCCCTCTCTCAGCTCGCCGTAGAGTAGCTTGTTTGGGAGCCGCTCGTCTGACATACGGACGAGGTGCCCGGTCCATCCTAATCGTGCTTATTCTAGCAGTGCATGGATGCGGGGCATGTTAGCCCTCGAGAGAACCTCAGTGGCACGATCTTGCCATCGGATGTGGAATATTCGCCTCAGGCTACATGTGTGGAAGTGGTTTAACCTCCTTGCATCTCCATAGTATACAGTCCAGCTTTCGCAAGCGTATAATAGGGTTTGAATGATGGTTGCACGGTAGACTTTTAGTTTAGTCTTCACGCTGATGCCACGACGTGCCCAGACCATCGAGCGCATTCTACCAAAGGCTGTGCTGGCCTTTGCTATTCTGCTTGCCACCTCATTGTCTAGGCTGACAGATCTCGACAGCGTGCTGCCAAGATATGTGAATTTGTCTACGACCTTCAGCGTCTGCCCGCTGACTGTAGTCTCTGGTTTTGTGTACGGCATGCCTGCTGCTGGTTGGTACATGACCTCTGTTTTTTGGCAATTTATGGCCAGGCCAACATTTTCTCATGCGGCAGAGAACCGGTCCATTCCAACCTGCATGTTCAGTTCTGAGTTGCTCATTAGAGCGCAGTCGTCAGCGAATACAAGTTCCCTGATTATGTCGCAAACCACTTTGGTTTTGGCCTTCATTCCTCTGGGATTGAGTAACTTGCCATCTGTGCGGTACTTTATGGGTATTCGAAGCTCCGGTGATCTGAAGGTGTCTGTCATCGTGGCCGCGAACATCATGCTGAACAACGTCGGGGCGAGTACACATCCTTGTTTTCTTCCGTTTGATACTAGAAACGTTTTAGAGATTGCACCGCTGTCCAGTACACGAGCACACATGCCTTCGTGTAGCTGTTTCACCATGGTTATGAACTTTTTGGGGCAGCCAAACTTGGACATTATCATCCACAGCCCTCCTCTGTTTACTGTATCAATTGTTAAATCAATAAATGTGGGGTACAAGGCCTGATTTTGTTCTCGACACTTCGCTTGTACTTGGCGAGCGGCAAAAATCATGTCCACTGTTCCTCTTTCGGCTCTTAATCCACATTGGCTTTCTGTGAAATTGTGGCTTTGTTCAAGGTGTTTGTTGAGCCTGTTTAGCAGTCAGCGCGCAAGGATCGTGCCTGCTACGGAGAGTAGCGATATTCCACGATGATTGTCGCATTCCTGACGGTTGCCTTTTCTTTTGTACAGGTGAACGATTGAGGCATCCTTTAGCTCCTGCGGAATTTTTCCTTCCGCCCACATGTAGCAGAAGAGTTCAGTGATCCTTCTGGTGAGGGATGGGCCAGCTGTCTTATATACCCTGCTGGTATTGCATCAGCTCCTTGAGCTTTTCCTATAGATAGTGAACTGATTGCCCTGTCGACTTTCTCCTCAGTGATAACTTCATCCAATGCCAGGTTCAGTTCCACCGGCGGCATTCGCCGGATGGCCTCTTCATTTATAGACGATGAGGGGCTTAGTATTTTGCAGAAGTGGTCTGCCCATCTGTCTAGAATCTGAACCTTATATGTTAGCAGTGCCCCATCCGCACTGCGAACTGGAGTATTACTAGAGGGCTGCGGGCCCGTAGAGAGCTTTGAGTGTCTTGTAAAACCGTCATAACATATACATCTTCTATTACAGACAAATTCATGCCCTAACATTGTGCATGTGAAACAACACAGACATAAAGCGGAGTAGTTATGTTAGCTTACGAAGAAGGAGAGGATCTCATGCTTGGTTGATCTCAGCAGGACTACCTTCGAGATAAGAGACCTTCCTTGTGAAATTGTTTGCAAATCAGAAACGTGACAAAATAAAGGCTACATTTTAAAATGTTTATGATTAAATTAAAGCAAAATCGTGACAAATGTTCTCAAATGAAATTGGATCACTTTCAATGCACATACTGCTAAGTGCAGACAATTAATGTTTGGACATGATTGATTTCAATTAATGTGGTATTCTCTGTAGCTGTAGACATTACCTTTTTACATTAAAAAATTGTTTCCATCAGTAATAATAAGTTGCAATATTGTTACACATTAGGAAAAACGAAATGTCCTCATCCATACTTTGTCTTTGATGGCCTCTCAGTTGGGAGACATCCACAAGGACGGTCTTGAGATGTTTGAAGACTTGTTGAACTTGACAACTACCCCTATATTAGCCATACTTGGAGAGTAAATTGCAAACGCAAACACCACGAAACCAGTCACAACAAAACTTGCTTTTCTCCTAGTAAAAGTGTTCTTAAACTGTAGAGATCTAGCTACACAGGATCGATTTGATATCATGATGGAAATTTCAGTTCCATAACGAAGAAACAGCAGAGATAGCTAGATCTAATGACCCGATCACATATACTAGGTCAAAAATAGATAAAGCGAAAAAAGAAACTGTGACGCCGTCAATCAGTCCCATAACAACAACCGTTTTTATATTGATGATGTTTGATACAATGCCCATTACTGACATCACTACAAGTACGATACAGCGCGATTCTATTACTATGACGTACTGTGTATGTGTCACCAGAACACTGACAGTGACTATCTGTATTATCAGGTTTACAAACATGGTTGTTGATCGTCGTGGACTAGTTTTTGAATTCTTGTCCTGTGTCACTGGAAATTTTAAGAAAAGAAATAGGCAGATGCAAGTGCAGGTGATAACTAAAGCACCAATGCATTCATGAAATGACGTCTACTAAGAAGATATTACAATGTTGGAATACAATCAGGAACATGTGTTCTTCGAATCTGATATTACACATCTGCATTGGTTTTTTAGTGAATCTTCTAAATTCCCAGCGGATTGTGTATGCAGTCTGTCCAATCTTTATGTGTGTTTTAAATCTATCAATAATTAACTAAACAATGGCAGCATCATTTCACCCAAAGCACGCACACCATTAGTAGTTGTAAGACGTCTGATCTCTTTCTTGGATGACCAATTCACTTCTAAGTCGCTTTACCTAAGTGGCATGCGTTTTTTAATCGTGGTGTTAAATCAGGTTTGTCATACAGCAGATGTATGATTGTCACATATTGTTTCAACTAATATTTGTATTCCGCCTTGGGGTACCATGTTGGAGAATGCTTTTCTTTTGCACATCTCTATTTCTTAGGTGGACGTTCATGTGTCCGTTAACACGTGCAGGGCCAACATGATATGGTTTTTTTATGTTTATCTGTTGTCAGGCATGCTTACCACATGCCACGATTGTATGAGCTTTCTGAACAATGCAGTATCTACGACGCCGATGTCATCGAGTATACATCTGATGTATGTGTTGTCAATTCGGCCACGTAGAGAGACTGTCAATTGTTTTCTTAAACCGTGTCTGCAAATGTGTCTTTTTAGATTTCCAACCTCACGGCAGCGCATGCGTTGCAGTGGTCAGCGACCCATAGCTGACTGCGAGCGTCTGGACCAGCGAACCAAAGCTACCAGGACCCTTCTACACCTCTGTCCTGGATAACAGGCTGCAACAAAACAAACTGGATAAGGAGAAGGAATCGAAGAGGAAATGCTAACCCGGTATTAACACAATGGTTGCTGAAGTCGGATGTGTTGGACCGAAATGGGGCAAATATCGCTGTCGAGCTGTAAACTACGACACAACGCATTCTGTTCTCTGGACTACATTCTGCTACTTAAGCCCTTTCAGGGTGTGATAGTGGGAGATTGAGAACGAACGAAGCCAAGCCAAACTTCACAGACATATGTCAAGGTCAGAATAACCATACTGCCGAAGACATCTCTAATCTTATGATTTTTGAAGTATGGAGTATGTTACGATCGAATCAAAACCATTCTGCTGTTATCATAAGTGCTATTATACTTTATACCTTGACGCTTTTAATCTTCTGGCCCAGGTATACATTTTGACTGAGGGTTTTCATTGTCACAGTTTTTGTGTGGACATAATGTTATATACAGTATGTATTGAGTTTTCATTCTATTAATTATACATTCGACTGCCTCACTTCCTTCGCTGAGCTCATTTAACTGATACGTGATATAATGATCATACGAGATAACCTATTGTTCAGACATGCCAAATAAAGGTTAAGTAAAATATACTGACAATAACCTCACTTTCCCGCCCTTGTCTGAGGAAACAGGATGCTTTATGACACACTGGCTATGGAGGTCAAGGATCAACGAGAAGCAAAACACATCTGTCTAGAGGACCCCGGGTCACCTTCCATTAGGACGCCCTGGATGTGATGAAAGATACTGCAACCTGCCACAAAAGAGTAGCCTTACTCATAGTGGGCATTCATTAAAGAACACAATAACAATGAACATACCAGCACAACACGACATTGTTCGAGGCGATACCGCCTGCACATCACTCTTCATATCGTCCATTAAGGACGTCTTTAGAGAGATAAATTGAAGAGGTAGAGTCATCATCATCATCATCGTCGTTTGGGCTGAACAGTCCTGAGACTGGTTGTAAGGTTGTTTGGGTATGCTCTTCAGTTCTTTTCATTTCAGTATGTTTATACAATAATGTCCATCCATGTCTGAGATATAAATGCGACCCTTGGTCGCACCGGTCCTCTCTACCCTTTAACCTTAGCATCTCATATCTTCTTTATAAGACTTTCAAGTTTCATATTGTAACTCAGCCATCTCAACCAACGTTTTAGTATCATATGCACATTTGTTTTTGTAAGCCTACTTCAATTGATATATTGCCATTAGATCGTATTTATGTGCAACTCAATCGTTCCATTCCACGCAGCACCTCATTTCAAACACTTCCAATCTGTTTCAGCCATCTTTCCTAGAGTATATGTTTCAGTCCCATTCAGTGCAGTTGGCATAATATGAGTGGCGATTATTATTTTATTCAGTTCGATCTTGATATTCTTTGAGGTTAGCAATTAATGTTGTTTTTTTCTTTTAAACATGTGTATATCAATTCAATCAGTGTTGTAATGCATGTCCGATTGTGGGGATATTCTGCTATGGTTTTCCCAAATATGTAAACTTCTGTAATTGTTGGATTATTTCTCCTATATTTATTTATTTATTCATCACCACATCAAATAAATCTGTCAACAGCGTTAGTATGGTAATATTGACTGGCAGGTACTCACTTTACCCGTATCTGTAGATGGTGATGTATCAAATAAATATTGTTATTTCTCGAAAAAATGTCCAATGTCCTATTATTTAATTACAACACATTGTCATTCATTCGCTCATAATCTTCCATAATTCATTTGTCACTAGCATCTCAAGTGGATCCACCTGTGTGTGAATTTCGCAAGCTACCGTTGGTGTTGTCCCCATTGCTTCACTAATTAAGCGTAGAGCATTAAACTGCGTCGTGTTCATGGATCCGAAGTTCGATTTTGAACCCCATTGTTTGAAATACACTATTGCATTCTATTGCTGAGCGCACATTCCCTAGGTGTAAGCCTCTCAATGTATCCTTGTCTGATCTTTATGATGTACTAGCAAGCATAAATAATAGATGAAGACGTCTCACGGCTTTATTCATCACATTCTGGATGTGATGCTTGAGACTGAGTTGTCGGTTATACGCGCCTCCAATATATGTGTGACGTTCATTTATAATCAATAAGTGGCCCTTAAATCGCAAAATGATATTTTATTTGGCAACCTTGGAATCCTTGTTAAAGATCGTTTGCATTGTCTTTTCACAGTTGATTTTTAGTTTCCATCTTTGCCAGTAGTCCTGTAGTCACGTGATGTCTCCATTTAGCCTTCGTGTCCCACTTGCATTGTCTTCATGAGGCAGTCATTCAGCTAGGTCATAAGCAAACACAGCTTGTTCGGCTTTGATTTTGTCCGTCAAGGCATTGATATAAATCAGGAAATGAGTACAACTTAGGGATGAGCTTTGTGGCAATCCTTCTTCTAAAACATCTTTATAAGATATCGCATCCTTCACCATAGTATATACCGTTCGCTCAGTTAGAAAGTAGTTCATCCAGTTGTAAAGCTTGTCATGAATTACCATGTTAAACATCGTTATCAGAAAGTATGTCATACAAACATGGTCGTAAGCATGTTTATAATCCCAAAAATGATCGTCAAATGATCGTATGATTGTTGTAGGTAAAATAAAAAGATGGTCACTGTTTGCGTGTTGTTCTAGAAGCCACAGCAAGAGAGCTTAAGTTGGGCTAAAGAAATTGATCAAGAAAGAGTTGGCTCCTCGAAGAGGTGCAGCAGCCATACTTTTGCAATGCCATAAAAGCTAAATAAGTATGGACAATAAGATGGATATATACAGTCCCTGCCATATACAAGTTTTACATTACGGATATAAATGGGCAATGCCTGCACCCCCGATAAACCACCTTACTGCCACCGAGATGGAGTATCTTATTAAAGTGGTGCAAGTGACAAGAAGAGGAAATATCCCCAATCAGACACAATCTCAAAACACATCCCTTGCATACTCGATTAGAGTAATCACAACTTTGGTAGTTTGGCTATATATGCAAAGTGAAAGAAATCGGTTACTACAGTATTCGTAAGATCGAGGAACCAAGAATAGATATCCCAAAGTAGGCAAAAAAACGTTTGAGAGGTCAATGTAAGACAGTGCCAATTTGAAAGTCAGACTGATAGGAAGACAGTGTAAGACAGTGCAAATTTGAAAGTCAGACCGACAAGAAGATAGTAAGAGACAGTGCAAATTTTAAAGTCAGATCGACAGAAAGAAAATGAGTAGAATGTTAAATGTAAACCTATACAAACTAGGCAACATTTTAAGAAAAGAGTCAGCATTTAGTAACAGGTAAACACAATATTGTTAATAACTACATTATAATAAAAGCAAGTGTTAACCAATCTTGCCACTACACAAAGAACAATCTATGAACAGTGATCTGTACATACATATAAAAACTAATTTACTATTGCAGCTACAGTAATCAGCAATGGAAAAGAGAAGACATTGACAATACTCCAGAATATTTTATGAAATACAGAAATACATGTTTAATACACACCTACTATAATATGTAAAAAGAATGACATCTATGAATATGAACGTTCAAGTGGATACAGTCCCAGGATATCACCCTGCCAGACAAGGGTAATTGAGAACTGTTTACCAATTGCACAAAAATATCTTCTCTGATTTTGTCAAGAGCTTACTGAACATTTTACAACTATAAGCTGAGAGGATCGTAAATGAAAAAAAAATAAAGCTGTATGTAAAGCTGGTAGATGTATTACAGTGCGTTCAGAAATATGTGTTGATTTTGAAAATATTATGTCTCATAAATTATAAGATGTAAATTGATGGAAATATATATCTTTTAGTTTTCGTCAAATCAAAAATATGTCACATTCTTTTAGTCAGATACACTAATTTGGATGCATTTGATTTTATTCGGGGTAAATAACAAAATGTGTGCATATCTTTAAATAACTTCACATGGAAGTGGAACAATAATTTGCTGCTATTGTTTTACTGAAATTCCGAAAAAAAACTCACCACCATTGTACTGGAAATAAATCGACAAGAGCAAAACATTTAAAGTACTACGTTGGTGTCATCAATTTGTAATGGCGAACCCTAAATGCGGTGCCTGGGGACGGCGTGGGCTAGTGGTTAAGTGACACGACTCACAACCCGAAGGAGCTGGGTTCGATCTCATTCACAGCACCGACCGTTACCCCTGGGAAGCAAACCCTTAGAAAATGCAGGAGGAAGCAGACCCGTACATACAATGCACACCGAAGTCGGATGCACTGGGCCTACAGGCGCAAAATAAAAACCGTAGTGCAACGCACACTGTTTAGTGGATTTAGCAAAATAAAGTGAACGCCCCAAAAATATATATTTATAGTGCCTGTATTGTTTGAATTATGTTACAAGGTTACATTCGTTACATTCTGACACATAAGTTGGGCAGCCACCGCTCAGTCCTGAAAAAAACTGTAGGCCTTCGTCCATGAGAGGGGACTACATATCTAGCATGGCCTAAATGCAGAAGATGCGTTTACATTCAAAAACATAAATAACAATGCATAAAAACGAGCTAATGCCAGGCTAAGCGTGGAAGTTTGTATTATTGTAGTTAAAATCCAGCTAAAAGAACACGATTATTAGCTACATGTTATTCTCACGAAGGACAATACAAAATGACAGTCTTTCTATAAATTACAGCTGAGTCCGAGGACAAGGCAGTTGATTTTTTTGACATGAAACTATTAAACGAAAAACAAAATATTCAATTTGTAATTCTGAAGACACTAAAGAAATTGAACATTTTACTGAGAAGGGACGACATGGCTATAAATAAAAAAAACAATGTTATGGAAACGTTATGAATGCAGGTTCCCAAAGATACATATTGTTGAAATGCCATTTGCCTCACCGAATAACTGTTATACGTAAATATTTACGGGAAATTGGAGAAATGCGTTAAGAATAGTACAATAGTCTGAATTTAGATGAAACATGGATAAATGCATTTCATACTAATGAAAAAGAATGGCAATCTATATATGGAATTATGAGGAGAATTGTACCACAAAGCAGACTTAATGGACTGTTGAGGGTTGGTAAACACATTTATGTTTCTAACTGTGTTGACAATCGAGACTGACATTTGGAGATGAATAGCCAAATATGTCAAGAGTGGATTGAGAAAACTTTACTTCTGTCATTAAATAGTCCCTCCTATATAGTACTCGACAATACATTCTACCAAAATGGAGTAGCACTAGAAGACACGGACCCTATACCAGAAAATGATACGGAAGAGAACAAAATGTGGTTAACAAAGAAGCACATTCATTTTAAGGAACTACACCTCAATCCTGAGATGCTGTCACTTGTAAAACATAAACACAAGGCAAAGACGTTAGACATTGACAGAGTAATCAAGGTGTATTGTCACGCGTGTTTAAGCTATCTAGAGTATCATTCACATTTAAATCTTATACAATAAGTTTAGACAACGTCTAAAGCGCATTTGGCAAAGGACAATATTTGGTTGTTGTTGAATGTCCACAATGAGTAGATTTACAGGAAAATTGTTGGGGGTTATTGTAGCTTTCCTCGCATCCCGTGCGTGCTGATGAAGGAGGGCTTGCATCCGTCAGACGGTTTTGCTATGATTTGCTTCAACTGCGTGCTACTCACTACGTCGTGGATCACTTCGATCCCATATCTTGTTAGACAGGCTGTCATGAAAACATAATATTTCCATGGATGACTTCGTGGAAGTCCAGGTGGGGGTTTTGGTCAATATAATTTTCCTGACTCTGACTAACATGTCTGATCAGTATGGTGTGCCTGACTCTGACTAACATGTCTGATCAGTATGTTGTACTAGACCCTGACTAACATGTCTGATCAGCATGTTTTGCCTGAACCTGACTAACATGTCTGATCAGTATGTTGTTCCTGACCCTGACTAACATGTCTAATCAGTATGTTGTATCTGAACCTGACTAACATGTCTGATCAGTATGTTGTTCCTGACCCTGACTAACATGTCTAATCAGTATGTTGTATCTGAACCTGACTAACATGTCTGATCAGTATGTTGTTCCTGACCCTGACTAACATGTCTAATCAGTATGTTGTATCTGAACTTGACTAACATGTCTGATCAGTATGTTGTACATGGCCATGACTAACATGTCTGATCAGTATGTTGTGCATGGCCATGACTAACATGTCTAATCAGTATGTTGTACGTGACCCTGACTAACATGTCTGATTAGAATGTTGAACCTGACCCTGACTAACGTGTCTGATCTGTATATTGTATCTGACCCTGACTAACATGTCTGATCAGTATGTTGTAACTGCCTCTGACTAGCATGTCTGATCAGTATGTTATACCTGACCAGACGGTGTTTTTCCTTCCCAAGTGACAATATAACCTTTACATTATCAAATGCAGAGAACATTGTATTTGCAGCCCTATTAGACATTGACAAATAATTATGGATTCTTCTTCTTCTTCTTCTGCGTACGCAGTCAGACAGTAACCATTATTTTTTCGAAAAAAGCGGCTGTCATCCTGAGGCCACTGCCATAGAGCTTGTCTTGCAGTTCCACTGGTAATGGCCACATCTGCTCTCTCTGATCCTCGTATGTCGGGCAGTTCTGCAGCAGATGTTCAGCGGTCATTTTACCAGTACCGCACGGGCATTCGTCGGTACACCATATCTTAAATTTGTTGAATAGGTGGTACCTCAGTCTGTTGTGGCCAGTGCGAAGTCTGAAGACAACGACCTGCTCTCTTCGGTTCAACTGGTAATAGGCATCGTTTTTGGTGTAACCAGTATGTTCGGTTTCCCATTTGGTCATGTATCTGGCTTTGATAAGCCGTTTTGACTCTTCGTACGTCATACTGGTATCTGTTTGTGGTAGTCTTGCACCTTCTTTTGCCAGTCTGTCTGCCTCCTCGTTGCCTTGGATGTTGCAGTGTGACGGAACCCACTGTACCACTACCCTTTTTGGTGCGGACTGCTGGCACAGTTTGCAGAGTGCTGCTCTTAAGTCATTGAGCTCAGTGTTTTTCTGGCTTTTTAGCGCTGTGACTACGGCGAGAGCATCTGTCAGCAGGACTATATGGCTCTCATTTTCACTGTGTGTCACCATTTCTTCCACTGCCGCCGCCAGTGCCTCTGCCTCCGCTCTGAAATTGCTTGTGTACTTACCAGTAGCGAATGCCAGTGTTATTTTTCTGCCATTTGGTAGGTTCAGGAATGCTCCTGCCACTCTGTTCTGTGTAGTGTTTGTTACAGAACCGTCGGTGTAAGCATGGGTCCAGTCCATGCTTGGGTAGCTTTTCTTTATGAAGATTAGGGTAGCATCTCTCCTTTTTTTTTCAGTCTGGCAGTTTTTATTTGCAATACCTGGTATATTTTCTACCACCTCTGGAAATATATCCTGCCTCCAGGTAGGTTTTCGTACAGTAGTGATGGGTTTTGGTGTTGTTAGTGCGTTTATGGGATCTTCGTGCATCTTTGCTTTGGCTATTTCTGCAAAGTTTCTCCGCTTTAGTTTCCCATTTCCCAAATTGCTTAGTCTCTGGTGCATTGGATGGTCAGTCAGTCTTCGGAGTTTCTCTGACTGCAGCTGGGCTCTGCAGTCTCTTCTATCGGTCATGGATTGCAGTTTTGTAATCTTTTCAAGTTCTACAATTGGCGTTGACTTCATGCCACCTGTTATAATTCTCATGGCTTGGTTTTGAAGTTTGTTAACTTTATCGAAGTTCGCCTTCGCTGCTGTTGTCCATGCCGCAATGCCATACTCGAGAACTGGTCTCACTCTTCCAGTGTACAGTTTCTTTAGTATGCCTTCGTCTGCTCCCCAGCTTGTGCCAGCAAGTTTCCTCATGATTGCCATGCTTTCTCTGGCTTTCATTCGGTTTCTCTCAATCTGACTTTTCCATGTCATGCGCCGATCAAATGTGACTCCCAGATAGGTTGGGTTGTCGTTTGGCTGCAGGATTTTGCCATTTAGATTTAAATTGGTACTTTGGGGTTTTAATGAAAGCGAGAATATTGTGCATGTGGTTTTCTCCTCGTTTATTTTTACCAGCCATGAGTTCGCCCACTCTTCCAGCGATGTTAGGGCCGTCTGCATCCGATTTCTTGCTATGGTGAGATTCTTTTCAGAGGTCCACATAGCCAGATCGTCTGCAAACATTGAGCTATGGACTCTTCTTGGTATATTCTCTGTAATATCGTTTATATATACCAAAAAGAGTGTGGGTGACAGTACTCCCCCTTGGGGTACTCCCTGCTCGAGTGTCACCTTTTTGCTCATCTGCCCTTGTACTTGGACTCTGGCCTTTCTTTGTTTGAGGTAGTGGTTGATCCACTTGTACATCTTCCTACAGACATCACTTCTTCTTAGCTTGACTCTAAGTCCATTTTTCCAGACTTTGTCAAATGCCTTTTCCAGATCCACCCAAACAGCTACTGTGTGTTTCTGTGCCTGATAGGCATCTTCTATCTCCTGGGCTATGAGGATGACCTGGTCCTCAGTGGATCTGTGCTATCTAAAGCCGGCTTGCTGTGGAATTAGTATTCGTTTTTCTTCCAGATGCCACATCAGTCTGGTGTTTATCATCCGTTATATCAGCTTGCCGACACAGCTCAGTAGGCTTATGCGCCTGTATCCATTTGGATCTGTTTTGTCCTTTCCTGTTTTTGGTACTGGTACCAGTATTGCATCTTTCCATGCCTGTGGTACAATTCCCCTTTTCCAGCTTTGGTTCATGACCGATAGCAGTTTCTTCTTCGCTGTTTGGCCCAGCCCCATCAGCATTTCGTTTGTTATCCCGTCTTTTCCGGGAGATTTCCTTTTCTTTAGTGTTCTCATAGCCTCTTCTATTTCGCGTATTGTTAGTTTGGCCATCATGTGCTCTTCAGGAGCCGTATTCATGTTTTCGTGTCCCTTTAGCTCTTTGCTAATGTCTGTATGCTTATCTGCAGGGACCTCGATGTGGTTTGCTCTGGCATAGTGATCGACAAAGGCGTTTGCGGCTTTCTTACCTGTGATCAAGTTCTCGCCCTGCTTGATAGTAATTTGTTTATTTGACGAGGTTTCGTCGTTCATGGCTCTGACTAGCTTCCATAGCTTGTTCCCGTCTTTGTCCAGGTTTAGACTTTCCGTTTTATTTTTCCAGCTTTCTCTTGCTGTTTGCTTGAGAGTGTGTTTGTATTTCGCCGCGGCGGCTTTGAGGGTGATGTTTGCCTCCATGGATTTTTCTCGCTCTGCCATGTTCCTAGCATTTGTTACTGCATCTCCCACTTTCTGCAACTCATCATTCCAGTAGGGCTTATAGTTTTTCCTTGCTCCTCTTGGGATGGTTTCAGTGGCGGCTTGCATTATTGCCTTGCTTAGGCTCTCTACCATGGGCTTCATTTTGGTGTTTCGTGTGTTGATGGTTTCACACAGCCCATCTGTCAGGATTGCAAATCTGTCCCAGTCGGCTCGTTTGTAATTCCAACGTGGGAGCGGTTTTGTTTCCTGTTGGCCTACTTCCATGTCAATGGTTAGCCTGATCGGCCTGTAGTCGCTACCTGCCAGTTGGTTTAGCACCTGGCGGTCTATTTTATGGTGTATGTCCTGTGTGAAGAAGGCCAAATCTGGAGTCGAGGTGGTATGCCATGTTCTTGAATAGAAGCTAGGGCTATCCTCCGGCCTATTGATTAGGGAGAGATTTGCATCTATCTCCCAATCTTCCACTTCGTTACCTCTGCTGTCTGTGTCAGAGTATCCCCATCTTTCCGAGTGGCTGTTGAAATCTCCAACTACTATGCAGTTGGAGTCTCTGACCTCCATACTCGAGAGCGATAGGTCTCTATTTGGTGGTCCGTACAGATTGAAAATGCGGAGCTTCGTCTATTGAGCCATTATGTCAACTCCTACAATTTCTGCTTGTCCGGTGTGATTGACAGATACCGCGCTACTCGGTATGCAGTTTCTGGTCTATATCAGGACCCCTCCTTTGTGGCCTTCTCTATCTAGACGGAAGGTCTGATATCCTCTGATTGAGAATTTATGGTTATTGTTGAGGTGCGTTTCCTGGATACATGCCACGTCAATCTTACCTTCATGCAGGTGGTGTGTTAGGGAAAGTTTTTTGTTGATGACTCCCACCGCATTCCACTGTAGTATTTTGAGGGTCTTGAGGTTTTGGCCAATAGAAGTTGCCCCATAGCCATGTGCCTTGACTCCACGACACATGGGTGGGTGACCACCAGTAGTCAAGGGTGGGCCCCTTCGAGGCGTGAGGCCCGGCACTATCGCTGCCTGGCGGAACTCCGCAGGATGAGCGCCATGCGTTTTTCTAATAGGTTGTACTGCCATCATACTGCGATTTACGTTGCACTGTTTTGTTAGGCTTGCGGCCCCGTGCATCCGATTTCAACAGACGTTTCTGTAGGGATGCCCTCCTTAGCCTTTGGCTGTCCCCAGCCTATCTGCAAGGCAGCATTTGTTTATAATCAGAGTTGTCTCTCTTATGGAAGTTGTCTTACCAGACTATCGAGTCTTCACTACTCGTGTCTATAGGGTGCAATGATGATATGTGATATGATATATGAGATGGAATGGTTTACCCGGAAGAGAGGCAGTCCAGTGTGTCTGTATCCCAGGATCGTCACGTCCTGCCAGAAACGTAGCATTTGCATGTGAGTGGAGTATCTCTTTTCCCTTTATTTTCTTGGCTTCTATGCAGAAATGGTACGCCTAGCATTCCCCCCCACCTGGGGTGTTGACACAGTGGGGCAGGTGTGCAATGTCCGCTGGTCTGCATCTCTTCTGATAGTTATATGGGTGATAACGTACAGAGGTAGATATCGTAGCCGACGTGCATTTAACCAGAGGACAGGCCTGGTAATGTCACAGAGATGTTGTTCGCCTGGTGTGCGGACAGCTCTCATGGTCATTGGTTGAGTCTCGACAGTTCACAGTGAGGTGGCTGCTCTACTGTTTTCGACACCCTGACCAGGTACTAAGTCTTTAGTTGGTGGTTTCGCACCCCATCGCCGTATAAGGTGAGTATCAAACAGTTGTCCGCCCGCTCTGATCGGCGGACGGCAAGGACCTTTTTGCTGTGGCTCTACCGGCTATGGCTGGGGCGCAAGCCCCAGGTCCCGAGCATGTAGGAGCCTCCCATTGCAGTGGTGCTGAGATTTTGGGCGGGATTGCGGCTTACAAGGGTTCGGCCGTAATCCCCCACATGGTAGCCTCGCGCCATTGGCTTATCAGCCTGGTACGTGAACCAAAGTGTCTGCGGCTCCTCTCCATATGAGCTGGTTTTCCGTAGCAACGCCCTGTCATTAATAGGGTAAAACTGACCTGTCTTCAGATGGTCTATTTCCAGCACCCGTTCACTTTTTGGTCAGACGAATTTATTGAGGGCTTTTGTTTGTCAATGACCAGGTATTTGAAATCTGCGGTTTCTGCGGGGTTAAACACGATTTCCGTAGCGTTCTTTCATTAGAGAGTTTGAGAGCTGCCTTATCTTCCGTGAGTCTAATACCAGCGTACGTTCATTTTTAGACTCAAACAGTAGTGCCCTCGATTTGTCAGTCGTTCTACAGTATTGGCGTGTTCAGTTAAATAAAGCCGCAGGTTCCACTCCTGGTGGTGCCCTTCCGTCAATTCCTTTAGCGAGACAATCAAGTTATTTAGAGGGTGGCCCCAGATTTTCGAGGGTCTAATTCCAGCACATGTTCACTATTAGACCCCACGAAGGTGCTCTCTTGTTGACCGTCATTCTACAGTATTGGCGTGTTTAGTCAATTTAAGCCTCAGGCTCCGATCCTGATAGTGCTCTTCCGTCAATTCCTTTGTCAAATCACTTGATGCAAACCAACCGAGCCACAGGGGGCATAACACCAGATTTCTGAGGGTCTAAATCTATATTAGTTCTATATTAGACCCCAGAAAAGTGGTCTCGGCATGTCAATCATTTCAGTGTTGGCCGTGTTGAGTCAAATTAAGCCGCAGGCTCCACTCCTGGTGGTGCCCTTCCGTCAATTCCTTTAAGTTTCAGCTTTGCAACCATACTTCTCCCGGAACCCAAACGGAAGCTGCCCGCAGAGTTATCGAAGCAATTCGTGCGGATCGCTAGTCGGCATCGTTTATGGTCAGAACTACGACGGTATCTGATCGTCTTCGCGCCTCTGACTTTCGTTCTTAATTAATAAAAACATTCTTGACAAATGCTTTCGCAGTAGCTCGTCTTGCGGCGATCCAAGAATTTCACCTCTAATGCCGCAATACGAATGCCCCCGTTTGTCCCTGTTAATCATTACCTCCAGTTCCGAAAACCAACAAAATAGAACCGAGGTCCTATTCCATTATTCCATGCACCATTATTCAGGCAGCCGAGGCCTGCTTTGAACACTCTAATTTTTTCAAAGTAAACGCGCCGGCCACCCAGGACGCTCAGCGAAGAGCACCCGTGGGAGAGAGCCGGCAGACGGTAGGGCAGAAGGCAACGGGCAGTGAACCGGCGCGAACCGGACCTCCCGCCTGCGCCTGAGATCCAACTACGAGCTTTTTAACTGCAACAACTTTAATATACGCTATTGGAGCTGGAATTTCCGCGGCTGCTGGCACCAGACTTGCCCTCCAATAGATCCTCGTTAAAGGGTTTAAAGTGTACTCATTCCAATTACGGGGCCTCGAAAGAGTCCCGTATTGTTATTTTTCGTCACTACCTCCCCGTGCCGGGAGTGGGTAAGTTGCGTGCCTGCTGCCTTCCTTGGATGTGGTAGCCGTTTCTCATGCTCCCTCTCCGGAATCGAACCCTGATTCCCCGTTACCCGTTACAAACATGGTAGGCATGTCACGTACCATCGACATTTGATAGGGCAGACATTTGAAAGATGCGTCGCCGGCACATGAGGCCATGCGATCAGCACAAAGTTATCCAGAGTCACCAGTGGGGACGCCGCAACCCCGCGAGGGGAAACGACGATTGGTTTTGCACTAATAAAAGCGCTCTTTCCGCGAGGGTCGGAGCTTGGTAAGCATGTATTAGCTCTAGAATTGCCACAGTTATCCAAGTAGGATCGTGTCATCTAAGGAACCTCGACTGATTTAATGAGCCATTCGCGGTTTCACCGTGAGACAGTGTGAACTTAGACATGCATGGCTTAATCTTTGAGACAAGCATATGACTACTGGCAGGATCAACCAGATATCTGTCGGAGACGTACGTACAGCACACACCGGTCGGCGGAGGAAGGGTGTGTAAAAAGCCTCGCTGGGACGACGGCCGCAGGGACCGACTGACGGGACGGACGGACGGACGGTTGTTCCACCCGTCCCTCACTCCGTCGACCTAGGACCGCCTGACAGGGGCCTCCCACACGCACCAGACGACCGACCGACCGGGCTCGCTCGAGGAGGGATGGCAGCGCTCTGTGCAGAACGGATCCCAACGACCTCGGCGATGAATTTCACTGGGACTAGAGACAATTTGGCCTGCCGGCCTGCCCTTCTCCGTAGGAGAATGCAGGGCCTCGAGGCAACGATTCCTGCTTTCCATTTGCCGGTCACAAGCTCTTTGCGAGAGTCGGACCACCAGCGAGACGTACTGTCGAGCTCTGCTATAAGCCTTAGATAAATCACCACGGACGGACCACGTTTCCTGATACGGACCAGACTAGCGCACCTCGGTGGAGGAGCCACTACAACAAACCGCACCCAATTCGCTCTACGGGGAAAGGCAGGCGAGCGTTTTCCGCAAGCCCGCGCTATCGCTCCGCCTGGCGGGACTGAGATGGCTTTACGAACACTGGTTGAAATTGAGTCGCTGCGGCGAGACAACTACCCCAGATTATGGATTCAATGTGATGATCATGTAATGGATATTGACACACATATGATTTGCGTTATATTCATTCGACAGCAGTTATTAATCTCTTTGAGTACTTCGATTATGCATTGTTCTGCAGACATGTAAAATGTACGTACTTTACACTTGAAGCAAAAATTACATGAATGAATACATGTTTGAACGTATCGTAAACTTTAAAACAAAACATGTAACTAAAAAGCAACACTGATACACACACATTAGAAATATAATATTCATGCAATACACATCTTTTACTGAAAATTCATTTTTTATAAACATGCATGTACATTTAGAGGAACAAATAGTTGACTTAAACCGTTAAGTAAAAATAAAGAGACTCATGTGGCTCTTAATATACTTTGATTTGACGAAAATACTGTAAAATGTGTTATTTGAATAAGCGATACAATAAGACACATAACAATCACAAATAAAATGTTTGAGATATCTTTAGTCTAGTCTGCGGGTCTTAGTTTCGAGATCATGTCATAGTATCTGAATGTGAACATTGTCTCTTCGACTGAACTATGGTAAACATTCTGTTGTTATATCATAAAGTTTCGTCACATAAGTCTGCGGCTAGAGTTTGTAGGATTATAGTATGTTCATAAACACGTGCCTTAAGAATGAATACATTATTTTAATAACGCATTAACCTCCCAAACTGAGTTGTTGCACATGCTCCTATTTTCGCGACGAAGTTATTGTAGAATGTATAAATAGTATGTGAGCTGCACAGATTTATCAAAACTAACATTTTCTTTGTAGGTTCATTTGCCATGTCTACATTACGACACAAGAGCAGCTATGGAAGCAAAAAGTCAACGATCCAGACCCAGGGAGGACCCACAGTTCGTTGGAATGACAATTTAAAAGAATATATAAAACGCCGTGGCAAGACATTAACCATAACGACAGCACGACACCGAGAACAATAATGCGCATTAGCACGAAAAGTATACGCCAAATTTACGAAAAGCGACTAAATGTGCAAGGACGTGTATACATTAAACAATTTTTCACCTCACTAGACAACATTAGGTACCAGTTCTTTTAGAAAGTGTCTTGCAGATGGAAGGTTTAACTGCTTTGCTGAAGTAAGAATGTTCAAGTTTTTAAAGTCCCTATCGACAGACAAAACGGGATTAAACAACATAGACTTGTCCAATTAGATTTCGTTCTGTATGTTTAACCACCAGTGTTTACTAGAGGCGCACTTAGAGTATATTCAAGTGGTGGTGTAACAAGTGTATTTTTCATAGATTTGGCACACTTTTTAGTTGTTTTTAAAACATGTCCCTGGGTAAACATGTTATTACGTTTTTGTAATTTATGTACAGTGCTCCAAATAAAACAAAATAATACTAGTTAAGAATGACAACATTATAGATCTTATTGAGAGAACGATTGTTACAATAGTTATATCAATGTGTTTGTTAGAGACTTCATAAAACTGAATTGGAACTCTGAATATTTTACATTTGGCAAATTTAGGAATAGAACTCAGATAGGCGATAACACTTGCCTGACATTTATTGTACAGTGAAAACTTAATTTAATCGAACAGAAAAAGAAAGAAATTGTAGTCAGCGAATAGGACTGAAAATATTGTCTTTTATCAAGTACCAGCAGTTAAATAATGAAACATAGGAAACGTTTGTCCTATACATTGTTAATATAGTAGCGATAGATGAACGATCCGAAACACATTTCTTGAAGAGATAAAAAATGACCACCTCTGTCTTATCTACAAGAGTTAATTATTTTCATCGGGACATTTCACTCAAATTTAAAATGAGATTAATCAGTCGCATGCAAACGTAAACAAGTAATATGTATTTGGCGTAAAAACATGAACAACTAGTTGGAAAAGACAATGTATGTGTTTGATACGTTGATCAATTTAAGAATGCGATAAACAGTCCCTTCCCGCTACAAGGGCCAGGCCGACGATGGAAGACTACAGACAATAGCCATTAATGGAATCATTCTATTTGCATTCACTATTCATTAAATAAAGAAAACAATGTAACGACCCCTTTAACATGCCAGTGTGGCCTATATAGGAATCTTGTATTTGATGCATATTTTTTCATCAGCATAAGCACATTAGAGGTGATGCGGTCCACATTACGCCCGCAGCCGTTATTGCCCCTACTGTCTGCCTCAGCGTGGTGTTACGGAGTCGGTCATATAATGTATTTCTGGCTGCACTCCTTACACATCACATCTCACAGCTCTATGTCTTACTCGTATGGCTTGCTACTAAGGACAAGGATTGATATTGAAAACATAATGTAGGAATACATAATTAATTGTTCAGTCTTCTCTTAGTTTAAACAAGTACTCAATTGGGTTTCAAAATCGGTGCAAATTCATAGTGGACACTGTTCGCCGGTTTATTTCTACGTACATTCTCTCTATCCGCTCATCCGCCATCAGTGAAGATACTCCCGAGCTAGATACCAATGCCACTGTTATGTAAATATATCTGCCATTTTTCACGTGAAATCAACGTCTTTATTGTGTTGATCTTCATATCGTATTTGTTACAAGCGAACTGATGATAGTTCAGGTGGTGTTGTAGGTCTTCTGACGTTTGGTAAAAGTTGACCTGATCATCAGCAAACAACAGTTCATTGAGGTACTCTGCGTGAGGGTTAGCCAACTGTGTAATTGTATCCATGTAAATTTCTTGTATGAACAACTTTGATGTTATTTTAAATCTCACAAAATATTACAGATAATTCAAGCGGTTGAAATTAACCACTGACTTGATATTACATAAACACACTTAAGTCAGATACGGAATAGAGCAAACAGACATCCGCCGTTAACTCACATACCTACTGTAGAGCAAAAAGTGGTGTTGTATTTCACGTAAAGGATAAATTTGACGGACACGTTAAGGATTCCAAATTATTTTTTGAAACCTTTAACAGCCAGATTCAACCTTGTATATCTCTGGCCAACTGTTCACTCTGAAACTCTGGTTCTATGATTGTCAAAAAAGTCATGAGCACTTTTGTACATTATATACAATATACACCAACGAAATGATAAACTACTTGTTGATAATTTATCATTAACGACGCTTGAGTCGTTAACCTCTGAAACGTGATCTATATAGTCGCATTTATTTTACTTATGGCATTTTTCAGATAGTTAAATCGGTACGTCAATTGAGGAAGGCCTGAACTTGGAAGCTGCACGTAGGCTGTCCGCCATAACTACAACACAGACAATGATAATAAACTTAGTCGCAAATGGTAAAAATGGATATGTCACCATCCTTGTGTTGTTTTTATGACCTCTCTTTTGGGAGTCATCCATTAAGAGGATCTCGAGATATTAAACAACTTGTCAAGCCTGACAACCATTATTGGCCATAATTGGAGAGTAGATGACAAAGGAAAAAAAGTGACGAATCCAGTCACAAAAAGACTTGGTCTTCTACAAGTAAAAGTGTTCTTAAACCATTGAGGTCTAGCTATACACATGTAGCGGGCAACTGCTAGAAACTTTATCGTCAAAGTATTACTAATATTAATAGAAGCCATGGCACTAGAAAAGAAAACTAAACATGCAAACGGAAATATTTGAAATCGTGCGTAAATCTCAAATGACATACAAATAACGCTGCGGAGACGGCAAGTGCTAATAACGTAATCACATAGGGCCGGGGGAAAATGGCTAATGGAAAATATAAACCGTGACACCATCGTTGAGTTTTTATATTGATAGTTTAGTTTAGATTAGTTTAGTCGATGAATCAACATCATTGCACACGGTTTAACACGTAAGTGTTCTGTACTTCTGCATATTTGTGTAGAATCTAAGCACTGGCGAGGATAATATAATAGTTTGGGTAGATTTTTAAGTGTGTCATACAATAGAACGGACCTTACATTGAAGTTAAAGACTTTTAATTTCTTTGTAGTTTAAATTGTATTTGATGTCCACAAAGTTCTCAATACAATGAAAGTTTCTCTCGCCTTCTGTATTCTTAACTTAACATATTTGACTGTACCTCCCTATACGCCGATATTGCTCGCATCCTATAGGCTACCAAAACAATGTTATATACTAATGAATTATTGTTCTAACTGTCTATGGTGGGGAATTTTCGATACTTAGTTCTGAAATTCCAGACTTACTATTTTCGACTCACGAGCATTGTCCAGGCCCAAAAGATGTAGAATGCCGTTAACTATACGAATATCTACTATCTATTTTGGCCTCTCGCGCAGCGAAAGTTAAAAATAACTAGGTGTTACGACGTTTTTAAAGAGAGTTATAGTTCTTACATTTCTGATAATATATTTCAATGGGTAATATCCCTTGTTTGAACTCAAATGCAATAGGTGGGTGCACAAAATACCATATATAACGAACAATAAACATGCAGATATCCTAAGAGAACTGGATATTGAGGAAAATCGGCTAGCAAGCAATATCTTGTCTAGGAAACTAAAATATGTTGGCCACATCATACGTCATAATGGTCTAAAGAAAACAATACTGGAGGATATGGTACATGGAGAGCAGAGGAGAGGTAGACCGAAGAGAAGATGGACACATGGCATTATAGGGGTTCTGTGGAGGATATCATACATGGAGAGTAGAGAAGAGAAAGACCCAGCAGAAGATGGACATAAGCCGTTAAAGGCCTTCTGTGGTGGATATGGTACATGGAGAGTTGAGGAGAGGTAGACCGAGTAGAAGATGGACAAGTGACATTATAGGGGTTAAGTGGAGGATATGGTACATGGAGAGCACAGACAGATCGAATGGAGAATGGACACAAGACTTTAAAGGGATTTTGTGCAGGATATGGTAAAAAGAGAGTACAGGAGAGGAAGCCCGAGGAGAAGATGAACATAAGGTATTATATGAGTTCTGTATATGACAGCAACAGAGACGGGAATGCTTTCTTGAAATCGAGCGACTTACAGATCGGCTGCTGTGAGATCGCCATTCTGTGAAATACATGAATATATTGATTTACTCTCTTAAAAGTACGAGCCAAAACATCATCAGCTTCATAATCATCCTCTTCATCATCATCATCTTCAATGCTAACATCCTTTTGAATTATTTGTTCAAAAATCGGAACCAGTCTCGCCTGATGCTCGTCTCTAAAACACGAACCTTGTGATCACTGTGCACTAATACACATTAAATATGTTCTATTCAGAGAACACACATTCTAGAACAGTTGTCTCAATAAGACTGCTCGACAGGCATGCATCATTGAACTTCCTTGTGCAATTCCCCACAACAAAACATGCCTTCATGACACGAAATACAAAAACAAAATTCCCATATTAAATCATTATTTCACGGGTTTATTTGCAATATACATCATGTGCTAGAAATCAATACACAACCTGCGCTAGAAATCAATACACATCCTGCAGTTGAAAACAATACACATTCTGCGCTATAAATCATTACGGATCCTGCGCTAGAAATCAAGACACATCCTGCAGTTGAAAACAATACATATTCTGCGCTAGAAATCAATACAGATCCTACGCTAGAAATCAAGATACATCCTGAGCTAGAAATCAATACACATCATGTGCTAGAAATCAATACACATCCTGCAATTGAAAACAATACACATCCTGCGCTTGAAATCAAGACACATCCTGAGCTAGAAATCAATACACATCCTGCGCTAGAAATCAATATACGTCCTGTGCTAGAAATGGCTACAAGACATATTGGAATCATAAACTGCAGAAAGCTGAGGATGAAGTCTCAAACGCTAGGAACACGGCAGAGAGAGAGAGAGAGAGAGAGAGAGAGAGAGAGCAATCTATTGAAGCAAATATCTCCCTAGAGGCCATCAGTGCGAAATAAAAAAGAACACTAACCAAAATAACAAGAGACAGTTGGAAAAAAAAACCCAGAAAGCCTCAATCTAGATAAAGAAGGGAACAAACTATAGAAATTAGTCAGAGCCATGAATGATGAAATACCATCAAATAAACAAATTACCATAATGTAGGGTGACAACATGCTTACTGGAAAAAAGCAGCAAACGCCTTTATAGAACATTATGCCAGAGAAAACCACATTGATGTCCCTACAGACAGGCATACAGACATAAGTGAAGAACAAAAGAGCCACGACAACATCAAGATGGCACCAGAGGAGCACATGATAGCAAAACTAACAATACATGAAATGCATGAGGCCATGAAAACTTTAAAGAAAAATAAATTGCCCGAAAAAGATGGAGTAACAAATGAAATGCTGATGGGGTTGGGCCAAACAGCAAAGAGGAAGTTACTTTCAGTCCTGAACCAAAGCTGGAAAAGGGGAATTGTACCGCAGGCATGGAATAATGCTGTACTTATACCAGTTCCATAGAAAGAAAAAGATAGAACAGATCCAAATGAATACAGGCCTATCAGTCTACTGAGCTCTGTAGGTAAACTGATGGAGCGTATGATAAACACCAGACTGATGTGGCACCTGGAAGAAAAATACATACTAATTCCACAGCAAGCTGGATTTAGACAACACAGATCCACTGAGGACAAGATCACTCTCATAGCCCAGGAAATTGAGGATGCTTACAAAGAGAAAAAGCATACAGTAGCGGTTTTGGTGGATCTAGAGAAGGCATTTGACAAGGTGTGGAAATAGGGACTTAAAGTCAAGCTACGAAGAAGGGAAGTATCTGGGAAAATGTACAGATGGATCAGCCACTACCTCGAAAATGGAACAGCCAGAGTTCAAGTACAAGGGCAGATGAGCAAAAATATTATATTAGAGCAAGGAGTACCCCAACGGGGAGTACTGTCACCCACACGTTTTCTGGTAAATAAACAACATCATAGAGAATAAACCAAGAAGAGTCCACAGCTCCATGTTTGCAGACGATCCGGCTATGTGGACCTCTGAAAAAAATTTCACTGTAGCAAACAATCGGATGCAGCAGGCCTTAGCATCGCTGGAGGAGTGGGTGAAATCATGGCTGGTCAATATAAATGAAGAAAAAACAACATGCACGATATTCTCGCTTTCAAATAAACCATAGAACACCAAAATAAGTCTTAACGGAAATTATCTGCGGCCAAACGACAACCCAAACTACTTTGGCGCCACATTTGATCGGCGCATGACATGGAAAAGTCAGATAGAGAGAGACCGAATGAGAGCCAGACAAAGAATGGCAGTCATGAGGAAACTTGCTGGCACAAGCTAGAAAGCAGACGAAACAATACTGAAGAAACTGTACACTGGAAGAGTGAGACCAGGTCTCGAGTATGGCCTTGCGGCATGGGCAACAGCAGCAAAGGCAAACTTTGATAAAAATAGCAAACTTCAAAACCAAGCCATGAGAGTTATAAGAGGAGGCCTGAAGTCAACGCCAATTTTAGAACTTGAAAAGATTACAAATCTGCAATCCATGACCGACAAAAGAGACTGCAGATCCCAGCAGCAATCAGAGAAACTCCGAAGACTGACAGACTATCCAATACATCAGCGACTAAATGGATTTGGAAAAAGGAAACTAAAGCGGAGAAACTTTAGCAGAAATAGCCAAAGCAATGATGAGCGAAGACCCTATGAACACCATAACAACACCAAATACCATCGATATTGTTCGAATACCAATAAGAAAACAGCATATCATTCCGGCGGTGGTGGAAACTATACCAGGTATTGGAAACAAGAACAGCCAGACTGATAAAGAAAGAAGAGACATAACCCTGAGGTACATAACGAAAAACTACACAAGCATGGACTGGACCCATGCATACACCGGCGATTCTGAAACGAACACAGAATGGAGGGGCAGGGGTATTCCTGAGCCTAACATATAGTAGAAAAATAACGCTGTCAGTGGCAACTGGAACATTTTCAAGCAATTTCAGAGCGGAGGCAGAGGCACTGAATACTGCAGTAAAAGCAATGCTGACAGGCGAAAGCAATGAAAGCCAAATAGTTTACCGTGGTTACAGCACTAAAAAGCCATAACAATACTGAACTTCATGATTTAAGAGCAGTACTCTGTCAACTATGCGAGCATTCCGCACCAAAAAGAGTAGTGGTACAATGGGTTCCATCCCACTGTAACATCCAATGCGACGAGGAGGCAGACAGACTGGAAGAAGAAAGTGCAAGACTACCACAACCAGATTCTAGTGTGACCTCCGAAGAGTCAAAAAGGTTTATTAGGGCCAGATACATGGCCAAATGGGAAACAGAAGATACTGCGCCTGTGGTACAGGGACAATGACCGCTGAACATCTGCTTCAAAATTGCCCTACATACGAGGAACAGAGAAAGCATATGTGGCCATCACCAGTGCCAACACTAGACAAGCTCTATAGCAGTGTCGACAGCCTCAGGATGACAGTTGCTTCTTTCGAAGAAATTCAAGTTGTCGTCTGACAACGTACGAAGAAGAAGAAGAAGAAGAAGAAGAAGAAGAAGAAGAAGAAGAAGAAGAAGAAGACGAAGAAGAAGAAGAAGAAGAAGAAGAAGAAGAAGAAGAAGAAGGACACTAAATTTTGGAAAACATAAACTCTTATCGCTGGCACGGTAGTAATCGCATAGAAACCATCACATCAATAATACAAATAGTTGCCCATCGCAAGCAAAGGGGGCGACATCATCAGACTCCCGGAGGTTGCGCGTTCGAATCATTGTGGCCACAGAGGTTTTTTCACGTTGCTCTTCAATTAATTAAAATATATCCTGATATATGTGTAGTGAGATCAGATCTTCAGTGTCGAGAACATTAAACATTCATTGGTAGTTGGAAATATAAAATTGTAGTCTTAACGGCCGTTGCCAGGTCACAATTCAAATTGAAAATGGTCAAAATAAATGAGGAAAAAACAACATGTACGATATTCTCGCTTTCAAACAAACCCCATAACACCAAAATAAGTCTTAACGCAAATATATGCGGCCAAACGATAACCCAAACTACCTGGGAGTCACAATTGATCGTCGAATGACATGGGAAAATTAGATCGAGAGAAACCGAATGAGAGCCAGACAAAGAATGGCAATCATGAGGAAAAATGAGGGGGGGGAGACGAAAGAATACTAAAGAAACTGTACACTGGAAGAGTGAGACCAGTTCTCGAGTATGGCATTGCGGCATGGACAACATCAGCAAAGGTGAACTTTGACAACATTTGCAAACTTCAAAACCAAGAAATGAGAGTTATAACAGGAGGCATGAAGTCAACGCCAGTTGTAGAACTTGAAAAGATTACAAATCTGCAATCCATGACCGACAGACCGGATAATAGTTTGACATACGAAGAGTCAAAAAGGCTTATTAAAGCTAGATACATGACCAAATGGGAAACAGAACATACTGGCTACACAAAAAAACGATGCCTATTACCAGTTGAACAGAAGAGAGCAGGTCGTGGTCTTCAGACTTCGCACTGGCCACAATAGACTGAGATACCACCTATTCAATAGATTGAAGATAGGTGGCACTGACGAATGCACGTGCGGTACTGGAAAAATGACCGCTGAACATCTGCTGCAAAACTGCCCGATATACGAAGATCAGAGAAAGCAGGTTTGGCCATCACCAGTGGCAACACTAGACAAGCTTTATGGCAGTGTCGACAACCTCAGGATGACCGCTGCTTTTTTCGAAAAAATAAAAGTTGACGTCTGACAGCTTACGACGAAGAAGAAGAAGAAGAAGAAGAATCATGGGAGAAAGTGGACATCCATAGTCGAGTCATCAGACATGGGAACATTTTCCCAGCATAGAACACTTGCGTAATGTTCATAACAGATTACCGTATTCTTTCAACCAACCACAGGGGAAGCGGGCTAGGTAACATGCTGTTCAGACATGCCAATTAAGCGTTAAGTAAAACATACTGACCATGACCTCACTTCCCCGCAGTCGTCTGATTAAACAGGATATTTTAGGACAAACTGTCTATGCAGGTCAAAGATCAACGAGAAGCAAAGCACATCTGTCTGGAGGACCCTGGTTCACCTTCCATCAGGACAACCTGGATGTGATGAAATATACTGAAACCTGCCAAAAACAAGTAAACTTACTCATAGCGGGCTTTCATTCAAGAACACAAGAACAACGAACATACCAGCACAACACGACGTTCTTTGAGGCGGTACAATCTCTACAACACATTTAAGAAGTTTTAACTTAACTTAACTTAACGTCTTTATACTGGTTTAGAAGACCCTGCAGAGTCTGTATACAACCAGTTACATTTACATCACCTTGCTCTAAAAGCTATGCGCATCTAGTTTATTCTTAAATGCATTAAATGTCCCTGCCTCCACTACCTCCCCTGGCAATGCATTCCAAGCAGACACCACTCTCTGACTAACAAAATATTTCCTAATATCTAACCTGGACCTCTCTTTAGTCAGCTTGTAGCTATGCCCTCGTGTTATTCTAGGTGGCTGTATTTAAATAAAACTTGTTATAGTCTAATTTATCGATTCCTCTGATCATCTTATAAACCTGTATTAAGTCACCACGAATTCTTCTCTCTTCGAGACACTGTAGGCCGGTTTTTCTGAGTCGTTCCTCATAACTGTAATTCTGGAATCCCACTATCATCTTTGTCGCTCTTTTTTGTATTCTTTCTAGCATGTTTATGTCCCCTCTATGATAAGGACTCCACACCTGTACACAGTACTCCAATCTAGGTCTAACTAAAGCTTTATACAGTTTGACGATCACTTCCTTGCTCCTATGTTTAATATTTCTTTGTATCATACCTAACATTGCATTTGCCTTTTTCTCTGCTACCTTAACTTGCTCACTCACCTTTCCTGTATGATCTATTATAACCGCTAAGTCCCTTTCCTTATCTATCTTTCTAATATTGTTTTCTCCCATTCTGTAATTATGTTCCACATTGGATCTACCCATGTGGATGACTGTACATTTATCTACATTAAACTCCATTTGCCAGCTTACAGACCATTCTCGAATTTTATCTAAATCCGACATCAATATGTCCACTTTAGCTTTAGATGAGACACTACTGCGTAGTTTTGTGTCATCAGCAAATTTTGCAATCATGGATCTCATATCAATGTCCAAATCATCTATACATATCAAGAACAAAAATTGGTCGCAAAACCGAGCCATGTGGCACACCACTTTTCACTTCACACCACTCAGAGTACTCCTTATTTATGCCCACCCTCTGCCTTCTTCCCGTTAACCAATTTTCAATCCATTTGGCAACTTCCCCACCTATTCCATGTGATTTTAACTTTCGAAATAATCTTTGATGAGGTACTCTATCAAAGGCCTTTGCAAAGTCTAGATAAATAACATCCACTGGCTCCCCTGTATCTATGATTTTAGTAACCTCCTCCATGAATTCTAATAGATTTGTTAAGCATGATCTCCCTCTAGTAAACCCATGCTGACTATTTCTAATTAGATAAAATTTGTCTAAATGCATTACAATGTTTTCTTTGATTATTGACTCTAACAATTTACACACTATGCTCGTTAAACTCACCGGTCTATAATTTGCCGGATCTGATTTTTTGCCTTTTTTGAGTAAGGGGATCACTCCTGCATCTTTCCAATCCCGTGGAACAATCCCTTTTGTAAGTGATTGAGATCATAATATAGCCAATGCTTTTGCTAGTTGGTCTCTAATTTCAAACAGTAATTTTGGGTGAATACCATCTTGACCTGGACATTTATTCACTTTCAATCCCTCCAATTTTGTAAAAACCATTTCCTCTGTAATACAGATTGATCTTAATCCCGCTGTATCCATGTCTCTTTGAAAAATATCTATAGGCTCTGGGATCTCGGAGCAGTCCTCCTTTGTGAAGACTGTGCCAAAGTACTGATTGAGCAGATTAGCAGCCTCCCTATTCTCACTTATTATTTTCCATGTACTGTCCATGAGAGGGCCTACTTTGTCTTTCGTTCTTTGTTTATTTCTAACATAAGAAAAGAAGCTTTTACTGTCTGTCTTGATCCTCTGAGCAAGTTGTTTTTCAAAGTCTATTTTTGCTGTTTTATTCGCTTTCTGAGATATGTTCTGCTTTTCCAAATATTTTACATATGTTTCTTTTGATTTACCTGCCTCTATATATTTTTTCTATGCTTTTTTTTTTTGCTCTTCTACATTTCACTACAAATCTAGTTATCCACTTTTTACGCTTGGGGTTTACCTCCCTACATGGAACACATTCCTCTTTTAGCGTTTCTAGAACTGTTTTAAAACTTTCCCACTCCTGTTCAACATATATTCCTACAACAATATCTTTCCAGATTATGTGGTTCGCTGCCTCTTTCATCCTCTTAACATCTGCTATAGAGTAGTCGTATGTTCGCGTGTTTATGTTTACTTCTTTCCCTGTAATAAGATCCCAACGGATGATTTGATGGTCACTTGAGCCAAACAGTTCCCTAACGGTAACGTGTTCAATCATATTTTCCTCTGTGGTAAAAACTAGGTCGAGTATGTTTTTGCCTCTGGTGGCTGCTTCTACATGTTGAATTTAAAAAAATTGTCAGTTATGCACTTAACAAAAGGTTTTGACTCTACAAGTGCTTCTGCCATATCCCATTTTATTTCTGGATAGTTGAAATCTCCCATTAAAAATAATTTCCCTTTACTTGCCTTTGCTATGCTACTTCCTCTTTTTGACTTGATAGACATATATAGCACACTCCAATCACTGTTTTTTCACCCCCACTTTCTATTTCTCCTCATACACTTTCATTTTTGTTACCACGTGATAAATAATCTTTGATCGTTATATTAACATAATTTATACAGTATAATAAAACGCCACCTCCCTTAGTCTTGTCTCCAATTATCCTATCTTTCCTTAACATTGTATATCCCTCAATTTCAAGTTCACTATCTGCAATCTCCTCATATGTCCATGATTCTGTTAACCCAATTATATCTGGTTTTTCTTCGTCTACATACAGTTCCAATTCTTCTCTTTTATTTACTATGCTTCTCACATTTGCATAAAAACATTTTAGTTTGTAATGTTGTTGGTTTTCCTCTTTTTGCTTCTGCTTTATCATTTTAGTGTTTGCTTTTCTACTAAGTATTTCACACTTTCCTGACACCAACTTACCCCTTTGACTACATTCTATATATCACCCTATTGTAGGTCTATCTTTAGTCTCATACTTCATAGGCTTTACTAGTTTAAATTTCTAACACAATGATATAACATATATTTTGCTACAACATGCTGTCCTATCTCATTTAGATGTAAACCTCCCCTATCTAACATTTTACTTGTGTCTACTTTAACATCAATAAATTCCATTCCCATGTCCGCACACATCACCTGTAACCTAAGGTTGATACCTATTATTTTGCTATCTAGATAGTCTGACCCATCTGCTCTGTCTAAAATGCCCATCATTGTGACCTTTCTAAACTTTTTTTCCTCAAGTGTTCTCATAAGATTTTTATATTTATCCATACTTATTTCTATACCATCTCTCTTTACATTATTTGTACCTGCCAATACTATCACATGACTGTTTCCTTTGTCATCTAACCTCTTTATTCTCCCCTCTATGTTCTCTATTTTTGCTCCCCCAATATCCATTCTTTCAAACATGTTGTGTCGTTTAGACAAATGTCTGCAAACCTCTCTCACCATTGAATCTCCTACTACCAATACTGACCCCTCACTTATATGTGCATACTTCTCTCCAAAGCTCTCTTCAGAGAGCTAAATTGAAGGGGTGGAGTCAAATCGTGGATCTACTTGTGTGTGGATTTCGCAAGCTGCCGTTTTTGTTGTCCTCATTGCTCCACTAATGAAGCGTGGAGCATTATATTGCGTCCTGTTCATAACATTGTTTGAAATACACTATTGCATTATATTGCTGAGCGCACATTACCAAAGCGTAAGCCTCTCAATGTATCATGGTCTGATATTCATGATGTACTAGCAAGCCTAAATAATAGATGAAGACATCTCACAGATTCATTCTTCACTATCTGGATGTGATGCTTGAGACTGCGTTGTCGGTCATGCGCGCCTCCAATATATGTGTGACGTTTAATTGTAATCAATAAGTTGCCCTTTAATCTCAAAATGATATTTTATTTGGCAACCGTCTAGCCCTATGGTAAAGATCGTATGCATTGTCTTTTCACAGTTGATTTTTAGTTTCCATCTTTGCCAGTAGTCCTGTAGTCACGTGATGTCTCAATTTAGCCTTCGTGTCCCACTTGCATTGTCTTCATGAGGCAGTCATTCAGCTAGGTCATAAGCAAACACAGCTTGTTTGGCTTTGATTTGGTCCGTCAAGGCATTGATATAAATCAGGAAATGAGTACAACTTAGGGATGAGCTTTGTGGCAATCCTTCTTCTGAAACGTCTTTATAAGTCACCACATCCTTCACCATAGTATATACCGTTCGCTCAGTCAGAAAGTACTTCATCCAGGTTTAAAGCTTGTCATGAATTACCATGTTAAACATCGTTATCAGAAGGTATGTCATACACACATGATCGTAAGTATGTTTTTTTTCCAAAACATGATCGTAAAATGATCGTATGATTGTTGTAGGTAAAATAAAAAGATGGTCACTGTATGCGTGTTGTTCTAGAAGCCACAGCAAGAGAGCTTAAGTTGGGCTAAAGGAAAGCATCAAGAAAGAGTTGGCTCCTCGAAGAGGTGCAGCAGCCATACTTTGCAATGCCATAAAAGCTAAATAAGTATGGACAATAAGATGGATATATACAGTCCCTGTAATATACAAGTTTTACATTACGGATATAAATGGGCAATGCCTACACTCCCGATAAACCACCTTACTGCCACCGAGATGGAGTATCTTATTAAAGTGGTGCAAGTGACAAGAAGAGGAAATATCCCCAATCAGACACAATCTCAAAACACATCCCTTGCATACTCGATTAGAGTAATCACAACTTTGGTAGTCTGGCTATATATGCAAAGTAAAAGAAATTCGGTTACTACAATATTCACGAGAACAGAGGAACAAAGAATAGAGATCCCAAAAGACAACAACAAAAAACAAAAAACGTTTGAGATGACAATGTAAGTAAGGATAATGTAAATTTGAAAGACAGACCGACATGAAGACAATGCGACGTTAATGTAAACCTATACAAACTAGGCGACATTTTAATAATGTTGTCAGCATTTAGTAACATATAAACACAATATTGTTATTAACTATATAATAATCAACATAAGTTTTAACCAATCTTGCCACTACACATAAAAAACTAATTTACTATTGCAGCTACAGTGATCAACAATGGAAACGAGAAGATTTTGACACTACTCCAAAATATTTTATGAAAGACATAAATACATATTTAATAAACACCTGCTATAATATGTAAACATAATTATAGCCATATATACGTACGTTGAAGTGGATACAGTTGCCAGGTATCACCCTGGCAAACACGGGTAATTGAGAACTGTACCAAGTATACATACATATTTTATCTCTTTTTGTCAAGAGCTTACTGAAAATTTTACAACCATAAGTTGAGAGGATCGTAACAGAAACACACAAGCTGTATGTAAAGCTGGTAGATGTATTACAGTGAGTTCAGAAATATGTGTTGATTTTGAAAATATTTTGTGTCATAAATGATCAAATGTAAATTGATGAAAATATATATTTTTTAGTTTTCGTCAAATCGACAATATGTCAAATTCTTTTAGTCAGTTACAATAATTTGGATGCATTTGATCTTATTTGGGGTAAATAACGAAATGTATGTATTAAAGAACTTCACATGAAAGTGGAACAACCACCAGTGGACTGGACATAAATCGACGAACGCATACAATTTATAGTACTACGTCTGTGTTATCAATATGTAAAGGCGTAAGATATATGTAGTGCCTGGGGACGGCGTAGGCTAGTGGTTAAGTGACGCGGCTCACAATCCGAAGGTGCTGGGACCGATCCCCATTACAGCACCGGCCGTTACCCCGGAGAAGGAAACCATTAGACAATACAGGAGGAAGCAGACCCATACATAAAATGCGTGCCGAAGTCGGATGCACTGTGCCGACTGGAGCAAACTAAAACGGTAGTGCAACACACACCACCTTTGGGGATAGAGAAATAAGGTGAAAGCAACAAACAAAATCAGTTATAGTGCCTGTATTGTTTTAATGGTGTTATTATGTTACATTTGTTACATTCTGACACATAAGTTAGGGGGAGGCCACCAATCAGTCCTGGAAAATACTGTAAGCCTTTGTCCATGAAACGAGACTACATAACTAGCATGGCTTAAATGCAGAAGATACGTTTACGTTCAAAAACATATGAATAGCTGCATAAAAACAAACTTATGCAAGGCAAAGGGTGGAAGTTTCTATTGTTGTATTTCAAATGCAGCTAAAAGAACAACACGATTATTAGCGACATGTTTTCCCAAAATGGACAATACAAAATGACAGTCTTTCTACAAATAATACAGCAGTCCGAAAAAGATGACCAAAGACAAGGCAGTTGATTTTTTTTATTGGAAACTATTACATGAACAAAATGTATCTAATTTGGAATTCTGAAGGCACTAAAGAAATTGAACATTTTACTGGGAACGAACGACATGACTATATTTAAAACTACGTTATAGAAATATGTAATGCATGCTCGCTCACATACAGCAGGCATACCGATGGTTGAAACGTTATTTGTGAAAAGCCTCACCTAATAACTTGAATACGTAAACATTTACCGGAAATTAACGAAATGCGCAAATAAAAGTACAATGGTCTGCATAAAGATGAAACATGGATAATTGCACTTGATTCTAATGACAAGGAATGACCATCTATAGATGGAACTATCACGAGAATTGTACAACGGTAGCAGACTTAACGTAATAATAATAGCTGTCCATCGTTGTCGATGAGGACCGCCGACATCATCCTTGTCACAGATTTCCCTGTTGGGTGTGGGTGCGCATGTGGCTGAACAGGCCAATGCGAGCACGAACACATCTGCTACATATCGGGCACACGAGGTTTGTAGAAGGGGATGGTGTTCCCTCTGCTCTTAATTTCCGCGTCTCGCGTCTGCTCTGGGCTTTCACAACACGGTCGTCTTCACCGGCAGCTACACCCGATTTGACTGCGCTTCTCCAGTCAGATCTATTTTGCGCAAGACATTCCCAGGTGTCGATGTCTATCTGGCAACTTTTTAGTGAGTCCTTCAGACCGTCTTTAAAACGTTTCTTTGGGCGCCCTCTATCGCGCCATCCCTCTCTCAGCTCGCTGTAGAGCAGCTTCTTTGGGAGCCGCTCGTCTGACATACGGACGAGGTGTCCGGCCCATCCTAGTCGTGCTTTTTCTAGCAGTGCATGGATGCTGGGCATGTTAGCCCTCGAGAGAACCTCGATGTCAGTGACACGATCTTGCCATCGGATGTGGAATATTCGCCTCAGGCAACCTGTGTGGAAGTGGTTTAACCTCCTTGCATGTCCAGAGTATACAGTCCAGTTTCGCAAGCGTATAGTAGGGTTGGAATGATGGTTGCACGGTAGACTTTGAGTTTGGTCTTGACGCTGATGCGACGACGTGCCCAGACCATCGAGCGCATTCTACAAAAGGCTGTGCTGGCCTTTGCTATTCTGCTTGCCACCTCATCGTCTAGGCTGACAGATCTCGACAGCGTGCTGCCCAGATATGTGAATTTGTCTACAGCATTCAACGTCTGCCGGCTGACTGTAGTCTCTGGTTTGTATATTGCATGCCTAGTGCTGGTTGGTACATGACCTCTGTTTTTTTTGGCATTTATGGTCAGGCCAAAATTTTCGCATGCGGCAGACAACTGGTCCATTCCAACCTGCATGTTCAGTTCTGAGTTGCTCATTAGAGCGCAGTCGTCAGCAAATACAAGTTCCCTGATTATGTCGCCAGCCACTTTGGTTTTGGCCTTCATTCTTCTGGAATTGAGTAACTTGCCATCTGTGCGGTACTTTATGGGTATTCCAAGCTCCAATGATCTGAAGGCGTCTGTCATAGTGGCCGCGAACATCACGCTGAACAAAGTCGGGGCGAGTACACATCCTTGTTTTACTCCGTTTGATACTAGAAGCGTTTTAGAGATTGCACCGCTGTCCAGTACACGAGCACACATGCCTTCGTGTAGCTGTTTCACCATTGTTATAAACTTTTTGGGGCAGCCAAACTTAGACATTATCATCCACAGCCCTCCTCTGTTTACTGTATCAAATGCCTTTGTCAAATCAATAAATGTGGTGTACAAGGCCAGATTTTGTTCTCGACACTTCTCTTGTACTTGGCGAGCGGCAAAAACCATGTCCACTGTTCCTCTTCCGGCTCTGAATCCACATTGGCTTTCAGGTGTTTGTTGAGCCTGTTTAGCAGTAAGCGCGCTACGATCTTGCCTGCTACGGAGAGTAGCGATATTCCACGATGATTGTCGCATTCCTGACGGTTGCCTTTTCTTTTGTACAGGTGAACGATTGAGGCGTCCTTTAGCTCCTGCGGAATTTTTTCTTCAGCCCACATGTGGCAGAAGAGTTCAGTGATCCTTCTGGTGAGGGATGGGCCAGCTGTCTTATATACCTCTGCTGGAATTGCATCAGCTCCTTGAGCTTTTCCTATAGATAGTGAACTGATTGCCCTGTCGACTTCCTCCTCAGTAATGCGTTCATCCAACGCCAGGTTCAGTTCCACCTGCGGCAGTCGCCGGATGGCCTCTTGATTTATGGACGATGGGTGGTTTAGTATTTTGCAGAAGTGGTCTGACAATCTGTCTAGAATCTGAGCCTTATCTGTTAGCAGTACCCCATCCGCACTGTGAACTGGAGTATTACTAGATGGCTGCGGGCAGTAGAGAGCTTTCAATGCCTCGTAAAACCGTTTGGTGTCATGACGCTCAGCGAACATCTCAATTTTGTCAGCTCTTTTGCTGAGCCAGGAAACTTGCATCTCTCTAAGCCTGGTCTGGACAGCTTTGCGAGCAATATTGAAGGCAGCTTTTGCTGCCGGAGATGGTGTGTCCCTCTGGTATTCCCTGTGCGCTTCATGTTTTGCATTGAGAAGGCCCTGTATGTCTAGATCGTTCTCATCAAACCAGTCCTTATGCTTGCGCGTGAGTGGGCCAATGTGTTTAACAGCTGTATCGTAGAGTGTGTTTCTCAATGATGCCCAGTTCTCTTCGATGTCGTTCTTTTTTAAAACGAAGCTCAGACAGTCTACCCTCAAGCTCTTCCTGGAAGCCTCCTCTCGTGGGTTCGTATTTCAGCTGAGAGACATTTAGCCTCCTCGGTGGTTTCTTTCCCTGGGGGCGCATTTTTGGCTGGATCTTGAAGTTTAGCTTGGCAATGACAAGTCGATGGTCGGTCCAACATTCTGCCCCACACATGCTCTTCATTACCATAGCATCCGCTCGATCCCTACGTCTGATGATAATGTAGTCAATGAGGTGCCAGTGGCGGGACCTTGGGTGCATCTATGTGGTTCTATTTCGGACAGGTACTCGGAAAGCTGTGTTTGTAATGAGTAGTTCATTTGCGGCACATGTCCTCAGAAGGAGCAGTCCGTTACTATTGCATTTTCCGATACCATGTCTGCCAATGGCCCCCTCCCAGGCTGTTCGGTCTGTGCCAACCCTAGCGTTAAAATCACCGAGGATGACCAGTTTGTCAGATTTGGGGACTGCAGCAATGAGCGCCTCAAGGTCCTCATAAAACTTATCTTTTGTTTCCTGAGGATTTGTCATTGTGGGTGCGTATGCACTGATGAGTTTTGCATGGCGCCCTCCTATTAGGGGGAGACGCAGTGTAATCAGGCGGTCATTAATTCCTCTGGGCATGCTTGTGATCTTGTCGACCATGTTGGTCTTGATGGCAAAGCCAACTCCAGCTTCACGGCGTTCTTCTTTGCTGCGGCCGCTCCAGAAGAAAGTATAACCAGCTCGTTCTTATGTGATCTGCCCTTCCTCTGCCAGTTGTGTCTCGCTCAGGGCAGCTATGCAGATGTTGTATCTAGCCAGTTCCTTGGCGATCAGTGCTTTCCGTCGTTCGGGTCTGTTTGCTTTGGTGTTATCCAGTAGCGTGCGGACATTCCATGTTGCAACCGTGATGGGTAGTTTTCGTGATCGTTTTCTGTCTGTTCCGCCGCTGCAGTTTGGGGGCCCTGCCAGTTGCGAGCTGCTAGTCAGGGTGTGATCTGTAGGGTGATGTCGTGAGTTGCGCAATGTGTTTATAGTGAGGGAGATGTGCGCAGGATCTTCCTCACTCTCTCGTCCGGACTCAACATGTTCTAGAGGCAAGACATTGTCAAGACTTCTAGTGAAGGGTTCGGATGCAGACAGTATGGTGTCAGCGTGTGCATCATTTTCTCGGTAGCCCTTCCGTTCTCTTTTATCGCTGGGGTGGAGCTTTGAGGTATCTGTTTCTGAGTGCATTTGTTTGTGTATTCTTCTTCCATCTCTCGTTCCTCTGGTCTTCCGCCTTGATTGTATACTTGTGAGTTCCGATGCCTCCTCGGTTAAGTGTATTTTCAGCACACGCAACAGATGTAGATCTGATTTTGAAGGGACGTAGTGTGCTGATCGAAGCGCGATGAGCTCCTTTCTGAAGTACCGTTTGTTTGACGGGGTCAGAATGGCCTCCTTCGTTTCAGTGTTCATGCTTCGTTATCTGGGTCACCATACAGCACGGAGCGACACTAGCTTTTGACCAGGTCAAGTTTCGGCCACGCTTTGTCCAATCGAAACTGTACACATTAGTCAACCTTTCCCGACTAAAAATACACTGTTATATACTTTGTTGCATCACTTCTTTCACATTATTATGCTTAATTCACAAGTCGGCACATTTATATCCAGGAATCACGTTAATAGTCCGAGAGTTATCATAGAAAACACAAACAAAACACCGTTGTATCAAGAGGGAAATCGACTGCGACCATGTCCGGCGCCATCTTGACCCATTTATCCATCTACTTAACGTACTGTTGAAGTAAATTCATGAACATTTCTAACTGTCCTGAGAATCGAGACTGACATTTGAGGATGAAAAGAAAAATATGTACAAACTTGATTTAGAAAACTTCGTGGCAGTCGATGTGGGGTTTTTGGTCAATTTATTTTTCTTGTCGCTGACTAACATGCCTTATCAGTATGTTATGCCTGACCAGACGATGATCTTCCTTCCCATGAGACAATATAACCTTTAAATTATCAGATGTAGAGAACATTGTATTTGCTGCCCTATTAGACATTGACAAGTGATTATGGATTCAATGTGAGGATCATGTAATGAATATTGACAAACAGAAGGTTTGCGATATATTCAGCCGCCAACAGTCATCACTCTCTTTGAGTACTTCGTTTGGTCTGCAGACATGTACAATCTAATGCACACTTGAAGTAACAATTGCATAAATTAATGCATGTTTACACGTATCGTAAACTCTAAAACAAAACATGTAACTAAAAAGCAATACTGACACACACACACATTAGAAATGTAATATTCAAGCAACACACATCACTTACTGGAAATTAATATTTTATGAACATATATGCACATTTAGAACAACATATTGTTTACTTATAAGGTTAATACAAATTATAATACTCATGTGGCTCTTAATGTACTTTGAATTGACGGAAATACTGTAAAATATGTTATTTGAATAAGCAATACTATAAGACCCAGGAAAATAACAAAGAAAATACATGTTTTGATAAATTTGTGTAGCTGAAATACTATTTATACATTCCACATTAACGACGTTACGAAAATAGGTGCATATGCAACAACTCAATATGGTAGGTTAAAGCGTTATTAAGATAGTGTAGTCATTCCTAAGGAATGCATTTTAAGAACGCAATTTAATCGTGTAGACTCTAGCCCCAGACTGATGCGACGAAACGTTATGATATAACAACATCATGTCTACCATAGTTCATTCGAAGATACAATGTTCACAATCATATACTATGACAGGATCTCGAAACTAAGACCCGCAGACTAAAGCTATCTCAATGTCGGTTCAGTTGCCATGTCTACATTACGACAGATATGGCGGCATTCGTGCGAAGCAAAGAGCCGTATATCCAGATCCACGGAGGACCCTTAGTCTGTTGGAATGCCAATTGAAAAGAATATATAAAACACCGATGGCTAGGCAACAGCTAGATCAAGAGCACGTCATCGTGGAAAATAGTTATCTTTAGCGCAAAAATAATGCGTCAAAGGGAAGAAAAGCGACTAAATGTGCAAGGTCGTATATGCATTAAACAATGTTTCACCTCACTTGACAACATTAAGTTCCAGTCATTTTATAAATGGTCTTGCAGATGGAAGGTTTAACTGCTTTGCTGAAGTAAGAATCTTCAATATTTTAAAACACTTATTGAAAGACAAAACGTCATAAAACAACGTGGACTTGTACAATTAGATTACGTTCTGTATGTTCTAACCACTGTACAAAGTCACGATGTCTTTCGACGTATGTTCTACCAATGTTACTAGAGGCGGACTTAGAGTATAATCAAGCCATACAGTAGGAAGTGTAATTTTCATAGATTTGGCACGACGTTTCATTGTTTTTTATTTAAAATATCCCCTGATAAACATGTTATTACGTTTTTGTAATTTATGTAAAGTGCACCGAATAAAAAAAAAATAATTTTGAATTACAAAATTATATTACTTATTGAGAGCAAATTTATTGCAATAGTATACTCAATGAAACTGAATTGGTGCTTTGAATACTTTACATTTGGCAAAACTAGGAATACAACTACGATACGTGATAAAACTTGCCTGGCATTTATTGTACATTAAAAAAACTTATAGTACTGCGCTGGGCTTGTCTACTCCGTAGAGCATGATTCGAGAATGTCTGGAACAGATTAAACGTTTAAGAACCTTTGATCTTCGCCAAACTGAGTTTTTTTTTAAGTCTCGCAGAAACTACATTAGAGCAGGAAATCAAAAGTCAGAGACGTTCAAGAACATCGATATCATTAGAAAAATCAACATTATATCGCGTTATCCTTTCATAAAAGTAATGGATAATGCCATCAAACTCTGCATGGACATGACCAAAACATGATCATTGGGTATCAGATGATGAGATCAGATTATTCGAGGGCTGTTCAAAAAGGAAGCGACTTTTCGGTTAGAAAAATACAAGTTCTCACCTGGAGGTTTGAAACCATAAGCCCCTTTGATGTACTAATTAGTACTTTCTTGGAGACTCAACACACCTCTGCCAGTGATTACGCCATTGTTGGAAGAATTTCGTGAAGACAACTTTGGGAAAGGAGTACAGATGCGTCGTTGTATTCCGCGTGTCTTTTTGTGACTTGAGTATCTTTCAGCAGAATTTTCAGCTTGAGGAACCGACAACCACAAATCATAACGAGCCATGTCGGGAAATCGGGGGCCTTACAAACCAGGTGAGTGTTGTGTTTGACCAAGAAAGTCTGAACAAGATGCGGAAAGGTGCAGACGCGTTCTGACGATGCAGCTGCCAAGTTTCCGTTGCCCATGTCGGTAGTTTTTTTCGAAAAGCATCACGGTAATCAAATGCTACATTCAATTGGTTCGTCGGGCTCACTACTCCCACCGCATGGTTCCTTGTGATATGTTTACTATTCCTCAAGCTAGAAATGCAATTGGAAGGTATCATTTTTGAGTCATGCGATAAGATTATGCGGAATACGACAAAACAGCTGTACACCTGTCCCAAAGAGGCCTTCCTGAAACGCAATCATACAATAGCGGGATCTCTGAGAGAAATGTGTGGAGTCTCAAGTAGAGTTGCTTTTTTTAAGGAAATTAGGGTTTAAAACCTCCAGGTGAGGAATTGTATTTATCCGGCTCAAAGGTCGGACACTTTCTATCCCACCTCATTTATCAGAGCTGGCGTTCACCGATGATATGGCCATGATTACTACGCCAGCGGCACATCTCGAGACCAACATTCACACCTAGAAAGATAGTCTGGACAAGGACGACCATAATCAAATAGAGAACATAATCATTGTGGAATGCATGCACAAGACGTAAATTCACATTATGATTGGTTAGCACGATACAACGTGTTACGATATTAATAAGCCGTACAGCTGTAATTAATTACTTACTTCCTGTGTCCGGCAACCTCACATAGTCCTTGCCCAAAACCAACCTCCTCCATTTGGCACCATCAGGTTCTGCACTTTAAAGAATGCATGTATACTGGAACAAATGATCAGGTGTTTCAGGTCCTGAACGGCCCAACATTCGCAATATTCATCATCCCGAATATTCTCCCTTTTTTCAGCTTAGACACACCTGTTCCTAACCTGTTAAAAGATATCCACGAATATTGCAAATCATGTCCTGGTACAAGTTAGTCTTTAATCTTCTTCTAACCTTCACCGTCTTTTTGGCGCTGATTTTCTGTGCGGTTTCTGTCTGGGTTCTGTTCTGAGGGATGTATATTTCACAGAAAACCTCTTCTCGGTTTCAACATACAACAAATAAAATGAAATATCTAAAAGATTTACATGAACGTCTCAGTTCTGAAATTTCCAATGCAAGGCAACTAGGGGTAGACCAAAACACTCATGGACAGAAGAGCTCGAAGAAAATATGTAGGACACAAACAAGACGTGAACAGAGCTCGACCGGGTTTCCTAATACATTGAGATTCAGTGTGAAATTGTTGAAGAGATATCCTTCACATAGCTTGGCTTGGCTTCGTTCGTTCTCAGTCTCCCGTTACCAAACCCTGAAAAGGTCTTAAGTAGCAGAATGTATCTAGAGAAAGGAATGCATTTGCATACTTCACATAAGTGAATTGTGCTTTTTGATTGAAGAAAGTCTAAAACATATTGACATAATTGTATAGGACGACAAAATCATCTTTGAAGTGTTGGAATTCTCAGATGCTACTTCGATGTTGAGAGAATAAGTCATTAACGTCATTTGGAATAAAACATGATGTTAGTGATAATCTAGTATTTCAAATTGAGTACTGAAGAGATTACAGTAAAACTGAACATCATATAAAACAAACAATAAGCAACCTTAAAAAGAGCATATTGATGTCGTGGATTTGGCAAAGGAAATACGCAAAGAAAAGCAAACAGTTAGTCTAAATTATTTTATTTTAGACACTCATATTATTTAACTTACTAAGTTTATTAATTTTTTTAGCTGTTTTCGTTTGTAAATTGCTATGTAAATACATTTTCCGATGAAAACTTGCGCTTATTTTATGTTTTCACTTTAAACTACACTGCAGTCTGTTGTGTATGTATTACATGCCATTGATCACCTTAATAAAGACCTGCACTTGTTCAAGTATCTCCGATTTAAGTCAGACATACGATGTGTAACACAACAGAAAGGCAATCACAGCAGTTGTTAGCAACCACGTTTTGGTAATTCTGAAGGAGCATTCGAGAATTTTTCTTTTTCTTTCAGACTCGAATTTGTTTGTTCACATACGCTTGTGCCATTAAACACTGTCAATCGCACTGATACCTTCTAGAACCTGAATGCAAAGCGAAGACTGCTCAGATTGATCATGACTTATGCTGGAATTATTAAACGAGTAGCGAATAGTAATATGTCTATCACCACCACCCAGATAATAACGTTGATGGAATCCATGTTCGATGCCATCCCCAGTTTTGATCTAGTCGTATTAACGTTAGTGTCAACCTGTGTGGTTATATCCATATTGATGATTACCGGTGTTGCACTGACCACTGCACACATGATAAGCCAGACAATATAGCCGGTATATCTATTCACTGAAGTGTTATTCTGAAGCGTATTAATTACACACACACATCGGTGAACGACTAGACAGGCTGTCACCATTATGTTAGTGGCGTTGAGCTTGGACATTAAATCACCTGTATATATCAACACCCGATATATATGTATAAAGAAGATGGTGATGCATCTTAGTTCATCTACACCTAAAGATGCTGAAATTCTAATTGAAAATGAAACAAGCAGATACAAAAAGTCATATATGGCCAAAGCAAGGTTAGATATAGTAATACCAAATATGTAACCCATATCCTTGAACGTTCTAATCAACCACCACATTAACCACGACTCCGAAACTAGTGCACACAGATCATTTGTCATGACGCAGATGATATGCCAATATGTTCTGATCATGTCATGCATTATTTAATATATCATCTCAAATGGCATGTGTTGAAGACGATATTGTAGTTATGTAGTTTGTAACCATTTTCTGTACGAGTAGTTACACGTTTGAAAGTCTTAGTCTTTTTGTGTCGTACACTGCAGAAACGTTCTTACCGATTCGAGAAATAAACTGATATTGTTTAATGATTCCAGCTCTTTAAATGGCAGTGATTTGCGATTCATTGTTATACCTTTCGGCGTGACATTGTTTTCATCAATGTTTATAAAAATTTGCCGAACGGATTCACAAAAATCCTTTGAGATGTAAATTACATTCTTTCAATGTTAAACATGATGTATTTATTGTTTAGCCATCTAAAGCGCTTTTACATGGCACTAACATACCCACTTATCGTCGCCAGATTTGTGTGATGCGACATTTAAATGTTACAATTGCACCATTTAGACATAATCAAATGGTTTCCAAGAGCAACATTTCATAGAAACATCATAATCAATCAGACACGCGTGCACTGAAATGTCCATATCAAATATTTAGCAAATAGCGTAAACACATAAAAGGCTAATGGGTATCTTTGTCAGACACTGCATAAGAGAACTTATGAAGTTGTCATTTGACACAAAATAGACGCTCCTTGATACTCATACAATATTGGGGAATGACACATTTCATGTGACAAATCACTGAAGAAAATAGCTTTTTGGACAATTTATTTTTGAACACGTATCATCGATGTCATTGTGATTCTATCTATAAAGGACACGTCACGATAAGTCAGTAAGTCAGTGTACAGTAGCCATCTGCTATTGGAGTAGCATTAATTCTACATATATTTCTTGTCCGTGTAAATTTAAGTCGTATATACCATGATGATTTTGTGCTGTTATACAAACTAAGGTCTGCACATTTCTTTCCATCAGTCTCCTCTATCTCTCTCTATCTCTCTATATCTGTCTCTCTCTCTTCTCTCTCTTTATATATATATATGTTTGTATATGTTGTGAAATCTTACATAATATGCCTTAGTATTAGTATTAGTGAACATGCACTTCAACACGGGCAGATGCCCCTGTGCAGGTCCCAGCTTTGCGGCAGCTGGATATAGCCGGGAGGAAGATTTCCTGCTTAGTTTAATAGGCTTAAGCAGCTTATTACTTCGCTGCAATGTGGACAGTGCCGCGGAGGGTGGTTAAGCCATGTGCGAGTCCATATTAACAAACCCAAACACTACACCAAAGTAGATCTACAGCCTGTTAAGCACCATCTGTGCTGCTTTTAACAAACCACCTAACCATGGCTGGTGTATGCTATGTCACACAGTTAATCGCCTCTTACTACATTCTCTCTATGGGGCAGTGGTGATAACCTTGTCACTGTCATACACAACGATCCCGATGGACCACTCATAATAGGCACTCACTGCTATATAAGTAAACTAAACAGACGTTCATCCACTGCCATTTCTTGATTCTATATGGTTCATTAAATCATCTGAGTTAATTTTCTTGAAGCTGTGCCTTGGTTAAAAGTCTATGATTTTACATAACAATCAATGGTTACTATATATACACGATTGCCAACACTTTGAGCACAAGCGCATTGTATGCATTTAATCAAGACTATGTTTCATGAATGTCTTTGTGTAATCAGTTTCACTTCGTATTACTTGTCGAGATTAATATCCGAACCAAATTCTTTGGCCTGACAACTTTTTCTTCTATGTGCTCGTTTTGTTCGATAATATATTTGTTTGAAAATCCCTTAATTGATCTAAACGACAGTCCGTCGTCAACTATTCCTCTATCGCCTACTCTCATATATAAACTTTGAATATATCATTTTTAATTGATCTCAGGTACTGTTCGCAAGCGTCACAAACGTAAACAATGTGACTATACACAGTTTAAGGTGAAAATATTGTGTGCAATTATTTTCTTGATCTACCAGTGTCGTGTATATTTCTAACAATACAAGTAGTATTGCTTTACTTGATAACGTAAGGAGATTCGAAAAAGCGTCTCAGCAGAAGTAGAACGAGAAAAACAGGAGCACGACCCAAGGCACCCAATGTTTGGACATCAGGTACAAAACAAAAGACAAATTCAGACATAGCTTTCTAAAAGGAACAAACCCGATACATACAAATCCCTGAAAGTCGCCGTATCGAAAGGTGGCACGAATTGGTGCAGGCTTCAGAGATGGAACTTCGGGAGGAACCTGCTCCTGGACATCATCTACCATACACAACATGCAAGTCGCTGAACAGACTCTGAACTGGTGTATCACAGTGCAATGGGAATATGAAGCGATGGGGATACACAGATGATGTCTTAAGTGATTGCGGCGCAATACAAGACCCAGACCACCTGATGACCTGACCCCAACCTCAAAGAAACATGCAATAATCGCGACATGCTGGAGGCAAATGACAAGGCAATCTATGTCGCTGAATACTGAATGCAAGATATATAACGTGGTGCTTCGACACGTAAAGTAAGTTAGTACTTGATGCTGGCAATTCACATACTGAACAAATATCAATAGCAAACTAAACCATTAGCTCAGTACTCGTTTCATAATAACAAGAATGTAATTGGTTACAAACTTTAGCGGGCGCCTAGTTAATAGAAACGTGGTAAGGTAGAGGTTATACTGATAACAATATATGGACAACATTTATCCAACAATATATGGATATCATTTATCCAACAATATCGCTTCAACACAGTTTGCCTTTACTCACTCGGAAATAGTTTAAATTCGTGTACTTTCCTGCTATGAATATTACATAGAATTTAATTGACGGATTTATTTTATTTCAATTTTGGAATCAATAACTACAGATTTAAAACCATTAATACTGTTCTCCAAAGCGAGTCATTCTCTTGAATTATATTTGTTTCATTTACATTTGCAATATATTATGTATAGCTGCATATGTTAACATATGTCACTGACAGAAAATGTACGCATTATAAGCGTGTTTGCAATGCCTATGATCTGTAAGTAGCAAGTACCTTAGCAAAAGGTCGTTTCTCGAAACTTCCAACCTATTAGACCAGTGTTCGTTTCTTGGCAGGTGTGCAGTACAATATATAATTAGTGTCCTGTACATTAAAGACACAAAATTAACAAACAAGTTGTTTGCTGGTTCTCAAGGCAAAAGACATGTTTAACAATTACACAAAATAAGATGTTTCCAGTCCATATCATGATGGTTTCCACCTAACCATGACGTTGTTTGCCTCTTGAACGACTGCTTTCATGCCTTCGCACTGGTATAGTCTCAATCATGACTTACATCGACTTCCCCGAGGTCCTCCCTGCAAAGGAGCATTGTTCATGGTAGATTGGCTAACAAGACGAGGGATCACGCAGATGAAGCAAAGCATTGCATGATCTCCTGGAAGACTCCGGTCAACCTTCATCAGCATGCTCGAAATGTGAGAAAAACTATATCAAACCGCCATTTCACGTCCTTTACATGGCGCATACAAGAGTAGACGTTATCGGTGAGGATATTGCACAGCAAAAACACAACAATAATGTATTGTTAAACTTAACCTTGAATTCAGTCATTAATTATATTTATATCCTCACCTATTTTTCAATACTTCTATATATGTTGACTTTTTTTTCTAAAAATGCCACTGTCTTCCATTTCACAACATTTCGAAGGCTTCAATACTCATTTCCAACTTGTTATTTAGTGTCCATGTTTCTGCGGCATAAGTAGTGACGAGTATAAACAACACCTGAGAATGTTCATTGTAATTGTATGATGTACGTATCTCGAAGTCAGTATGTGTATCGTGTTGGTTGATACCATCTTGGTCATACCTATTCTCTTTCTGGTTTCTTTTACACAGCTGCATTTTTTACGTTGTTATATACCATATATCGGAGAAACAACTATCTACAAGTTCCAGTAGTTGATCTTTTATTTTTTTATAAAGTTTCTTGTCATTTTTCCCAAATATAATAGTCTGTGTTTTCTTTATGTGTATATCTAATCCAAACTCTACACTCTTTGTATATTGTTGCCAGAAGCTCATGTAATTCTTACTCACTTTTTGCCACCAACACTGCCACCCTTCCAATGACAAGTCCGATATCTGTTTGAAAATTTGTTCTGTGCAGATATTAAAAAGACAAGAGAATAATGCACATTCTTATGGAATTTGTCTTTTCTTGTTCAATCTATACTTCCGAAACGTACCTTAACTTAACGTCCTTAGACTGGTTTAGAAGACTCTGCAGAGTGTGTAAACAGCCAGTTTTTTTTTTAAAATACACTTGATAAAAAATACCTAGAATAATAATAATAATAATAATAATAATAATAATAATAATAATAATAATGTTCGATTAGGCATCTGAGGCCCGTTGCGTCGGTCGGCCACATCCATGAGTCACAGCTGTGGCGTGGTTCCAGTCCTTGTCCAAGGCGAAAGTGAAGGTTGATATTTGCTAGAGCCATACTGGTCTAGAACAGCCTCTTCTGTGCCTCCAGCTAGTCAGGGAAAGACGTTTGGCGCGAACATCGACCCGTGTAGTATCCAATGGGTGGGGTCCACCGGTCCAGCCGCACAGCACGACCGAGCAAAGAAACTCGGCGCCGGTAAAGTGTTTCAGAGATTGGGTGGAGAGTGTTTTAGCAGAGACTTCTACGTTGCCGATGTAGTCATGCCATCGGATGCCCAGGATACATCAAACGTCGTGCATGGCAGACGCAGCTAGTCCGAACAGCCATTATATTTCGGGACCGCTGCGGCCATCGGATGATATCATGCTACCGAGATAGATAAATTCGTTGATGCCCTCAGCAGTGTGAGCTTGCGTTTGAATTTTATGCTGTGTGGAAAATGAGGTTCCAAACTTTGGGATTGGCCTAGGATATAGACATGCTTATGGAGGGCGTTTCGCTGTCTAACATTTCCAGAGAGCGTGGCAATGTCGTTTGCGTGAACGAGATCAGTAAAGATTGACTGACCAATAGCTATACACTTCTGATGCGCACTGAGGCGGTCAAGAAGCCAGCCGACTGACCGTCAGAATAGGTTAAGGGCAAGAACACATCCCTGTCTGACACCTGAAGTCGTGGGGAATCTGTAAGAAAGAATGTCACCCAATCGAATTCTGGCGACGATGACTTTGTGTAGCTCATTGATCAAGTTCAAGATGGAGACCGGTGTGCCTATTCCTTGCAGATCTTTCCATAAAGCCGGTCGATCAATCAGGCCGAAGGTGAACTTCAAGTCCACAAATGTGGCGTACACGGTGCGATTGAAGACACGGTGCTGTTCAGTGAGGAGGCGCAGAGCAATGATTGCGTCGATTGCAGATCGACCCGGAGGGAAGCCAGACTGTTCTGAGCTAGGTTTTGTGGTCAAGAGAGGCTTAAATCTAGCGGGTATCACGTGGGCAACACCTTTTCCAGTACCGACAATGGGGTTATAGGCCTGCAATTACCGTAGTTTTTGCGACTTCCCTTGCCTTTGTACAGGGGGACGACGATTCCATCACGCTAGTCGGCCGGGACGTGTCTCGTCCTCCATACCTGCAGGAATAAATGTTGAAAATACCTACACGAAACCAACATAATCGAGAATGCATTACTTTACCCTGATTTTACTATTACATGTGACAATACATTACTAGCATTCACCACTCTCCGATTAAAAATGTTTTTAGTATCTAATGTGGACCTTTCTTTAATTAATTTATGGTTCTGCCCTCTTCTTCTTGTAGGCGGCTATATTTTGAAAAAAAAGACAAAAACAAACAAACTTGTTATAGTCCAATGTTTAATTCCTTTCTGTTGATAATCTTGAATTAAATTACTTCGCATTGATCTCTTTTTTAGAAAATCCGGTTTTTCTGAGTTTTTCCTAAAAACTATAATTCTGAAATCGTACTAAAACTGTATGTCCCACTTCTCTGTATCCTTTGCAACATGTGTATATCATATCGACGATAATGCCCCTACGCCTGTACACAGTACTCCAATCTAGGTTTAACAAATTTTATTTATACAGTTTCATTATGACATTCATGCTCGTATGTTTAATATTTCTTGTTACAATACCTAACATTGCATATCCCTTTTTACTGCTACATTGTCTTGCTCACTCGTCTTACATGTATGATCTATTATAAACCCTTTACTTTTTTTTTTCTTTTCTATATTTATACTATTGTTTTCTCCAATTCTGTAAATATGCTCCATGTTGGATCTAACCATGTGAATTGATGTATATTTATCTACATTTACCTCTTTTTGTCAGATCTCAGACAATTCCTTAATTGTACCAAAACCTGTCCTCAACATGTCCATTTATTTTAATGTTCGTGTCATCCGCTAAATTTGAAATCATAAATACAATATCATTGTCCAAATCGTGTGTGCCTATATATATATATATATATATATATATATATATATAAAGTTAAGTTATTGCCCATCGCGAAGTCATGATGGCGACAACAAGAGATGTCCTGATAATTCGATGTGCCCTGTATTTTAATTATAGTGAGAAAGAATATGCACTGGTCATCAATCTCACTCTTATCCCGACTTACATTGGATCAGTGGCAAGACTTTTGGTCGAGACGACAGGAGATAACTCAGGATGTAGGCATGCCGGTCAAACATTCCGTGAGACCAGGGGTCGGTAGAAACATGTGGAATTCGATCGTCCACCGTCTCCGTTCACCACTGTTAGAGGCGAGTGCCTTAACCTCTCTACTGCAGCGACCCCCGACCCCACCCCATATATTTAAATATATATATATATATATTTATATATATATATATATATATATATATTTATATATATATATATACATATATATATATATATAAAACAACGTTGTATGTATGTTCAATTGTTGCAGTGTGGTCTGGTTTCATTTGAACACGTTTCTTGTATCTGCGTGTACATATATATGTTCTCCGTTTTTTTCTCGTCAGCTGCTGGATACTGACATCCCTGAAAGAGAAACTCTGCAGTAGCAGTTTCAACTGCAGCTTCAAAAACAAGCAACAGCACCAGTTTCACAAAATTAACAGAGCAGTTCATAAACCACAACCGCATTTATGGTTGGAAATCAGACAATACTAACGGTTAATGGCCTTATTACAGATGCACAATATATCATCGTAATGGAATCGTGTTATATAGTGTGGGCAGTGCTGGCAACATTAGGTGTGATTTCCAACATCATCAATATCCGAATTTTCGTTAAAATGGGACTGAACGATGGAGTCACGGTTTCTTTCTTTGCTTTAGCCGTCTTCGATCTGACATATGTGATTGCTTCATTATCGCTGGTGGTTTCAGTAGCACTGCATGTCTTTGAGCTGAGGTCCACCACGCGATTTAAAATTGATCCTTTCGCTATTTTAGTGTTCACCGGCAGTGTCATGATCTGTATCAATATTACGAATACTCTAGCTACAACCTTTCTAGCTGTCGCCCGCTGTATGTGTGTTGCTAAGCCTCTACAATTTAAGAACACATTTACACGAGGTAGAGCAATTATGTTCATGAGTGGATTCGCCATTTTCGCTGCTACAATCTACATACCCATTCTGGCTAATATGGGAATGACTGACAAGTTGGACAAATTGACCAACGTCTCAAGGCCGTCTCTGTGGAGCACTCCCGACAAAGACCTTATCAAAACTAAAATTTGGATGTTGACAGGGACGGTTCTGCCAGTTGTCACCCAATTTATTATTCTTGTTTGTGTCGTCATCATGTCACATAGTCTTCGTGCAGCTTCCAAGTTTAGACAACAATCGGTTATAGTGTCAACAAAGCTACCAGAGAAAACAAACAAGAAACACACATGCAATCAAAATGAAATAAAAGCCACAAATGCATATTCTAATGATTTAAACGCTACTAACGATAAGTTAACTGGAAAGGATCTCCGAGTAGTTCAACAAGTGGTTCTAATTTCCATGGTTTATATCGTTTGCAATATACCCAAAATTTTAATTAGCTTTTTTTCGATAATTGAACCAGAATTTACAATAGGTCTAAGATATACTAAATTGTTTATTGGTGTTATTGCATTAAGAAAATATTTTGACATTTTCAATGCTTCTGTTAATTTAATCATATACTATAAATACAATTCAAAATTCCGTTCCATGTTACTTGTGTGAGTTAGCTTCATGTTTAATAGTCTTACGATATTGCGTTAAAGTCGAACCGAGCCTTTTTTTTTGTTATATAACAAAACAATATTTCAAGTAATCAACATACCATTTATTTTTTCGATATAATTTCCTGCAACGTTTGTACACTTAACTCGGAGTTTAAGTAATGCTTTAAAACCTTCAGCGTAGAAAGATTTGCCAGTATGTCTGAAATAATCCAGGCCAGCCTGTTTCACTTTTTCATCGTGCTGAAATGCTGACTTCCCAAGAATTCCTTGAAAGGTCCAAACAATTGAAAATTTCTTAGAACGAGACATGGTCTGTAAGGTGGATGTGACAATACCGCCCAGTCGAGTTGCTAATGATGGCACAGAGTGCAGTGAGCCGTATGAGGTCGAGCGGACGTACAGCCATTATTAAAACATTTACACTATTCAAATGTCTTACTGAGGATATGTGTTTCCTCGCCGAGTTGTGATTGCAGTCTTCTGTGAATGTTCGCCCATGTCAAGCCTTCTTTCAGAAGTAACTTAATCACAACACGCTATTTCATGCAAACACTAACATTGTTGTTCGCCATTTGTATTTATCTGGCATGATCCATGGTTAATATGCCCCCTAACAGTAACATGACACAAGTGCCCCTGATTATAGATAGTAGATATTGTTTTCATGAAGTCAGTCGACGTACTTGCTTGTGTTATGACCATAATCTATGAAGTAGTAGAGACCAGTGTCTTCTTATGAGATTTCTTTTGTCTAAAGAACGTGTTATTTTATAGTCAAATGTCCTGGGCACATGAACACAATTTATGTGATATTTTCGCTTATCAGTTTTGAAATGAAATTTCTCTTCATGATTCGGAATGTGATAACGTGTCAGGGGCCATATGTGAATGCTACATTTAGACACAATCAGCCTGTGGCCAGTCCAACATTCGCCACCATATATAGTCTGTGTCATCCGCACATCACGGATGTCACTTCTTCTGTCGATAACAGAGCAAATAATGTGCCCTTCCTTAGAACGAGGATTGTAGATGGAAGGGAGTGATCGGTAGGTATGCAGAAGATGTTCTACAGAACAATAGAAAACGATAATATGCTGATAATTTGCAGGGAACAAAACATTGTTTTTACAAACATAAGGTTCCCACACAAGCGAAAGCATGCCTACACAAGATCCGAGCCGACAAGAAACGAAAAATTCATCATTGACTGTACAATTGTGAGAAAAAGTGCATTCACGTATCTGAAATAGGCTAGAGTGTTCAGAGAACCAGAGATGTGAAGCGACTACCACCTAGTTAAAATAAAGAGAGTAATCAAAAAGAGTTACCTAGCTAGGCAATGCCCAACAACAGGCAAGAAACATAATAATAACAAAAAGAAAGACAATTAAGGCTTACTGCTTCTTCTTCTTCTTCGTACGCAGTCAGACAGTAACCATTATTTTTTCGAAAAAAGTGGCGGTCATCCTGATGCTGTCGACACTGCCATATAGCTTGTCTTGCAGTTCCACTGGTGATGGCCACATCTGCTCTCTCTGATCCTCGTATGTCGGGCAGTTCTGCAGCAGATGTTCAGCGGTAATTTTACCGGTACCGCACGGGCATTCGTCGGTACCACCTATCTTCAATTTGTTGAATAGGTGGTACCTCAGTCTATTGTGGCCAGTGCGAAGTCTGAAGACAACGAACTGCTCTCTTCTGTTCAACTGGTAATAGGCATCGTTTTTGGTGTAACCAGTATATTCGGTTTCCCATTTGGTCATGTATCTGGCTTTACTAAGCCGTTTTGACTCTTCGTACGTCAAACTAGTATCTGTTTGTGGTAGTCTTGCACCTTCTTTTGCCAGTCTGTCTGCCTCCTCGTTGCCTTGGCTGTTGCAGTGTGATGGGACCCACTGTACCACTACACTTTTTGGTGTGCACTGCTGGCACAGTTTGCAGAGTGCTGCTCTTAAGTCATTAAGCTCAGTGTTTTTCTGGCTTTTTAGCGCTGTGACTACGGCCAGAGCATCTGTAAGCAGGACTGTATGGCTTTCATTTTCTTTATGTGTCACCATTTCTTCCACTGCCGCCCTCAGTGCCTCTGCCTCCGCTCTGAAATTGCTTGTGTACTTACCAGTAGCGAATGACAGTGTTATTTGTCTGCCATTTGGTAGGTTCAGGAGTGCTCCTGCCCCTCCGTTCTGTGTAGTGGTTGTTACAGAACCGTCGGTGTATGCATTGGTCCAGTCCATGCTTGGGTAGTTTTTCGATATAAAACTTAGGGTAATATCTCTCCTTTCTTTTTCAGTCTGGCAGTTTTTGTTTCCAATACCTGGTATATTTTCTACCACCTCTGCAAATATATCCTGCATCCAGGTAGGTTTTCGTACAGTAGTGATGGATTTTGGTGTTGTTAGTGCGTTTATGGGATCTTCGTGCATCTTTGCTTTGGCTATTTCTGCAAAGTTTCTCCGCTTTAGTTTCCCATTTCCCAAATTGTTTAGTCTCTGGTGCATTGGATGGTCATTCAGTCTTCGGAGTTTCTCTGACTGCAGCTGGGCTCTGCAGTCTCTTCTATCGGTCATGGATTGCAGTTTTGTAATCTTTTCAAGTTCTACAATTGGCGTTGACTTCATGCCTCCTGTTATAATCTCATGGCTTGGTTTTGAAGTTTGCTAACTTTATCGGTTCGCCTTTGCTGCTGTTGTCCATGCCGAAATGCCATACTCGAGAACTGGTCTCACTCTTTCAGTGTACAGTTTCTTTAGTATGCTTTCGTCTGCTCCCCAGCTTGTGCCAGCTAGTTTCCTCATGATTGCCATTCTTTGTCTTGCTCTCTTTCGGTTTCTCTCGATCTGACTTTTCCATGTCATGCGCCGATCAAATGTGACTCCCATATAGTTTGGGTTGTCGTTTCGCTGCAGGAATTTGCCATTTAAACTTAATTTGGTATTTTGGGATTTGATTGAAAGCGAGAATATTGTACATGTGGTTTTCTCCTCGTTTATTTTGACCAGCCATGAGTTCGCCCACTCTTCCAGCGATGTTAGGGCCTACTGCATCTTATTTCTGGATATGGTGAGATTCTTATCAGAGGTCCACATTGAGCTATGGGCTTTTTTGGTATATTCTCTGCAATGTCTTTTATATACACCAGGAAGAGTGTGGGTGACAGTACTCCCCCTTGGGGTACTCCCTGCTCGAGTCTCACCTTTTTGCTCATCTGCCCTTGTACTTGGACTCTGGCCGTTCTGTTTTTGAGGTAGTGGTTGATCCACTTGTACATTTTCCCACAAACATCACTTCTTCTTTGCTTGACTCTTAAGTCCATCTTTCCAGACTTTGTCAAATGCCTTTTCCAGGTCCACCCAAACCGCTACTGTGTGTTTGTGTGCCTGGTAGGCATCTTCTATTTCCTGGGCTATGAGGATGACCTGGTCCTCAGTGGATCTGTGCTGTCTAAAGCCGGCTTGCTGTGGAATTAGTATTTGTTTTTCTTCCATATGCCACATTAGTCTGGTGTTTATCATACGTTCCATCAGTTTGCCGACACATCTTTGTAGGCTAATAGGCCTGTATCCATTTGGATCTGTTTTGTACTTTCCTTTTTTTGGTACTGGTACAAGTACTGCGTCTTTCCATGCCTGGGGTACAATTCCCCTTTTCCAGCTTTGGTTCAGGACCGATAGCAGTTTCCTCTTCTCTGTTTGGCCCAGTCCCATCAGCATTTCGTTTGTTATCCCATCTTTTCCGGGAGATTTCTTTTTCTTTAATGTTCTCATAGCCTTTTCCATTTCGCTCATTGTTAATTTGGCCATCATATGCTCTTCAGGAACCGTACTGATGTTGTCGTGCCCCTTTTGCTCTTCACTAATGTATGTATGCTTATCTGCAGGGACCAGCGTTTGAAGCTTTTTTACCAGTGAGCAAGTTTTCGCCGTGCTTGATGGTAATTTGTTTATTTGACGGGGTTTCGTCGTTCATGGCTCTGACTAGCTTCCATAGCTTGTTCCCTTCTTTGTCCAGGTTTAGGCTTTCTGTTTTGTTTTACCAGCTCTCTCTTGCTGTTTGCTTGAGAGTGTTTATGTATTTCGCTGTGGCGGCTTTGAGGGCGATATTTGCCTCCATAGATTGTTCTCGCTCTGCCATGTTCCTAGCATTTGTAACTGCATCTTCCGCTTTCTGTAACTCATCATTCCAATAGGGCTTATAGTTTTTCCTAGCTCCTCTTGGGATGGTTTAAGTGGCGGCTTGCATTATTGCCTTGCTTAGGCTTTCCACCATGGGCTTCATTTTGGTGTTTCGTGTGTTGATTGTTTCACACAGCCCAATTGTCAGGATTGCAAATCTGTCCCAGTCGGTTCGTTTGTAGTTCCAACGTGAGAGCGGTTTTGTTTTCTGTGGGCTTACTTCCATATAAATGTCTAGCCTGATCGGCCTGTGGTCGCTACCTGCCAGTTGGTTTAGCACCTGGCGGTCTATTTTATGGTGTCTGTCCTGTGTGGAGACGGCCAAATCTGGAGTCGAGGTGGTACGCCATGTTCTAGAATAGAAACTAGGGCTATCCTCTGGCCTATTGATTAGGGAGAGATTTGTATCTATCTCCCAATCTTCAACTTCGTCACCTCTGCTGTCTGTTATATGAGTATCCCCATCTCTCCGAGTGGCTGTTGAAATCTCCAACTACTATGCAGTTGGAGTCTCTGACTTCCATACTCGAGAGCGATAGGTCCTTATGTAGTGGTCCGTACAGATTGAAAATGCGGAGCTTCGTCTCTTGAGCCATTATGTCAACTCCTACAATTTCTGCTTGTCCGGTGTGATTGACAGATACCGCGCTACTCCGGTATGCAGTTTCTGGTCAGTATCAGGACCCCTCCTTTGTGGCCTTCTCTATCGAGACGGAAGGTCTGGTATCCTCTGATTGAGAATTTATGATTATTGTCGAGGTGCCTTTCCTGGATACATGCCACGTCGATCTTGCCTTCCTGCAGGTGATGTGTTAGGGAATTTAGGTTTACAAACTAACAGAACCTGATTTTAAGAGGACATCAAGGTTTCATAACAATAGCAATATTGAGGGCATATGAATCTGCAGAAAATATCCAAACCATCTAGGTAATATTCAAAAAGATCCATACATAGGTTGAAGTAGAGGCATGCGGTCAACTCAGAGAAGGGTGGACAAAACATACAAAAATTCGAGATATGAACATAATCAGGAAAACAATACTAATAGACACTAGGATAATAAACAAAGAAATAAAAAGCATATGTAAATTTAAGAACACATGCAAAGAAGATTGAGCTCAAGATCAAACATAAATTATGGGAGGAATTTGGAGAGAAACTGGAAAAAAATCCCGAAGAAAACAAATATATATATATCTTACAGGACCCTAAAGAACACTGAAAGAAAAAGCAATGCCCTCTTAAATTATTTTAATATGGACAAAGTACGCTGGTGGCCGCCCCAGAAAAGGTAATGAACAGACGGAAAGAACATGTATTAGATCTTTTTGGTGTGGAGGATTACCAAGCTCTGAAATTGACAATCTCAAATCTCAGAGGAGGATGCCATAGAGTGGAACAATAATTTCACAATGGAAGATCCATATGCAGCATTGGAGAAAATTACGGTTGGTAAAGCAGGAGGATATACTGGTATGACATAGCAAATCGTTAAATACATGGAAACGGCAGAGAGATACTATTCATAAAGATTATTAAAGCACCCTAGTAAAGTAAAGTAAAGTATCCCATAGCATTACTGCTGTAGGGGTGTGAGGTGTTAGCGATCTCACATTTCAAAGGCTCGGCTATATGAGGGCGGTAGCCATCTCCTCTCCCTCGCTGCTTTTACTTCCCGGACTGAACCGATACCCATTTAAGGCTGGGTCGACCCGGTAGCCATTGCGGTCTGAAAAAGACATTACCGCCTCAACTGGGAAATGAATCCAGAACCACTCAGATGCGAATCTAGCGCGCTAACCACTGCGTTACGCGGCTCCACAAAGCACCCTGGCATCACATATATCAAGAGATTGGGAGGTTGGCCTAATATCAATATTTTAAAATGGTGACAATCGACAATCTAGTAATTGCAGAAATATTTTCCTTCTTAGTGTCCCTGAAAAAAAAAATGAAAAAAACATTCAGTTTTTGGAACACGGTTTCAAATATAGTAGTACTACTACCAATATAAAATATAACGTGAGATGAATTGTTTTTTTCTAAATTAAAATCGATCAAGAAATGCTTAAATTATGCAATGCGAACCGGCCGTTTAAAAAATCATGCCATATATTGTGTAGAACAGCAACTGGCAGACGAAATAAACTGAGATAATAACATCGACAGTTTTACAAGCGGATTAGTAGAAAAAATATTGTTGAAAGTTGGAATACAATTTTTCACTTCAGAAATAAATATTGGTGTCTTAATTCTGTTTTACTTTTTTAATACATATGTGTGATATGTGTTGGGCAGTAAAGATCAAAACCTGTTTATAAACATAAATAAAACAGATAATGATCACCGACAACAACAAAATGTCGACATAAATTTACAGTTGGTGGTGAGGAAATGGATCAGGTCACGCATTTGTAATATCTCCAGCGCGCAATAACGACATGTGTTTGGCAAGGCAGCGTGTGAGTGCAGACTTCCAGCAATGAACGCCTCTCAGTAAGTGATCCAGCAGACCGTCTTATGTGTTAGCATCCCAGTATGTGTATGGATGCGGTATCGAGATGCTTTTCAGTCCATCCGATCGGAAACAGACATGCATGTGTAGTTGGAAGTAGAGTTTTCACTTGGACACACGTTCAGTGCATTACCCTCACACGTACGACACATACACGAATAGCAGGATTTATAATACGGGCAAGCCTTTGGATTTAACTTCTAGTTTCATAAACAACTTTGTATCATTCACAATTGTATACATTCTATACCTAGAAGGGATCAGTCAAATTCATTTATGACCATGTATGTATCAGTTCTTCCAGGATATCTTGTTGGCGTTACTATGCTCTTGATGCTACCTACAGCTTTACACTTCCTAGTAGTTTTCGTAGTAGTGCCTACCATTTTTTTTTTTTAAATGCGACGTCAGCGTCACTAATACCAATACTAATATTAATGATAATAATAATAATAACAATTATAATAATAATTATTATAAAAGTTGCCCATCGCAAGCGAATATAGCAACGGCATCAGACATGCTGCAACATGTGTTCTCTGATGGCTTTCAAGACCAATCCTAAAGACCAGCCTAGACTTTGACGCACTTGAGGCACTCACACGATAAGTCGTTTGTGGAACGGGCGTGCTTTCTATTCTTTCCAATACAAAAATACGTGTCTCCATCAGGCAGGAAATCTTTGAATTGTTCCGTATGCTTTTCTTACAGCAGGTCTTTCACCGGGAGAACTGTGGGTGTGAGTGTTGAAGACTTGTGCTCAAAAGATCGTTGGAATTTATTGATTTGTTTATTGAATTGTTAAAATTTGCTTGAACAGCTTGTTTGTCTTGACATTATAGCACTACAAAGACTGTCTGCCACAGCCAAACTTGACTCACTCTTAAAACAAAAAATGTTTGTAATTTTTTTTTTGCTAAGAACTCTACCAATATCTATTTTTTACTGCTAGATACGTGACGTTCATCTAAACAGGCTTTTTGCCGATAAAAGTATCGTATGTTCGATTACAAGTAGATTTAGAACGATTTATTTTCTTATTTCGCTGATTGGAGCAGGCCGACATTTTGGGAAAAGGTGAAGTAGCTTGTTGGGAAGGATCTTTATCTGGTAGATCTGTTTATTTTATTTGTTTAGATCTAATAACTACGCTTGTAATGGAAACTAACAGTTGTGCCGATATTATAAACACAGTATCGAGACTTTGTTGTGGTTTACATAGATTTCTATCGGAGCGACTAGGCCTAGCCGGGAAAGTCCTTCTTCTTCTTCTTCTGCGTACGCAGTCAGACAGTAACCATTATTTTTTCGAAAAAAGCGGCGGTCATCCTGAGGCTCTCGCCACTGCCATAGAGCTTGTCTTGCAGTTCCACTGGTAATGGCCACATCTGCTCTCTCTGATCCTCGTATGTCGGGCAGTTCTGCAGCAGATGTTCAGTGGTCATTTTACCAGTACCGCACGGGCATTCGTCGGTACATCCTATCTTCAATTTGTTGAATAGGTGGTACCTCAGTCTGTTGTGGCCAGTGCGGAGTCTGAAGACAACGACCTGCTCTCTTCGGTTCAACTGGTAATAGGCATCGTTTTTGGTGTAACCAGTATGTTCGGTTTCCCATTTGGTCATGTATCTGGCTTTGATAAGCCGTTTTGACTCTTCGTACGTCCCGGTAAAGTCCAAATACTTTCATTTTTTTTTCAAAAAAGTTCACATTCATCTTCTTGTATTTCAGAAACTAACAAACACACAACAAAAACAATAACATCAACAATATATTTATTCATTTATGTCTTTACACACAAGAAAATCATATGTATTGACCAACACACAGGGGAGTTACAATTTTTGAAAGTAGAAAAATTGACAATTGCGAACAATTTTCACAAAATTATGGTGGCGTGTAGTAGTATAGTTACTGACAGGGGAGCACTTGCTTGCAGGTTGGAGAATAGCAGGGGCATAACAATTGTGTCCTACATGCAGATTCGGAACAGTCAAGGCCATTTATAATTCAAACCTGACAAAAACATACGGTAAAATCAGAATCAAGAGACCACAAGTCTAACGATTGTACAACTGAAATGGCCACACTGCTCTTCATTGGTCAGAGGCATGATCTCAGATAACAAGGGCTGTATGAAGTGGGAAAGGGCCGGCAAGGCCAGTAGCGTCCAAATACGTAAAGTCGAATTGGCAATATAGGTACATGGAAGAGAGAATGGCATATATATATATATATATATATATATATATATATATATATAGAAGCCGGCATGAGATGATGATTAGGACAATATATGTAATATGCTGCTACCATGCGGCTTGACGAAACCCATACGGGAATTCAGTGTGTTCTCAAGTGCGAATCACTATGTATGTGATACTGACATCGGGTTTGCCCGGTGCTCGGAACCATTGAAGTGGCTGGAGATTGTGGAGTCCGTACATTTATATATGTCATTGAGGTGCTTTCGGAAACGTCCACACAGTTTCAGACAAGTCTCCTCAATGTATGTCATACCACAATGGCGACAAATGATGTGATATATGAGGTTGCAGGACTTGCATGTGAACCTCTCCTGGATGATGAACTATGCTTTGGGGAATGTAACTGAGAGAGCTAGGAAAACATGATCGCAAGTAACACATCTACGTTCATTATCGCACGGCATGGTGCTTGGATAGTTGTGAGAGCTAGTGTGTGAGAAACCACTGATCAGCAAATCTTTCAGGTTTGTGTCCCGGATCGGGAAACACCTAAAGAGTGGAAGGATGCGAGTGAAGAGAGGGGAGATGAAAGAAAAGAAAATTCCGGACAGAGAAACAAAAATGAGGGTGATACCTGAGAACATGGTTCACACGGTCAGAGAGAGGGTTGTGAGTGGGAATGAGGGACTCGTTTCGAGAGACACGCAGAACTTGTTGGAGGGCAGAGGAGAGTGTGACTTCAGGATAAGTGGCTTACCAATGAAATCAAGCATAGCGTGGGCCTTGATAATGAAGCCTTCATCCTCCTGACAGAGGCATCAAGGGCGAGGGAGCTGGAAGAAAGGAAGTGAGTCACGACATGATTGAGGATGAGAAGAAGTGTCGATGTGGGCGTTAGTGGAGACAGTGATGTCAGCAAAGTGTACAGACATGAGCGAAATATAATGTAAAAGAACTAATGATGACACACGAAGAAAGCTCAACAAACTGCACACATATGTGACAATAATTCTTAAATAAAACATCACACTAATAAGACATGCAGATCAAGTTAAAGGGGAATCCAATGAAGACTCCTTCCTCAATAGAAATCAATATGTTTTATGTCTGAGAATGACATTCCTTCAGACATGTCCGAGAATAACACAGGCGTTGGTGCGCTGATACACATTCGTAATCCCATGATTTAGAAATGATGTGCCATGAAGTCAAGCTGTTGATTTTCAGTACATTATCTAACGTAAAAAGAGAATGGTAGGTTTTCAGAGCGTTGACTCCAACTTCTATCGACATTTTTTAGTGAACACAACTGTGCTAACAGAATGAGGTGTTACATTAAAAATATTCGACAAAGTAGATGTGAGTTCATGGCCCCAACCTTATTGCTGTCGTACATTGATTAAGGCCGGAGGAGCGCCTTTAGGGCTCAGATCGGTTGTACAACAATCAAACAGGAGTGTAGCGCTTCTGTGGTGACCACTAGCAGTCTGACCATAAAGATGATGGCTGATATGAAAGCGACGATCTTGTTGAAATCAATGAGTGCACTACGTGTATGTGTATTATAAGCAGGTCAATGAAGCTGATTATAATGTGCAATCAGGTTGTAGAGAATCACCCGCATATTCGTTCCGGGACACGTAGGTTTCGAGGGCAAGGAGAACAAAACAGTTTGACCAGCACATTAACGGTGGCAAAAGGCAGATTAATTAGCCGAATCGATATCCTAAAAGCTGTTAGGGTAATCGGCCGAAAAGAATAATCTGGAGTTGATCCAGACTCTACGTCCTTGGCACGACTGGTTGAATATCGGTGAAGCGAGGTATGCATTCGGGGAGGCAAAGACGTCTGGTCAACCAGCACCGATTAGGAACTGTCAGTCAACACGTTCTGGCGGAAATACTGAGGATGAGTGCGTATAGACTTGTTCCGCGTGCAATGAAGATGATCCAACGAATAAATGACTAATTAATTAATTACCTGTCATCGCCACTGCAACTAACATGTAGACTTACTGTTGAGCAACAATCAACATTTATATCAAACCCAGTGCTGACTTACCCATGCAATTCTTCTTCACTTAATCGCATATGAACAATTTAAGTTCAGGTTATGAATCGCTACTATCTCCTGAAAATTGAACTTCATTTCGAAACGCATCTTCTTCACTCACCATATGACAAATTTATGTTATTGGAAGCAAGCATCGTGAAGTGCATTTTACTCTCACAGCGTTAATGTAAATATGTCACTATTACGGCCAAAACAAGTGAAGTTTATGCACGTTTAATAATGATTTTGAATGCACTTATTAGTCAATAAAAAGACATCGATTGTAGATGTTTGACATGTCCAGAACGGAGCACCCTCCCACTACCCACAAACCCCACTCCGTCACAGTGAAGTACACCTGTACTTTCCATTCTTTTATGCATCTACATTTAAAACATCTGAATTGTATCAAATGTTTGTCCATGTTAGTACGTCATGAATACGTTTCAAGTTTACTTCACATCATTCACTAACATTTTTCATTTTTAATTTGAGTTTCATGTACTGATTTTGACATTTCATTTATGCTATTTGAAACATAGAAAATCATTCGTTTTCCCGATTAATCTTAATTTCGTATATTGCAAACACCGGTAAACCATTTCCAACATATAGACGAAGCTGTTCTGATTTAGCACTTGATTGTGTATGCTTGTCAAAAAAAATAATTTCGTGTCTACCTCGCTATCACAGTTTTTGTTTCTTTCGTGTCAATTTCCAAATGATATTTTAAGTAGCTGCAACAGGTCTCCAAAATACGTCATTTCATATAATTATATATAATAACTGGCATGTGTGACATTCACTATGCTCAATATAATTGTACAATAACAGCTAGTCAATATTTATTAGACATATTTGCCGTATTCTGTGGTTCTGTTAAAGTGTAATGTCAGTTGAGATTGCTGAAGTGTGTAACAAGCCAATTGTGATAACTATTGTAACAATTTTGCGTTCAATAAGTAACTAACTATACATTCCAATATTAAATTATTGTCCTTATGTTTAATTTTACGTACTACACATAGATAACAGATCGCGAATAAAATGGCTACGTAATTGCATGCTAATAAGGTGTTGGTGTATAATATCTAAGAAAAACACACCTTATATCATCGTCTGTCTTGTTCTCTAAGTGTACCCCTTACAACAATGTAACACATATCTCCCATTCCGTTACCGGACAAATTGCTACGCGAAGTAAAACAAAAGCAAATCTCATTGGTGAGACTTTGCCATTTTGTTGTGTTGTGTACGTTAATAAAAATTACAAACACATGTACATTTCTGACCAATAATAAACAGTTAATACATTTCATTTGTAACGATAATTTCCAACATGATCGGATCTTAATGTTGTATAGCAAGGTAGCACATTGTATAATGCATATACTACCGTATTTAATCTAGCATCTTCTGTTATTTGTGTAGCCGATTGCCGATTAGAGCGTCATGCTATTATATGTTATGTCTTCTACTTGGTCTAATAGCAATAAAGACCCGGTCTCTATTAGACTGCTGAATTCTGAATCTATCAACTTTCAGTAGTTGTGACGTCCCGATTTTTGGCATTTGGTTAACTTGACTAATGTAATAGCTGATCTTCTTTTCTTCTGCAAACATGGCCAACTCACCAAGGCTGCTACTCCTTTCATCTACTACATTGCATGGGGATAGGAGACTAACGTCTGGTCAGGCAAAAATTTATGTTAAGACATGTTAGTCAGGGTCAAGAAAAATATAATGGCCATGACTAACACCTCGACTTCCTGGTAGTTCTCCCTGGAAACGGGCTGTTTACCTTGGCAGTCTCAAACGAGGTGGGAGACCGACGTGATCCTCGTAGTAATGAGCGACACGAAGATGAACACAATCAAAGCTCAACCGGTTGGAGGACCTCAGTCCACCTTCATCAGTACGCTTGAGATGTGAGGAAATGTACTGCAGTTATTCACGCGCCTAAAAGAGTAACACTAACAGCAACAACACATATATAGTATTTTTAAAGTATGTGAACTGTTTGACATGTTCCAGAGGTTGTTCACCCAGCAAAATTGTAGCCCATTCTTGTCAGTAGCCATGTAATGGGCCATTTATGGCGTTACATCACTGTTTTCATCTGTTTTAAATCAATCGATCAAAACTGTATGGGTTCCAGATGAAGCACATGATTAACGTTTCTGCAAGATGGGATACCCATCCTCATGGTCAGCCTTTCTATGCCGCTACTTGTGACATGATGGGAATGTTGAAGTGTTGAAATGTTGAAATGTGGAAGTGTTGAAATGTTCAAGTGTTCACGTGTTCGAGTGTTCAAGTGCTGATATTCTGTATCCTATTTTAGGAACTGGTAAAACTGAAACTGATTTGCCAGCTTTATTATTCTTTAATGTTACCTTGCGCTCTTCCACTGGGATGTCGTTTGCCATGGCCTTCATTCACTCCGTTGTTTGAGTTCTTGTAGTCTTGGAATTTGATTGTTCCTCCGCCCAAATGAGCTCTACCGGTTCGTCCATCCATCAACACCCGTTGGATTGAAAGCAAAACACCTCATTTGTTTTCTTCATATTCAGTGAATTTTCTTTTTGTTTCCTCGTGTTTTGAGGGTCCTGATAAATAGCTTCTGGTTTTCTCTGGCATTTTTCCCCCGTCTGTTTCGAGATGCGTCCTTTGATTTGTGTTATGCTATTACGATTCTGTTCTTGGCTTAAATTGCGTATGTATTCTTTGCATTCAATTATTGTTTTCATGCCTTATTGCATTTGTATTAGTATGATGTCTTCTTATTTTCACAACGAATATTTTTAATGTCTACGCTGACTTTACCAAATGATTGTACTGCTTCTCCCTTGAGAATAGTTTAGAATTTAACTCGGGGGATTTTCCATATCATTGGGTGATTCCCTTGCACGTACCACTGCATCGATATAAGTCCCCGATATATGGTTTTACTTCTGGTTTATTACTTGTAAGTCAGTATTAGTGTTTCTTATTGTATGGTGTTTTGTTCCCTACTTGATTATGCACGCTGTTATTGAGTTTCTAACCGTTCGGTTGTTCCTTTTATTATAACAAGATATTAGTCACTTGTAATTTTAGATCATGTCAATACTATGGCATGGCTTACATATGTCAATGAATATCTTTTTTACTATGGAACAGTCATTTAGGTTTTTACCAATTATGTTGCATGTTCCCATTGAGGGTCTTTATGCTGCACTTAAAAAGGAACATTATATTAAAACTATTTAGATTGTGCTCTATGCAGATTCTTAGAATGTGCCTTGTATTGTTTTTCAGAACATCTTCAGAGTATTTGACAATCATGCCGCCATATCCTGTATGCCTGTTTTACACCTCGGCATTAACATATTACGGACGGATAATTTCGTAATGATCATCATACCCTATATTTTCAAGCATCCCAATGGATTATTCTTTGCCACCTGCTCTATTCTCCTCATTCAGTGCACAAACAATGACAAGCTGTACTGTTTAACTATCCTGTTTTGAGGTCCAGCACCATTTAATGCATTACGAGAAAAATGGCAACCTATTCATGTTAGCCTTTCGATTACGGTTACAATACACTATTGGATCTGCAGCAAGTTGGAACCACACTGTATTGATTCATTACAACATTTCCTTTTTTGTTAAAATCCTGTATTAGCCATGCATTCCTATATTAGTTTTTCTGTTAATTTCTTCCTTGAACTTGTCCTTTCCTTTGATGCTTTTAATGATCCATATTCCTAAACTCGAATGCCTTAATTAGTATCAGCTCGTTGTATGTCTGTTCTGTTTTATGGCTGCATTCACGCGTAATCGTGTGCCAAAACTAACAGGTAATTGACATGGTCTGTCTTTGTATGGTAGAGAGGACTCCTCATGTAGGCTTGCAAGGTCACCGTTTCTGTTTCACAACAGCTTGTTGAATTGTAACCGCTCATCATAAAATTAAAGACCATTAAACTTTCCACCACCCAGGTGACGCGCCCAGTAAGAGGAAGTGCCACCAATCCAGTGCCCAGTACATATACACAAATTAAAGTGCATTTTGGTGCTCCAGGAAAATAATGGTTTCTATACGATTTTGTGGAATTCTTTTTCACCTTTTTCTCCATTGTAACCGTTATCCCACGAAGTCAGCGACGAGAGTTGCCGTCACAAGTGGATGCACAATTAAGAAACTGGCCAACGTAAGAGTATTAGCCTCGTGCATGTGGTGTATAAAAGACGTGCAGTATCACTGCTCGGAAACAAATATATCACATATTTATATGTTACTAGCAGTTGTTGTTTGCGAATGTCCACAATGAGTAGGTTACTCTTTTGTTCGCTCTGAAAAAAGATGTTAAATGGCGGGTTGCAGTAGCTTTCCTCACATCCCAGGTGTGGCGATGAAGGTGGACCAGGGTTTTCCGGGCGGTTATGCTATACTTCACTGCATCTGCGTGCCACTTACTAATACGGTGATCACGTCGATCCCTCACCTCGTTAGTAGGCTGTCATGCAAACATCCCGTTTCCAGGAGGGGCTACTAGGAAGCCGAGGTGAGGGTTTTGGTCAGTATGTTTTGCCTGACCCTGACTAACATGTCTAATCAGTATTTTGTTCCCCATGTAGGTGGCGGGGGAGGGGAGGGGGAGCTACTTCAATTACACATCCAACATAGATCTTTATTAAATAAAAGTACAACATACTAACAGTGCGTATGTAACATACGTGTGGGATACATGTCTTACTTTGATTTTCATTGAATATAGCAGGGTAATGTTGAGGCACATTATTGCCAGTGTATTCATAATACAGTACTTCACAACATATTAGTTTCGTATTCGAAACTACACAGTTGTTGTTTTTTAATGTGTAATTTGTTTATTTGCGTGCATGTAAAGCAAAGACAATTGTAAAAGAAATGATGATATAAAATATCAATAACTTTAGACACGGTTAACATGTCAATGTATTGCATCCTTAAATTTGTACATAGCTAACACTAAAACCGATTGAAGAAAAAATGAAAAAGTTTTTTGTTTGTTTCCTAAAAATGGCTCTTAGAGATAGGATTAGATAACTAACAATATGTCTATTTTGGGATTAACTTTAACGTTATCTAGTTACTTTTTTGTTAAATTGTAGGAGATTGTATGGATTTGAAATATGACAGACTAGTAGAAAAACCGATGTATACATATAAGACTCATTTGGAGGATACCATTAAGTATTTTAATATGCCATTTGTGAAATCCCTCTTTTAAGAAAGCATTACATTACGCCATTGCTTTAACTGGTGCAAACTGTGATTCAACTGAAATCTGGATAATTTTAATTCTTATTGTTTCAATAATACACATTTAGGTAGCAGTGGCATTTTCATCTATACATACGATAACTACAGTCCACCACTATCAACACAATGGTGGCAAACGTGACATCACAGATCAGCGGATTGATGACAGAGACACAGTACATCATCGTCATGGAATCTTGTTATATTGTATGGGGAGTGCTGTCATTAATTGGCGTGGCGTCAAACATCATCAATATAAGAACATTCGCTGTTATGGGACTGAACGACGGCGTCGCGGTTTCTTTTTTTGCTTTAGCCATCTTTGACCTGGCCTATGTGATCGCGTCATTAGCTCTTGCAGTCTGCTGCGCCTTATTTGTGTGTGAACTGAATTTTACACAGCCATTCAGCGTAGATCCGTTTGCTTGTTTAATTTTCTGCGGTACTATTATGGTCTCTATTAATATAACTAATACGTTAGCGACAACGTATCTGGCAGTTGCCCGCTGTATGTGTGTAGCTAGACCTCTGCAATTTAAGAATACATTTACTACAAGACGAGCGATTTTGTGTGTGGTTGGATTCGTCGTTTTTGCTTTTGCAATCTACACTCCAATTCTTGCTAATATGGGGATAGTTGTCAAGTTTGATAAGTTGACCAACATCTCCAGACCGTCCCTGTGGATGTCTCCTAATAGAGAAGCCATCAAAAATAGCATATGGATGGTGACGGATATGATTTTGCCAGTTGTCACTCAGTTCGTAATTATTGTCTGTGTTGTACTTATGGCAAACAGTTTACGTTCAGCTTCCAAGTTCCGACAATATTCAATGAATGTATCAATTAATCACTCTGACAAACGCAAGAAGAAAACATATAACGATAATAAAAACATCGTTTCAGAGAATAATGCCTCGAACATCCCCAGCGATAAGTTAACTGGAAAAGAACTCCGGGTGGTTCAGCAAGTGGTTCTCATTTCTATGGTGTATGTCGTGTGTAATGTACCCAAAATCCTCATCACTTTTTTCACAGTCATGGAACCAGAGTTTTCAGTTGGTCGGAGATACACAAGATTGTATCTGTCAGTTAACTGCCTCAGAAAACATTTTGAAATCGTTAACTCAGCCGTCAATTTGATCATTTACTATAAATACAACACGAAATTTCGTTCTACATTGAATGTCTGAGCCCACGGCGAATGCGCTTTCTAACATCATCTCTGAATTAGCTTTGTTAATATGAAGTTCGGCCAGTAATTATTGTCAACTACTTCATTCAAAAGTCATAAGCAACATGTTATCTTAATAGTAACCAAGGTTACAGCGTGTTTGTCTATGTTTTTTCGAATAAATATATGTATGCTTCAGTTGTGCGCCCGCATCTCGTGTTACAGCTTTACCAAATGTATTACATGATCACATTAATGACTGCACGACTTAAGTCCTCATTGGAGACAATGAACTACAAAGTAGAATTGTGTACCACTTTTTTGACACATTTACAAATGCATGATGTATAAATATCATGTCCGTGTAATGTATTCAACTATTCCGTTGTGGAACATGTATGTGGCATAGTGATATTTACATATATAAAATACACAAATAAATACGCAATATGTGTAGACTGGCTAAAGATACTTAGATTAAGAAAAAATACAGCGTATACGGAGATTTGTAAATTAAGGGTAATAACAAAGCTATGCTTTGAACATAATGATCATTTCAAATGAAGAGGCTGTTTTCATAATGGCAATGGCGAAATTATATAAAAGTTAGCAGTCATTTCAAAAAGATTGGCACGCTATGTTAGAGAACTAATATATGAAATAAAGGCATCACGGCATACGAAGAAAATAATGAAAGCCTCAGAGTCCTCGAATCAGAATTGGAGACAACAATAACAATGATGAAACAATGTAACAATTTCTGGCCCTGCAACACTAACATAAAAATGAAAACGGCGTAGACTACTTTAGCATACACAATTGCAGAACTTAACAATGACATATATAATACAGGACACATATCCAGTTACTTGAAGACGTCTGTCTGTATCGTATTCCATTAACAAAACCGTGCACTGGATTATGCAGATTATAGAACATACGTCTAGCTCAGTCACATGACCAAGATACTCCTCAGGATTCCAGAATAACGATTTTAAAGATGAAATAGACAGTGAAGTAGGCGAAGAGCTGATTGAATGTATTTTTAAAAAAACAATGGAACAAGAGAGCCAATACGCTGTACGATACTTTTGACAGTTTAAAGAGTTACATAAGAGTATGTGTATATATATATATATATGTGTGTGTGTGTGTGTGTTTGTGTGTGTGTGTGTGTGTGTGTGTGTGTATCCCGAGTGGTCTGTCCGGGTATTTGTTTATGACAAGGACACTAATAGTCCTATTGCCTCACAGAGCATTTCGTAAAAGGGGACTAACTGTGTGACACCGGCATTGGTTAGGTAGTTTATTTAGAGCAGCACTGATGGCGCCTAACAAATGCAGGTCTACTTTGGTCTAGTGTTTGAGTCTATTAAGATGGACTCGCACGTCGGCTAACCACCCTCGGTAAGCGCTTTTCGTAGAAATAAAAGCAAACAAAGAAAAGATAACCTAGTACGATTTGGAATGTAAAAGGAAATACATAAAGACATACACATTAGCGAACAGTTATGTCAGAATTGACTTCACACTGTGAGCTAAGAGTATTCATATTATGGCAAACATGTCATCAATAGCCCACCTCGTGTTCGCTATCATGGAAACAGGATCCGTCACATAAGTCTATTCGACAAGTGAATTGCTACTGCAATTCTCATAGATGAGTAGCATTTCGTTTCACTACAGTCAGAGGACCAGGGTCTACCTTTTCATGAGCCCTGCAGAGTCTAAGAAGAGATACTCACTACTAAATGAACGTATCCATGAGTTATCTCAACTCAACGCGAGTAGCTTCGAACATCAACAGACAGATACTATCAGCACATTCACATGCAATCCCAACAACCCTGAAATAACAACAAAGCTGTAAATAGGGAAACAGCCTGACGACAAAACTGACTTAAAGGCGAGATTCATTCCCCTTAACACTTGAAATACGAATGTACCTGCTTAATTATGAAAACTGTTGTTATTTGAGTGAACCGCTAATATAGCCAATATAGTTAATCTCAGAAGGTCTAACTAGATAGAGCAGTGCGTCAGTGTCGACAAATCGAACAAGTAACACGATATAAAACTTTACCAGCGTGTCCCAATCAACATGAATTATGCTTTGAGGTCACCTAAATTGAAACTATTCGCATGAGACGCATTGCATCAATGGATATCATACAAAATCGAAACTCCGAAACCAGTGAATATACTATTTATTTTCAGACAAAAACAACAATTATTGCAAACATAGGTATATTTTAAACACGAATAATAAAATGCACCAAACACCAGAAAGAAAAGTGAATGATTAAACAAATCGGGAAAAAATGTGATGTATGGGAAGACAAACGATATAATGTTAGGTTAACCGCACTAACTAGTTAAGAACATCATATGTACATATTATTATTAATTATATTATTATTATGAAACTATTATAAATGGTGAACCGAGACGCTAGTCCGGCCATCCACAACATACTGACCAAAACCAATGTCTTTCTTCCATGCAGCGTTTCCTAGAAACATACTGTTTTCAAGGTAGTCTGGCTGACGATATGTGGATAGATCCACGTAGTAGTGATAGTCACATAGATTAAATCAAGAATAGCACAATTGCCTTGGACGACGCCAGTCCACATTTATCAGAACCCTCTAGATGTGAGAATGGCTACTACAACCAGTCACTTTTTTCAGGGCACACAAAAAAGGAAACGTAATCGTTGTTGGCATTAAACAACAAAAACAACACAATTATTATTAACGATCAACTCCCATTAGCGATTAGCTCTTAGGGATTCTAGATAACAGTGACAGAGGGTTACGCGTTATTTCTCCCAACCCCGGTGAGCCTGACTCATTCGATGGTATGCAATGTCGAATGCTTAGATATTCAATTCTGAGGAAACCCTGGAAGGTTGACTCTCTCCACTAATCCACGAGGCTATGAGAGAGTCATGTATCCGTCAGTCATATCGTGTTTCAGTTTTGCAATATGGCTTTGGACACTTTTCTTGCAGTGAAATGACGACTTGAGGATATTCAGTTATGTATAATGCTGATATGGACACCAAGAGCGCAGCACATGCAGAGTTAAATGCACTCAGTGGAAGTGCAACGCTAATTGAAGCCCTGTTATCCTACAATCTCCATAAGGCCACGATACTTCTAGTCTTTCAAACTGATCGGTTATATGGTTATCAGGGACACAAACAGCATAGCAGACGGGAGTGACCGAAGGAGCCACTGTCCTCAACTCATCGTGTCTTGTTCACCCGTTATGTGCAGCATCTGGAACTGTTCACTCGCTGATAGACGCGTTGTGTGACACGCCCCGCATCCAAACACGCACACACACACTCACACACACACACAAACACACACACACACACACACATCTAAAGGCAGAGTATTATTCCCCTACGTAGAAATGACGGAGGTTAACCAATGTGCCAGCCCATCTTAATTGACTCAGACACTAGATCAAAGTAAACTCATGAACCTGTTATGCGCAATCTGTGATGCTCTTCACAAACCACTTAACCATGACATGTTATGCATGTTAAACAATCAGTCGCCACTTACGACACATTAGCTATAGGGCAGGGATGCTATTCTTGTACTTGTTCCAGTGGCCTACTCGGGACTTAAAAGAAGTGACAATCTTTATAACAGAAGATGTTGTTTTGAAATAAGAATAAATAACAATATTACACATCCACGACAGCCTAACCAGGCTTCTAGAAAAACATCAGTTTAATCACATCTAATAAATACAAAGATCTGCAGATTTTCATTGGCCGAACACACCCGCCAATATTTTGTTTTGTTTTGGCTGTTCCTTCATGCCATCTTGGCATGTTATTAGTTCAGGAAGCAGGAAGCTTATATTGTTTAAAACCGAAATTGGTTGAATTAATAATTGAGAATAAGATGCTGAGAGGTGCATGAGCTGTAGAAGTAAGCAAGCTGATTGCTACCGTTAGAGTCAGCGATACAGAACTGCTAAAACCCTTCACTACCTCCACATGGTGATCCTGGACAACAGGCTGCAACAGTCAGACTAAGGAGAAGAGATATAACCCGGTACTAAAAAATACCAGCTAAATTTGGATGTGCCTTACCAAATGGTGCAAACATTGCAATCAAGCTGTAAATTACGACAAAACGTATTCTGTTCTCCGGACTACATTCCTCTTCTTTCAAAAACCTTTTTCAGGGTTTGGTAGCTGGAGTTTGAGAACGAACAATGAAGATGATCAAATTAGCAATCACTATATTAGCTGATAGCCTCTTAGTAGCGGATGGACATACATCTGACTTATGACGAAATTGGTTAACCCAATGGACAATGGTATATTTAATGCTCCCAGTGGACAAGGCAGCGACGTAGGGACTGACTACTTCACCTCATAAAAACCTGATGTCTAGTACAATGCACTCTCTCATCATATATCTGTGCCAGTAGTGTGTGCTATGGGTAAGTAGGTCGCATGTCCTTTTGCAGAACGTAGCTTCTTACAACCTCCACCTATTTGGATCTTTTAAATTTCTTGGCAAGTGTGCAGATTATGAACTGTTACTAGTGACTAATAAAACCATACTTCTGGAAGAGTTTCGTTAACTACTAACTGCGCCATTAGTTTGTGCTATGATTTCATTTGGCACTGCAACATAATATACATGCACAATTTGAATTTCGGACAAAATAAAGTATTTTAATTTTTATGACGCGCTCAGACAAAATCAGAACATCAGAATTTGGCAGGTTATCGTCTTCTAAACATATGATCCAAGTACTGAGCACAAATTCATATGCACTGATTTCCGTGTGGAATATTCATCATGACATAACACGGACTAAACCATGAGGACACATCTTCATCATGTGCTTCCTCAATTCCTCATCGCTACGTCTTGCCTCTGAATTAAGGCAGCAGGCGACCCCAGAGAGTGGAGTTGATGCGGCGGAAAAGGTTTACCCCTTTACTTTAATCTATTCAAGCACAGGTTGCAGCATCAAATGAACCGAAAAACAATGAACACATCTAGCAGACAAAGTATGTTGATGTTGCCATCTTCGCTTGCGATGGGCAATTATAACTACTACATACCAATACAAATGAGCAACCACTGCACTGTTCTTTAAAACAAATGCAAATGTACATTTATTTTGAAACATCGTTTGCATGTGTTATGTTCCAATGTTTTTTGTTGAAGAAAAATGTGTCCCACAATCAGTTTTAGCTAATAATATTACATTAATATTTGCAGGATTACTGTTGTATTTAACTGTGCTAAGTTTACTGTTACATACTCAATCATGTAGGAATGTGTTTACAACTTGTAAAATTATAATGCTCAATGAAAAATGAGCCAGATATTACATATAAACATGCAAGGATTATCATTTTAAAATAGTTTATGTTATTGAGAAGAGATACATCATTTAGAGAGCACGTTCTTAAGACGTCAGTAGAAATGAGTAGTTTCGTTAGCATGTTTGCTTCTTCCGCCAATATGAACCGATCAATAACTCAGAAGAGAATCCCAGTCTAGTGTATCTAGATGTTAACGTATACCTGACTCCAAAGGCATTTGGGAAGACACGAATTAAAGTTAATGAATTTGTCAGAAAGTTGAAAGAGAAATGAAACTTACAGGAATGATGACCTCAATAATGTATATTCAAGTCCAGCAACATCTTTGGTAGATCTAGTTAGTTGTCCATCCACTTATGTGGTTCAGGAGCGAGGGTAGAGTATGTCGATGCAAGATCGTTCTAAGTTTTTCTATCCATCTGCCACTCGTGTGACATTTAATACGAATCTGTAAGTCATGAAAAGAAATTGATCAGTGTGTATTCTTATAATATTGCAGAACCGCTGTATGTTATACATCTGGAAACACACTAACAACTGGATTTAGTTCCGACAGTTTCCGGATATCGTCATTTCGCAATGCATCTCTCCGAGAACCTCGATGGCCTGTGTCAATCACTTAGTTTCAAACACAGAAACTCTACTCTCCTGTATCGCGGACATAGACTATGATAGCACAAAGTCAAGATATCCACATAGTGCATATCAAATGCCACTTTCTCGTCAAGTTTACTTTCGGATACCTAAAGAAGTGTTAACAATTGTTCACATCAAATGGTTTCTGAGTTCTACTTTCCATTTCCATATCAACCTTACGATCCGACAAATAAATACTGCGGATAGTTTTGAAACACTGGCTTGCTTAAGAGCGATATTGTTTTCACGTTGATGAAGTGGAACATATGAAATGCAAATCATTATAATCTCTGTCTCCGAAGCTCTAATTAGCATATTATATGTTTGTCACATTGTGACAAGCGTTGTCAGGGTACTGCTCGTGTTGGTCTCATCTTTGTACAGGGGACGTTGGTTATCAGCACAGAGTAGTTCGAGTAGTTGTGTAATGACTGTTTTTTTGTGATTTTGTTGAACAGCATAGAGGAAAGCAAACAAACCTCGAGTGCAGCCGTGAATACCTCCAACGCGTATATGACGATAACAGTTGTTTAAATGTCGATTATAACATTATACAATGGTTTCACATTATCAAGTAGATTACCTGAACTCCATACTCCTCTAATATCATCTGCAGGCAATCCTACTTCTTCTACGTGCATACTCAAATAAAAATATTATTCTTGTTTTTACACAAAAATAATATTATGTTTTTTCAAGGTGAATATGGCATCAGTACAGCCCATACATATACACAATTCAGAAAAAAAACTTGGCATATCTGGTGTTTCATAATTTTTCGTAAACTTAGATCACATATCTTCGTATTCATTTCTTTAGTAAGCCTTATTAGCGAAATGCGTTTGTATTTTACAAAGTTCATTGAATTGTGATATTTCTACTACATTGGTACTAATGTAACGTTCTTCTAATCGCACAGAGAACGTGCTTCTGTCCAAATTGTTTTAACGAGTCTCACTAAGCAAGCACATCAACACAGTTATAACGCAAGCATGGATTTTCTCGGTTGCCAAGCAAACTTTTTCGCCAATTCATTCCAAAGTATGTTATTCGATGGCAAGATCATGTCACTCACATCGAGGTTCTCTCGAGGGCTAACATGCCAAGTACTGCTAGAAAAAGCATGACTACGATGGGCCGGACACCTCGTCTGTATGTCAGACACACGGCTCCCAGTATAGCTTCTCTATGGCGAGCTGAGAGAGACAGTGCGCCCAAAGAAATGTTTTAAAGACGGTCTGATGGAATCAATGAAACGTTGCCAGATAAGCGTTGACACATTGGAATGGCTTGCGCAAAACAGATCTGGCTGAACAAGTGCAGTCAAAGCGGGTGTAGCTATCAGCAAAGACCATCGTGTTGTGAAAGACCAGAGCAGACACAAGACCAGGAAATCATGAACACAGGGAACACCAACACCATCTACAGACCTCGTGTGTCCGTTATGCAGCTTATGTTTTCGTGACCGCATTGGCCTGTTCAGCCACATGCTCATCCACACCCAACATGGAAATCTGTGGCCAGGATGATGTCTGCGATCCTCATCGATAACAAAGACAGCTATTATTAATGTACCTTATAACTCGTCCTTTTTATTAAATCAGTATATCATGTTTCAGGTGATTCCCATTTCTTCGTGTAAATGTCTACCCCCATCGTTACTTGATTCGTTGAATAGCTCTTGAATATTCTGTCATCATTGTGCTCTTCATGCATCATCATCTTCATGTATTATGCCTTATGCAGAACGCTTTGTAAAACTATTGATCTCTATCCAGAACTTCCGCCTCTGTTGCTGTCATCTTTAGGGCCTCCGTGTTGTCTTGTGTCTCTGTTGATGTCTTTTGTCCATTTTTCTTCAGGCTGCCTCTGACCAGCTTCCCAGGCACCAGACCCTCCAGTATCGCTCTCTCCAGACCATTATCGCGTTTAATGTGGCCACAATATGTTTCCTTTCTGGACAAGATATTGTTTACTAACCAATTTTTCTTAATACCCAGTACTTGAAGGATACCAGCTATTTGTCTTCGTTGCTATACATGATATTTTGAGCACCCTCCTGTAGCATTTTAGTTCAAAAGATTCTTTTCTTCAGTGCTTGTGTGGGGGTCAACGTTTTCAATCCGTATGTTGCCACCGGGAAGATGCAAGTTCGCAGGATGTTTATGTTCGCCATTTTATTAGAATTCAAACATAAGCTTCACATTTTATTAAACCCCTGCATTGTCATAGCCATTCTTCGCCTAATTTATAATTCTACAATTGCTTATAATTGAGACTAGGTACTCGAAACTTTTGACTTTCTCAATCTTATGTTGTTCTATAATAACTGGAAAGTTGATCTTTGTCTTGTCTGTGCTCATTTGTATTACGTTTTACTAATAGCCGCGTTTGTATTTTAGTTATCGATGTGTTGTTCTACCGGCAAGATACTTTGATGCAGCCCCGCAGCGCTTTGTGAGAGAATAACTCTGGCATCTACTAATGGGAGCTCTGGTATCTCGTTCCCAACGAATGTTGATGGCTCAAACTTGCCCTAATTTCCATCGTTTTTGTGACATCTCTTCTTGTAGATTCAGCATTTATAATGAACAGATAAGAAGAGAGTATACATCACTGTCTTACGCCCATTTGAACTTTGAACTAGTCTGACGTTCCGTCGGCTATTCTGACCGCAGCTTATTCTTTCTGGTATAGTGCTTCGATTAATTGAATCAATGAGCATTTGCGCTCCCTTGGTTTTCCTTTGAATGTGGATCACTTTCCGGTAGGCCCTCAACAAGTTGAACTGACGAAGCCATTGACCAAGTACGGGACCTTGGTCTTACGGAATCGTCATCTCATCACCCGAGAGCTGGCGGGTAAGATAAGCACTGGTACAGTACACTCCATTCTAAACGTGGATTTGACTATCCGGAGAGTGTCCGCGAAAATGTATTTCCGTAAATGCTAGCAATGGAACAAAAGCAACTCGGTCTGGAAGTTTGAAAGAACATGTTGGACAGTTTAAACGAACACACGGTTTTCCTAAACACTGATCTTTGCCCGTTACGATTTATGGATATTCCAAATGCTGACAATTCCGCTGAAAGGGACCCGATTTGATTCACGAGAAGACAATTTGCGGAATGTGACGACCAAGATGTACTCCATTCCCAAAAGAGACCATTTCGAAATAATTCCAACAATGACGGGATCGTTCGAAGGAGTGTGTGTAGCCCAATGACAGTACTGTATTGGGGAATTTGGGCTTACATCCTCCAGGAAAGGAATTGTATATTTTTCCGGCTTAACGGCCGGATATTTTCAGAATACATCTTCATGTTCTCATCACTCAAACGCATTTGTGTAATACATTAACAAAAATAGTTTTCTGATTGATGTTGACCTAAGAAAATTAGTTGTTCAGCTTTTCCTTAATAATCGTCCCTAACGCTGTTGTTTATTCTTTCTTATTTCGTCTTGCTATCTAGTAATATATATACTTATCACTCGTCTTTGATGATAGTCATGTCATTTAGAATTGTATCTTAAACTACATATACTCTTTAACCTCATCATTTCACAGTGCATATTGTTTGTTTCTTAAGCGTGTCATAATTTATGTTTATTATAGACAGGTTGTAACAGTCAGGGATGATTTAAAAAGAACTCATTAACAGCCCATATCTTCAGTGTCTATATTAAGTGCCACTAAAAACGTAATCTTGTCACTGTGTTCGTTGTTCCCGATATCTTTCTGCTCTAATATCAGAAAATTGTGACCTTCACATCTTTTTGTTCTGCTCTGGTCCTCTGTGAATATGTGTTTATCTACACGATAAGTCTCAAAACAGTTTTCATTCACATGTTGAGTACTACTCAAGAGGTTGTTACATTGCTTCTGTGCATGTATACTAAGGGAATGAAATTTTAATTTTGACGCAATACTTACGTTGTCGATGTGTTATGAGTAAATTGTTTTTATTTAACTATTCTCTATAAAAAGTATATACCATCTTCGATATTGCTGTTTCGTGCTAGAGGTATGTTACCAAAAAATATAAACTAGCATTCACTTGATCATTGCTACGTAACATATATAATTATTTCACAGACCTAACGTAGAACGAAATTTGGTGCTGTATTTATAGTAGATGATTAAATTAACCGCCGCGTTAACAATTTCAAAATGTTTTCTGAGACAATTGGCGCACAAATACAACCTATTGTATCCCCGACTAACTGTGAACTCTGGTTCTATCATTGTGAAAATACTGATCAGGATTCGTGGAACATTACACGCGATGTACACCAAGGAAATAAGAACAACTTGTTGAACCACACGGAGATCTTTTCCACTTAACTTATCGTTACTGCTGTTTGAATCACTGGCATCTACAATATCGTCTTTCTGACAATCTCTCTCCTTGTGAGATTTCCCGGATAGTTTTGTCGATACGATAAGTGAAGTCTGTCGAAACTTTGAAGCTGCACGTAGACTGCGAGCCATAATGATAACACATACAATAATAATGAACTGTGTGCCGACTGGCAGAAGCATCTCTGTCACCATCCAGATGTTATTTTTAATGGCATCTCTTTTTGGGGACATCCACAATGACAGTCTTGACATATTGGTCAATATGTCATACTTGGTAATCATTCCCATATTAGCAACAATTGGTGTGTAGATAGCAACAGCAAATACAGCAAATCCAGACATGAACATAGCAGCCCTTTTTCTTGTAAATGTGTTCTTAAACTGTAGAGGTCTAGCCACACACATACATCGGGCAACTGCTAGAAATGTTGTCGTCAAAACGTTAGTTATACTGCTTAAGATCAAAACATTCAGATTAAAAACTACAATAGCGAATGGATCTGTGCTTAATCGTGCATACAATTTAAACTCCCAAACGTAGATAGACACTGTAATAGCACACGACAATGAAGCGATCAGGTAAGTTAGGTCAAAAATAGCTAATGCTAAGAAAGAAACAGTGACGCCGTCTTTAAGTCCCATAGCAATAAAAACTTTGATATTGATAATGTTTGATATCACACCTAATATCGACATAATAAACCACACAACGTAGCAGGATTCCAAAATGATGATGCACTGTATCTCTGTGAGCATGTCTCGGATAGTTGAGGTTTCTCTCGTCACTTGTTCAGCCATTTAAAAAAAAGTGTTTAGAGTTTCTTGATGTAGCTAATACTGCCACGACCGCCGGTTCATCTTCTGGTGATAACAAATTTAAATGATTAAAATCGTAGAAACTAAAATATATTACTACAATAATGTTAAATATATTAATGTATACCCATCGAGTCATGGGAAGACGTGTCTTTGGGATCTCGATCAGCGATCAAATCTTCAGTACTGAAATAAGAGAACACAGTCTATTTCAAGACGTCATGGAGGCTGCGTTGTTTCGCAAATACCACTGAGCTGGCCACGTGCAGCGCTTGCCAAATAACATATGGACACTTAAAACGACGTTTTGGTTTCGGCTGCCCACCCATACGATGGCGAGATGGTCACGGTACGACACGGCGAAAGATCGGACTACATACATGACATTATTGGCTACCTCGCATAAGGCACACCCGCTGGACTGAAGTCTCGGATATTGTATTGTATTATATGTTTATCGTAGTTTTATTTTGATTACATTATTCTCTGCTGTCAGTTAGGTCATCGATATTTTCGTTTGGTCTCCGTTATACGAGAGACGACCTGTCATCCACAAGAATGCCCGTGCATTTATATCTAGGACACGGTCAAGTTCATCAGTTTCACTCGGTACACTATTGATGAAAAAGGGAGCTCTTTCAATATAGAATGCCTTTGGTCTGGTATCAACAACCTATGATTGTTGGTACAGTTGGTAACACATTTATTCTTTGCTGCTTCAAGTTAACTCGAACCTTGATGATTTGTCTGACTTGATGATGTGACAAATACGTAAAGTCATTTTGTAAAAGTAAAGTAAAGTAACCCATAGCATTACTGCCGTAGAGGTGTGATGTGTTAGCGATCTCACATTTCAAAGGCTCGGCTACATGAGGGCGGTAGCCATCTCCTCTCCCTCTCCCTCTCCGCTTTTACTTACCGGACTGAACCGGTACCCATTTAAGGCTGGGTCGACCCGGGAGGTATTGCGGTCTGAAAAAACATTACCGCCTCAACTGGGGAAGGAAACAGGACCACTCATATGCGTATACATATACAAATAAATGCGTAGCCAATAATTAAGTCTTGCCACATTTCAGACCACCGTTACATTATACAAGGAGCATGTAATAAACAAGACAAAGAAGAATACGATTCATCACGATTACAAATGGGATAGAACGGTGACGCATTCTTTTACAATGAGATGCCGCGGTTTTTATGTTACGCATTCGTTGACTGAATAATTAATGTATTTTTATCCAGACAATACTTTCGTGTATGTTAGTTTGCTTTTTTCCATGTGTGGTGATCTCGTTTCTCTAGTTCTTGTTAATCTAGACCTAAATTTGTTTTAACATCAGTACGCGTTTGTTAGCGTTCTCAAATCAAATTGCATTTTAAATCACTGTTGAGTGTTGATGTCTACAATAGAATTAAAAGAGAAAAAATGGTTTTAGCCAATTAGGACTTGCAGACGACACAAAGCTCATAACAAAAAGTGAACAATAACTACATCATTGTTTGATTATATAACATTTACGTGTCACAAAGTCAAAATGGCTGGGTGTGAATGTCAATAATAATTTGTTAAAAGAAGTTGCCTAAAATAAATTTGTCAAAACATACGTGGGAAAATGTAACTGAAATAATTTGGTTTTCACAGAAACAAGAATGAAACACATGATTATAATGTATCTTTTTTGCAACAAATAAATATATAGGTATTCCAATAACAGACATAGCTGCCAGACGAAGCAGTTTTAACAGCCTTCAGTGTGAGAGATCACAACTTGTTTATAATGTGATGTGGCCAGTTAATTTTTCGTTGAATTTCCTTCCTCAATTAAGCAAAGTACCGATTAATGCTTGGGCCGTCTTGACAATGATGGTAGCCGGAGCTGGCACCTTGGTAATTTCAACATGCAACATCCATTGATACATAACCGTATTCAAAATGAATGAAAGAATCTTTCGTAAAATATGGTTTGGTGGGCAGAATGTGGTGTTAGGTTTAAGATTTAGCACATGGAGCCACAATGAAAGTTAAGCTTATGGTCACCATTTGTCTGCATCCTTCGCCATCCATGGATACAGAATGCGTACTTCACTATATATTTCACATACAAGTCTGTATACAAACCACAAATAGTATTTACCTTAACTTAACTTCACTTTACTTAACTTAACTTCTCTAAACTGGTTTACAAGACTCTGCAGAGTCTGTATACAACACGTTTCTTTAACATGCATTTGATCTAAAGAAAACAACTTATGGGCGTTCAATACATTCGGGGATGCATTAATTAACTCAGCTGTCACTACTTCCTGCGGAAATGAATTACAAGCAGTCAACACTCTCTGAATTTAAAAAAAATAAAATAAAATAAAATCTGGACGTTCCGTTAATTAATTTGTAGATTGACTCTTATTGTTGTAGGCGTCTAGATTTTGAAGGAAAAAAACATCTTTAATCAAATTTGTCCTTTTCCGTTGATTATCTTATAAATCTGTATTGTCACATCAAATTCTTCAATTTTATAGACACTGTATGCTGATTATTTCTGAATCTTTTCTCATAACTGCAATGTTGTTATCGTACTTGCTTAAAAGCAGAAACGGCTGTATTTAGGACGATTCTTCTAGTTATAACGTCTTATTTATTGTATCTATTTTATTTTATTGTATGTGGTTTTGTTCAAAATAGTTGACATATGTTGGAAAAGGAAGAGACCAGTTAACTGGCTCTTCTAGAAAGAAGTTACTAGGTTATTTCACGCAAGATAAAAATAATTTGCCCATGGTCGTCGATGAGGACCACCAACATCATCACATGTCATAATGTAACCTTGAGTATGTGTGTGCGCACATGACTGATCAAGCCAATTCGAGCCTGGAAAAATATGTGACACGACTGACAAACGTAGTCATGTATTCACTAATACTACTACGCATTTTAAAAACCATACACACAACGCATAAATGTAGTTTCAGGGTATATATTGACATCTAACCATATAATTGGACAAAGGAAATAATGTGTGGTGCATTTTCTTTAATGTTACATCATATTACACATGATGTAACATAACTAACTGTTAAACACACAACAATCACCGCAGTGCGCCAGTGTCTCAGGGTAATTTGTCAAAATACGAAAAATTTACATCAACTAGCTCTGTCGATTGCTCGTAGCCGGTTAGAGATTACATAACATGTATAATTAACTTATTGTTGAAATGGTTGTGTCGCATTATGTCCTGCTTGGGAACGGGATGACATGACGCAAATTAGTTCGTCGTTTCACTCACAATGATGTATATTGATGAATCGTAATGGTATATTATCACGAACATTTTTATTTCTATTAACAAAACGACACAATGTCATACAAACTGACAACTTAAAAACGTTTTCTGTCGGTTTTGTGATAAAATGACAAAAAATAAATCGTACTATTTAGATGTGAATCTCCAAAAACGATGCCTATTACCAGTTGAACCGAAGAGAGCAGGTAGTTGTCTTCAGACTTCGCACTGGCCACAACAGACTGAGGTACCACCTATTCAACAAATTGAAGATAGGGTGTACCGACGAATGCCCGTGCGGTACTGGTAAAATGACCACTGAACATCTGCTACAGAACTGCCCGACATACGAGGATCAGAGAGAGCAGATGTGGCCATTACCAGTGGAACTGCAAGACAAGCTCTATGGCAGTGGCGAGAGCCTCAGGATGACCGCCGCTTTTCTCGAAAAAATAATGGTTACTGTCTGACTGTGTACGCAGAAGAAGAAGAAGAATATGTGTATCTTAGCTACAAACCATTAGGGATCCGAGTCAGTTATACATGTGTTAGAGCAACATTCTCCACTACCTGGGGATAAACGATACATTTTATCCCAAGAAGACTCTGCCAATATGATGTTTCAGTCTTTATTTTACCAGGTCTCAGCTCGTGTAAAATTGAGTTCTGGAATCGATGTTTTATCATAAATAAAGTCATGTTTACTTTAGCAGCTAGGTCGACTTAGTCTTACGCACATATGTTGGACATCGTATCAGACAAACTGAAAACGTTAACCATTGCTGCTAACCAAAAGTAGAGACGAGATTGTGTTACTGTCCTAAAGACGTCATCACGAATGATGATCGCTTACTTTTTTTCATTTATTTAACGGTGATGGATCTACGAAGAAACCAAATATTATTTCCCAAGGATAACTGTTTTATTTGTTTAGTGCGTATCGAACACGCTTATTCCCTATACACACTATTGCCTCACCATTTCTACATAAACTTACCGTATTACCAAATGCTGTCTAAAATAGACCAATATCATCTTCAAATGCATTCATTGACCTGGGTAGCAAACTTCTAACAGAATACCGACGTCAGCCATTTAGGCGCATACTACCAACACTCTGAAACACATACACTAAACAATCGATATGACGTATTCTGAAACATACACTTTGTCTGACCGTTCGACGAATGCTCCTAGTAACAATCAGAGACGAGTTTATGAAATCGCCTATTTCAGTACTCCTTACTCTGTTAATGATTTCTTTGCCTAAGGATCCTCAGGTCAAAATTGCAGTAGGAAACATACGTTTGTTGATAAGTATCAGAAGACAGACAAACGCAGTTAAAGATGTGTTAGAAGGAAAGGATATTTAAAGGCAATTAGTGACTTTGAGTGTAGCGTGTAGCCTGGTCGACAGCAAGCTGCATTGCTAAAACTGGGATTACACCGCGCCAGTGTTCGAAATCACGGATGGACATAACATAAATCAGAGCGTGGTTCGTTTCTGGTACGACCTCTCTTGCAGTCGACCCAGCTGTAAATGGGTACCTAACGTATGAGTTGAGAAAGGTATAAACCTCAAGGAAATTAACTGGCCACCCCACCTCACATAATGCGGTTTAGTCCGTAAAGAGTAGTCTTTATCCCCGACGGCAATTGTTGCCATGGGACCCACCTTTACCTTTAGTAACTCAGAATGCAAAACAGCGACTACAATTTATTGGTCCGGACTCATAACACATGACTGTGATACCATTGTAACTGAGAAAAATATCGAGAGCACGAGAAGTAGAAAGACATGCAGTCAAAATATGCGGAGTTGTATGATATGAGTGTTAGGTATAAGAAGCATATCTGACGATAATAAATCATCGAATACTATGTAGTGGCAGAGTGAAGGAGAACAACACATGATAATAGTTATAATGTTAATATATCACAAGTTCTTAAAATTTACTTGAAACAGCTTTCATAAAATTGCATGTTAGATACCAAACTTTTCGCTAGTTGTATTTATACAACTTTGTAACTTTTGTCTTGCATATATGGTAGAAGAGAGGAAGAGATGTGTTGCAAATATTACTGAACAATTGCAAATGTGCAATCAAAGATACTGTTTGTATGAATATATTTCAGGAAGAGGTATATGTTATAAAGTATTGAGCAATCGCGTATATGAAATAAAAGATATTTTATGCAATAATATCCATCGGAAAGAAGATGTTTTATTAAATATTTCATAACAAATCTCAGACGCAAAATCAAAGATACCGGCTGTTCTTGTCTCCGTTTGGAAGTAGAATATCTTAGAATGTTTTACAGAACACTCACATAAATAATGGTTATATTAATTAAAGGTTTGCCTATCTGTATTCTACTGCCGAAGACACCGTTTTTTCCTCCCAGAACCGTAGTGCTTTGGGCGATATCAAGACGTACTGGCCAATGTATGGATGCGTGCGTGTATATGCATGTACCTTACAGTTAATGTTTCTGTGGTGCAAAAATGATCGCCGTCCATCTGGTTGATATGATATGTTTCTTGGTTGTTTCTCCTTCTTTCCGTTGCGTACACTGTACGTCTCCGGAGGTAAACATCTCAACATTCATCAATTTATGGAACTATTTTGATGTAAATCAAATTATCAGGATTGTTTTGAATCCTCAAGTCATCAAATACGGATATCGATCAAATCATTATAACGTTAAAAGAAACATGTACTTTAACGAAAATATAATTAGAAGAAATGAATATAAATGACTAAATGAAAATGAAAGTGGCTAAAAAACATATATATAAATTTAAAATAATGATATAATATAAATACTTAAATTGAATGAAATCACTACATCTGATTTCGCCTGGTATGTTCTTTAAGTTCAGCTCTCGACGTGTTCTCTTCCGATATAATCAACCAGCCGTTTGTTCGACTTGCTCCACATGAATGGGATATTCTGACCACTGACTTGAATTAAATAAATAAATGTGCGAATGAAAATCTATAACGGTCCGTTACCTAGGAATGTCCAATAAACCAATCAAAAGATAGTCAACAGGCATGTATCGAAACAATTCAGTGGCGAGTTCCTCCCAGTAATCACTTTTCTAAATAGGCAAAATGGATCAAGGAAATTCGTCATCGTGAATTCATTCTCAAAGTTGGTATCATGCTTCTTCATGTAAGAAATATTATCTTCAAACAGTTGTTGCGTCTTATATGGTTTAGAAGCAGCATTGTAGTTACTGATTTCACAAACGAGTTTATTAAATTTCAAAGGAAATGGCAATGTGTAAGTAATTAATCAGCTTCTTTCAGTTCAGACTGACTACCTGATGAGGCTAACATAGAGTAGTAACGTTCTGCTGAGTTTATTTTGTTTTACTTCTCTTTGCAGCTTTATCCTTTAGCCTCGCCGTGTTTCTTATACTGGTGTGGCTCTTCAGTGACCATACACTTGGATCAGTCTATAACTTGGTCCTCTCATGATGTCTAGTGCCTCCGTGAACCGTGTGCACATGTCATTGAAGCAGTGCTCTACTGACTGATATTTTTCAATCAGCCAGCTGTACCTAGGGAGTATCTTTGCGGATGCGACGATCTTATATGCAGTCAACATAACAATCCATGGTAGACGTCGCTGCCTGATGAGGGTGTTCGTCAGTGAGAGATCAGTGTGAGTAAGCAATTCGGCGTTTGCCACTCTGTTCCTCCATCACACTCGCAGGTTAGGTGGCAGACGCCGAAGAATAAATGTGTTAAGCTATTGCTGTTGTTTGTCAGATGTTGCCTAAACTTCCCCACCACGTAGAAGCGTGCTGATGGCTCATACGTCGTAAACGGCGGCTTTGGTCTCGGTTTTAAGTTATTTTATTTTCCCAAACACTAATCGGGTTACTGGCTCATAATACAACGGGTTTGCTAATATCAGTGTGTGGTTGAGTATGTGCGTGAACTGATACACACCTGTCAGGTCATACTTAACACTGGTGATAGTTCGTGAGGCATCTACTAATTGTCCGTGCACGTGTATTTCAATTACACTTATTGTGAGGTCACAATCTTTGCGAACCTGGGAGAAACGATCTGATTAGATATGCTTGGTTAACTATGAATGTCAGTTAAAACACCATCATCCAATAGCTAGTTTCTAACAGCAAAGGTAGACTCATAACATAAATTGTAGCCAGCGATATAATGTTAAATATGCCATTGCTCTAATCTGGCTTCGCCTTGTTTGTGTTGGAAAGTTCTCGTTCTTGCTGCCGCCCTTCCCTTACCTGCATGTCTGATAACCATTTACAACTGGGTAGACCGGACTGAACAGGAATCAAAGAATATGCAAGGTCAGGAGAAATATACCTATCAAGACTCCTACAGTACGAAATCAACTCAAATTATTCTAGGGATTCTTGCACCACAGAGAACATGTCCCATAAAGGGAACTCTGTGGCTGTAACATCAGGCAATGGTTATATCGTTCGTGGATAGTCATAGATGGCGCCTGGCAGACTGCGGGTCTACCTTGCTTTAAAGTCACGCTTCCACCACAATCAGTCTCAAAAATTGACAAACGTGTATTTTAAACGGTTGGTAAAAGATACTGGAATGGACGTGGAAGACACCAGCGGATTGTCGCATGCCAAAAAATGTTGGTAAAAAGGAGGTCACACCTCCACATCTAACAACAAAAGTGGACTGAAGATATATAGATAGCATACGTTTTATGTTGTACATGTTTTCATGTACGCTGTAATAACATTGGTGTTACGTAATTACTGTTTCCCGTCGAAAGGGCCACTACAAACTTGTTACCAGAGAAAATTGTTAAAACCTTAAAAATTATAATACACGTAAGTGTTGAAAAAAAAATCCAACAGCAAAATCCAGTATTCGGGTATCCAAAGAACATATTGTGAATTTGAAATGATAGCATCGTCAATAATGTCTTGCTCACTTCTCTCATCCAGCCACAGTGAACATGTCGTAAGAAACTACTTTAGCGGGTTGTAACTTGTTTTGGCAACTTCTTCTGGTGAAGAAAAAAATCATTGCCATCATAATGAGTCACTACAAAAGCTAGAATGCATTTCTTGTAACTGGGCTAGCTTTGCTTTTGATCTTTGCATTATATTGCAGTGGAAAGGTAACTGATTACAAGTGGCTGGGAGCCAATGTAATTAAATCAGGGCACGGTTAACTTCATCAATTGAATCGAATTGATTATGTATCGAGGATGTTACTTTTTCAATAATTTGTTTGATCACAGGTTTGCCTTTCTGAATTATATTGGCTGAGGCACATGGCTTTCCACCCCAGACCGTTGTCCTTTGGGCGAGATCAGGACATATTAGCCAGTGTTTATAATCGTATGTGTATATATTCGTAGTGCAGATGTATTGATTAGTGGATGCGGGTGTGTATGATGTGTATGTTTGCAATGTGTTCCACTTTAACATAGCTACAGTACAGTAGTTGTGCCAATGTTTATGTTCGAAAAGAAGTGATCATGCCGAGATAACTCTTGAACATATCCAGTCAATCTGAACACGAAGTGATTTCGAAATGGCTTTGCTAGGATTGCAAGCCAAGCTTGCGATAAATGTACACTCCCTTTTCAATAGTTGATGCATATGATGGTCTTATATACAAGACCTCTGACGGTGTTAGAGTTGGTAAAACCGCATTTTTTGTTTGTTAGCAAATGTGAGTGTCTCTTCTTCCTCCTAATAGCTAAATTGTACTCTATTTGCTTGTCTGACAACTAAAAACAAAACTTTAAGACGTACGCAAATACACACATAACTAAACATTTATCTGGGCCGCATTTTAAACTCACACAATCAAACCACCATAACATTAAACAAGACACATAACAAACACAAATAAGAAGCACACGATTTATTATAAATGAACAACAATGGTGAAACATTGAGGCAATGCTTGACATGAACGTGCCGCGTATCACTTGTCGCGTCATTGGTGATTGCATTTTTTATTTACTTCAGCGTTAATACTGCTATTGTCTGACTTAGTTCGTCCTTTCTCAGTGTGCTGTTTTTGTATTTCTAGTTCTTTCTTAAAGTACATTTAGTTTAAAACACAATTTAAGCTTGTTAGTGGTATAATGTCCTACTGTATTTTAAAAATACTGTTGTTTTCTTTTTTTTCTTTTTTGCTGCCAAGTGTCATTTTTTAAAACACAAGTTATGGCTTTAACATATTAGAAAATTCAAGAGGCACAATGCTCATCAATGCCATATATCAGAACAGAAAGATTGCAGAAAGAACAACAAAAGGTATGATGGAGTGGTTCACCAATTCATCGGGCGTCAGACAGAGGTGTGTTCTCTCGCCACTCCTCTGTGTCATATTAATAAAACCACCGAGAGACTAATACAAAACAGGAAAGAACCAATGAATTGCTTTTTGCAGATGATCACTGTTTGATCTACTTCAATGAGCATAGCTTACAACGCCATATTGACTCACTATACTTAAAATATAAAAAAGTACAATACGAATATCAGTACATCAAAAATAGAGACAATAAATATAAGTAGAAGGGACATCACACGTGCTATTCATGTGAATGAAACAAAAAGAAAGCAGGTAGAGGAATTTAGGTATTTGGGAACCGGTTTTACTAAGGACAGCAGACTCAATAAAGAGAAAGAGGCAAGAGTATAGACGGCATTACATTAGAATGAATGATATTTCAACAGAAGCACAAAATTCAGAAATGGAATATGCTGAACATAAATTATAACAAGATCACATTACCAAATACAATATTTAAGAGGAAAAAAAAACAACACCAGAAATACAAGCACGTCGCAGTTCGTTCTCAAACACCCGATACAAAACCCTGAATAGGGCTTTGAATGGAGCAGGGTGTAGTCCGGTGAACAGAATACGTTATTTTGTAGTTTACAGCTTGACTGCGATATGTGCACCTTTCGACCGACACATCCGACTTCAGCAGTCATTTTTTGCACTGGGTTATCCTTCCCTTCGCAATGCCTTCTCCTTAGCTCGTCCGATCTGTTGCAACTTGTTTTACAAAATAATTACGTGGAAGTGGAGAATGATTTTGGCGGTCCTGGGTCTCTGCCCTGACGCCAGCAGTCAGCTTGAGTCGCCGACCGCTACAGCTCATACACTGACCAGAATCCTGATCCCAATTACAGTTCTTCTTTCAATTTTTTCACAAATTTTGTCTTTGATCGACCAGAGATTTGTTGAATATCTTAAATGTTGCTGCGTACAAAGGGACACGTGTTCAAATCTTCAGTAAGGTATTTGTTTTGTATATTTATTCATAGTCGTTATAAATCAACCAATGGAATTCAGCACTTCATTCGCCTCTTCTCTTTCTCTGTGACGATTAATCCACCTTATCCATGTTTATACGAGGCCTGTTCAAAATGGTCCAGAACGTGTGTATAACGTGTTCGCGTTTAAATTAAACCTAGTTAGCTTGTGTGCCTTGAAATACTTTCGTTCCTCTAATATCAACACACTCTTAACCCTGTTTCTACTACTGGCGCAGTATTTGTTAGCATGTTTGAAGATCATTGTCTACGAACTAGCACTATTGTATTCATTGATCAGAAACTGTCCTTGTTAGCTTGAATTCAAATTTCAAAATATACACAAGTCTGCTCGTCTCAGTCCAGGTGAGTAGGGTGCATTGGAAGCACACGTGTCTTGGTTTTTTTTGGTAAAAATTGCCAAAACGAGTAGTAATGTGTGCAAATAGCACTGTTATGGCGGAGAAAAACTGATACGTTTAGGTACTTCCAGATAATAGCCGCTGTTAAACGTGTGTTCCTTAAGTAATCACTCATGTACAACACTGTCGATGGAACAGAACGTTGTCAGCATCCACCTTGACCTGTCAAGCCATTTTCGTTTTTGGTGGGTATTTACAAACTCAATTCAAGTATTTTAGTTGTATCTTTCTGTCGTATCTACCAACTTACAACGAGTATTGCATTGGTATCTCACTGTCGTATCTACCAACTCCCTGCGTGGTCTGTATTTCTATCGCCTTGTAATACCTACCACATTACTTCGAGTATTGCATTGTTATCTCACTGTCGTGCCTACCAATTCACTAAGAGTAAGGTACTTCTATAACCATGTCGTATCTACCACTTCCCTACGAGTACTGTACTTCTATCACCAGGTCGTATCTACCACTTCATTACGAGTACTGTACTTCTATGACCATGTCGGATCTAACACTTTACTACGAGTACTGTACTTCTATCCCTATGTTGTATCTACCACTTCACTACCAGTATTGTACTTCTATCACCATGTTGTATCTACCACTTCACTACGAGTACTGTACTTATATCATTATGCCGTATCTACTAATTCACTACGAGTACTGTACTTCTATCATTATGTCGTATCTACTAATTCACTACGAGTACTGTACTTCTATCATTATGTCGTATCTACCAATTCACTACGAGTACTGTACTTTTATCATTATGTCGTATCTACTAATTCACTACGAGTACTGTACTTCTATCATTAAGTCGTATCTACCAATTCACTATGAGTACTGTACTTCTATCATTATGTCGTATCTACTAATTCACTACGAGTACTGTACTTCTATCATTATGTCGTATCTACTAATTCACTACGAGTACTGTACTTCTATCATTATGTCGTATCTACCAATTCACTACGAGTACTGTACTTCTATCATTATATCGTATCTACCAATTCACTACGAGTACTGTACTTCTATCCCCATAGCATATCCATAGGCCCATGTGTTATGACATCCTCGTCGGCGCAATCAAGAAGGTCCTGGCAGTTGTGAACACAGCTGTTGCTTTTCTGATATTGTGTCAGAGGTAATAAACGATTCATTTGTAATTTTCATGTTTTAAAGGCATGGCTCGATCCCTTGGAGATATTGCATTCTTCTGCATTTTCCTGAACTGTATTACGTCTATTGGAACACCATTATCGTCACCACTGTCTTATTATTAATTATACGAACGTGTTAATATATTGGTTCACAAGTTGGGGTATGCCATTATCTTATGAACTTTTATGTTATGTCATTCGATACAGCCGAACGAAGAATAGACACATCAGGTGAATGTTCATGGATTCCTTAACTCGAAATGTGTACACTATCCAACTTGCGCTTCTTATGTTTAATGTCAATATTCTTCAACATGGTGTCAAATAAAAAATATCAATTGAACATGCAGTTTACTTACAATGTGTACTTCCAATAATAATGATAATCATATTACATGTCACTGAGGAGGAAGACTAACGTCTGGTCAGGCAAAATATTCTGATCAGACTTCTTAGTCAGGGTAAGGCAAAATATACTGATCAGACATGTTAGTCAGGGTCAGACAAAATATACTGATCAGACATATTAGTCAGTCATGCAAAATATACTGATCATACATATTAGCCAGGGTCAGGCAACATATATTGACCACGACCCCCAACTTGACTCCATTGCAGTTCTCATTGGAAACGGGCTGTTTTCATGGCAGCTTGTCTAACAAGGTGAGAGATCGACGTAATCCCCGTAGATGAGGCCAAGCATATTACATACCGCCTGGAAGACCGTGGTCCATCCTATCCGCAGGATCGGGATGTGAGGACAGTGATGACAACTCGCCACCTAACGTCCTGATCAGGGCAAAAGAGTAATCTTACTCACTGTGGGCATTTAAAAACAACACCAACACCAACAACAACAATACGAATAACAACTATCACTAGAACAAATATAACATATATAAATATCCGGTGGATACCGTATTGGTTTCAATTTTCTTCCTTGTCTTATATTTTCATAAAGTCTGCAATACAACTTACAGTGTTGTCTAATACGATGATCTACCAGTTTCAATATTGTATATATTATAATAATGTTTTATTATAGTTCACAACTATTTAATACTGACAACGCAATAGTTAATCCATATCCCATTTCACATAAATCACAAGATGATAAATCCTACGATTTATCATCTTCAAAAATATGTTAAATAGTAAGACAGAGAAAAACGGTCCAACGAAGACGCTCGTTAAACATTAAGTGTTGGTGAGGTTTTGTAACAATTTCCTCTAATAGCATAACTGACCACATTAGAAGCAAATCGTCCATTTATTTTCTCCTTCCTAACCGTAAACTGGTATCTGGATCTGCTGTAAACAAAGTAGCTGCAAAAGTCACATTTCAACTGGGATCTAAAACGCCGATGAATAATGAAGTATGAAGCACTGGCTAATAAAGATCAACATATCATGAGAGACTTTCTTTATTTTTTTAGAAGAAGTCAGTAATACATTCCATAAAGAAGATCGTACAACTATATTGAATTTACAAACCTAATGTCGATCTAAATTTAGTGTTGTATTTATAGTAAATGATAAAATTAACCGCTGCGTTGACTATTTCGAAATGTTTTCTAAGACAATGGGCGCTAAGATACAACTTTATGTACCTTCGACCAATAGCAAACTCTGGCTCCATGATTGCGTAAAAGCTGATGATGATCTTGGGTACATTACACACAGCATACACCATGGAAATGAGAACCACTTGTTGAACCACGCGAAGATCTTTTCCAGTGAGCTTATCCGTAGAGGAATTTGGATCTGGACCATCTGTACTGTTCTCACTTTGGTTGCAGTTACGATTCTTGTGAGATTTCTGGGTGAGTTTATTTATTACTGTATTCGAAGATTGCCGAAACTTGGAAGCCGCCCTTAGACTGCGGGCCATAACAACAACACAGACAAGAATAATGAACTGTGTTGCGACTGGCAGAAATATTTCTGTCACCATCCATATATTATTTTTTATTTCTTCCTTCACAGGAGAAAACCATAACGAAAATCTCGAGATATTGGTCAACTTGTCTGGCTTGTCTCTCACGCCCATATTAGCCAGTATTGGTAAGTACATAACAGCAGCAAATATTGAGAATCCAACCATGAAGTTGATGGCTCTTCTTTTAGTAAATGTGTTTTTAAACTGTAGAGGTCTAGCCACACACATACAGCGGGCTACTGCTAGAAACGTTGTAGTCAAAACGTTAGTTATATTGATCAGGATCATAACACTGGCAACGAAGGCTAATACAGCGAAAGGATCAAGTCTAAATCGTGCCGATAATTTCAGTTCACAAACATAGAGAGCCACTGTGACCGCAAGGGACAAAGACGCAACTAGATAGGTCAAGTCAAAAATGGCTAGAGCTAAGAAAGACACGATGATGCCATCATTGATCCCCATTGAAACAAATATTTTGATGTTGATAACATTTGATATAACACCTAGCAACGACAATACTATCCACACAATATAACACGATTCCATGACGATGGTGTACTCAGACTCTGAAATCAGATCACCGGCTGTATTTATTGTCAGGTTTCCAAACATTCTTTCTTGTTTGTATTAATAGACTTATGTTTCCCAGTTTCTGTAGTGTGACATACAGATTCTGTTCCGTATGTGTTCTCTCCTCCTGTTGGTAAACACATGCACATATGTACAAACAAACAACGTAAATAATGTATAATATTGTACCATGTTAAACCTAATAGTATGTAGGTTCAGATTTATTAATGAGACAGCTGTTACCTCTTTGAGATTTCAGTGGTGGGGGGCGGCGGCTATAGTTGAGTGATAAGATGTTCGCGTTACTCAAGACCCGAACGACAGTGACGAAGGAACGGTTGGTGCTTACAATTCAGCAATTTGCAATCGTCTACAAGTCTCTTAGAATGTGACAAGCAGGCGTATATATTAATATATATATATATATATATATATATATATATATATATATATATGTATATATATATATATATATATATATATATATATATATATATATATATATATATAGGAGACTTTGACAAACTCGGACATACCGTGTACATGCTTTCAAGAAAATGAACGCTTTGCAGTTGACAATTGATAATGTTGTTAGTCGAGGCAAAAATTTAAAAGATAAGAAAATGCCTTCTCATTAATTGCTGAAGATCCAATGGAGGCGCCCCGCATCATACAAAGTGTAATTACTTTTGCATTACAAGTATCTCGAAATCCCTCACTGGGTAGAAGAGGAGTAACTAAATGAAGCTTAGTAGTTTTACATATTCAATTGACAATAACTCAGTAAATATTTTAGTAACGGGAGCTCAAAAATTGATGTTTTCTTTTTGCAAGCGTGTCTTTGTTCATGTTGTTATTGTTATTTGCAAATGCCCACAATGAGTAGGTTACTCTGATGTGCGCCCTGAAAAGGACGTTAAGTGGCGGGTTGCAGGGGCTTTCCTCACATATCGAGCGTGCTTATGAAGGTAGATCGAGGTCATCCAGGCAGCTGTACTATGTTTGGCCTAATCTGCGCATCGCTCACTACTACGGGAATCACGCCCCTCCCTTTGCAAGTATGTTAGCCTTACCCTGACTAACATTTCTGATCAGTATGTATTGCCTGACCAGACAGTCTTCTTCTCCGTCTTGTTTCCTTCATGTTGATACTAACTGTAGCTCCTTAAGATTCTAGTGCTTCCAACTTCAGCAGGAATTGTGCACATGTATTACTTTACTTAGAGATAGACGTTACTATTTTATTAAACCCGAACACAATGAGGTTTAGTTTTATGAGCTGTGCCACTAACATGTGTTCAGCACCAACATCATGTTTGAACAGACGCCATATTTCACAGTTTAAATAGATGTACATTACTTTTAAAATTATGTGAGGCTAAGCTTTATTCACAACTGTTGCAATTAGCAGGCTTTGTTCAAAAGCATACAAGAATACGCCTTTCCAAATCGATCAGAATCCTGAAATTTAACAGAGCAAAAACTAGTCATAGATAAATCTCTATCCGCTCCCCAATAGTAAAGAAGACAATCATACCCTGATAAAACTCAATCGATTATGTTTTGGGGGTTGACAGGTAATTTTTCTCAGTGAAGAAGGTACATCCCTAACAAATACAAACCATTTATATGTAAATTACTATTTGTTGGTGTACATTTTTTTTTAACACCTGTGGTGATAGTTTCAAATTATATTACACGTGGTCATGATCTGTTTTGTTAAGGTTATGCTGCATAAGACAACCAACGCATGCTCTTTGGTTGTTTTGTTATTGATACAGTGTCCGACGGGCTCGTGCCCTTTGATCGAATGACATAAAGTAAGCACGCTCTTTAATTGTATCAACAAATGAAATGAACTGACGCAGATCATTTTAATCATACTGCAGGAGAAAACTGCGTATGGACCATCTGCCTTCCCCAACGTAGAAATCACTAAGTAGTCTCCAAATTAGTGTGTCACGATGCAGGAATAGCTTAGAGAGATTCAGATGTCAGAATGATGCGACATGCGAATGTGCAGCACCACAAGAATCAAACCATCTGATGATCTAGCAAAACTTTATGAAAACATGCGATATGGAAGACATGCTGAGGGGCAATAACAAGGAAATCCACTGGATGAACATTGGAAACATTAAGTCAAACGTGGTGTCAATGACACGAAATGGAAGTAAGCAGCTGGAAAAAGAAACCAGGGAGAAGGATTGCTTATGACGTTATATGTCTTTGACTATCATTAAATGTTGCTTCTTTGTACAGGAAACTATACACATTATTAATCAGTTTGCTCTATTTCTATTATCTTCTTTATTATAAATTAGTATATATGCTGCCGATGGGTAGATCGCAGTCTTCTGACGGAAAGTGAACTAGGATCGATTGACATTACTGGCACTCTCAATTGAGCTTAAATGAAAATGGATACCCAGCTTACTTATAAGGGAAATGACAGCGAGAAGAGGACCTAGCTTTCTTAAACACGGAGACTTGGTAGAATTTTCTATAACATTCACTTCATCCCCCCCCCCCCCCCCCCACAGCTCTACAATTTTCCTCATGCACTCGTTTACACCGTGCACGATGTGTTTGTAATCTCGTATGTTGAGACTTTAAATTCAGCTTACAGTCCTTATGGCGCATGCTTCCCACCTAAACGTAACGAAATATCTACCCAATAGTTGACGGCATGAAAACCAAGAGGCTGCAGCGCCTCATTTGCTGTCGATTATACAATTGACATTTGTTAAACTAATATCACGGTTAAAATGCCATATTGATATGTCTACACCTCAATAATGATCGTTGTATGTCGAAACGTTAAGTACACATTTCATTTGAAATTGCATTTTAATATTTGTTTTTAATTATCAATATTATTCACCAATTATTGGCGAGTGTAATGTGAGTGTTTCATTGATATAACAACTGACATCTGTACGCCAATATATTCATAAATCTTGTTAATGTGTGATCATTATTTTCAGCAACGTCTACTCTTTGCCCCGAAGCGCTGAACGATTGAGGTATCATTTGTATCGCTACTGTTATCGGGTGTGTCTCATTAAGAACGGTTAAGTCATAATTTGCAGTATTAGATAGCCGATTCAGCCAACAATTTGGCTGACATAATTATTTAGAACAGAGGGAAAAATAAGTGTTTCTATTTAAAAATAGTTATTGCCCATCGAATAGCGATCATGGCCACAACAGCATACGGGTGTGTTTTAATAATGTGATGTGCGTTGTATTTCGATTATAGTGAGCAAGCTTATGCCAGGTCATCAACTTCACTCTTTTCCGGAGTTACCTTAGATCAGTGGCAAGACTATTGGTGCCGTATTTCGAAATAGTGAGATAGGAAAGCACGACACACAAAAAATAAAATATTTTGGTCAATGGATACGCTTGTTCAGTGTGTTTCTGTGTAATGTTTACAAATTAATTGTCCTAAATTATTCCATCTTTCTTCCACTTTTAAAGTGGCATTTCTGCTAATATATTCGCATGTGAAACGTTCTTCATTTAGTAAGAAAAGATTTGTCACATAGCAGAGTGAATACTGTTAGGAAATAAATTTGTTAAAGACTTCAGTATACTAAGCCACATCTTGCATGAATAAGGATGACCAGTTACTTTCCTATGTGCGTGTGCGTTTAACTTCCATAGTAATATTTCAGGTTACAATTCTCAGCTTGGTCGACTGGACCGTGGGGGGGGGGGGGGGGGGTATAGGAGATAAACCAAATATATAATCCATACAAAGTGATTGTTCTACCTTAAAGCTAACCAGAAGCTCAATACCACGGTCTTCAAAATTTATGTAAGTCAGTTGCAGACACGGCAGTGTTGATGTGTTAGTAACTGCATTGTATGATATATGAACTAAATACGTTACGGTAACCAGACAGTTAAAGTCCGCAAATATGTATACCTGCGCTGAAAGTATCGTCCAGTCACCTGTGCACGAACGTGTTAATGGGCCCTTACACAAGAAAAACATTAGAAACCATGACAAATGAGTGATATGTTTTCCAAGCTACTTGTATTCAATTATGGATTCCCTGCACATTGACTCTCGCAACACGTTGACAGTGGTTGATCTTACCTACCAAGGTCAACACTCGTTTCATTTTATTATTTCTCCTTCCTTTCTTCGTCTTCATATTCTTCTTTTTCTTGTTTCGATTTCTAATAATCCCATTTGCATGCAAGTAATCATTTTGTGTCTGTAGTCTGTTATTTGTCGCATTACCCAGTCCCCGACCAAGAGGCACATTGTTAAGGTTAGTAGGCAACCATTTTTTATGTTTGCATTATCCAAAATGACGGCCGTCCATAGAAACGATGTATAATACTTATAAACTGTTATGATATTCCGTAATACTTCAATATTTTCCAAATTGCTGTTCGGTGTATACTACTATCAAATTGCTGCTCGGTGTATGCTATCAAATTCCGTTGTCAAAATCTATAAAGTTCATAAATGCATGCGCCTACCACTCCCTAGATTGATCTATGATAATTCTGATCATTGTAATTTGATTTGTGCAATATCTTATTGTCTGGTATCGTATCTGTTCTATTTTCAGTTTTCTTCAAAAGCATTCGTTGTGATCTAGCATTAACATGGCCATGAAGAATCCAGCGACAGACATGAGAGTTTTTCCTCACCAATTACTGCATGACGCCACAATTCCTTTATTTAGTGATTTGTTTGGGCGCCTTCTAACAATAACCTGAACTGCAACCTGCAACCTGAACTGGCAGGACGTCGCCGCCCTGTTTGTGCAGTTTTCTCGTCTTTTAACACAGTCCTGGACGGTTGCTATGGCCAGGACCTACGAGCCTTCCTCTTCAATTCCACATTACTCCCTGCAATGTGCTTAGCTGCTAATACATGGACACTAACATAATCATTAGCTGACAAATTGGGAGTCATCCAGGCCTTCCTTGAGAGAAAATTGGTCAGAATCACTCTTTGGCACCAACGTGTGCAAGGTCTCCACAATTCTGACATAAGAGGATTGTCTCTAGTGAAGTATGCGGTAGTCCATGCAGACAAGGCAAAACATAGATGGGCAGGTCACATGTTGCAACGAGATGATGGTCTATGGAGCATATCGACAGGAGTCTGGTACCTCCAAGGTAAGAAGAGACCACGGGGAGAACCTCCAATGCGTTGGTCAGACTTCCTTGCTGTACGCTGCAACATCCACAATTCTTCTAGAGAAGCACTTACCACGAACTGACTGGCCTCCGGAAACCCAAGACAGTGTCTGCTATATGACTGTAATACCTACAGCTACGCTGAGGAACGGGTCATCAAGAGCATGATTAGATGACCCTATTTGAATTGTTGACCTCTTGTGTCTGAAGTTTCTTACAGAAGTGGTGTAGCACTATAAATTGTTCCTCAACATGTATCTAACTATTCTTGATGTACGTCAGTATTGTTTCACATACACATATATTTTCTATTACATTTCACAATTGAATAAAATGTATGAAACGTATTAGCAAACGTATGTAGTCTTGATTTGATAAATACTTTTAGTTGTATTCTTTTGTTTCCTAAATTTTTCGTAATTCTAATATAATGTTACTGTTGTGCAGACTAACATCCTTTGCCAATGAGAGGGAAGATATCTTCCGTTTTGGCATACACAAATTGTTTGCATGTATCTTTTTCTTTTCTTTTTCTTCGATAACAACCTTTTAGTCTAAAAAACAACAAACGCTTGTATTTGTACTAAATGTTCCCACCCTCCCCCCCCCCCCTTGTGGTTCTTAGCGACGCGGATAGCTTGTTCCTTCTCTTGGGCAACATATGTTGCATTGGTTGTTGTAATCCAGTGATGAGGTATGATGTTTCTTATGGCATCTATTCTTCCTCGTGTCTTATAGTAAAATATTGTTGTCTTGAAAACGCGCAGTGGTAGTTGGTGAGCTTGGTAGTTCCAACCGTAAATTGTATGTGACTGTATTTATATATTTCGGTTCACTCTTTAATAATGTGTCTGGGAAACAAGACTCTAGTCCGTTCAAGCAAACCATACCGAGCAGCACGTCGTGCCAGGGTCAAGCACAGTATACCGACCAAGATCAGTGTATGTCCTGCGTGTAGCTTTCCAGAAAACAGGCAGTTTTCAATGCCCTCTGGCTGACGAGATGTGGATCGACGTGATCAGTGTAGTAGTGAGGGTCACGAAGATAAAGCCAAGCATAGCACATTCTCCTGGAAGACAGTGGCCCAAGTGCAAAAGCACGTACTGGAGTTGAGAAAAGCTGGTACAGCCCGCCACTTAATACGGGTTTCATGGCACACAACAGAGTAGACATGCTCAATATGGGCATTGGACAAGAACAAAACAACGGCAACTTTGATCGGTATAGGACAAACCCACGACTGACATTGGTAAGTATACTGTTCATCAGTTTATTAAATGTGAATGTTATTTGTGACCTTCAGACATATACTGGCACACGCCAACGGCTATGTGCTTGTCAACATAGATACGTGGCTCCCTCGTGCAATAACATGTCAGATATCAAGGGATCACAAATCCAGAGAGTGGAGTCATGGGTGGCACAGACAAAGAAAACAGTCGGATAAGTCACTTCCGCTGAGGGGATAACCAAGGCGGAAGAATGGATCCACAATGGTGGTAGAATGACCAGAGGATCATCATAACAATAGGGAAGGAATGCCTAATAATGGGACATAGGGAGAGCAGAGCGCGAGGCGAATCAGCTGATAGGAGCACGACCCAAGGCACCCAATGTTTGATCATCGGGTACAGAGCACAAGATTCAAATCTAGACATAGCTCGATCGCACGAATTTATGCAGATCTCAGAGATGGCCGTTCGGGAGGAATCTGCTCCCCTCCCCTCTCCCCGGACATCATCTACTATACACGACATGGAAGACGCTGAACAAACTCCGAACTGGTGCTTCACGATGCAAGAGAAATATGAAACTATGAGGATACACAGATGATGACACATGTGACTGTGGAGCAATACAGAACCCAGGCTACCTGATGACCTTCTCCAACCTCTAGGAACCATGCAATAGGTGCGACATGCTGGAGAAAAATGACAAGGCAATCCATGTCGCTGAATACCAGATGCATGCTGTATAACCTGGATTTTGGACAGGGGGAGTAAGTAAGTAAGCTGATAACTGAGAACACCTGCGTGTTGATGGTGGCGATGTCGTCATACATACCCACATATCAGTGCTGCTCAGCGGGATATCAGGCTGGGGCTTCTTTGCTGGACAGGTCGTTGCCGATCGCAGCAGGACATACATGTTAACAACCTATAGTTTGAAAATATAGAGGCATGCAGTGACCTCAGCACTCAGATGGATATTTCAGGCCCTTTTAACAAGAGCAGTCATCGTGACATACACGCAAGATCTACTTCAGAAGGTACAGAAGAAACGGCGTGGTGGAAAGCAACTGGTGAGGCCCAAGCCTTGGCTTGAATCTCGGATCCGGGTCATGCTGGGGTTAACGGCAACGAAAGAGATGACACCCTGGTTTCACAAGCTCCCATCATGGGCACATTAAAAATGGATGTGACGGAAATTTTGAAGTGGATCCATGACCGCCTGTTGGAGGAGGACACAGAAATAGGTGAATCAGCAATCCGCAGACTGAAAACTCAACATCAAACGAGGTTCGAAGGGAACTTGCGCATGCGAGGACGAGACATAATAGTGTACATCCAGTGAGCTGCGGAAATAATCCAGATGCTGTGCCTTTTCTGGCTGGCAGAGACTGAACATCTATAGACATGCCCGTGGTGCGGTGCAGTCTTCTAAACAGAAACGGGTTATCTGCTGTAAAAACATATTTCCTAGATAATTTAAATTGTTGAGTGTTTGCGGTTTATATTGTTAACTTGTTACCTATGTTCTTAGTGAACCTGAAATTCTGCTATAATTAATATTTTCAATATCTGATGTGGCGATTTTAGAAATATCTATTTGTGTTCGAAGAATAAGCGAAAGAGCTGACAGCAGACAACAACTCATAGCTGGCTGTTAATGTCAGGGCCAGTGAATCACAGAGGATCAAGGCCATATTTCACCTCAAAGTGACTGTTCTAGAAGTATAATGCACCCGTGTGGCATTGCTAAGATAATAAGGATTGATGAGGATAGCAAAGCAGGAAGGTACTAACATTGTTGGGCTGGAAACATTTGTGTCGTGACAAAAGGCTCAGGTATGACATCCTTGTTGTAAACTACGTTACAGCAAAATAAAATGTAATTTTCAGTACAAACGTAGAATGTATGACATGTGTAACTGTTTATTCTATTGTATTCACATGAGCTATGTACTCCATCGTTGGTCCTGTCCGTTTGCAACAATTAGATTATAGCTTGAGTTTGATTCTTTGCTTCATCTTTGTTGAAACCTTATGTTTGGCCTTCTTTGATATTGTGCATATGGTAATGTCATGCAGCAATAATGAAAGTACAAATATCTCATTGGCTCTGCCATTCTTATCAAACGGAAGTATGTTATGCTTTGAAATAAATGATGTGACTACATTACATGGTGATAGCGAATGCGACTATCAAGACCAATCCGAGCAGAGAAGCGTTCTCCATAGTGTGTGCAAGGAAAATCAGAACGATTTTCGTTATCGCATGTTGTGATGTGTGTTATCAAGTGTTGAATCATTCGCTTATCTGCAATCATTATCTCAATGGTCTATATTTCATTCTTGATTTTGCCCCTCCGTGCAAAACAATCTATTACCTCTTTTGCACATGCTTCCAATTAAAACATGTATCATTCATTTCCCGCTTGCACAAATCCGTGTACCGAATCAGTGGCCAGTCCCGACACCGTTTCTCTAGTTGCAATGTTTCCATAACACATTTTAGTATTATGCTACCCTATATTCTGCGAGTGTGTCCCCCATCTGAGTCTTCCAGACTACGAAAAGTTACGTACCAGGTAATGTTTTTCATCATACAATTTTATTTTATCTTTAAAAAATGACATTTTGGGAGAAGACACTTTATTTCATATTTCGAAACTGAAACAATTGAAAAGACATTTTAATGCGGCGTTTGAATATTTTCTAAGCGTTTGGGCGCATATGTGTCATTTGTTTAAAATTGCATCATTCAGGATCGCGGGTGTCGCCTACGTGCGTTGATCACGGCTTGACATCTGCGCTTCATGAATCGAATGCATAGCCTCAGTAAATCATGTGCAATGTTCTGTATCTTCTGCACGACTTCTTGACGAAGCTGCCGTGCAATCTGCAGTGGATGTTGGTTGACGTTTTATCTCGTGCCAAACATGCTCAATTAGTTACACGGAAAATGGCTGGCCAAGAAAAAATGTCATTGTTCCTAGCTTGAAGTTCATCATGTACGACTCTGGCTACACGAGGACCGGTATTGTTCTGGATAAGCACACTGCGTGGTGTATGGTTCAGCATAGTGGGCACTATGTGGTTCTTCCTGATATCATCACGGTATAGCACGCCGGTTAAAGTACCGGCTAAGATAATGGGATATATCCGATTATTGGTGCAGATGCCTCCCCAGATCATAATCCCTCCACCTCCATGTCGAGTGCGCTCTTGAATGCCGTTGTTGGCGTAGCCCTCTCCATGTTGACGATACTTGTGTTTGGCTCTTGAAAGGTTGATCCTGCACCCTCAGTAAACAGTCCTTTGTTCTTCAGAGCGATCCCAAAGCTCAGATATTGTCTGGCTCATCTACATATTATGCTTGGTATTTACCTTCCTAAATGGAACACATTCCACATTTATTTGTGCTCAAACTGTTTTGAAACTCTCTTTCTCTTATTCAACATCTGTACCTCAGACAATATCTTTCCAGATTATGTGGCTGGCTGTCTCTTTCATCTTCTAAACATCTATCCTGGAGTAATCCTATGCTCGCGAGTTTATGTTTAGTTCTCTTCTTGCTATAAGATCCCACCGGATGATCTGATGGTCGCTTGAGCAAGACAATTCGCCAACGATAATGTTTTCAATCATATTATTCCCTGTAGAAACTATTAGGTCTAGTATGTTTTTGCCTCTAGCAGTTTCCTCTACATGCTGAATCAAAAACCATTTCAGTTATGTACTTCGCAAAAGAATTTGACTCTGCAAATGTTTCTGCCATAACCCATTTTATTTCAGAAAAAATGAAATCCCCTATTAATACTAATTTCCCTTGACAAGCTTTTTTTAAAGTTGCTTATTATCTTATCTACCTCTTTTGGACTTGAAGAACATATGTATCATTCTCCAGCCACTGTTTTTTCATCCCCATTTTCTATTAATCCTCATATACTTTCATTTGTTTTGCCAGATGATAGATCGTCTTGTATAGTTATATTTACTAAATTCGCACATTATAATAAAAAGGCCACCTCCCTTAGCCGTATCTCTAACTACCACATCCTTCCTTAACATTGTATATCCCTCTATTTCAAGCTCACTATCCGCAATGTCCTTATATGTCCATGATTCTGTTAATCCTATTTTTATGGTTCATCTTCTTCTACATACAGTTCAAATCCTTCTCTTTTATTTAATACGCTTCTCACATTTACATAACAACATTTTAGTTTGTTATTTTGTGGATTTACTAATGTTCGCTGTTCATTTATCATTTTTATATTTACTTTTACAACACTAATTTCACACTTCTTACCACTCCAAGTCGTATTATTCTATAATCAGTTATGACTGTAAGTGGCTACTACTAATACTGTTATTGCCAATCGTTTTGGCCCTGGTCACGCTGTAGTGATAGCTAAATTATATAAGGGTAAACCATGAACATAAGCTGCTATAGGTGATCACGTGTTAGAGACGTCCATGAACTGGGTCCAAAGCTCTTATTGATCTGCACAAAGTATTACCTGCCCTGCTGTTCCGCCTTCCACAAGCTGTGTTCCATTTGAAAACACAAAAGAAAATGTAATATTAATTCTATGTTGCAGTTCTTGCTTGAGATGTCTGTATGGCCTGCTCGATGTCTGGTGACTGGACGAGGTTACTAACTTTGAGGTTCTTAATGAAACTAGGATGTTGATCATCTATGTGCTTCTGTAAAAGACCTGCATGGGATGAATAAGACACGTTGTTCACGTGCCAGGTGAGCACATCCCAGGACGAGTGTTGATCGATGAGCTCAGACCAGCTGGACTCTCATGTGGAGAACAAAGGAAGTGCAACACACACTCCTTAGGGCGTCTCTGAGGAGCGTCAGTATTGAAAGTCTCCTTACTGGGAGTAGCTAGCACAGAGCCGTTCCACCTATCATCGCCAATGGTGTTGAGATAGCGGAACGAAACCCATCGCGAGGGCGTGCCGATAGGGAGAGCGGAACACGCGGAAGTTCTGCGGTCGACACCTCTGGTGCGCGCCCGGGTGCGGTCGGTTTAGACTTTGAGGCAAATAGGGACACATCTCACTATACTGGTCTGGTTGTTGTTGTTGCTGCTTAATGCCTACAATGATTACGTTTACTCTTAAATGCGCCCTGAAACAACCGTTAAGTGCATGGATGCAGTAGAGTAGTTGTCGTCGCATCCCGTGCCTGCTGATGATTGCAGACATCGGTCTTACATATTTTTCTTGGCCTCATTTACGTGACGCTTACTACTTCCGAGGATCACGTCGTTCCATAGCTCGCCAGGCAGACTGCCTTGAATGCAGCCTGTTAAAATGGAGCGCTTCATGGATGTGAGATAGTGGTCTTGTCAGTATATTGTGCCTGACCCTGACGCGTCGTTCTGCTAAGTACGTCGTGCATTGCCGGACTAGAATCTGAGTTCCCCCACAGGTCTTGTGCTGCCGCTGTCTTCTCTTGCGATGGGTAAATAACATTATTGTTGTTCTTGCATAGTGTACAATACACCTGATATGCAAGCATGTACATCTCATTCAGTTATCTAATATTTGTTATTTAATAAATGTCACAGTCATGTATGACAAAAAGGTAGAAAATCCATATCGCACAGTCAGCTGTGGAATTGACAAACATATGCTATATTTGTCAGAAATACATTCTTCAACGAAGATCATAATTACACACACCCTTTGGTAGAGGGGACTGCACGTTTACTTACGTCACAGCGTATCTGGAAATTAGCCCAGCAATGACATGATTTAATCTTGACATAAGTATATTGGTACCTGATTCTATAAGAAGTAGTAAAGACATTACTGAGGCACCGGTCATCAGAATGCTCAACGTCATCTGATACGCCGTCAGAAAATCAAGTCTGTAATACTAGACAATGAAAACCAGTATCTGCTGTAAGACACACTTTATTTTATCAAAAGCAGTGAAAGATGCAACTAAGTGAGATATTCTGTATTGAAGTTAGTACAAATATTTTTGACTCAAAAACCGAGAGTAGATCTAAATTTAGTGTTGAATTTATAGTAGATGATAAAATTAACCCCTGCGTTAACGATTTCAAAATGTTTTCTGAGACAATTAACACCTAGATAGAACTTTGTGTACCTCCGACCTACACCAAACTCTGGTTCAATGATTGTGAAAAAACTGATCATCATCTTGGGTACATTACACACAGCGTAGACCACAGAAATGAGAACCACTTGTTGAACCACTCGGAGATCTTTTCCGGTGAGCTTATCAATAGCGCAATTTGAATCTGTATTGTTTGTAATGTTCTCTTTTTCGTTGCAGTTACCAAATTTGTGAGATTTTTTAAATATCTTTTCTGACAACGTGTTCGACGATTGTCGAAATTTGGAAGCTGCCCTAAGACTGCGAACCATAACCACAACACATACAAGAATAATGAGCTGAGTGGAGACTGGTAGAAATACTTCTGCCAACATCCAAACATTGTTTTTAATGATTTCTCTCTTAGGAGACATCCACATCGAAGGTCTCGAGATATTTGTCATTAAATCAATTTTGTCAATCATCCCCATATTAGCCAGAATTGGTATATAAACGACAATAGAAAATACTGAGAATGCAGACATGAACATAACAGCTCTCGTTCTAGTAAATGTGTTCTTAAACTGTAGAGGTCTAGCCACACACATACAGCGGGCAACTGCTAGAAACGTTGTGGTCAAAACGTTCGTTATGCTGATTAAAATCATAATACTAGCACTGAAAGCTAATACAGCGAACGGATCTATGCTAAATCTTGCCAATAATTTCATTTCACAAACGTAGAAAACCGTGGAGACCGCAAGAATAAAAGACACGATGAGATAGGTCAGGTCAAAAATGGCTAGGGCTAAAAAAGAAGCGATGACGCCATCCTTGATCCCCATAGCAACAAATATTCTGATATTGATGACGTTTGATATCACACCTAGCAACGACATTGCTATCCACACAATATAACACGATTCCATAATGATGATATACTCAGATTCTGTAATCAAATCGCCGAGTGCATGTATCGTCCAGTTCCCAAACATTCTTGCTGATGTGGATGGACATATGAGTTTTGTGGGTTAAACGGATGTTCTCACTTCTGTGCTCTTGTTCCCCTGTAGCAATAATAAGATCACAGTGATTACATTAGAGAAAATACATACAACTCTACAACTGTAAACAAATAAGCATCAATTCACTTTTATCAATGAGATAGTTGGTGCCTCTTCTTATGTTTCAATCAGAAATCATACGTAACACCGTTTTGCTTCGTTGTGTAAAAGGCTATGGCTATGGATTGCTAGAGCAGATTTAAGGTCAGCAAAAAGTTAGTGTTCCTGTGAATCTACCGTCTTAGTTTTATGCTGATCGTTGCTCTGCAAGGTTTGACATGCAGGCCTTGAATCTACCGTCTTAGTTATGCTGATCTTTGCACTGCAAGGTTTGACATCCAGGCCTTGAAACTACCGTCTTAGTTATGCTGATCTTTGCACTGCAAGGTTTGACATGCAGGCCTTGAAACTACCGTCAGTATAAAGCATCAGATACAGATATCATAGACACTAACATGCAATGTTAAAAAGCGACATGAGAAAATGAAACAGCAGTAAGTAGACTGGACACTCACGAAATCAGACACGTGGCTAGCAAGCTTAGGGTGGATTTCATTAAGCTATGCAATGATTTATAATGAGGCAGCTCTTTGGACCATCTATATTCTTATCGCTATTTTGTGTCAAAAAATGAAGACTAATGGGAATGCTCCGATGTATATGATGATAATTCTTCGTAACATAAAGTATATCAGATTTCTCACAACATACTCTGCGTCCTTCGAGATAGTCATCCCTCACAAAGGTGATCGAGGCAACAATAGTGTATTTCCCTTTGATATCGATAACGATGATATCAAGTGCCATTTGCGCATCGAAGGTGGGACGCAGTAGTCCTCCAACATACTCGGTCGCCTGCTTCGATGATACACTCCGATATACTGTTGCCAGTCCATAATTGTATGTTGTTTTCTCACTTACAGCGCTGTCTTGCTTTACGATTCAGTGGACTCCATTGTTGCCCACATTCCGTAAACTTTTCTATCCACTACTGTTTTCAACATTGTGTCGTGTCTCTTTGTACGTCCCACATATTTTACTTACATAATATATATATCTATTTCAGCATTTCTTGTCCTATTCAAAATATGTATATTTGTTCTTAGTTTCTTCTTTATATATTTTCATATTTCAAAGGCATCATCTTTATACACACGGCAATGTCTCATCGTCCGAGCTATGCACTAGCGACCGCACTATTGCTCTATATAGTCATCATATCGACATTCTAATCCGGATCATCATGCAAAAGTTAAACAACTAAATCAGCAAGGAAGTACATGTGACTAAAGCCGAAATTAAGAAGTCATTGGGCAAGTACAGGCAGTACAGAGTAATCGTCTCATCACATAAGAACTAACGGATCGAATGGGGATAAGCATTGGTTCAGCCCACTCCAATTTGAGCTAATATTTAGCTTAGCTGAGTGTGTACGCTAAATACGAAAATGTTAACTCCGTCTGGAACTGCCACAGGTCATACTGGACGACATCGTCTCACTGAACATTACGATCACTGGGGATGAATTTTGGGTTTATGTGCAGCACCCGAACACCAAGTTGCAGTCGTCACAGTAGAGACTGTGATGTATCATGAACGTCATCATTCCAAAGTCCAACACAAATCGAAGCAGGTGCGCCACAATTGAAAAGGTATGTTGACTGCTATATTTTACTCCCGAGGGGTTGTGCACCACGAGTACGCATCACAAGGTCAAAACATTACCAAAAGGTACATCCTTAAGGTCATCCATCGCTTTCGAGATATTGTTCGACAAGAACTACCGGACCTGTGGACTGCTCCAACTTGTCAGCTCCATAACAACGTACCCGCACATTTTACGCATCTAATTAAATTCGGACTTTCTTGGTCAAACACACCATTCCTCTGGTTTGCCAGTCCTCTATTCTCCTGTCATGGCTTCTTGCGATTTGAGGCTCTTCTTTGAGCTGAAAATGTCGCTGACATGGACCTGATTTTAATCACGAGAAGGCAGTATGCGGAATGTCATGACCAAGCTGCACTCCATTCTCAAAGAGGCTCTCCTGAAATGATTCCACCAATGTCAGGACCGATGAAAAAGAGTATGTGGAGTCCCAAGGAGAGTACTTTAAAAGTGATTAGGGTTTGAAACCTCCAGGTAAGTAATTATATTTCTCCGGCTCAAAGATCAGATACTTTTTAAACACACCTGGTCCTTATTAAATCTCTCTTTTAAACAAGCATATATGAAATTAATCACGAGTGTTATTCACACCTCTGGGATTGAGTTCAGTACATACTTTGGTCGGGTCTACTTCCTGTTATATTTGACTTAAATTATTTTCTATCTCCTGATTTTAACAAAAATATAATTACCCGTACAATGTCGTTTGTTTCCACATCATCACATGACATCCCTAACTGAACGGACATCATATATTACTTGACGTTTACGAGACAATTATTAATTCACTGTTGACTATTCAACTGCCATTCGCTTAACTTAGATCAATGTTATCTTTGTCGCTTTTATTCTGTCCAGCCCTCAATGACGATCTTTATAAATCGAAAAGCAGTACACGTTTCTTTTAAAACTACCATGTAATTGTTCTTGTTTTTCATTTAACAGTATTATTTAGCATTCCTTGGCGACTGCCGTTTTTGAGTACACGATCGACATAATAGCCACCTTCTGAACTAAACCAGGATCCCGTCAGTGCACTAATTTCCCGTGAAATCATACCGAAGCGTTCAACTTAACCACTACCGCTTGTATTTGCCCCAAAGCGTGAACTAATTAGAGCCTCAGTTTTTTTCTCGGTTTTGTCGTGCTGTGTCACAATAAGTACTAGGTACGCCCTCATTTGTCGTGGCAAGTCGCCAATTTAGTAGCAAACGTTTTTCTCTAAGTTGTACATGCGTAGAAATAACTAGCAGTTCCTATTTAGAAACAATCAGATCGAACATGTCAAAATGTTTTACATTTAGGTGAGTGAAAAGCCTGATATGTGTATTTCCTAGTAATGTTGATTCTTAATTGACTGCAATCGTGTTGTCTTGCCCTCGGGCTGTAATTCGGCAGCGCATCTTGGTTATTTTATTTACTTGTGAAAAGTTCTCCAATAATGTGGTCATACAACACAATGGATGTCCCAGACACTCCAGGAAGGAAGGGTTAGATAGTTCATTGTACGATATATCACCTTTTCAGAGAATTGTGACCCCTATAATCACCAGGTACATATTTGGATCCTTGTTGGCTGGAACATCCAGCCCGCGGCACGTGAACAGAATACGTGGTTGTTATACAAACACATCCACAGCGTGGTGTCTCCGTGGTACATTGGTATTTCGTTGCGAGTTTGCAATAGTTGTTCTTGTATACCGACGCGTATTGAAGAAGATGGATTTTGATCCTCTCCCGTGTAGTTCAATATAAGGCGCATTAGTAGGCTCACCACTATGGGGACTGGTGTCGATCCTTTCCCTATTGTCTCGTTGTAATGTGTAAAGGGGAACGGCGAAAACATAAAGGCGGATGCCACGATCAGCATATTTCTCCTACCCCAGGCATTAATAGTAAAGTCCCATAGCTGAAACTGCCGCAGGAATGAAGTGTTGTATACATCGTTATACCAAGGGAGTGATCATTTCCCTTCCTGTTGTCTGTCCTTCCCTAACCGCAAGTCAGGTAACTATTTAGAAAGGAACCGCTTATACAGTTGGATCGACTGAAGCTGGAGTTTGACCCCGCACCTTTGTGTTGAAAAACGAGCACTAAGGACAAGTAACAATCATGAACCAGATCTGAAACACCATATGACTGAAGACAGACAATCGTGTAGTGATGTGGAGTGATTTTTGTGTGCATATCATTCATTGACAATTGCCTCAAAAGTCGGACAAAGCCAAAACAAAAATATATAGGCTAGGATGTAAAGTACAAAACGTACATGCATATTCGCTCTACGTATTATTGCTTAATGAACATCAGGGAAACATGGCACACTACCATATGACACCTACATACGACTTTGACAAACATATTTATCAAGTGCACGATTTGGTATGGATATGGAATCGTTAAGAAAGTATTGGCCACCATCGCAAAGTCCAGTATTTTACGCAGTCAAAAAACATGTGGCGCAAACATTGTTGTGCAGTTCTGCACTGTTGACTTCGACACACTCTTGTCAACATACATTGCCTGCATTCTGCGATGAATGTGAACTGGTCGACATTCTTCAGCTGCTAGAAACCGAATCACCCCCCATACGTTGCCTGCATTATGCGGTGAATGTGAACTGGTCTACATTCTTCAGCTGTTAGAAACCGAATCACCTCTTGCTGATCAACTCTGGACGGATTCCGCATCACGCCCGCCATATTTTCAACGGTCTGTTGATGAAACTATGAGTCACAGTATAGCTAAATGTTATCAAACTTAACGGTTGGTACGTGCTGTTTACACCTTAAGTGACGTCATCATGCGCATCGTACGTATGTTCACTTGTTGCAGTTAGGTCCGGTTTCATTTGAACACGCCTCGTAGCTAATGTATGTATTTGTTGTGATACATGTATGGCAAACAGTAAAAAACAATGAGGACGTGTGGATAACAACACACGATGAACGTTTCACTTAATTGCAAAGAGCAACGCCAGGGTTAGGAGAAACATGTCAATCAAGTCCCTCACATTGCGTTGTAACCTTGCTCCTTTAAGAGGTCTACAAGAACAACGACATGCGGATCAACAATACAATCTTCGTAGCGGTGAATCTAAGTCAACGTTTTATAATGCAATACATTGGATCGGACCCATGCCGACAGAGAACCCCAGACTCTAGAACACATCCTGCAAACATGTCCACTGCACCAAGGCTCACGTGAGAAGACCTGGCCCGAGGAAAGAAACATACAAGACACACGTTGGGGAACCATTGGGGAACTGCGACTGACGTGTCACTTCATGGAGGCAGCACATCTGCATAAAACGAGCATACGAAAACGAACGCTCAGAAGGACCCATGCCCACCTTTTTCCTTTAGGCAACAGCGTCAGAATGGCCTTCGTTAAAGGGGCATTCGGGGAATGTTACACACGTCAAGGATGTCTTACAAATATGCATGTTAACAACTCCAATCACAGGTCGGCTGGCCATGTAGTCAGACGGACATACGAAGGCTACAGGAAAGCAACCACTATGTGTTTCTCTCGCGGTGGTGAGAGGACTCATGTGAGACACCCCCCATCCCCCCTGCCCCCAACTACCATCACTCCCTACGTGGTAACATTTTCTCGAGCGGCACATCAAAATTCGCGACCCTGAAACAAGCACGCTAGCTTGGTCAGCTTGTTGATGAGACAGAACTGATCGTAACCTGAACTAGCATCCGCAAAAGACTAAACACTCAGCGTCGCTCGGGTTCAGACCGTCAAGTAGAGGAATGCACCTACCGGCTACCACCCACCGTGAGGAAGACTAACGACTCGTCTGGCAAAATATACTGACTGATCAGATATGTTAGTAAAGGTCAGGCAAATTATACTGGCCAAGACCCTCACCTCGGCGTTCGCCTATTCCAGGCATTAATAGTAAAGTCAACTAGCAGAAACTGCCGCAGGGATGAAGTGTTAAATACATCATTGTGCTAAGACACATCGTCTATGATGCGAGAATGATGATTGCCTTTCATCGTAGCCCTTCCTGGAAACGGGTTATTTTCAAAGCATTCAGGCTAACAAGGTCAGGGATGGACGTGATCCCCGTTGCAGTGAGTGGCATGCAGATGAAACCAAGCATAGCACAATAACCCAGAGGACCTTGGCACATCTTCAAAACCACACTCGGGATGTGAGGAAAGCTACTGCAACCCGCCACTTAACGTCTTTTGCAGAGCGCACAAAACATAACATATTTGTTGTGGGCATTCGCAAACAACAACAACCAGTTAACACCAACCGGCACAAGCGTTGTGAACTGTACACGTGAAACCACCCTTGTAGAAGTACAGACGGACTAAGATTAAAACGGCAACTATGTTAGTTTATAGAAAGCAAATGAAGGCATATTAACATAAAACTGAACGAAATTGAACAAATTACAAATATTTGTCTTTTACATTGCATAGTTTTGGACACATTTTTTGGGAAATAAAAAGTGAAAAACGTATGACTTCTGAGAAAAAAACAACACTGACTGCTTTGATATATAGAGCAAGATAACAGAAAAACATCAGGATAAAAACATGCTAGATAAAAACAAAGACCTATGGAATGATCACATGTTTAAGTAACCTGAAGTTGCTAGGGGCATTAATAGCGCTTTTCCGAAATCTTGGGTGCAACCATTTTGAAGGAAAATGCCTAGAGACAAAAAAATCAGATTTAAATACATTCATTTTTGCAAATGTTTATGTTCTACTTTTGTTACTTTTATTACGCGTATGTGTTGCATCAATAGTATACTAATGTTAAGCAATTATTTAGAACAATCACATACCAAACCCAAACACGACACAGTTCAGATATATATCGATCTGCGAAGTGGTTTTCCTAATGCTTTGTATCCAGTTGGACTTGTACTGTTAGCATAAAGTCGTAGGTGCCAGGTGTCATTATTATTAAACGACTTAACCATTTTGTTTTCTATCTTGATATGTATTCAGCGCACACGGTAGTACTCACCATATGTCTTATATCACTATTTCTTACTATCAGAATGGTGCAAAAACATCTGGCCAGCATTCGAAATGCACAGAAGAAATGCCATTATTTTAACACATACAACTTCGTTATTAATATACCTGAGGGGTTCTTTTTCATCCGATGGACGCGATGCGCCTGACATGTTAAGGCAGATCGGCCTTGCTGTATCCGCTATGAACGACCTTGCGCCGTGTGTGGAATAATGACAGACTCTTTCTCAGATCCAAAATTCGTATTTAACAGACGTGTGTGATTCCTGTCCTCCTGTGTGGTTCAGAGACTTGGACCCTGCTTAAACAGGACATATCAGGACTCGGTGCCTTTCATATGCGCAACCAGCGACAAATCATCGGTATCCAGTGGTTCTTCTTCTTCTTCGTTAATCCTCAGATCAAGGTTCCGGTTTCTCTTGCAAAGGACACCGTTGTTTGTAAGGCTGTTTAATCTCCATACAGCTTCTGTCTCATATCTGTCTCACGAGGTCAACATTGTTCTCTCTTTTCCTGCGTAAGCATGCAGCTTTGTAGGATGTGTTCCACGGTCATTATATGCTCCCCACATAGGCACCTGTCATCTGTCCCAATCCTCATTTTGTTGTTAATGTGTCTCTTGAGTCTGTTATGCCCAGTTCTCAATCTGAAGATGATGACTTGCTCTTCTCTAGTTAAGATATAGTAGCTGACTTCTTTTCGGAAGTCGGGTTGTCGATCAGCCCATTTTACCCTGAAGTTGGTTTTAATTATGGTCTTGACCTCATTATATGTGATACTCAGGTCTGTTTGTGGGGATGCTCCTCCACTCTTTGCTAGTTTGTCTGCAGCTTCATTGCCTTCAATATTGCTGTGGGATGGGATCCACTGTATGACCAATCGTGATTGTGTTCTGCTGAGAGCTGTGTCAGGAAGAACATACATTGCTCCAGATCTTCATCTTTGTGTTGTTTTAGCGCTGCTATTATTGACGAGGCATCAGTCAGGAATACTATGTTTTCTTGGTGGATATATTTATCTTGGATTACAAGCTTAGCTGCGGCCCTCACTGCCCCTGCTTCTGCACGGAAATTACTGGAATGTGTTCCCGTAGTTAAAACTCGAGTTTTTTTTCTCTATTCTATTCCCATGCGATTTATCATGTCATATATTGGGTGATCAGGCATTCGTTTGAACTTCTCATCCTGCTGAAGTATTTTTTGGTCTCTGCGCGTCTGCATACTTTTGATACGTGTGATGTTCTCCATTGCATTTATTGGTGTTGTTCTCATAGCTCTAGTGATGATACGTATACCTTGGTTTTGGGTTGTATTTATTTTGTGAAAGTTATTATTTGTTGCTGTGGTCTATGCTGCTATCCCGTATTCTACCACTGGTCTCACATAACCTGTGTACAGTTTCTTTAGGGTACCGGTGTGTCAACTCCCCATGTTGAGCCTGATATCTTCCTCATTATCGCCATTCTGGTCTTAGCTTTGTTGGTGACTTTTTTTATCTGGTTTTTCCATGTCAACCTTGGGTCCATTGTTATTCCCAGATAAGTTCGACATGTCAAGGGGGAGATTCTGGCCATTTACTTTCAGGATTACATATTGGGGCTTGGGAGATAGAGAGACGCTTGTGTACGTGGTTTTGGATTCGCTTATAATCCAGTGGTTCAATCTCGTCCGTAATGTCGAGGTGTCTGCAAAGACCGGCTTCCCTCCATCTCGGACACTCTGGCCCGCCGCCACCTGTCTCTGTTTGGTCATGTGGTTCGATGACTAGGAAGTATCTGCTATGTGTAACAACGGTCTCCCACCGGGCGGCTGGATGCGTGGGAGGGGCCGTCCCCGTTCTACATTGCTCCGACAGATAGCAGTCTCTCCTTCGACAGTGAACGAGACATGGCTACAAGCCTCAGTGGTTGGTCATGGTAGTAATCGATCAATGCAACGGGCCCTAGATGCATAAGCGAACATTAATATTATTATTATTATTAATAACGTTATTCCATGTCATATTCCATAATTAGATAAATCTAAAAAGAGGAACATTATGAGAACAAATAAAAATACAAACAATGCACACTATCTAAATTCAAACCTTGAACGATGCAAACAAATATCAATATGAAAGAATTATGGAGTAGTTCATGTAGGGTTACATGCCCCTTAAAGAATTCCACTTGTGAGGATGCAATTTGGCTGTTTTATCTTATTTTTTTGTTCATGTACATATTTAACACCAATGGTGAAAACATACATACTTTTCGTTTTCCTGTCAATATTCCAAATGCACATGTGATATCATCAATCGTTTTTAGTATATGTATTATTCATTTTCTGCAGCGTTCTCACATTATCTAATAGTTTTCCTGGTATTCTGCAATAATGTCTATAAACTGTTTTTGTTACTGCTTTGAAAGGTTTCTCCTGATCAATAAAAGTATGTTTAAATAATTTCGTTCTTTCACGTAGCGTCTTTAATGTGACTATGTCATTCGCACTTCCCATCCCCTTACGGATTAAACATTGAGTTTTTCTCAGCTGACTTTCAACAAATTTGGTTGTATTCTTTGTTCAAGTAAGCACGCACACATTTGTCATGTATGGCTCAGTAGTGATATGAATATGGATTAAAACAGTTCCAGTTACTGACTTACCATTACCGTTATGTCCTATGAGAACAACATGCACTCCATATATTCCCTTATTCACCAGAGGCACTTACTTGGGGACTTAATTGTTATTTTGATTAAGGCTTTTGTTCTATGGCCAATTTTATTTTGTTCCGCTATCGATACTATCCATGTATACTTTAATTCAATGTTCTTCTGGTTATATTGTTATAGTTCTTCCAAATTGCATATTTTATCACTATCTTTTTTTTCCTTGTTAATCTCCATGTGTACTTGGTGCAAGTTACAAACGTAAATGAAATTATCATTATATTTGACCATCTAATACGAAGTATGAAATATGTTTTAGTAAACGTCTGCTTCCTGGATATGATAACTTTAGCTACAATTCTTTGTTTCCGAAATAAATAGTAATGCCGATATCACTATAATATTAAACATACTGATCTCCTTTACAAAAAATATGGCTGGTATGTTCTATTTTGATAAAGATAATGTACAGGGCATATGGAATTGCATTTTTGATGCAAACATCTAGGAGTATATTTTCACTAGTTTTGCTTTTATTGTTGTGTTATTCTTTTTCCTTGATAAATTGTGTCGTTTGAATGAAAAAAAACACAGTCGTATTTGTAATTACTTGTTATTGTCAAGTCTATCTGTGTAAACATGAGTTCAAGGAAGCCACACTTTCTTTTCTTTAGCAATGGGTCTTGTGTCTGCTGTTTTAGCCCATCTTGTGTAACGATTTTTCTGGAGCCATCTATTCATCTGCCAGGTAAGACTGTACTAACGTCTGATCAGACAAAACATATTGATCGAACATGTTAGTCAGGGTCAGGTAAAAGATACTGGCCAGCAGAACTTCCATTGCACTTCCACGCAGATGTCCTGCAAACAGGCTGTCTTATGACAACCTGACTAATTAGGTGGTGATCGACGTAATCTATACAGTAGTGAGTCGAATACAGCACAGCACAAACGCCTATGGGACTACGGTCCACCTTCATTATCACGCTAGAGATGTAAGTAAAGCTGTTACAGCCTGCCACTTAATGCCTTTTCAGAACGCACACAGTAATTTTACTCTTTAGGGACATTCATCAGCAACAGCAACATGCTTGTAGAGCACGTTCATCCTCGTGCTGTGTAGTCATAAATGTTGTGTTGTAAACGTCCAGTGGGACTTGGTTGACGTACTGCCTCTCTTTATTTGTATTCACCAAAAAATAGGTATTTCCAACCTTTTGTGCAATGCAAATATATATCATGTGATCTATCCTGGTGGGCACCACATGTATGTCTTATTTATCTGACACATTTAATTTCACATGTTCTGATGTGTCCTTTATGTGATTTAGATACGAATAACGATGGACATTGGCAGCAACATGTTTTTGTAAATATACTGGTTATAATGTTAATTTTTTGTAAAAAAAAAATGCTTCCCAGTACATTTGGGCCGGTTTAATTGTAACATTGTTATAATTTGTTTTAAGGGTATTCTAGTGGGACGATGAGGCCTACGTCGGGTCAGGTAAAATCAGATCTGATCAGACAATGTTAGCCAGGTTCAGGAGACATATACTGGCCAAGACCCTCACCTGCCTCCTCAATGGTCAAACTGGAAACGGGCTGTTGCCGAGGACCATAGTCTGGCTAGCAAGGTGAGGTTCGGCGTGATCCCTGTAGTAGTAAGCGACACGCATATGAAGCCATGCACAACACAACCGGCTGGAGGACCCAGTCCACCTTCATCAGCACGCTAGGGATGTAAGGAAAGCTACGAATGCCACTTAACGTCCTTTTTTAGGACGCACAAAATCCTACTCATTGTGGTCATTCAACAACAACAACAAAGGAATCCTAGATTCTGCATATATTCATGTTTTCCAGCTCTCATGCAATCTTTATACTTCTGGGCTCGAAAAGTGACATCATCCAACGGCTCATAGACATGCCAGAGTCAGCAAATCGGAGATGATCAAATCCATATTTTGCCTAAAAATGACGGACTTTGAAGGAGATTGTACCAATGTGCCCTGGCGCCGAGAAAAGGTGTCAAAGAAGAAAGCATAGCTGGTTTTTAAATGTTGCCCTGGAAACGGGTGTCACGGGACCGAAAGGCGTTAATTTCACTTCCTCGTTGTAAACTACGTCATATAAACGTAATTTTAGGACAATCGTAGGAAGCAGAAGAGGATATTATATCTTTCACTAGATATACGTTAATTTGATATGTATACATTTATCCTTGTATGACAGGCATTTGTCGTAATAAAAAAATGAACTTTAGGAAGTGGGATTATTTGCTTCTCGTGTTGAGTTCTTTGTATGGTGTTTGCTTAATGTAGACATGTACTGTTTTCCTTGTCACGCATATGTCCTGTAGCAATGATGAATTACTTATTTCTAAACTTCCAAAATAAGTATAAGACTACTATATATATATTCCTTAGTCCTTTTTTAAACATCAATGTCCAGTACTTCACTGTTTTTCTCGACACACGTTTGTCACCATGCACTGCCTGCATCCTGCAATGGATGTCAACTGGTCGACATCCTTCAGCTGTTAGAAACCGAATCACCGCTCACTGATCAACTCTGGGCGGGTTCCGAATCACACCGCCCATGTTTTCAACGGTCTGCTGAGGAAACTATGAGTCGGATTATAATGCCATTTTGCAATCGTGACGGTTGGTATGCACTGTTTACACCATACGTGACGTCATCATGCGCATAGTACGTATGTTCACTTGTTGCAGTTTGGTCCGGTTTGGTCCTATTTTGTCTAGCCTGGTTCAGTTTTGTGCTGTATTTTAACTTAACTTAACTTAACGTCTGTATACTGGTTTAGAAGACCCTGCAGAGTCGGTATACAACCAGTTACATTTACATCACCTTGCTCTAAAAGCTATGCACATCCAGTTTATTATTAAATGCATTAACTGTCTCTGCCACCACTACCTCCCCTGGCAATGCATTCCAAGCAGACACCACTCTCTGACTAAAATATATTTCCTAATATCTAACCTGGACCTCTCTTTAGTCAGCTTGTAGCTATGCCCTCGTGTTATTGAAGGGGGCTGTATTAAAAAAAAAACTTGTTATAGGTAAATTTATCGATTCCTCTGATCATCTTATAAACCTGTATTAAGTCACCACGAATTCTTCTCTCTTCGAGACACTATAGGCCGGTTTTTCTGAGTCGTTCCTCATAACTGTAATTCTGGAATCCCACTATCATCGTTGTCAATCTTTTTTGTATTCTTTCTAGCATGTTTATGTCCCCTCTATGATAAGGACTCCACACCTGTACACAGTACTCCAATCTAGGTCTAACTAAAGCTTTATACAGTTTGACGATCACTTCCTTGCTCCTATGTTTAATATTTCTTTTTATCATACCTAACATTGCATTTGCCTTTTTCACTGCTACCTTAACTTGCTCACTCACCTTTCCTGTATGATCTATTATAACCCCTAGGTCTTTTTCCTTATCTATCTTTCTAATATTGTTTTCTCCCATTCTGTAATTATGTTCCATATTGGATCTATCCATGTGGATGACTGTACATTTATCTACATTAAACTCCATTTGCCAACTTACAGACCATTCTCGAATTTTATCTAAATCCGACATCAATATATCCACTTCCGCTTTAGATGAGACACTACTGCATCATGGATTGCATATATATCATATATATATCAATATATCAATGTCCAAATCATTTATATATATCAAGAACAAAATTGGTCCCAAAACCGAGCCCTGTGGCACCCCACTTTTCACTTCACTCCACTCAGAGTACTCTTTATTTATACCCACCCTCTGCCTTCTTCCCGTTAACCAATTTTCAATCCATTTGGCAACTTCCCCACCTATTCCATGTGATTTTAACTTTCGAAATAATCTTTGATGAGGTACTCTATCAAAGGCCTTTGCAAAGTCTAGATAAATAACATCCACTGGCTCCCCTTTATCTATGATTTTAGTAACCTCCTCCATGAATTCTAATAGATTTGTTAAGCATGATCTCCCTCTAGTAAACCCATGCTGACTATTTCTAATTAGATTAAAATTGTCTAAATGCATTACAATGTTTTCTTTGATTATTGACTCTAACAATTTACAGACTATGCTCGTTAAACTCACCGGTCTATAATTTGCTGGATCTGATTTTTTGCCTTCTTTGAATAAGGGGATCACTCCTGCATCTTTCCAATCCCGTGGAACAATCCCTTTTGTAAGTGATTGAGAACATAATATAGCCAATGGTTTTGCTAGTTGGTCTCTAATTTCATATAGCAATTTTGGATGAATACCATCTTGACCTGGACATTTATTCACTTTCAACCCCTCCAATTTTTTAAAAACCATTTCCTCTGTAATACAGATTGATCTTAATCCTGCTGTCTCCATATCTCTTTGAAAAATATCTATAGGCTCTGGGATCTAGGAGCAGTCCTTCTTTGTGAAGACTGTGCCAAAGTACTGATTGAGCAGATTAGCTGCCTCCCTATTCTCACTTATTATTTTCTCTGTACTGTCAATGAGAGGGCCTACTTTGTCTTTCGTTCTTTGTTTATTTCTAACATAAGAGAGGAAGCTTTTACTGTCAGTAAAGTAATTTTGCTACTAATGGATTCATTGCTGTTTTCTGAGGAAGACAAAGGTCGATTTGCGAGCAATGTCGATAAATGCTTCGCCAGACCATCAGATAAAGATACATCGTTTTCAATATATTTCTTTTTTGTAGGTAGGCAATAATTAAAATTAACCACCACACCATTATTTTTACAAATTTATTTTTGTTTTTTCGCCTTATTTCTCTATTCCTCAAGGCGGTATACGTTGTACAGCGGGTTTTATTTTGCGCCTGTCGGCCCAGTGCATTTAACTTCGGCATTCATTTTATGTAAGGGTCTGCTTCCTGCTGCATTTCTAAAGGTTTGTTTCCTAGGGTTAACGGACGGTGGTCTGATGGGGATCGTACACAGCCCAGCACCTTCGGTTTGTGAGCTGTGCCACCTTACAACTAGCCCACGCCGTTCCCATTCCACTATTTCACTTATGTCAAGCATTACGATCAAACTAACGTATTGACAGGGCTTGACAAAAGCGCTCATTGTGACGAGTAAATATTTTTCTTTAACGAGTTATAAAGTATGCGTATTCAATAGTTAATTACGTTGTTTTTTGTTACTACATAACGACACTCGCACGATTATTAATGATATTACGGTTGAAATAGATTGTACATACGCTAGCTTTTGATGGTCAATCTAAATAAACCTCCACTGCACAATTTAAACTTACTAAAGCCATCGATAAATGGTACTACAGTGCTAAAACTGACAGCAGTGCATTTTTTCTTCAAAAGAAATAAGTCTAATCCTATGTAAATAATACAGCACATGTTGGTTTGGTACGTATTGTTATTAAGAAATAAAGGTGAATTAGTGCCTAGTTTAAATTTGTTAACATAAATTGCATGACTGTATTCCGATCGTGCTGACTGGTGAAATTGTTGTACTGACTGGTGAAATTGTTGTACTGACTGGTGAAATTGTTGTACTGACTGGTGAAATTGTTGTACTGACTGGCAAGCCACGATAAATGTTGTCGAGCTCTGCCTATGTACGTGTTCTCAATAATGCGTTTGTCTTCAGAATGCTCTAGATGTGTGCAGACGGCGTGGCTAGCGTGGCTAATGGTTATGTGACACGGCTCACAACCCAAAGGTGCTGGGTTCGATCCCCATCGAAGCACCGGCCGTTACCCCGGGAAAGTAAACCCTTGGAAAATGCAGGAGGAAGCAGACTCTTACATTAAATGCACGCTGAAGTCGGATCCACTGGGTCGACAGGCACAACATAAAAACCACCGTGTAAACGCACACCACCTTTCGGATTTAGAACAATAATGCGAACGAAAACAACAACAAACAAACAAACAAACAAAAAAACAGAATGCTCTCTATGTGATAGTAACAAAAACAGGACAACATCTACTCTTTGAGCATGTTGTACGAAGCGACAACAAGCGATATCAAACCGATCTATGATATTAGACTTTCGAGTTAATGCCATTGCAGACCTGACCATTCACATAGAGAAAGGAATGATTAGGGTCAAGTAGGCTTCTCCGATTTATATCCAGCTTAAGATATCATATAATATAAAGCGGATAGTATGAAGTCAATGAATGAATACCAGAGTGAATGATTCGTTTTTCCTAATATACAAATGAGAGGAAATACAAAACACAAATCTGCGAAAAGAGACATCCTAACAGAACACACATGGGGACGGCGTGTGCTACTGGTTAAATGACACGGCTCACAAGCCGAAGGTGCTGGGTTCGATCCCCATCACAGCACCGGTCGTTACCCTGGGGAAGCAAACCCTTATAAAATGCAGGAGGAAGCAGACCCTTACATAAAATGCATGCTGAAGTCAGATGCACTGGGCCGACAGGCGAACAATAAAAACCACCGTGCAACGCACACCGCTTCGGGGAATAGAGAAATAAGGCGAACACACGCACAAAAAAAACACACACAAAAAAACAACATAATCTCTCGGATTATGACATGCTGGTCATGCGTGTGTGTACTACATGTCTACATATGTGCGGACTTTATTCATGTTTGCACTTCACATTGTTTATATGCGTAGATATTTTAGTTCAAAAGCTTTGTTCCTTTTTTCTCATCGCATGCATTGTTATATTATGTTGTGGACAATTTATACCTCTGGACGCCTGGCAGACACTCGAGTCATCAGTCACTTCAATCAATTGCGAATTGTATAAATATGTATATATATATATATATATATATATATATATATATATATATATATATATATATATATATATATATATATATATATATATATCAGAGTTTCATTCGCTTAGTTAGTTGCCAATTGCAAGCGATGCTGCCGACATCATTAGACGGGTTTTTGTCTTGATGATGTAACGTGAGATCTATTTGGATTATAATGAGTGAGTAACAGCGCTGGCCATCCTCTTCACTCTCTTACCCCGAGCTACCTTCACAAAACTATCAGTCGAGACGACTGGAGGTAACTATGGATGAAGACACTCTGGCCTTACCTCCATTGAGAGTAGGGGTCTCTTGAAATGTGAGTGATTCGTTCGTCCACCGTTATCGTTCATTGCGTCCAGAGATGAGTGTCTTACTTTTAGACTACAGTGACCCACACGCTACTGACTACAATACTGGAGAGAAAGGTTGTGGACAAGCAGACAAGTTCTAGACAGCGATTTATGTGAAAGATCAACATCGAGAGATGAGTTAACATCGGTCTGTTAGAGTGTACTATGGATATAAGAGAACATGAATATTGGAGGACAATTGCAGCCATCAACCGATACATACAGGGACGACACTTATCATCATCACCACCACCATCATCATCACCACCATCATCACCACCATCATCATCATCACCATCACCATCACAATTAATTATGTGTGAAATTTCTTGCACGTGTTTTATTCTCATATAATCTACATGGCAGTTAACATATACACTTTGGAACGCCATCAATGAACGCCTCAAACGGGACACGCTTAAAACACATACCGTAGTAGAAATTAGAGAACAATTGTTTCTTATGGCACAAATCGCCAGGAACATAGCTCAGAAATGGTATGTTTTCGTCTTTCAAGCTGTAAATTGGTACCTGATTCTGTTAGAGCGAAGTAAAGCAAGGTAGTGATAATGGTCGTCGTACTGAACGTGATCTGAGACGCCGTATGCTACTAGGGTATGAAATACTTGAAAACGAAGAATGTTGGGGGACTATCTTTGTCTATCAAAAGCAATATTATGTACAGGTAAGTGAGACAATCCGTATAGAAGATCGTACAACTATGCGTATATATAACTCACCAAACTAGAGTAGATCTAAATTTAGTGTTATATTTGTAGTAGATTATAAAATTAACGGCTGCGTTGACGATTTCAAAATGTTTTCTGAGACAATGAGCGCACAGATACAACCTCGAGTACCTTCGGCCTACAGTGAACTCTGGTTCTATGATTGTGAAAAAGCTGATGAGGATCTTTGGTATATTACACACAGCGTACACCATAGAAATGAGAACCACTTGTTGAACCACTCGAAGATCTTTTCCTGTGAGCTTATCCGTAGAGGAATTTGAATCGGTACCATCTGTAATGTTTTCATTGTGGTTGCAGTTACGATTTTTTTTTGATTTCTGGGTAAGTTTATTTATCACTGTATTGGAAGATTGCCGAAACTTGGAAGCCGCCCTTAGACTGCGGGCCATAACAACAACACATACAAGAATAATGAACTGTGTTGCGACTGGCAGAAACATATCTGTTATGATCCATATGTTTTGTTTAATGATTTCTCTCTTAGGAGACATCCACAACGAAGGTCTCGAATTATTGGTCAATATGTCAGACTTGTCAATCATCCCCATATTAGCCAGAATTGGTACGTAGCTAACAACAGCAAATATTGAGCATCCAAGCATGAAGTTTATGGCTCTCCTTTTAGTAAATGTGTTCTTAAATTGTAGAGGTCTAGCTACACACATACAGCGGGCCACTGCTAAAAACGTTGTAGTCAAAACGTTAGTTATGTTGATTAGGATCATTGCACTAGCGCTGAACGCCAATATAGCAAACGGATCAATGCTAAATACTTCTGCTAATTTCAGTTCACAAACGTAGAGAGCCACGGAGATGGCAAGGGAAAAAGACGCAAGTAGATATGCCAGATCAAAAATGGCTAGCGCCAGAAAAGAAATGATTACGCCATCATTGAGCCCCATTTTGACAAATATTTTGATATTGATGACGTTTGATGTTACACCTAGCAACGACATTACTAACCACACAATATAACAAGATTCCATAACGATGATGTACTCAGACTCTGAAATCAAATCACCGAGTGCATATATTGTCCGGTTCCCCACCATTCTAGTTGATATTGATGGATTTATTTTTCTTAGTTGTTGTAGGGTGTAGAATGGTTGTTCTCATTATTATATTTTCTTAGAGTTTGAAGATAAGTGCACAGTAGTACAATCTGAGAACATAAATCGTATATAATACATTACCCCTTCAAACATTATAGTAATTAATCCTGATTTATCAGTGCGGTTGTTAATGTTACTGTAGATGTCTAACTCATACACCACATTCTCGGCCGTTGCGTTGTTACATTTACATTGCTACATCTTGATAGAAACATGTGAAATCCGCAAATCGTTAGTGTTCAAATGAATCGTCTGGCTAATCATACCAGTGTTCTTTACAACTAAAGACGCGACGTCCTCAATACATTCGACGTACCGTTAGTACAAATGGATAACAGAGAATACACACACATTAACCACCTGTTCAGCCTAGACAGCAAACAATGAAACATCATTCAGTAGACTCCAACCGATGAAATATCATTCACTAGACTGCACTATCTTGATATTGGTTAATGAATCAAGGAATGTTTCTTTTTAAGATAGTGAAGCGTGTTTTACAAAAAAGCCATCTGATGGAACATTAGTCATTTGCAACAAAACGGTCCAGAACATTGAAATTCAGAACTAATTTTGCATTTTGTTGTACTTCCCTTGGTGCCACGAGGTGCCACGATGTTGCTTTTTCCTTAAACCGATCACAAGAAAGTTTGGGTTGTCAGCAGGGACATTGATAGTTGTTGCTCGTTTGAAATGATGTTCTCTTTCGCAGTATATTTTTACTAAGTTCATTGAGTCTTGCATTAGTGTTACAATTATGTGCCACGCTACTCACACACTGAACATATGTTATCATTGTCTCATGGTGTTCACATGAATACAAGGAGCCACCTAGACCATTAAAAGAAATATCATTTAACAGACGTGGACAACTTCATACGGAATTATTTACTTGTTCCGAAAAAGAAACATGCCATCATGGCCTGATTAAGAGACTGTTGTATTGACCTGATTGATACACCAGTGTCTCACTAAAGGAAAATATAATACTAGCAACAAATATTTCCCTATGTTACGCATACTGTGCTATACTTTACACATCATCATCATGTAGCATGTTCTTGGTAGAGCGTCGCTCTCATAACAGCCATTTGATATGCATCTCGATCAGCATTAAGTCTAGTCGCCTGCTTCATGTTCATATTAAGGGTGTCCTTGATGCCCTGTGTCCGTCTACTGCTAGATCGGCCTCTGCCTCATTTTCCTGTAACAATGCCCGCTAGAGCTGTTTTTCTCCATTTCGTCATGGCGTTTGATGTGGCGAAAAACCTCAGTTTCCGAGACATAACCTGGTTCATAAGCCAGTTCCTCTAGACACTCATATCTTGTAGGATGGCTTTATTTGTTATTTTCTTAAACCAAGGTACTTTTAGGATTCTTGTGTAGCATTTTGTCTCGAAATCCCCCATCCTCTTTCTTAATATTTATCTGATGGTCGATGTCTCGCATCTGTACATTGCAACCGGGAATATGCATCTTCTGATGATCTCAATTGTAATATTCTTTGGTTGTACTGTACCACACATTTTAAAAATAATATTCAGGTTCTGCATCAATATGGACATTCGTCTCTTTATTTCCTTTTCACAGCCCCCATCAATTATTATCAAAGTAACCCACATGTTCAATTTTATTATTACCAATAGTTATCTTGTGTTGGGATTTGTGTTTGTCAGTAGACACTCTTTTTTTATTTAAATTCATGAAAATATTATGATCTTCACTGTGCTTGTGAACGGATGCAAGCAATTGTACCAGGCCATCAACGATTTTTTAAAACGTAAATGTGTCATCTGCATGTCTTAGTTCTGGAATCTCTTTTCCTCCAATTGAGAATGGGTCGAAATTGACAGTTTTAATCTAGTTTTAGTTGTTGCATGATATTCTCTGCGTGTATGTTGAATAAGTAGGGGACATTAATACAGTCTTGCCTTAAACCTTTGTGGATCTCAATAAAATCTGAGGAGCCTTCTTTGATTCTGACGGCAGCTTGTTTGCCGCTGTCAAGTGTTTATATTAGGTGTATTCGATGTGTTGCTAAGCCCATGTCTTTCATTATTTGCTATAGAATCTCGCACGTTGAAACCGGCTCATATGATAAACTTCGTGTTTTATTTTATTTCTTTTCTATCTAGTAAACAGTTTTTGTTTTAGAATATACATGTCCACGTGCTGTCACGTGTTTCCACCTCACTATTTGGCGGCTCCAAGTAAACACCAATATATGAATGGGCGTCTGCATGCTCATTCTGAATTAACTATAGGTTATTAAACTGGCATTCGTGTACCTTTAATCAATATTTTATATTGTGACTTTTTAATTCTCTCCACTCATCGATGACATGAATAGCTGGACACGCTAGTGCAGGTCACATTGAAAACGTATCTTTAGCGCGACGTGTTATTTATTTATCAATATTATTCAGCTGTGTATAAAAAGAGTTTACGATCGATATAATACTCACCTTTAGAACCAAACCATGAAGGAAATCTTTAGAGTTCCAATTTACCTCAGCAGTTTAGTGCATTTGCCCGAAAGCGTTAAGCGATTAAAGCTATCTTTTCAGCTTGACTCCTATGGAGATGTTTCGTGTTAAGTGGGGAGTATGTCCTCATTTGCAGTGACATATCACCAATTATGCCGCAAATGTTGCTCTTACAATTGGCTGTACATTGGACTAATTAGGTAATCCTCTTTAGAGATAGTTATTGAGATGCAATAACATGACACGATTCGATACATTTTGACGAATGTGGTCTGGGTGCCTCGTGTTCACATTGACAACTTAATTGAATACAATTGTTTTCTTTTGCCGCGGGCAGTGCATTGGTTATTTAAATTGATATTTGGGAGCGGCGTGGTCTGGTGGTTGAGTGATACGGCTCACAGCCACAAGGTGCCAGGTTCGCTTCCCAATCACAACACTGACTGTTATCTCAGGGAAGTAAACCCTTAGAAAATGCAAGAGGAAGCAGACCCTTACATAAAATGAATGTCGAAGTCGAATGCACTGTGCCAAAAGGCGCAAAATAAAAACAGCACACCCACAAGGTCTTAGGGAATAGAGTAATAAGGCGAACGCAAGATACAAAACGAATTGCTAGTGAAACGTTCTCCAATAATATGATCTAAACAGGTAAAAGTAGTGCCACAGCTAACACTCCACCAAGGAAGTGTTAGTGACTTCATTGTAGGATTTACTAGCTTAAGTACGCTGAAACTAAAGTAAAGTCATCCAACCATTTTCACCTGAGGTGACTGGGCTGCACATCGAAACTATTCAACCTAGTTCTCCTACATACGGTGTCTAAATGAGATGTTACAATTGTATCTTTAGTTAAGGATATATCGTACTGTCTGTCGGACGCCTGCATTCCCATTACAGGGGTTGTCCAGGGGTTTTTAGACTGAGGACTAGAAGCCGCTTCGTCACTGCTTTCATCATGTTGTGTTGTTGCTATGATTGATTATTTCGCCACCGACAGAAAAATAACAAATGTCTTACCTTTGATTCGATCCTCTGGCCTAATTGTCGACGGGCAGGTATTGAAGCCATTCGGCCACGCGTTTGATATGTCAACTTTAGCAAAGTAGCTGCCATGGTATGGAAACACTCAATGCATATGTAACACAGGCAATCATATAAACATTATCGCAAATGTATTTCAAAGGGCTATCGAAAGTCGAAAAAAACTATACTGGAATAACGCAATGCAGATAAATATATACATATATATATCATATGAGGAATGCTAGAACATCACTAGAGACACCTTGCTATGAAGCAGAGATACAGTACAACGAAGCGTGTACAAAAATAAAATTGTCAGTTCAGAATATGAATAGTATACAATGTTCAGAGACATACTCCAAATTATACATAAATTGTAATGAGTAAATCATGCAAGAGAACCCAAAGCCGGTGATATATAATGAAGCAATAATCACTGAAGATAAAAATTAGCTCCAGTAAATAACAAAGACCCTTCCAAAATATGAAAGACATCGTTTGCGCTACCTCGCAAGCAAAGAGAAAGCAATGCCTTCACATTTGAAATAGACTAAGCTCCGACAATTCCAGAGGAAACTGAAGGCTAGGAAGTAACCATGACCGGACAATATTGATAATGAAATGCTGCTGGTGACTCCTTAAAATTAAGCTGTTCCCAAATTGTTGTCTTGACATAAACACATGGACAGCTCTCGTTAACGTAGATGGATGTCTGTAAAATGTCAATACCCACCCCCCAAAAAAAAACATCTCCGGAAGAACCTAACAATTATCGGCTCGTCTGGGCATAATAGCTGAGATAAAAATAAACTCACGAATAATTTATTTCCTGGATAAATCTAATACATTATGGCATGAACAAGCAAAACCAATAATACATACATCATAAAACTGAATTAGCAACATGACTTGTTCCTATCATAATGTTAGATGCCTCAAGGAACCAATAGATGTGTGTGTGTTTATCTGTGTGTGTGTGTTTATCATTGTCTCAGTACAGAGTAAATTCTCAGAGGCAATATCAAATTGCTTCTCGTTACCAAGACGAAAAAGATTCCGTTAAACTACAAATGCAAGAAAGTGAGCTTGCATTAGAAACTTCACATACCTGGGAGTGAAATAAGGCAAATGTCTCCCCCTAAATGAAACTGAGCAACAGACCACCAACAATCTGTACACATCAATAGGCCAGCTGCCTGATACCAGATTTTTGGGAGCGTGCCAAATCATCCAATGCAAGTCAACTTCAAAATGTGACTAAGAGCCGACGGAAGAGAACCATGTTCCTACACATTTGTAAGATTTACTAAACGGAAGATGAAACATATAGAACCATGTTCCTACACATTTGTAATATTTACTAAAGTGATGAAACATATACGCGACTTGTCGGTATATACAGGTGGCTGTGCTATGCTTTGCTTCATCTGCGTGGCGCTCACTTCTGCGGGGATCACATCGATCTACATCTAGTAAACTATTTGTTCTGATACACATTGCATTTCCGAAACTGATGTGCTATTCAACATGTCTTAGTCTTAGTCGACCTGTACTTCTGCATGGGCATATACCCATGTGCAGATCCCAGCTCTGGTATGAGCTGGATGTAGCCGGGAGAAGCACTTTAATACTACGTTACGAAGGGACAAGCGCTTACGGAGGATGGTTAACCGATGTACGAGTCCGTCTTAATAGACTCAAGTACCAGAGCAAAGTATACCCACAGCCTGTTAGTCGCCATTTGTGAGGAACTAAACAAACCACCTAACCATGGCCGGTGTTATGCCATGTCACACAGTTAGTTAGTCGCCTCTTACGACGTGCGCAAAACAGGGGCGCTATTTTTGTCTGTGTCATACACGAAGACACCGGCAGACCGCGTTGTTCTCGTATTTTAGACTTTGACACCTGTAACTAGTAGTTCATATACAGAGTTCAGTTCTTTGATTCTTGTGATGGACTCCATTTCAAGTTTTGCAAAAGGAAAGCACAATGAATTTCATGACGAAAACTAGGAACAGGGGATATAATGCAATAATACTTTATAAAGGAATTAGCAACTGTATTTACATCCCCTTTTCAACTTATATAAATATATGTACAAATCAACTGTTTCTGCCCACAGTTGACCATGAAAATAACAGTTGATATTTAACAGTCAGAGATACAATTAGGCCTTCCTAAGTTCCAACAGTTAAACTCGATAGATGTACTGGCTCAACATAGGACTTACTGCGCACTAATATGGCCATGCAAAAGGGCTAGGACGAATGATATTGGTAAACACAACACATAATGGAGGGGCAGGGGTATTCCTGAGCCTACAAAATGGTAGAAAAATAACACTGTCAGTGGCAACTTGAAAATTCTCAAGCAATTTCAGAGTGGAGGCAGAGGCACTGAAGGCTGCAGTAGAAGCAATGCTCACAGGCGAAAGAAATGAAAGCCAGATAGTCTTATTTACAGATGCCCTGGCCGTGGTTACAGCACTGAAAAGTCAGAAACAAACTGAACTTAATGACGTAAGAGCAGTACTCTTTCAACTATGCCAGCAGTCCGCACCAAAAAGAGTAGTGGTACAGTGAGTTCCATCCCACTGTAACAGCCAAGGCAACGAGGAGGCAGACAGACTGGCAACAGAAGATGCAAGACTACCACAACCAGATTCTAGTGTGACCTACGAAGAGTCCAAAAGGTTTATTAGGGCAAGAGGCATGGCTAAATGGAAAACAGAACATACTGGCTACACAAAAAATGATGCCTACTACTAGCTGAAAAGAAGAGAGCAGGTCGTGGTCTTCAGACTCCACACAGGCCACAACAGACTGAGGTACAATCTATTCAATAAATTGAAGATAGGTGGCACTGACGAATGCACCTGTGGCACAGGGAAAATGACCGCTGAACATCTGCTGCAAAACTGCCCGACATACGAGGACCAGAGAAAGCACATGTGTATATCATCAGTGGCAACACTAGACAAGCTCTTTGGCAGTGTCGACAGCCTCAGGATGACAGCTGCTTTCTTCGAACAAATTCAAGTTTACGTCTGACAACGTACGAAGAAGAAGAAGAAGAAAAAGAATGATATTGTTACAGGAAGGTCACCTCGATTTATTTACACGTGCACACAACATGGCAATACGTTCACACATACACACACACACACACACACACGTGCGCGCGCGAACGCACATACACATACACAAAGAAGCACTTACACACACATACTCATCCCATATATATTCTCTCCGTTAAGTTGTTCTACCCATTATGCAAAATAAGCCTTGCGGTTGAATTTGTAATCGTCTGACAAGATGGCGCAGTTGACAAGAAATACTTCACCAACTGCAACTAGAGACTACTGTTCGAATGCCGCAGTTCAATACCGAATAAACATATCCCCAATCGGCTCTGCCATACATGACTTTCAACCATATTCCTTTGGACAAAAAATAATGAACATATACGCAAAACTAGTTACACATGAATGCACTATTCCAATTATTCTGTTCCAAATAGACTAATTTGATCATCTCCAATATCACTGCTCATCCCAGCATGTATTTTCGCCGACATTTCGTCTAATTATTTTAATTGTTCGTATTTTTCTGTTTTGCTTTTCTTGCGTTTGCCTTATATCTCTTTTCCCCAATGCGCTGTGCGTTGTACTGTTTTATTTGAGCGCCTGTCGGCCCAGCGCATCCGAGTCCTGCATGCATTTTATGTAAGGGTCTGCTTTTTCATTTCATTTTCTAAGGGCTTACTTCTCAGAAGTAACGACCGGTGCTGTGACGGGGATCGAACACAGCACCTTCGTGTTGTGATCCCTGTCACTTAACCACTAGCCTACGCCGTCCCCGAATGGTCGGTCACGTTTTGGAAGTTTTTGACCTGCCACATATAAATGAACATGGACGATACACGTTATTGCTTCTTGCCTATGGATTTCCATGCGGGTGAGGCAAGACAATATATTGCAGCCTATTACATTCCTCTACACAGTTGCTCATTTCATTCCATTTTTACTGATCTATAATCCCAAATAAGTTCTGTTTTTGTTCTGTTTTTAAGAACCGACTCCACTGCACTCAGTGCATATTTCCAGATACTTGGTCTCTCGTACGTAGAGGTGATGGTATGAAAAGGGATGGTTTAAATTGATCATTGATTCACGTCTATGAGAGGGTTACTAACATCGTCAGCAGAATGTTGTCTATACACCTTTTAACAAAACGTCATATATACATTAACATCATACTGAACAGAAAACAGTATGGTCGCCTTAGAACAGATCATTGCAGCATAGATGGCCATTTGAATTTACAAAAAACAAACAAACTATGTACTTAAAATGAAAGCATCACAGACTGTTAATGCACATGTCAGAAACATACGACACCAGAATACATCTTGAAAACATGAACCTTGCAATAACTGTCTTTAACTTAACGTTCTCAGACTAGTTTAGAAGACTCTGTAGAGTCTATTTACAACCAGTTTCATTTACATTTCCTTGCTCTAAAAGTTATGCGCTATACGCTGTGGGAACGCCTGGCGCCGAAAAAGAAGCATGCCAGACAAACTGTGTTGAACTATTGATGACGTACGACTGGTGTGTCACATCGTGGAGGCGACTTATCTGGTTGCATACAACCAAAATGCCAAAGTGAACGCAGAGAAGAAAGGAATCCCGCCATGACGGAGTTTTCGTGGCATGCAGTAGCGTTGGTATTACGATCAACACTAGGAAAATAAGGGACGCTTCCAGCCTACTCCCGAGAAGTCGTGCGTCAAACCAAACGTGTATGTATAGAACCAACGTCTCCAAGTGACTATATAGGCAGTATCTTCAGCAGATAGGTGAATATTGACTATCAGGAGACAAATATTGATTATGATATTGCAAATATTGACTATCAGGAAACAAATATTGATTATGAGGTGGCGAATATTGACTATCAGGTGGCATATATTGACTATTAGGTGGGCGAATATTGACTATCAGGTGGCGAAAAGTTACTATCAGGTTGGCGAAAAGTGACTATCATGTGGCACATATTGACTATCAGGAGACGAATATTGATTATCAGATGGATAATAGTGGCTATCAGGAGACGGATATTGATTATCAGGAGGCGAATATTGATTATCAGATGGCGAATATTGATTATCAGGTGGCGAATATTGACTATCAGATGGCGAATAGTGGTTATCAGGAGACGAATATTGACTATCAGGAAGCGAATAGTGACTATCAGGAAGCGAATAGTGGCTAATCAGGAGACGAATATTGACTATCAGGTGGCGAATATTGACTATCAGGTGGCGAATATTGACTATCAGGTGGCGAATATTGACTATCAGGTGGTGAATAGTGGTTATCAGGAGACGAATATTGACTATCAGAAAGCGAATAGTGACTATCAGGAAGCGAATAGTGGCTAATCAGGAGACGAATATTGACTATCAGGTGGCGAATATTGACTATCAGGTGGCGAATATTGACTATCAGGTGGCGAATATTGACTATCAGGTGGTGAATAGTGGCTATCAGATGATGAATAGTGGCTATCAGGAGACGAATATTGACTATCAGGAGACGAATATTGATTATCAGGTGGCGAATATTGACTATCATATGGCGAATAGTGGCTATCAGGAGACACAGATTGACTATCAGGTCAACAGTACGATTGCTAAGGTGAACTATGACGCTGCAAGCAAACGTCTTGGACCGACAAGGCATCAGTGTCGTCATCTAGATACACGTATATCGTGCTACAGTATTAGCTACTTTGCTGCATGACTGCGGAACATGGACAGTGTATAGTAGGCATCACATATACAGTTAAATCGTTTTCACTTGAGTTGTCCGCGTAGGCTTCTCGGGATCAGGTGGCAGGACACAATGTCTAACTCTGAAACTCTTAGCAAGTCTAAAATGCTGAACCTTTTCGAATAGCTTAGTTAAGATGAGCGGGATATATTGTTCGAATGCCAAAAAACCACATCCTCCAGCAAATGCTATAGGGTGAGCTCACAACAGGCAGATGTGCATCGTGATTGGGAGTGGGGGAGTTAGAGAAGATACGCTACATAGAATATAATTGTTGCTTCTCTGTAGCTTGTACTCTTTCTGCTACTTTCCGATATTGCATCTTCGTTCTCTTGGATTCAAGTCATGATTTGTTGATGATTAAAAACACAAAAAATGGTGTTGACAATTTGTTGATGTCTAGTTTACATTTAAAGTTACTGTTTTTTCTGTATTTTTTGATTTTCAATAATTTGCACAAGTTCAGCCACAACAGTTTTCTTTGTAACATAAAGTTTCGGGAACTCGGATTAGCACAAGTACTGACATGACAATTTTCTTTGTAAAATAAAGTTTGGGGGAACTCGGATGGGCCAGTTTAACGATATCGTATTTATTTTCCGTTTTTGCCTTTCGGCCTGCGATCTTGGCAATTATATCTATCAGTGGGTCATGGTCACTCCATACATATGCGTCTCTCCCAACGGGAATAGTTTGTATGGCATATCTCTACTGATGTTGATAATTAAGAGGCGTACATGGTTAGTGACATGACTATTAGGAGACTCTTTTATTAGTTAATTTGTTGGTATTTTTGTGAATATTGAGTGTCATTGTAGTAATTACATTCGTTTAACGTGTTTATCATCTGTTTGCTAATCATATCAGTGTTTTACATTACCATACTGTACTTGTCCTGTCCTAGGCCGTGAATCGTTGTCATATGCGATAGAGGCCACATGACCTGGTCACCTACGACGATTAGTATTATTTTATTGTATGTATCTATCTTCAGCCAACGTATGTCGTTAAACGTCGTGGGAAGAGGCGACCTCCTTTGTTTCATATTTTTTGGCAAGGGAAAATCCACTATGAATCGCCAGGTTAATCCCAGCATATGTTAGTCTCTGCAATATACGATCATCTATTTTTGAGACTGTTGGAGGTGGAAGCGTAAATTAGAGCAGGGTAGACCCGCAGCCTGTGAGGCGCCACCTAAGCCGATCCGCTAACCACATAACCAAGATCTGTTGTTATGGCCACACAGTCCCCATTTGTTTGCAACATATTCTCTGTGGTGCGAGAATACCTAGAATAATTTGAGTAGATTTTTAACTTGAATTTTTCGCGAGCAGCGGCTGTTAGGCCTATTCTTTCCGATTTCTAACTGCTAACGTATTTTTAATGTGCGCACCACTGAACACGGGTGTCTGATCTCACTACCCAGAGATCCGCGAAAATATTTATCGGATGATTCACGTGACAAAAATCACTGTGTCTATACCGGGATTTGAAACCCCGACCTCCAGCACCTGAGGCGAACACCTTACTTCGTAACCATTTATTTCGCTACATATGTTGTCTTTCCCAACGTTCTCATTGACATCTCAAAATGTTCTTGGACTATATCTCCATTTCTCTTTGCAGCTGCCGAAAAACTGTCTCCTTAACCACCTCCTCCTAACTGACGTTTGTTTGATAGTAGCATGTTATTATAGTCATGTCGGCAAACCTCCGACCTACTCTCACTTTTTCATTCTTGATCGGTCACCATTTCACCGATGTTCTCCCCCTTCTCCTTAATAAGATAACGGTCACGTGTCTCAGTACTGCGTTCCATAGCATGATATTGTTTCTTATGTCGATGTTATTATCCCACATGGATCTGTCCAATTGATCTCTCGTATTCCTAAACAATGTGATCTTCCATTTCAATTGTCCGCTTTTAAATATTTAGTTTCACCGTTATCATCGTTACACTGCAGATTATTAAACGGTGTATCAAAAGACTTTTGATTTGCTGCCAGTGGGGTCCCTTAGGCTGTCACCTTCCGTAGTTTTGCCCATTAATGTTCATTGTAAACACAATTATATTTCCTGCATATCAATCGATCATACTCAAATGTTCAAATTGGTTGTAAATACAATTGAACTTGACTTTCTTTAATGAGAAGAATGGCACTGAATTTCACGTACAAGTCTTGTAATATCGGTATTAATAATTGCTGAAACAACGTGTATTCTGAATTCTGAATGTACGATTGTTAAACTGTTTCTATAATTAAGGTAACGATGATTGTATATGTAAAAGCTCATACTATTTCTACATATTTTCATGGATATGACATGAAAGGGCCTCACACGCTCCCTAGGAACCGCGGGCCACAGGTAAAATACCGATATAATATAACATATCGCACATATTTCAATATGTGTGTGTATATGTCCGCTTTCAATGCAGCGTTTCTATCCATGTATATTGATCGACACTTTCTAGTGTTTTTGTTCTATATGTATAAGCCTAGCGATACACATAAAACAGACAACCATTTTAACGGTTATTGCCAAAACATAGTTATACATCAGATTTCCGGCATAAGTGCTGAAACTATAATAGCGAATATATGTCTTTTGGTGAGAGTAATGCATGTTCCTTAGACACTAGATCGAAGATGACTTGCAATATAAAATTATGTGATCGCTACTGTAGACCGCCGGCTATAGGCAACGACGGTTATGATATTGGTGGTGTCATAGTAACGGCATCAGCAAATGCACAAAACAACAATATTCCAGCAAAATTGGGGTACTGTTGCGATGGTCATCTGTGATTGTGGCTGACATTTTAGCTTCAGCTGTTCATCAACCAACATATCAATATCGTTAAGTTCGACATTAATTCATATCTTTAGATTTTTTAATGACTGGTACCTCAGTCTGATATGTCATCCAAATGTGTGCATCTTATCAGTGTTAGTGATAGAGTATCAGATATATCCACACATCCCACACGACCTACCAGTAAATGTGTAATTACGTTACTGTTAGAGATGGTAAGGAGGTGAATTAGTTACTATAACTCATAAATAAGCTGCCTCACGTTGCAATGACGTATTATAGCACTTCATACACGACATCCGATTCTACTGTGGGATTAATGTATATAATGCACTTATAGCGTGCATCATCTATGTTTTCACCTGCATACAGTTCATCACACGTGTCTTGTATGTACTACTAATAAGTATATTGGTCTCCATGTTAGTTTTACTTGCATTATGTTCAGCTCACTTTCATAATTTATTGTACAATTTTCAAACAATTAATGGATATATATATATATATATATATATATATATATATATATATATATATATATATATATATATACATTTATGTTGTTATTAACTAGCATTTGAAAGTATTTAAGTCTGCACACATATTTCCCGTTTGCGCTTTGCATACTCATATTGTATATGTTACCAATCTAACTTGAGAATCAGGAAAAAACAACATATAAATACTCCAAAATTACCGAGCCGTCTGGGCCACAACATGCGATAAGTATGTTATGGGTATCAACACGTCTAAGGCGCCAACTATGAAGGTCGGCAGAACACAAATGCTGCTTATGTTAGACAATTATAACGTGGTTCTTCAGCAGGCTCAGGAGGTCAGATACATGGGCCACAATTTTTTTCATAACACGACAGACACGGCATATACATTGAGACCAAATACCAGAAAACACATTAGTCTGGCAGCAAAGCAGAAATGATCAGCATCATTTCCCTACTAACCGTGAATTACTATCAGAGTCAAACCTGGACCATATCCAAAGTACGAGAACGTTAAATCTCCACCTGCGAAATGAAACGTCTACGAAAGACCACGCTCAGTCTCATCGTCCCAATTCATGTTCACCTCCGTCAGTCCTGGTTTATTAATTATGTAGTTCCTCATTTCCAGGGAATTTCCTGCGAGCACTGAGAATACTTCAAACAGAAGGGCAGCTACCAACAAAAATATATGTATTCACAGACTGTAGAGTACTATTAGAGACAGTAGAAACAAACAAACAACGAACCACTGTTATCAGATATCAGAGCAGAACTAGGAAAACTAGAGACCCTAAACAAAAGCGCTGCAATGGATACCCTCCCATTGAGGAATCACGGAAAACGAGAGAGCTGACGCTCAATCAAAAGATGACAGCAAAAAGGCGCAATTTAATCATCGCGTACCATACAGAGCGATCAAGAGCATCACCAGAAATCAGTATATACACGAATAGAGAGATGACAGAAACATAAGCAATACACCAGACCCAATTCACCAGCTCAAGAGAAATCAACAAACTACCTTATTTCGCGTGAGAACTGGACACTATAGACTATTAGAACATCTATACCGGCTGAAGATCTCACACACTGATGAGTACCCATTTTGGAACAGGTGGCCAGAACCCTGAGCACATTCTACAGGAATGCCCAATCTATAGGAGAATGAGATGTCAGACCTGGCCAGAGGGTGCGGAGCTGAGATAAAAGATGTGGGGCAGCCACTCCGACCTGGTGTAGACTACAGACTACATCATGGCGACTGGCCTGCAAAAATAACATGACCAAAAGATCCTGAACGCAAAGAAAAAGAAGAAAGAAGCAGTGCGTTATGTGTAGCCTCCCCTTGCACATGAAATGTTTAAAAGTTCTAGTTACAAAAATTCAGGGGTCTCATTATCTGTAAACAACAAAGTCAGAAATGCAGAGTTAATGCAACCATATGCGCCTGACCTGGTCTCGGAAGATATTTCGTTAACTCACGTCCTTCTTTAAGCATCGATGTCTAGTTCTTAACTGTTGTCTTCGACACACGTTTAACCACATACACTGCCTGTATTCTGCGATGAATGTCAACTGTTCGACATCTTTCAGCTGTTAAAAACCAAATCACCGTGTGCTGATCAACTCTGGACGGGTTTGTATCACACCCGCCATTTTTTCAACGGTTTGCTGAGGAAACAATGAGTCAAAATTTAATGGAATTTTGAAAGCGTGACGGTTGGTGTGTGCTGTTTACATTAGAAATGACGTCATCATGCGCATCGTACGTATGTTCACTTGTTGCAGTTTGGTCCGGTTTCATTGGAAAACGCCTCGTATATGCAGCAAAATAAACGACCGGGTCACTAAGACTATTTAAAAAATGTTTTCGTACGTAAATACTTCTTCATCGTTCAGAAGAAGAAGAAGAACACAAAGCGGTAGAAGACAAAGGAGACGAAGACGAAGAAGAAGAAGAAGAAGAAGAAGAAGAAGAAGAAAAAGAAAAAAAGAAGAAGAAGAAGACGAAGTACATAATTACGCTTTGGAATTATGTAAGCGATACATTATATGTAATACTATAAATGTGTGGACATTAACTGTTGTGTTTTCTGACATATATCATCATGATTACAAGAGTATCACTGGGCACATGCTGTTTTATGAAAGTCTGGCTAACAAAGTTTAGGATTGATGCCATTTCCGTAGTATAGAGATATACATGCAGATACAGCAAATTATAGCACACCTGTCTGGTGGACACTGGTCCATCTTCATCACTACGCTTAGGATGTGGTGAAAACTATTAACATCCGCAACGTAATGCACTTTACCCACAGACGAGGAAACGTACTTATTTTGGGCATTTAACAACAGCAACAACAGCAGCAATATCAAATTATCAGATCAGTCTGGAGAGGAAGAGTGACGGCTGGTCAGGCAAAGTATACTGATGATACATGTTAGCCAGGGTCAGCAAAACATACTGGTCAAGACCCTCGCCTCGGCTTCCCTGGAAACGGGCTGTTTTCATGCAACCTCGTTAACAAGGTGAGTGATCGACGTAGTAGTGAGTGAGACACAGACAAAGCCAAGCATAGCCTAACCAATAGCCTAACTGGAGGACTCAGGCACGCTCTTCATCAGCACGCTCGGGATGTATGGAAAGCGACTGCAACCCGTCACTTAACATCGTTTTCAGGATGAACAAAAGAGTAACCTGCTTCTTTTGAGGATTCGCAACCAACTAACCAACCAATCAGATCCGTCTATTTTGTACGACATGACATATAAAGATATTCAAATATTGTTAAATATTGTCTTATATACAAAATGTGATAATGCTCTATAAGACTTAATATGAACATTTTTTTTTGGGTAACAGAGACGAAGCAATATACCACTACTACACTCAAGTCGTACGGGCCAAATAACAGGGTGAGCTCCAATCTCTTGTCTAGAAAATAATACGTTCAGATATTGAGCAGCCGATATTCACCCTATACGGCGATGGGGTGCGAAACCACAAACATAAGACTTAGTTCTTGGTCGGGGTGTCGAAAACAGTAGAGCAGCCACCTCACTGTGAACTGTCGAGACTCATTCCTTGACCACGAGATATGTCCGCAAACCAGACGAACAACATCTCCGTGACATTACCAGGCCTGTCCCCTGGTTAAATGCACTTCTGCTTCGATCTCTACCTCTGTACGCTATCAGCCATACCAATGGACGCAGAGGAGATGCAGACTAGCGGACATTGCACACCTGCCCCACTGTGTCAACATCCCAGGTGGCGGGGAATGCTAGGTGTACCATCACTAAAGATATGCCGAGAAAATAAAGGGAGCAAAGAGGTACTCCGCCCACATGCACATGATACGTTTCTGGCAGGACGTGACGATCCTGGGATACAGACACACTGGACTGCCTCTCTTCCGGGTTAGTACAAACCAGTACATAGTCCATATCACATATCATATCTCATATATCATTGCCGCATCCTATAGACACGAGTAGTGAAGACTCGTTAGTCTGGTAAGACAACTTCCATAAGAGAGACAACTCTGATCACAAACAACTGCTGCCTTGCTGAAAGGCTGGGGACAGCCACAGGCTAAGGAGGGCATCCCTACAGAAACGCCTGTTGAAATCGGAAGCACGGAGCCACAAGCCTAACGAAACAGTGCAACGTAAATCGCAGCCTGATGACAGTACAACCTATCAGAAAAACGTATTGGTCCTTTTGAAGATCTGTTCACAACTATCAAAAGACGAAAGATGGCCTGGTGCGGGCACGTCGCGAGGTCCAACGGAATTCCCAACTCGATACTCTTTTAATCCGTACCGGGACAGAGAGGGCGAGGACGTCCAAGGAAGAGATTGGTGGACAACATCGCTGAGTGGTCAGGCCTTCGTCACGGTGAGATACGTCAGGCGGCGACAGACAGAGAGAGCTGGCTTGGGATTTTCATGTCTTCATGTGTGCCTCAACGACCTGATGGGTTACGGGATGAACTGAACTGATAGGTTGTACACATATTAGAAAAGTTGATGATTATAACAAAATGACAAAACATGTGACCAAGCTACACAATATATTATCTAGTATGGGTACATGAATATGTGGTGGCTAGAGAAAAGCAACAACGAGCGGGACTGGTCAAATCACAGAATGAGAAATGCGACGTATGGCAATGACACCAGTAATGCTCATTTCAGATGTGACATCTACAAGTGTTGCTGCAACATAGTCTACCTCTTGATCTGGTGGTACAATCTTACATATTGGCGACACACATCTCCACACATGGATTAAGTGATGCAATACAAAAAATGAAAAAAAAACGACAAAGCAGTAGGTCCTGATTATCTGAGGACAGAGTGAAATTTAAAACGTTTGACCAGAAACCACCAAATAGCGGATAACATTAATTCACATATGCATTGAATACTTACATCACTAAAATATGGAGAGAAAAAAACCTACATCGCAGCGTGGATGAAGCTATAAAAAATGCCAACAGGAATATATAAGTTCTGATCGTTGTTCATTGTGTTTCTGAAAGAGTGTTCCTAAATCGTATTGATCCTTCATTAGTCAAGGCACTTATCTAGGAACCAGCTGGTTTCAGACCTGCAATACCATGTCTGTCAAAATCTGATCTTGGTACATCTACTCGAGGACATGAATACATGCAAGAAGTTCACAGGAGTGTCTTTTATTATTATGCACAACGTTCGCCACCATAAAACACACGAAACTGATGGCAATAATCTATTCTATTCTAAATGATTGCCGCCCTGCCAAACACAATTGTAACCTACAGAATAGGTGGTTCTACACAATATAACAATTGGGGAAAGAGGGAAAGCTGTGGAATGTAGAGTCGATAGCGAGACAAACAAAAATAAAACAGCCTGGTGTCATTAAGTGTCCTAATACCAATGGTGTTTAACATATATGCCAACGACTAACAAATAGACACCGAGGTGACGACATTCATGCATGCCAACGTTACAGCAATCGATGTCCAATAAAATCTTTTGAACGAGATTGATCACAAACTGAATCACGCCGTATATTACTAGGAAAATCACCTCAAATGAAATCCCAGCAAAACCCAAGTATGTGTTGTCCAACTAAAAAATAGACAAAAGGTAAACTATCGATCAAATAGCAAGGGCGGGAGCTGGAATACAGTACAACTGATACATGCCTGTGTCCAAAGTTGGATCGCTCGCTTCCCTAATCAATGCCTTGCAAGGCAGCCCAACGGAAGATACATGCGAGAAACAATATCATCCGAAAATTAGTGGTCACAACATGGGGGTGGAGGGGCGTCATACACAGCCAACAGTCTTTAGAACATCAGCCGTTTGTGTTTCTGGCTAGCTGAGTACACCTTGTCAGTTTGGAAACATTTTGCACACGTCAAACTTATTGTTATAGTAATGGTAGTCGCTGCAGAATAATTACATTTTGCGTGAAGCCTACTCAACTGAAACAAAAAATACCCTATAACTCAGCTTGCCACGTGAAGATATTTTGCATCAGAAATGGAAGGAAAGAGAGACTCGAGCAAACGCAAAAAAGGGCATCCTTTATTTTAACACAATGGCGACATTTATAGAGCATTTCTTATAGCAAGCACAGTAACTACATAGTGGACTTTAGAAAAAGAGGCCGTATCGAAAAATGTAGTAAGCTGACGCATGCTCCTGGACCGAGCTGCCGCAGCAATGGGTGTCTGGACACCACTTTTCTTAAGCAACGTGGACGCACTTAAATAGACACATAACTGGTAAATAACGGGACAGGATGGACTTAAAAAAGGTGGGTATATATGCGACGGTGGAGCTAGACCACCTGTTGTTCTACCCAAATATTCTGGAAACATGCTATACGAACACAATCTTGAGGCGGGATAACAATTACTGCACGTGGCCGAAAATTAGAACTATTATACTGACCAGGACACGGAAAGTATGAACATTGAAACATGACACACGCTTTCCAGTTCATCTCATGATGTTTTCCAACCACTCTCTTTCGCTATTGTCGTCCACTGTTTCTGTTTCTGTTTCTAAGAATCGACGTCACTGCACTCCGGGCATACCCATAGGCGCTCAGTCTCTCTCATCAAATGGCGTAAGGTATGGATGCTCATGGTCCCTGTAGCTCGCTGGTTGTACACTCTTCTGCGCCGTCATCTCATGCGCCCCACTCCGCTCGAACCTCGTTTAATGTCGAAACCTTTCAGTCTGTTGATTTATGCTTCACCTATTGCGGTGTCCTCATCCAGCAGGCGGTCATTGATTGATTTCAAAATGTCACTTCTGTCCATCACCAATGTCATGATGGTAGCCTGTGAATCCAAGATTTAAGCTCTTTCATTGCCCTGAACCCCTGCATTAGCAGGAAAGTAGATCCAGGTCAGCGCCTGGAGGTTTGAGACCTTAACAGCAGCTATCCACTCGTACCTAAGCCATCCCTTCTGTACTTTCTGAAGTACGGCTTGCGCGTCTGTCACGATGACTGCCTTTGTTATAGAAGTCTATTTTCGTCAACCTTACTCTCAAGTATGTGCTTCACAAATGTGCCATGGCTTGTTATATGGCACCTATAAATCAGATATCTAACTAGCTGCTTTCTACCCTTCCCCAAAGTACGTAAATACTTCTGCATGTTTTCTTTCATTGCCACGACCCAATCTTAAATTAACCAGCATCTTGAATGCCTCAAAGCGCTTTTCAACCTGTTCATGCATTGTCTATATCTCCGCGCCATATTTCAAACCTGATTTACCTGTCTGGATGTCGGTGTGAGTCTCACGTTGTTGAATGTTGTCTCGGCCTAACCTATCCTCTTTCTGATTTATTTTCCACACCAGCCATCTACCGTTAGTAAACGCCGAAGACATGATACAATTGGAAGCTGTTCAAGCATCGGATCACGTATGGTTCTATGTTTATAGGGGAGTTCCTGGCTTTTTCTACCAATAGATAGAGTTTACAATTTATCCTTGCTGATGTTCAATTCATACTTATGCAGTGTATTTGTTGCACTAGCTCCTGTAAATCGTGTTAACAATTAATGTTCCATTTTTAACGTAAACTCTGTTTATTGATTTCAAGAAGGCGTTTTATAGGGTATGGCATAAAGCGCTATGGGCAACCATGAGGATTTATAATGTCAACGGAAATATTATAAAGGTCTTTGAACACCTGTATGACAAGGCGTCTAACGCATTCCTTCTGAATGGGAGACACAGGGACTGGTTTTGCACAACAGTTGGTGTGAGACATGGTTGTCACTATCGCCGACACTTGTTAATACATTCCTTGAAGGAATTATGAGTGAGGCACTTGGAAATCACGTTGGTACTGTCAATATAGGAAGCAAAACGAATACCAATCTTCGTTTTCCAGATGAAATCGACGGGTTGACGGGCACAGAAGCATGACTCCAGGAATGTGTAAGAAGGTTCGATGCAAAACCTCTTGACTACAGTATGGAGATAAAAGCTGGAAAGACACAATTAATGGCCAGCATCGCCGATGGGTTTAACAGCAGGATTAAAGCTACAGACCAGGAATTCGAAGTGGTCGACCATTTTAAATATCTGATTTCGATTGTCAGTGATGAAGGATCAAAATGTGAGGTGTTGGCCAGAATAGCACAGACAATAGCCGCGCTTACACAGCTTAACACAATATGGCAATATAAACGGTTAGCAATATGCACGGAAATCAGATTAATGCGTACATTGGTGCTGTCAATAGTCCTTTATGTTTGTGAGACATGGACAATTACAGCTGACGTGCAGCGGAGGACACAATCTTTGAAGATGAGATGTTTCCGAAGACTTCCACGTACAAAGATCGAGTTACAAACGAGGAAATATACGAAATAAAAACAACAGCAATAGGGTCTTTTGTAGACCTCTTGGCAACTGTCAAAAGAAGGAAACTCGCTTAGTACGGTCATATATCGAGATCAAATAGTCTTACAAACACGATCCTGTACGGGAAGGGGCAAGGCAGACGACAAACAGTCCGTCCCAAAAAGAGGTCAGAGGACAACATAACAGAATGGACCAATCTCCGACCAGAAGAGGCACAGGGAGCGACCGCTGACAGAGAGGGATGATGTGGGGTTGTGAGGATGCCTTTATGTGTGCCCAACGACCTTACTGGTTACTGGATTATCTGACCTGACCTGACATCAATATACTGGCTTAGAAGGTTCTACTCAGTCTGTAAACAACCAGTTTACTCCAATCCATCGATGCTAAAAACAACTGAGTATACAATCTATTTTTGAATGTATTAGCTGCCCTTGTCTTCATCCACATCATGTGACAATGCATTCCAACTATTCACCAGGCTCTGACTAAAACATATTTACTCAAATATAATCTGGATATGTTTTTAAACAATGATAATAGCAGTGCAGTAAATACATATACCTTACATAAGGGCGGGATAACAGAATACTTTTATATACTACAACATAATTTGAGAACATAAGGTCTTCAAAATATATGGCGTCTGGACATACGTTATAAACCTAACGTGGAACGAAATTTGGTGTTGTATTTATAGTAGATTATCAAATTCACCGCTGCGTTAACGATTTCAAAATGTTTTCGGAGACAATTAACGCTCATATACAATCTAGTGTACCTCCTACCTACTGTGAACTCTGGCTCTATCATTGTGAAAAAACCTATAAGGATTTTGGGAATATTACACACAACATATACCATAGAAATGAGAACCACTTGTTGGACCACTCGGAGATCCTTTCCAGATAATTTATCGGTGGCGCCCTTAGAATCAGGAACATCTGTAAGGTTCTCCTTCTGGCTGTAGGTATTCTTCTTACGAGAATACTCAGATATATTTATTGATACGATAACTGAAGATTGTCGGAACTTGGAAGCTGCCATTAAACAGCGGGCCATGATGACGACACAGACAAGAATAATGAACTGGGTGACGACCGGCAGAAACATTTCTGTCACCATCCACACATTATTTTTAATGACTTCTCTCATAGGTGACATCCATAACGATGGTCTCGAGATATTTGTGAGCTTGTCAGACTTGTCTATTATGCCCATGTTAGCAAGAATCGGTATGTAGATGGCGACAGCAAATATGGCGAATCCAACCATGAACATAACTGCTCGTCTTCTTGTAAATGTATTCTTAAACTGCAGCGGTCTAGCTACACACATACATCGAGCAACCGCTAGGAATGTTGTGGTTAACACGTTAGTTATACTTATCAGGATCATAGCACTAGCGCTGAAAACTAAAACAGCGAAAGGTTCTATACTGAATCGCGTTGGTAATTTCAGTTCACAAACGTAGAGCGCTACAGAAACCGAAAGAGAAAAAGATGAGACGAGATAAGCCAGGTCGAAGATGGCTAACACTAAAAATGAAACAGTGACACCGTCAATGAGCCCCATGGCAACAAAAATTCTGATATTGATAATGTTTGATATCACACCTGATAATGACATCAAGATCCACACAACATAACAAGACTCTAAGATGATGATGTACTGCATCTCTGTAATGAGCCCGTCCAAAGTCTCTGTTGTCAGGTTTCTTTCCATTTTGTTAATAATGACGGACTGTTATTTGCTACGTTGTTGAAGTGCGTGTAGTTGATGATGTCACTACTACCTTTACTTCTCCTGTTGGGATAATAACAAAGAAAGATATGCAATGACATACATTAAGTAGTACGTCGCCTACAACATATAACACAAAATAGTATATCGTTGACATCTTTATGTTACACAAATAATAATAATAACAATACTGTTCGCTTAGGCGGCTGAGGTCCGTTGCGTCTGAGGCCACATCCATGACCGACAGTTGTGGCATGGTTTCAGGCCTCGTACAGGGCGGAGGAGGTTGCTACTTGCTGGAGCCATACTGTTCGGAGACAGCCTTTTCTACTCCTCCAGCCGGTCGGGGGAAGACGTTTGGCTCCGATGAATGAGTTGTGGAGTATCTTGTGAGCAGGGGTTTCCTGGTCCAGCCGTACAACATGATCGAACACAGAAACTTGGCGCTACTCAATTGTTTCCTGGTTCCGCCGTACACCATGGCCGAAGAAAGGAACTCGGCGTCACTCAAGGGTTAGTGTTTCTGAGATTGGGTGGATACCTATTTTAACAGAGACCTCCACGTTGCAGATGTAGTTATGCCATCGGATGCCCAGGATACGCTGCATTTTGCGCATGTGGAAGGCCTCCGGTCTCGACAGGTCATGTTTCAGCAACGTCCAGGTTTACGAGCCGTACAACAGGACTATGACCAAGTAGGACTGGTAGATGCGGGTCTCTCTCCCAATGGAAATCTTGCAATTACATCGTACACAATACCTTCAGTTTATCGTCTTTCTTGTTTTTGTCTCCGCTTGGAAACGTGCACTCCTTCAACAGTATACCTGAGCGTAATGTCTAAAACACCCCGTGGGGAGAGGAGACTAACGGATGGTCAGGCACAACATATTGATGGGACACATTATTAAGGATCAGGTAAAAAATACTAGCCAATACCCCCATGTCTCCCTGAAAACAGGCTGCTTTTATGACGGTCTGGCTAATTATGTAGACGATCGACGCTATTTTCATAGTAATGAGCAACGTGCGGATGAAGCTAAGCATAGCACAACCGCATGGAGGACTCAGGTCGGCCCTGAACAGCACGCTCACGATGTTAGGAAAGCTATTTCAAAGTATCACTTTCCGCTTTTTTCAGGCCGAACAACTTAGGTATCTTACTCGTTATGAGCATTCACACCAGCAACTTCAACGTGGGTTTGGGTCCTTAGTTATGAGCATTCACACCGGCAACTCGAACGTGGGTTTAGGTTCTCAGTTATAACCATTAACACCGGCAACTGGAACGTGGGCTTAGGTCCTCAGTTAAAAGCATTCAACAACAACCAGCAACTTCAAAGTGGATTTAGGTCCTCGGTTATGAGCATTCAACAATACCATCAACTTCAAAGTGGGTTTGGGTCCTCGGTTATGAGCATTCAATAATACCATCAACTTCAAAGTGGGTTTGGGTCTTCGATTATGAGCATTCAAAAATACCATCAACTTCAAAGTGGGTTTGGGTCTTCGATTATGAGCATTCAACAATACCAGCAACTTCTAAGTGGGTTTGGGTCCTCAGTTCTGAAAGCCAGCCATAGTACACTCACAACTGACGCCTCAAGCGGTACATATTCAGACATGAAGACGGCTATTGAAGAAAGGAAGATTATTATCATCATTGTCACGATGTTTGTTATCAATTCGAACATGGAGTTGACGTCGATTGATCATGGCATGCCACTACCCTCTGTTTTCGCACACCTCTTAAGCTTGCACAATGTTGCACATCGATATTCTTGCACGCATGTTTCCTATACATGTTTATTGGAGGTCATCTTTATTGTTCATGAATGGTGCCTTCAAGCATGGTCAGTAGTAAGTCAATGTTGCTCCTAGTATGATGTTCTTGTATCCATACATCTTAAAGAACGTGCTCGCTTATCATTTATCTTGTTCATATCGTCTTTGCAATAATTAAAGAACATATATGTGTATTGATTCTCTGTTGTCGCAGTTGAATATTGATGTTAGAAGCGTATTTATCTAACTACAAAGTACATGCAAGATGGATTCATCAGGTTAAGCGAGCACATGCAAAACTAAATCTCGAATACGCCTGAGAAAAACAGTCCAGATATGAATTGGAACTATGAACAAGTACCAGCAGAATATGAGGTACAGAGATATAAATATGTTAAATGTATATGACTAATGCGGTGAGAAAAAATAATATTTGCTTAAACACATGCGTCAACTGGCAGCTGGACTATGAGGAAAACGAATATTGTTTTTTTGCTGTTGTTTTTTTTTAACACGTCATCTGCCAGCGACTCATCGTGTTCAAATTTGTTTTTAACACATGCATGAAATATTATGTTGGATATAATCGTATATAATAATATATATATATATATATATATATACACACACACACACACACACACAAGAATCGTTCAAATTAAACTGGAACTTTATGTACTAGTACTAATGGATTGTGTTGTAGCGTAGTGGAACTACTATCATTTGTTAGGGTCACTTGTATCCTATTACTGCTAGGTGGCCCATTTACCATGGGCCAGTCATGTGACAGATACATAAACATGGCAGACAACACTGTTAGTGGTTGTATGAAACAGTGTGCCGTGATGAAGTTTCTTGTTAAAGGAGTGAAACCTGCGAAAATTCACAGAAGCCTGCAATCACAATACAGTGATGAGACGCTTAGCCGGAGTAAGACATTTGGATGGTTTAACCGTTGTAGGGAAGGCCGTATTCCCATAAGTGATAATCCCGACCGTGGGGGCTCTCAATCCAACACAGTCATTCATGTAAATATCCAGATTGTAGAACGCCTTATCCTGAAAATCGACGTCTAACCTGTCGCACAATTGCACAAAAGGCAAGTCTTTCTCTGGGTACTTTGAACACTATTATTCATGAACATTTGCATTTTGCGAAGGTTAGTGCACGTTGGGTGCCAAGACACATTTCTACTTTTGACCGGCAGAGAAGAGTTTAACCCTGTTCGACCTCATACGGTTTACCGCACTACGTGACATCTGCAGAATCTGGAGTTGGTGGTATTAATACTTCCACCTTACAGTCAAAACCTAGTTCTAAGCGATTTTCATATGTTTGGACCCATAATATAATTCATCGGAGGTAAGCATTTCATCATTAATAACGAATGAAACAAGCTGTCCTGATTTGGTTCAGCCATTCTGACAAATCTTTCTACGCTTTAGCTTTTCAAGCATTACTTAACCTCTGGAATATATGCATACATGACGCATGCGATTATATCGACAAATAAATTACATTTTGACCGCTTGAAAAACATTTGTGTTTTCTATACAAAAATAATCCCTGGTTGACTTGAGCGCCCTTTGTGTGTATGTGTGTATATATATATATACTATAATACATCAGGATACAGCTCTGGTCAGCTAAAAAAGTCCAATGTTGACCTAAATGACTGACCTAACAGCCATGACAGATGAAAAGACAACACAAATAATTGTAAGAGCTAAATTCTAGTGAAACAAAACAATCAAATTAAACAAAAACTAAAGAGTTCTACGAGCTATAATACGATCCACATGTCACAGTTTCTGACAAACATTTCATTTAGACACAACCAAATCAAAAGAACTGCAGGAAAGTTTAAAACTAGTTCTGACAGCTAATACATTAACACTTGCTAGGAAACTATAAGCCCACATAGTCCCACACCATCAAAACAAAATGAAGCAAATATAGGCACAATACTCACATACTTATATAGCGAAACATAGCCATGTTTGATCTGCCCGTAGACTGGTAATTTGACATTAAAATACCCCCTAACCCCCGACTCCCCGTTAATCCAACCCCCCCCACCCCCTCCAGCCACCCAACAGAAACAAAAAAATAGAAAACTGTAACGTAAACTCAGCTGTTTGAACTTGTTAACTATCAACTTAGTCCGGCTACTCTTTTTATTTATTGCGTTTATTATATATATATATATATATATATATATATTATAGACTATAGAATATAGTTTTATATATAGATATATTAATATAGATTGGTTTTGATATAATTAAACATACACTGCCATATGTGTCATCTAAATCATTCAAAAGCGGTATTAAATGGAAATGCGTTGTTCTTCTTTGTTTTTAGGAGAAGAAAACGTGTATGCTTTTAATTTATGTCCTGATATCCCTTTAGCTTACAGGACTATTTTTGTTGTTGTGCTGTTTTTGTTTGTTCATTCTTTAAGTACACAAATTTCTCCTATCAATTTCACAGGCAGCTTTGAAAAAGAAATCAAGAAAAAAATAGGCATAGTCAAGATAGTATTCAGCAACTTGCCATCCATACTGACATCCACACAAATAAACATTATTTTAAAACGGAGAGTTGACAGATGGTATGCATACTCGTCATTAATTTATGACGCAGAAACATGGATACTTAATAAGAAGTTTATAAAGAGTATCGATGACTTCGAAATGTGGGAATATATAGATTTGGAAACAAATGGGCTACATTTCATGGAAAGAGAAGAAACACATGTTTCAAAGTTTGGAATGAAAATAACATTATTGATTGGAATTAGGCGTGCACAGTAACATTATGTTGGTCATAAAAAAAGACACACCTCCTTGTTCAAGACCATACTAGAGGGTAGGATGGAGGGCAGTCGTTAAAGAGGCAGACAACGTATTAAGAGATTTACTAGAAAAGCCCCTCAGATTTACCATTACGGGAAGATATAGAGTACACTGGAGATAGATGCCGCGTTGGCACTTGAACTGAAATGAATCTTTAAGTGAAAGTCAAAGTATGCCTTTACTATCACGTACAACAGACCTTACCTTAAACCTTCGCCATATATCTCGCAGAGCTGCAATTGTGTACGCAGTCTCTACTAGTCCAACCTTCTTCTCTTCTTCTTTGCGTTAAGGATCTTTTGGTCATGCTATATCTGCAGGCCAGTCGCCATGATCAAGTATGTAGTCTTCACCAGGTCGGAGCGGCTGCCCCACAGCTTTTGTCTCAGCTCCGCACCCTCTGGCCAGGTCTGTCATCTCATTTCCCTATAGATTGGGCATTCATGTAGAATATGCTCAGGGTTCTGGCATCCTGTTCCACATGGGCACTCATCGGTGAGTTTGATCTTCAGTCGGTATAGATGTTCTAGTAGTCTGCAGTGTCCATTTCTCTGGCGAAATAAGGTAGTTTGTTGATATCTTTTGAGTTGGTGATATGGGTCTGGTGTACTGCTTTTGTTTCTGTCTTCTCTCCATTTGTATATATACTGATTTCTGATGATGTACTTGATTTATCTGTAAGGTACTCGATGATTAAATTGCGCCTTTTTGCTGCCATCTTTTGCCAGAGCATCAGCTCTATCGTTTCCCGTGATTCTGCAATGGGAGGGTAGCCACTGGCGCGCTATTGTTGAGGATCTCTGGAGTTTTCCCAGTTCTGCTCTGATCTCTAATAACAGTGGTTAGCTGTTTGTTTATTGTATTGTCGCTAATAGCTCTCTGCAGTCCGTGAATACAGCTATTTTTGTTGGAGGCTGCCCTTCTGTTTGAAGTATTCTCAGTGCTCGCAGGTGGGCCATCGATTCTGCTCTGAGGTTTGTGGACAACTTTCCTCTTCTGTTATATTTCTTCTTTTGTGTCTTATGAATATGCCTCCTCCCCCGTTTTGGACTTTCCCCTCTGCTGAACCATCTGTGTACACCTGTGTCCATTCCTTGGTATTATATTTCTCCTCAATCATTGTTGGTGCTAAAATTTTCAGCTCGTGGACAATGTATGGTCTTCTCTTCTTATTCCTGGGATCTCTGTACTTATTTCGATGTTGTTTATGTTACAGCGTGGCTCTTCGTCGTTAATAATCATTTCTATTTATGTAGGGTGGTTGGGAATTAGTTCTCCATATTTTTGGTGTAGGTCGTTGGAAATATGAATGAAGTTGGTTCTCCATAGTCTATTTTTAACTGGGAGTTTCAGTTTGATATATAGGGGATGATCAGGCATGCGTACCATCTTTTCACTATGTGTCAGCACTCTTTCCTCTCGTCTAATATTTAGGGGTCTTATATTTGTATCTGTTTCCATTTTCTGGATTGGTGTAGTCTTCATTCCTCCTGTTATTATCATGAAGTCTGAATTTTGAATTTTGGTTAGGCGTTCGTGTTTGTTTTTGATGCTGTGGTCCAGGCTGTCATACCGTATTCAAGTACTGGTCTGACTGTGTCAGTGTATACATTTTTAAGGATGTTGCTATTTGCACCCCAGCTTGTTCCGGCCAGCTTCTTCAGGAGGGATAGTTTTCTGGATGCTTTCTCCTGTATGAGTTCCATCCATATTAGTCTCTTGTCCATTTTAACTCCGAGGTACACATGAGTAATTTCTTGTACAAGCTCTTTCCATTTAGATTACGTTTTGTTACTTCCTTGGTGTTGGTCGGTGAGAAGCATGGTGTAACTGTCTTTGAGATGTTAATCTGCAATCCCCAATCTGTAACCCATTTTCCAACAGTGTCCAGTGCTGTCTGCATTCTATTTTCAGCTGTTGGTAGTTTTTCTGCAGCACTCCACATTGCGAAGTCGTCAGCGTGTAGGGCACTGGATACTTTCTTTGGGAGTTGTTCCGCTATGTCGTTTATGAACAGGATAAAGATGGTAGGATAGATCACACCTCCCTGGGGTACGCTTTGTTGGAGAGTTATTCTATGGCTCAGTGATCCATCTAATTTGACTGTTACTGTTCTGTATCGGAGGAAGTCTTGTATCCAACTGTACATTCTCCCTTCTATGTTGTTGTTTAATAGTTTTAGGTGGAGTCCTTCTCTCAATACCTTGTCAAAAGCTTTTGCCATATCCACAAAGAACGCAAGTACTTTTTCCTTACCTTGGAATGCATTTTTAGTCTTCTGTGTTGCGGTTTTTCCTCAAGGCTGACTGTGAATTGAGTAGAAGATGTTTTTTTTCCAAATGTTTTATTAGTCTTGCGTTTACCATTTTTTCCATGACTTTTCCAACACAGCTGAGTAGGCTTATTGGCCTATAACTTTCCTTGCTTGTCTTGTCCTTTTTTGGTTTTCTGATGGGGATAATGATAGCCTCCCGCCACTGGTCTGGGATCCCACCCTTGCTCCATGATTGATTGAAGATTTTCAGGAGTTTTCTTCTTGACCCTTGGTCTAGGTTTCTAATCATTTCATTTGTGATGCCATCTTTTCCTGGAGCTTACTTGTTTTTCAGTTTCTGAATAGCAGTGTTTAACTCTACCATTTTGAATGATGCCTTCATGCAGGGATCTGCATTATGTGTCTTCAGCTTCTCTTTTATCTCTTTTTTGACTTACAGTTTGCTTTTTCGTGTCAATGTTGTGGTACTCTCCTCTCTGAAAAATTCAGCCAGGATGTTTGCTGCCATTTTCCCTGTATGATGTTTCTCGTTTTCCTTAATGACTGTCTTCTCATGGCTCACTCTGGTTTCCTAATGTAAGGCTCTTGTCAGGTTTCAGAGTTTACTTGTATCCCTGTCCATGTTGAGGCTTTCATTCTTTTCATGCCAACTTCTTTGGATCTCATCCTTTTTTTGCTCTATGAATGTGTTTTTAATTTTGATGTGTTTCCCAAAGGTTTTCTGGTGAAGGATTTTTGTTTCTATAGTATATCTTGCCTCACTTAGTATCTTGTGCATGTTTCCTAGTTTATTACTCCAATAGGGTTTATAATTTTTGCGTTTTCCATGTGGAATCGATTTCTTTGCCGCCTGGATGAAAGCCTCTATCATGATGGTACCATTATTGTTTAAATGTTTGGCATGGGATATATTTTGACAGAGCTTATTTACATTTTCTCTAAATAGAGTCCAGTTTGCTCTTTTAAAATTCCAACGTGGGTGTATATCTGTTATCTCTGTTTGTCCCATGTTACATATTTCTAAACTTATTGGGAAATGGTCGCTCCCACCCAGTTGGCTGTTGACTGTTGACTGTTCTTGCTATTAGCCGGAGTCCAACCTAATTAATACATACAATTTTGACGGATATTCGAATGACCTGTCCAGGATCCGTTATAGAGGGATGCTTTAAGTAAAGTACTTTTCAAATTTAAAATGCATAGTTCGGTAACACTATGGAAACGCCAGAAGCGCATATACTCTATTACATATTACGAACATTTCGTAGTCCATCATAATTCAAGTAATACTCGAATGATCTATTCATTCGATATAGAGGGGTAACAAGTAAAGTAAATATCCCGCCACTCTTTGCGGCGCAAAGGAAATATGGTAAGGCCCATTTTATTCTGTAACCCACGGTACTTAGTGGATGATGTGGTCAGGCGTCACGCTGTCCGCCTTTACATCCTTGACTGAACAGGTACTCAATTATTGCTGGGTCGACTCGGGAGCCGTTGTGGTTTTTAAAAAAACATGTCCGCCTCAACTGGGGTATGCACCCAAGACCGCTGCGCTACGAGGCTCCCTGTTATAGAAGGGTGCATGAATAATAGTTATTTGAAATGTAACATGTAGATTAAGAAAACCACGCGAAAGTAATTAAGTGCAGATATATGCAAAATGTATTACATATTTAAAAACTTCTATTTTTTCTTCCTTCGTTTTCAATATTCCACTACCAAGCCCTGGAAAGGGCTTTGCAATTAGTTTGATGTTGTCGTGGGAACTGAATGCGTTGTGTCAAAGTTTAAGCTTGATTGCGCTATTTGCACTTTGCGGTCCGACATATACTACTTCAGTAGGCATTTTGAAGTACCAGGTTAACATTCCCTCTTCGACTTATTCTCCTAAGCCAGTATGCTCTGATCCATCATGTTAACCAGGATCACCTCGAGGAGGTGTAGAAGGGTCTTGGTAGCTCTGATCTGCTGGCCCTACGTAAGCAGTCAGCTATGAGTCGCTTACCACTGCAGCTCATGCACTGCTCAGCATCTTGACCCCACATATTTTAAATGTAGGTCACTGATCATTCCACAAAATGTGCACAGATGTAATGTTTAGGTATAATGTGCACACATACATACAGAGAAAGATAATGTGAATGGTTCAATGGATGAAGTCATTAACATTAACTGGCCATATTTTATCAGAGCGCAAATGTATACAGATGATATTTCTTCAGTGAGAATCAACTTTGACGATATTGGAGTTCACCATGTTGAACAAATGTATGCTCAATTCCCAAGTCAATATGGTACAGCGGAGAGAAGAATAATACCACTGGTTTTATACTGGTCCTCAACTGTGCATCAAATGCAAGAAACGACCGATGATCGAGCTGTCATCAATTTGGAAACAGTAATACTCGTCTCTGGAGATCTACGTTGCTAAGAGTCATGTTTTGTCCAATTAAGGAGTCCGAATTGATGCCTTAGATTGCGATACACTGACCTCCGACAACATATGCAATATGAAAGCATTGGAGGAAATGCAACGATAATGACAACTTTTAGATTGTGGCATTTAAGTGACTCATTACAAATGTTCTATTCGGTACAGTATTTACTTCTTCATTTACAATACCACTATGCTAAAATTGCTCTGTACTCCAATAAATTACATTATATTCCCAATATTACTTTATACGCTCAAAAAAAATGGTACATTTAATGTCTGCCACCAATAAATGCAAAATACCAATACACTAATTCACACCAAAAAAAAAACCACCAAAATAAAAGAGAATTACATTCTTGCAATCTCAAAGAACAAGCCAAAAACAGTCTTATACCGAAATACGTTTTTTTTGTTTACAAAAACAACTTTTTACTTGTTGCTCTTCTCAATACAATTCAGTTGATTTTTGGATCGTGAGTCACCTGAGCTGAAATAACTACCTGTGTGACAAAATAGAGACCGGCTCAATACACGAGTATCTCGTGGAATGAGGTTAAATGGTTAAAATAACCATACAATTCCTCTTGTTTTCCCATAATTGCAATGAGCAAAGCTCGTGCATACGTATCTAGTCATGTACAGGGCCTTGGTGTTGCGTTAAGTTCGTGTCAGGCCAGGAATCGATATGACAGATCGCCGATCTAATCGTCATTGTTACTGTCATTATTTAAATATATACATGAGAAACATTATTGTTGCTATTTAGCAATAATTACTGAGACGTCAAAATAACATTCAGAAATTGAAAGCGTTTATTATAATAGGACAAAACTGATGAGTTAATTGAACGTAATTATGTTATGATTATTGCTTAAAGCGCACAGTGCATCTGGATCGATAAGCGTGATATCATTTATTAAATGTAAGAGTGGAAATGTTTTTCATTAAAATATTAAAAGTGATACAGAATAGTCGAAAATCAAACTCTGCCGACCATAATAAAGAGTGAAATATTTCCTTCACTAGATCTCAGTTTGTGTGATCACTGCTCGTCACAAATAAGATTCGTAGATTTAATGTTGGCACTTATTACAATTGTATTTTACATTTACATAGTAGACAATTATTCTCATCACTAGAGAAAACATTGAGAGTGACACAGGCCTTCCTTGAGAGAAGCTTTGTGGGAATTCCTCTCGAGAACCAACGTATGCAGTCTCCACATTTCTGACATACGACTACTGTCCCTGGTGAATGTCCCTGGTAATACATGCAGCCAAGGCAAAACAAAGATGGGCACGTCACATGTTACGGCGATTCAATGGTCGATGGAGCACAGCCACGGCAGTCTGGTACCACCGAGGGAAGAGTTCCAATGCGTTGTTCAGATTCTCATGCTGTACGCTGCAACATACAAGATGCCTCTAGAGGAGTACGTACCACTCACTGGACTTCCGTGGTCCAAGATGGGGCCCGCTGGAGACGAAGTTGAGACCCGCAGCTAGGCTGAGGAGTGGGCCATCAAGATCAAGATCCAGTTCAAGATACTAGAAACGGTAATGTAAGTTATTCAAAAGAATCATGGCTCAAATGGAAGTCATAGTCTGTTACATTGTAATTACTGAAGTGCATCAAATCGTTAAGGTCCTGCATGTTACTGGTTAAGTATGAACGCTGAGTGAGTTGAGAAACATTGGGAAAATGTTGGTTTCCAGTATTATCTGTCACTTAATTGACAGTGACACTCCTGCATGCCGAAAGAGATTTTCTCATGTTGATGTCAAACTACAATGGCATCTGAGATTTAGATAATTAATGCCATTTATATATATTGTGAGGCATTCAATGAGCGAAGACCGACTTCAGCTTCATGGGCATCATGTCACTGAAGACATCAGCTCGCGAATTCGCTGTGCACCTGTAAACATTCAGTGTTGCAAGTCTGACCAATGACACTGCCATTCTCATTGCTATAAGCCTAATGAGACGCCTTAAGTTGCACTACACCAAAGAGAGCTCAGGTCCACTTTCTTCAGTGCCTTTCTTGATATGAGAAGCTGTACAGTAACCAGTTACTCGAGAAACACTGTACACAAATAAGCACATACATCTCATACAACAATCATCTTGTCGACTATATGGGATGCAATTTATATAGCTAAGCACATACAACTTCCACGAGCAGCGCGTGAACTGTATGGGCTCTAATTTGTAAAGCTAAGTACAAATAACTTCCACAAGCAGCGTACCGACTATATTAGCTCTAATGTGTAATGCTATTACATATAACTTCCACAAGTAGCCTGCCGACTATATTAGCTCTAATATGCAATTATATTACATATAACTTCCACAAGCAGCGTGCCGACTATATTAGCTCTAATATGTAATGCTATTAAAAATAACTTCCAAAAGCAGCGTATCGACTATATTAGCTCTAATGGGTAATGCTATTACATGTAACTTCCACAAGCAGCGTACCGACTATATTAGCTCCACTATGTGATGCTATTACATATAACTTCCACAAGCAGCGTACCGACTATATTAGCTCTAATATGTAATGCTATTACATATAACTTCCACAAGCAGCGTACCGACTATATTAGCTCTACTATGTAATGCTATTACATATAACTTCCACAAGCAGCGTACTGACTATATTAGCTCTTATATGTAATGCTGTTACATATACCTTTCACATGCATCGTGTCTTTATTTACAGAACTAAGCATATATTACTTCGAAACGCAGCGTGTCGACTGTGGTACTCTTTTTCTGAGAATAAAGCACATACAACTTCTACAACCATTATGTCGACTTTATGGGCACTGATTTGTAGAGCTAAGCACAACCAACTTCAACAATCAGCGAGTCGACTATATGAGATGATATTTGTAGAGCTAAGCACATATAACCTCCACAAGCAGCGGGTCGAATATATGGGATTTTACTTGAAAATAAGTACTTTACAGCCGATTGTGAATCAAATATAATATGACAATAGACCAAGTCTTAAGACTTAGAATACGACGAGAAAAATGACATACAGAACTCTTTCAAACACAGCCATCAAATGCAATATTACGACTCCAAACGGCATAACGGGCATACCAACAATAACTATATACATATAACCAATACGATTATTCTTTTTATCCTGGCTGTTTGATTCGGTTATCGTTTTCTTCTTCACCGATCAACTGAAGCTATGCTTATAGTCCTGTGAGGTTCATGAAGGAGATTGTGCGTTTTAGGTCTTCATCGTTCCCCCACAGCCTTTTCGAATTCGGTCGCTCCCACAGGCCAGACTGTCTCTCTTTGGTCTGCATAGGTAGAGCATTCTTGTAGAAAATGTTCTGGTGTTTGCTTAGGAGCTCCAGAATCGCACGTGACGTTGTCTCTGAGACCCATTCTGTGGAGGTGTGCCTTGGGTCTAGAATGTCCGGTTCTGAGTTTGAAGATCTTTATCTGCCCATCTCTGCCAAGTGTGTCTATGTTATCATTTTAGGGCTTGTATTCTTTGTGCAGGTCTCTCCATTATGTCCTCATGGATCGTTTGATTAGTGTCGTTGATTCTTTATAGCTCTGTGGATGGGGAGTCTGCATGCCTCTACTTCCGGCTTTTGCGAGCTCATCTGCTTTCTCGTTTCCAGTGATCAAACAGTGGGCCGGAATCCAATGTAGGACTAAATCTGTTTTTTGAGACAGCAATTATATGTTGTATTTATTTCATGTGAGTTTTTCTTGTTTGGGGTTTGAGATACCTTGGAGTCCACTCATTGAGTTTGTTAGATTGGCCGTATGATCTGTAGTTATGTTTTGGCAGATAAGAATCTGAGTTGCTGCATACACAGCTCTTGATTCAGCTCTGAAATTGGTACATGTCTCTCCATCTGGTATGGAGTGATTTTATATGTCACAATTGGAGTGTTCGATGTAGATTCCACCCCCCCCCCCCTTTCCTTATCGCTCACCAAGGCAGATCCATTTGTGTACACGTGTGTCCATGAGGTGCTGTCTCTTGTGCTCCTGTGGAACGTCGATGTTTTGCTTTGTCGCTGACTGCTCACTCTTCTTGGTTAATCCTGGGACGTCCACGATTATTTTAGATCGGTCCTAGCTCCTTGTCTAGGGTTCTGGAATGAGACCCCGGCACTTTTTGGTTTCATCGTCAAGGATGTCTGCGTGTTTTCTCTGTATTCATCTGGCCATATGGTTGGTGTATTTCCTTAGTAGTCTATTTTTTCTTCTTTCTTAGAACGTTTGGTGCAGAGGGTGATCAGGCAATGTCCTTAGAATTTTCATATTGAGTAAGGGATTTATATTTTCTCCTTAATCCAAAGGACTCAATATTTAGATTCGTTTATCAAAGGTTATGTTAATGTACATGTGATTTAATCTTGAGACGTTTGTGCAATTGTTTTCAGCGCAAACATTATGTCTTAGCTCATCGTGTGTAATGTGAGACGCTACTGTATATACCAAAACAGACACCTAAATCTGAATAAAGTGTTAATTTTACTGAAGCTTGTTTTTAGTTGAGTTGCCAGCTCTCATTCTTGCTGCACTGACTAAGGTTAAAGTCTGTATGTGAGTATTGACAGACAAAAGACACTCTCTGCAGACGAACAGTGCAGGTCGCAGAGGTACAAGAGTCAGGAGAGGGGGATGCCATGGACGGCACAGGCATAGACAAAGATTGGTCAGTGATACCACAGTAGAAATCATAAATAAAGTGGGAAAATTGATTCAAACTGGAGATAAGATGATAGACTGCAACGCGTAATTATAACTACCCTGATGCAGAGACTGGTTCAGAGAGAATAAGGAACCTTGAGACTTGACAACGAATTATTGAACATGCCCATTTTAGTTATGCTGTATCTACACCGATGGGTATCATATACATATATGGAGGGAGTAATTAATTGTAACAAGCTCGGATCTATCATCTACGATAATCTTTCACTGTAACATAGATTAGGAATAGACTTATCGGCACTTTCCAGCTCTTACAGAGAGTGTGGAATAACAACATGATGACCATCTTCACAACGGTTGCTGTGTACATACCATTGGTGCTTAGTACCATGTGATATGCCAGGAAAATGTGGATAATGTCGGCTTCACATGAGACTAAGCTAAATCCTTTTCAAATGCGATGATTGATGCGCAAACGTGGTATTTGTTGATATGACAATATGTTGGACCGTGCACATATTTCCAGTATAATTACGATCCTCCGTCAGCGCCGATTGTGGTGGCTCGCCACGTGTGCAAAATGTAGAGCCTTCGAATTCCCAAAAAATATTAAATACGTAGAGCTGTCAACGAGCAACCGCAACCAAAGTAGTGCCTTCCTTCGCTACATAGTTATTTGCACGCGTGACATGAAACCGTTGTATATAAACACCTGCAGCTAGGAAGAACTTACCAAAGACATACATGGCTGGAGGCAGACTGTGCGCTGGTCTGTAGGGAGGCATACTCTAGGGGCGCCAATGTGCAAACTACAAACGTGTGCGGTGAAAGCAAATGCACAACTGACTAAGATCATTCTATAGCGTGCAGTTCATTGTCGATCGAGACTGATATGGTGCAAATCCAATTAATCACTGTACCATAATACGGAAACTTTTAATTGTGAATCTTATAGTACAAGGGGCAGCCGTTAAGCAACATGATTTTTATGAATAAATCATTTACTAGAGTAAGAGCCGCTAACAAGAGAGAAAGTAACTGCAGCGGTGAATATGCTAACAAAGGGAAGGCTGTGGTAATGGATAATATCCCAGCAGATCTCCTACAAGTGGGAGGAGAGATACTAATTGAGGCACGGACATACATCTGTAACATAATTTGGCGGACAGGAGAGTGGCTGACCAAGTGGACGAAATTAGTGGTTTTACCGCTGCCTAAATCAGAGAACCTAAATACGTGTCAGAACTATAGAGCAATTAGCCTCATTTGTCATCCTAGCGAAGTTCTCTTAAAAATAATCCTCAACAGATTAAAACCACAGGCAGATAATGGCATTGCCGATAACCAAGCAGGGTTTTGAGCGGGAAGAAGAACCACTGAACATATATTTAATCTGCGGAAATTAAATGAGAAATACTTCGAGCATCACATATATCATCGATTTCAAAAAGGCGTTCGGCAGAGGCATGCGGAGCTATGGAAAACAATGATGCCAATCAATATCAATAGTAATATTGTGAAGGCAATTGAGAGTTATGTAGATGGAATACTAGGTGAATGGTTCTTCGCGTCTGTTGGGGAGAGACAGGGCTGTATGCTCTCTCCAACATTCTTCAATGTATTCTTTGAAATAATAATGGAGGCGGCCCTAGAGGGACATGTTGGTACGGTAAGAAAAGGTGACAAAATGATTACAAACTTACAATTTGCAGATGATATATATGGTCTGGCAGGCACGGAAACGGAACTCCAGAAGCTGATTAGTAGACTGGACAGAGCGGCGCAGAGCTATGGCATGGAGATAATTGCAGAGAAAACAAAGCTGATGATTAAACATACGTAAGGGTTTTATATATGTGATAAAAGCAAATGGTCAGGAACTCAAAGTTGTACACCGGCTCAAGTATCTGGGATTACTGATCAGTGACGAGGGCTCGCGGTCTGAGATAATTGCCAGAATAGCACAGAAAACAGATGCGCTAACGCGTTTGAAACCCACATGGCAGGATAGGCGGCTGGCCCTCAGCATAAAAGTTAGAATAATGCGCTCATTGGTGCTCTCACTATTTGTGTATGCCTGTGAGACTTGGACCATTACTGCGAAGATGCAATGCAGAATACATGCAATGGAAATGAGGTTCTTTAGAAAACTTAAATGTTACATATAAGGATTTTGTCACGAATTTAGAAACACGGCGAAGAGTAGAAAACGTAATTGAACCTTTTGATGATCTGTTCACGGCTTTAAACAATCTTGGCATGGGTACTTCACGAGGTCCAACTGAATTACAAATTCGATAATGCATGATTCCGTAACATGAAAGAGAGGACGTGGAAGGAGGAAGCCGTCCAAGGAAGCAATGGCTGACAACATCACTGAGTTGCTCTTCGGTGCATGGCAATAGTTAGACGGCCATCTTTTTTCCTGTTTTGGCCATATCTCGAAACTGGGGGTATGAAAAGTACACTTGCGTGCTGTAGCTGACTTAAGTGTTGATGCTCTTTTTAGTGCCCAGGTCGTTTTGACCCTCGGCCAAGACGTACTCGAAAGTAATATAGTCATTCAACGATAGATCTGCAGCATCTCTTCATGTACATATGGGCATGGGTGGAGCTTTACTATAGCAGTTCCCTGATTCTTACATAATTTATCAGCGAAGGAAGGTCCAGTACAGTGATGCATGTTTTTCCCTCCAGCAAGTGTGTGAGGGGAGTAGAAAGTTCCCAAAAAGCGTGAGTTCATTCACAAACTGTTCACGACTGGGGCAGCCACACCGAGTAGTGACGCCATAATATATTGCAACCGTTGACCGCTTTGTAAAGGAAAATAGCCGGTTGACTGAATGGAATTGCCGCACATCTTAAGATGGGGCAAGGCTCAGCACACCACATCATCCAAGATGTACTACAGTACCACAACATGTCTGCAAAGTGGGTGTCACGCAACTTTCTCCACAAATGAAACAACGCCGCGTTGATACCTGTCATGAACTGTTGAAGCATATAGTTAATTTACTACCATTAGCCTGAAACGAAGAAAGCGAGCAAATTTCGCAAACATCAATAAAATGAGAAATTAGACTATAACAAGTTTTTTTAGAAATACAGCCACCTACAGTAACACGAGGGCATAGCTACAAGCTGACTAAAGAGAGGTCCAGGTTAGATATTAGGAAATATTTTTTAGTCAGAGAGTGGTGTCTGCTTGGAATGCATTGCCAGGAGAGGTAGTGGAGGCAGAGACAGTTAATGCATTTAAGAATAAACTGGATGCGCATAGCTTTAAGAGCAAGGTGATGTAAATGTAACTGGTTGTATACAGACTATGCAGGGTCTTCTAAACCAGTATAAAGACGTTAAGTTAAGTTAAGATAAAATACAGCACAAAACTGAACCAGGCTAGACAAAATAGGACCAAACCGGACCAAACTGCAACAAGTGAACATACGTACTATGCGCATGATGACGTCACGTATGGTGTAAACAGTGCATACCAACTGTCACGATTGCAACATGGCATTATAATCCGACTCATAGTTTCCTCAGCAGACCGTTGAAAACAAGGGCGGTGTGATTCGGAATCCGCCCAGAGTTAATCAGTGAGCGGTGATTCGGTTTCTAGTAGCTGAAGGATGTCGACCAGTTGACATCCATTGCAGGATGCAGGCAGTGCATGGTGACAAAAGTGTGTCGAGGAAAACAGTGAAGTACTGGACATCGATGTTTAAAAAAGGACTAAGGAATATATATAGTAGTCTTATACTTATTTTGGAAGTTTAGAAATATGTAATTCATCATTGCTACAGGACATATGCGTGACAAGGAAAACAGTACATGTCTACATTAAGCAAACACCATACAAAGAACTCAACACGAGAAGCAAATAATCCCACTTCCTAAAGTTCATTTTTTTAATACGACAAATGCCTGTCATACAAGGATAAATGTATACATATCAAATTAGCGTATATCTAGTGAAAGATATAATATCCTCTTCTGCTTCCTACGATCGTCCTAAAATTACGTTTATATGACGTAGTTTACAACGAGGAAGTGAAATTAACGCCTTTCGGCCCCTTGACACCCGTTTTCAGGGCAACATTTAAAAACCAGCTTTGCTTTCTTCTTTGACACCTTTTCTCGGCGCCAGGGCACATTGGTACAATCTCCTTCCAAGTCCGTCATTTTTAGGCAAAATATGGATTTGATCATCTCCGTTTTTTAAAACACAGCCACCTACAATAACACGAGGGCATATCTACAAACTGACTAAAGAGAGGTCCAGGTTAGATATTAGGAAATATTTTTTTAGTGAGAGAGTGGTGTCTGCTTGGAATGCATTGCCAGGGGAGGTAGTGGAGGCAGGGACAGTTAATGCATTTAATAATAAACTGGATGCGCATAGCTTTTAGAGATAGGTGATGTAAATGTAACTGGTTGTATACAGACTCTGCAGGGTCTTCTAAACCAGTATACAGACGTTAAGTTAATCTGCAGGGGAGGTCATGCTGGCTCTCTTTTGGGATAAACGAGACATTATTTTAGAGCACTACATGCCCCGGGGAAACACTGTCGCCAGTACCATGTATACAGATCTTCTCAGGAATCATCGTTGACTCGCAATCAAATCCAAACTACGTAGACTTGTAAGTGACGGTGTCCTTTTGCAACGTGATAATTCAAGGCGTACATACTGTCTGTGCAGCTGCTGCAACCATCCATTACCTACACTTTCAATGTTTACTACTTCTGTCGTACTTCTAGCCCCAAGTGATTTCCACGACTTTAGCCGACTAAAAGAAGCTCTGGAAGGAAAGATTTGCAGGTCGGAAGAAGAGGTCTAGCAGATGGTGCAGGAGTGGTACATACGTGACCAAAACAATTCCGTGTCTACAGGAATGCATGCACTTTATATGTGTTTGACGACTTGTATCGAATGCAATGGGGACTACGTCAAAAAATGATACATTTAAGTTTCACTTTTTCTGAATAATTTTATCAAGCAAATATAAATTGAAAAATATAATTGTAAATGGCTTAAAGACATCCGTTATGCTTTAGTTCTACAACATGTTGATTACTTTAAAATGCTTTGTCCATGACAATATGTTCCAGTTCTGTATTTTTCTTCTCGTATTTGTTATTTCTTGTAGTTACCTTCGCAGTCTCTTCCATTGTTGTCTTCTATTTCGTTTCTTGTATGTCTCTAGACCAATGACTATCACGTGGTTTAGGTAACGCCACTAATCCACGTTCCTTAACTCGTCCTTGCAGCTTAATAAATACATATTTCTCGGGTTTCATCCCATTTTAAATTTGTTGTCTTATTCCCGCAGGATCTGGGGTAGTTGTCTCGCCGCGGCGACTCAATTTCAACCAGTGTTCGTAAAGCGATCTCAGTCCCGCCAGGCAGAGCGATAGCGCGGGCTTGCGGAAAACGCTCGCCTGCCTTTCCCCGTAGTGCGAATTGGGTGCGGTTTGTGGTAGTGGCTCCTCCACCGAGGTGCGCTAGTCTGGTCCGTATCAGGAAACGTGGTCCGTCCGTGGTGATTTATCTAAGGCTTATAGCAGAGCTCGACAGTACGTCTCGCTGGTGGTCCGACTCTCGCAAAGAGCTTGTGACCGGCAAATGGAAAGCAGGAATCGTTGCCTCGAGGCCCTGCGTTCTCTCCCTACGGAGAAGGGCAGGCCAAATTGTGTCTCTAGTCCCAGTGAAATTCGTCGCCGAGGTCGTTGGGATCCGTTCTGTACAGAGCGCTGCCATCCCTCCTCGAGCGAGCCCGGTCGGTCGGTCGTCTGGTGCGTGTGGGAGGCCCCTGTCAGGCGGTCCTAGGTCGACAGAGTGAGGGACGGGTGGAACAACCGTCCGTCCGTCCCATCAGTCGGTCCCTGCGGCCGTCCCAGTGAGGCTTTTTACACACCCTTCCTCCGCCGACCGGTGTGCGCAGTACGTACGTCTCCGACAGATATCTGGTTGATCCTGCCAGTAGTCATATGCTTGTCTCAAAGATTAAGCCATGCATGTCTAAGTTCACACTGTCTCACGGTGAAACCGCGAATGGCTCATTAAATCAGTCGAGGTTCCTTAGATGACACGATCCTACTTGGATAACTGTGGCAATTCTAGAGCTAATACATGCTTACCAAGCTCCGACCCTCGCGGAAAGAGCGCTTTTATTAGTTCAAAACCAATCGTCGTTTCCCCTCGCGGGGTTGCGGCGTCCCCACTGGTGACTCTGGATAACTTTGTGCTGATCGCATGGCCTCATGTGCCGGCGACGCATCTTTCAAATGTCTGCCCTATCAAATGTCGATGGTACGTGACATGCCTACCATGTTTGTAACGGGTAACGGGGAATCAGGGTTCGATTCCGGAGAGGGAGCATGAGAAACGGCTACCACATCCAAGGAAGGCAGCAGGCGCGCAACTTACCCACTCCCGGCACGGGGAGGTAGTGACGAAAAATAACAATACGGGACTCTTTCGAGGCCCCGTAATTGGAATGAGTACACTTTAAACCCTTTAACGAGGATCTATTGGAGGGCAAGTCTGGTGCCAGCAGCCGCGGTAATTCCAGCTCCAATAGCGTATATTAAAGTTGTTGCAGTTAAAAAGCTCGTAGTTGGATCTCAGGCGCAGGCGGGCGGTCCGGCTCGCGCCGGTTCACTGCCCGTTGTCTCCTGCCCTACCGTCTGCCGGCTCTCTCCCACGGGTGCTCTTCGCTGAGCGTCCTGGGTGGCCGGCGCGTTTACTTTGAAAAAATTAGAGTGTTCAAAGCAGGCCTCGGCTGCCTGAATAATGGTGCATGGAATAATGGAATAGGACCTCGGTTCTATTTTGTTGGTTTTCGGAACTGGAGGTAATGATTAACAGGGACAAACGGGGGCATTCGTATTGCGGCGTTAGAGGTGAAATTCTTGGATCGCCGCAAGACGAGCTACTGCGAAAGCATTTGTCAAGAATGTTTTCATTAATCAAGAACGAAAGTCAGAGGCGCGAAGACGATCAGATACCGTCGTAGTTCTGACCATAAACGATGCCGACTAGCGATCCGCAGGAGTTGCTTCGATGACTCTGCGGGCAGCTTCCGGGAAACCAAAGTGTTTGGGTTCCGGGGGAAGTATGGTTGCAAAGCTGAAACTTAAAGGAATTGACGGAAGGGCACCACCAGGAGTGGAGCCTGCGGCTTAATTTGACTCAACACGGCCAACTCTGAAATGATTGACATGCCGAGACCACTCTTCTGGAGTCTAATATGGAACTGGTGCTGGACTTAGACCCCCAGAAATCTGGGGTTATGTCCCCTGTGGCTCGGTTTTGTCTGCATCCAGTGTTTGATAAAGGAATTGACGGAAGAGCACTATCAGGAGTGGAGCCTGAGACCTAAGTTAACTTACCACGCCAATACTGCAGAATGACTATCAAAAAGTACACCTTAGTGGGGTCTAATAGAGAACATGTGCTGGAATTAGACCCTCGAAAATCTTTGGGGCTACCCTTTAAGAAACTTGATTATCTCGCTAAGGGAATTGACGGAAGGGCACCACCAGGTGTAGAACCTGCGGCTTAATTTGACTGAACACGCCAATACTGTAGAACAATTGACAAATTGAGAGCACTGCCGTTTGGGTCTAATAATGAACGTACGCTGGTATTAGACTCACGGACGACAAGTCAGCTCAAATGAAAGAACGCTACGGAAATCGTGTTTAACTCCGCAGATTTCAAATACCTGGTCATTGACAAACAAAAGCCCTCAATAAATTCGTCTGACCAAATAGTGAACGGGTGCTGGAAATAGATCTGAAGACAGGTCAGTTTTACCCTACAAATGACAGGGCGTTGCTACGGAAAACCAGCTCAAATCGAGAGGAGCCGCAGACACGTTGGTTCACGTACCAGGCTGATAAGCCAAGGGCGCGAGGCTACCATGTGGGGGATTACGGCCGAACCCTTGAAAGCCGCAATCCCGCCCAAAATCTCAGCACCACTGCAATGGGAGGCTCCTACATGCTCGGGACCTGGGGCTTGCGCCCCAGCCCTATCAGGTAGAGCCACAGTAAGAGGTCCTTGCCGCCCGCAAATCAAAGCGGGCGGAAAACTGCTTGATACTCACCCTATACGGCGATGGGGTGCGAAAAACACCAACCAAAGACTTAGAACCTGGTCGGGGTGTCGAAAACAGTAGAGCAGCCACCACACTGTGAACTGTCAAGACTCAACCACTGACCATGAGAGTTGTCCGCACACCAGGCGATCAACATCTCTGTGACATTACCAGGCTTGTCCTCTGGCTAAATGCACTCCGGTTACGATATCTACCTCTGTACGTTATCAGCCATAACTATCATGCTGGACGCAGAAGAGATGCAGACCAGCGGACATTGCACACCTGCCCCACTGTGTCAACACCCCAGGTGGCGGGGAATGCTAGGCGTACATCCCTGCATAGAAGCCAAGAAAATAAAGGGACAAAGAGATACCCCACTCACATGCAAATGCTACGTTTCTGGCAGGACGTGACGATCCTGGGATACAGACACACTGGACTGCCTCTCTTCCGGGTAAACCAGCCCATCTCATATATCACATACCATCATTGCACCCTATAGACACGAGTAGTGAAGACTCGATAGTCTGGTAAGACAACTTCCATAGGAGAGAAAACTCTGATCGTAAACAACTGCTGCCTTGCAGATAGGCTGGGGACAGCCAAAGGCTAAGGAGGGCATCCCTACAGAAACGCCTGTTGAAATCGGATGCACGGGGCCGCAAGCCTAACAAAACAGTGCAACGTAAATCACAGTATGATGGCAGCACAACCTATTTGAAAAACGTATGGCGCTCATCCTGAGGAGACCCGCCAGGCAGCGATAGCGCCGGGCCCCACGCCTCGAAGGGGCCCACCCTTGACTACTGGTGGTCACCCACCCATGTGTCGTGGAGTCAAGGCACATGGCTATGGGGAAACGACTATTGGCCAAAACCTCAAGACCCTCAGAATATTACAGTGGAATGCGGAGGGAGTCATTAACAAAAAACTTTCCCTAACACATCACCTGCATGAAGGTAAGATTGACGTGGCATGTATCCAGGAAACGCACCTCAACAAAAACCATAAATTCTCAATCAGAGGATACCAGACTTTCCGTCTAGATAGAGAAGGCCACAAAGGAGGGGTCCTGATACTGACCAGAAACAGCATACCGAGTAGCGCGGTACCTGTCAATCACACCGGACAAGCAGAAATTGTAGGAGTTGACATAATGGCTCAAGAGACGAAGCTCCGCATTTTCAATCTGTACGGACCACCAAACAGAGACCTATCGCTCTCGAGTATGGAGGTCAGAGACTCCAACTGCATAGTTGTTGGAGATTTCAACAGCCACTCGGAGAGATGGGGATACTCTGACACAGACAGCAGAGGTGACGAAGTGGAAGATTGGGAGATAGATGCAAATCTCTCCCTAATCAATAGGCCGGAGGATAGCCCTAGCTTCTATTCAAGAACATGGCATACCACCTCGACTCCAGATTTGGCCTTCTCCACACAGGACATACACTATAAAATAGACCGCCAGGTGCTAAACCAACTGGCAGGTAGCGACCACAGGCCGATCAGGCTAACCATTGACATGGAAGTAGGCCCACAGGAAACAAAACCGCTCCCACGTTGGAATTACAAACGAGCCGACTGGGACAGATTTGCAATCCTGACAGATGGGCTGTGTGAAACCATCAACACACGAAACACCAAAATGAAGCCCATGGTAGAGAGCCTAAGCAAGGCAATAATGCAAGCCGCCACTGAAACCATCCCAAGAGGAGCTAGGAAAAACTATAAGCCCTACTGGAATGATGAGTTACAGAAAGTGGAAGATGCGGTAACAATTGCTAGGAACATGGCAGAACGAGAAAAATCCGTGGAGGCAAACATCGCCCTCAAAGCCGCCGCGGCGCAGTACAAACACACTCTCAAGCAAACAGCAAGAGAAAGTTGGAAAAATAAAACGGAAAGTTTAAACCTGGACAAAGAAGGGAACAAGCTATGGAAGCTAGTCAGAGCCATGAACGACGAAACCCCGTCAAATAAACAAATTACTATCAAGCAAGGCGAGAACTTGATCACAGGTAAGAAAGCCGCAAACGCCTTTGTCGATCACTATGCCAGAGCAAACCACATCGAGGTCCCTGCAGATAAGCATACAGACATTAGCGAAGAGCTAAAGGGGCACGAAAACATAAATACGGCTCCTGAAGAGCACATGATGGCCAAACTAACAATTCGCGAAATGGAAGAGGCTATGATAACACTAAAGAGAAGGAAATCTCCCGGAAAAGACGGGATAACAAACGAAATGCTGATGGGGCTGGGCCAAACAGCGAAGGAAAAACTACTATCAGTCCTGAACCAAAGCTGGAAAAGGGGTATTGTACCCCAGGCATGGAAAGATGCAATACTGGTACCAGTACCAAAAACAGGAAAGGACAAAACAGATCCGAATGGATACAGGCCCATAAGCCTACTGAGCTGTGTCGGCAAGCTGATGGAACGGATGATAAACACCAGACTGATGTGGCATCTGGAAGAAAAACGAATACTAATTCCACAGCAAGCCGGCTTTAGACAGCACAGATCCACTGAGGACCAGGTCATCCTCATAGCCCAGGAGATAGAAGATGCCTACCAGGCACAGAAACACACAGTAGCTGTTTGGGTGGATCTGGAAAAGGCATTTGACAAAGTCTGGAAGGATGGACTTAGAGTCAAGCTAAGAAGAAGTGATGTTTGTGGGAAGATGTACAAGTGGATCAACCACTACCTCAAACAAAGAACGGCCAGAGTCCAAGTACAAGGGCAGATGAGCAAAAAGGTGACACTCGAGCAGGGAGTACCCCAAGGGGGAGTACTGTCACCCACACTCTTCCTGGTATATATAAACGATATTACAGAGAATATACCAAGAAGAGTCCATAGCTCAATGTTTGCAGACGATCTGGCTATGTGGACCTCTGAAAAGAATCTCACCATAGCAAGAAATCGGATGCAAACGGCCCTAACATCGCTGGAAGAGTGGGCGAACTCATGGCTGGTCAAAATAAACGAGGAGAAAACCACGTGCACAATATTCTCGCTCTCATTAAAACCCCAAAGTACCAAATTAAGCCTAAATGGCAAAATCCTGCAGCCAAACGACAACCCAACCTATCTGGGAGTCACATTTGATCGGCCCATGACATGGAAAAGTCAGATTGAGAGAAACCGAATGAAAGCCAGAGAAAGAATGGCGATCATGAGGAAACTTGCTGGCACAAGCTGGGGAGCAGACGAAGGCATACTAAAGAAACTGTACACTGGAAGAGTGAGACCAGTTCTCGAGTATGGCATCGCGGCATGGACAACAGCAGCGAAGGCGAACTTCGATAAAGTTAACAAACTTCAAAACCAAGCCATGAGAATCATAACTGGTGGCATGAAGTCAACGCCAATTGTAGAACTTGAAAAGATTACAAAACTGCAATCCATGACCGACAGAAGAGACTGCAGAGCCCAGCTGCAGTCAGAGAAACTCCGAAGACTGACGGACCATCCAATGTACCAGAGGCTAAACAATTTGGGAACTGGGAAACTAAAGCGAAGAAACTTTGCAGAAATAGCCAAAGCAAAGATGCACGAAGATCCCATAAACGCACTAACACCAAAACCCATCACTACTGTACGAAAACCTACTTGGAGGCAGGATCTATTTCCAGAGGTGGTAGAAAATATACCAGGTATTGCAAACAAAAACTGCCAGACCGAAAAAGAAAGGAGAGACACTACCCTAAGCTTCATAACGAAAAGCTACCCAAGCATGGACTGGACCCATGCATACACCGACGGTTCTGTAACAAACACTACACAGAACGGAGGGGCAGGAGCATTCCTGAACCTACCAAATGGCAGAAAAATAACACTGTCATTCGCTACTGGTAAGTACACGAGCAATTTCAGAGCAGAGGCAGAGGCACTGAGGGCGGCAGTGGAAGAAATGGTAACACACAGTGAAAATGAGAGCCATATAGTCCTGCTGACAGATGCTCTCGAAGTAGTCACAGCGCTAAAAAGCCAGAAAAACACTGAGCTTAATGACTTAAGAGCAGCACTCTGCAAACTGTGCCAACAGTCCGCACCAAAAAGGGTAGTGGTACAGTGGGTTCCGTCACACTGCAACATCCAAGGCAACGAGGAGGCAGACAGACTGGCAAAAGAAGGTGCAAGGCTACCACAAATAGATACCAGTATGACGTACGAAGAGTCAAAACGGCTTATCAAAGCCAGGTACATGTCCAAATGGGAAACCGAACATACTGGTTACACCAAAAACGATGCCTATTACCAGTTGAACCGAAGAGAGCAGGTCGTTGTCTTCAGACTTCGCACTGGCCACAACAGACTGAGGTACCACCTCTTCAACAAATTGAAGATAGGGTGTACCGACGAATGCCCGTGCGGTACTGGTAAAATGACCACTGAACATCTGCTGCAGAACTGCCCGACATACGAGGATCAGAGAGAGCAGATGTGGCCATTGCCAGTGGAACTGCAAGACAAGCTCTATGGTAGTGGCGAGAGTCTCAGGATGACCGCCGCTTTTTTCGAGAAAATAATGGTTACTGTCTGACTGTGTACGCAGAAGAAGAAGAAGAAGATTCCCGCAGGAAAGTTTGCAGCTCTTTAGTTTTGGTTATCGATTGTATGGGTACAAGACGAGGACTTGCTTAAGATTTGGACAATTTTTATCTTTGAACATGACTATATTCCTCCCATTTCTACATATTTTCCACAGCTGCTCTTAATTATGTTGAGTTTTCTTTTTTAAAATTGAGTCATCATAATTTTCATCCATTTTAGAATAACAATTAAATTATTTTCATTCTATGAATTGAAATTTTCTTTTTTACTTCTTAAACATGTCAACATTATTTGCACAGAGTGAAACAAACGTGTTTTGAATTATTCAAAATTCAATAAAGAAATAATCACACAAAGAAAATAAGGTTATTTTCTTGTGAGCAGGGTGACTAACTTAGTTTGTGTATCCCACATTTAAATAGCTCTTGCTTCTATTCTCATAAATGCTATACGTGTTTCGACATCGTGAGATAAGGCTAGAATGATACAAATATATTGTTACAGTGATATACATAATCTGAGCCTACTCGATCTGCTCACACTATCTTCAGAGAAATCCCCCTAATATCTACTATGCCACTCATGATGATGTTGGTTATGCTGAACACATGTCTAAACATGGGAGAGCTGAATGCTCTGTTCCACTTGTGCTGAACTAATCCGATCAGAGAACAACCTACACACAAAACTCTAATATTAAAGGACATGTTCTTAGACTACAAAAAACGGCCCACTTAAAAAAAATAAAACAAACTCACAATTATTAAACAGTCATTTAATCGTCAAAACAACAAAATAGTGTTAGCGGGAAGTACGGACAATATAATCCTCAAGTTGTTTTCAGTGTGAAATTCCTAACAGAGCCTGATAATAGTTTGATGTAGTTCAGAAGCTACAATAGAACATGTCAAAACTAGATGACTGCCAATGCTAAACAAATCGGAAGTTAGATGATGTTTTCTCTGAACTAAGGAACACATTGTCAGAGTTATGATACACATATCCGGAAAAACGTTAGCAGTACCTTATAATTGATATAATTACATTTGTTAAACGGTGAGAAGATATCTCCTACTAATAGTGAACAGTCTTGGGTTAGCGTTTTAAAATAAAAATGTTTCTTGGTCAAATGACAGAATGTGTATTTTTGGATGAGTGATGGTCGGAGTTAAAAATGTCAATTGTCTTCAAACAATAATTGTGCTAAACAAGTATAATGTTGGTGATCACCAAAAAACCATATAAATAATAGAGGGCTATGTGAGGCCATAATGAATTCATAGGTTACGGGGAAATAGACAAGAGAAGAATGCAGTCAATATTCGGATTTGGCCCGCAGGACGTTAAACGTGTCGACATGGAGTCCTCCGGATGTTTTGAGCTTGAGAACCTTGCACTAGAGTGAGTAAAGTAGCGTACGTGAACATACTTGACGGGGCCTGCACGTGATTGATCGAAACAGAAGTATGTGACGAGGCGCTGAAGCGAGAACGAAGCGCGAGTGCGTGACGGGTATTGGAAATTGCCATCATAGCGTACCGGCCGGGATAAATGAAAGTTCGTATCGACGTAATGTATTATCAATTTCGACTTGTATCACCTGCCTCAAAGGTGCTGTCCAGAGTTGCCAGTTTGAAATTTTTAATACAAAAAAAAATTACTTGTCGAGTAATAACAAAAGTATAGAACTCTTTAAATTAATTAAATAACATTCTATCGAGGGGCCACTGTTATCGAGAGGTAATGCACTGGCCTCTGAAAGCGCTAAACGGAAACGGTGGGCAATCGAATCCCGCTAATTTCAAGAGACACATAGTCTCAAAGGAGAAGGGACCAGACGTACCTGCATCCTGACTTAACTTCAGTCGTCTTCACTTATGTCTGGCCACTGGTTCAAGGTAGTTCTGGATCAGAGAGTGAAGTTGATGACCAGCACAGTTTCTTTCTCACTTTAATTAATAAACAGTGCAAGTCACATCATCAAGACAAAACCGTCTGATGATGTCGCCATCGTGGGCAACTAACTTAGCTTAAGCTTTATTCATTTCCGGGAAGTCTAAATTTAATTATCAACACTTCTTGAGGATGATGGTATATGGTTGAAATCTATATCAGGAGGAAGAACAACTCGGTGTTATTAATTCGAATTATATGTACATTCTTGAGAAACATAATTGCAGATGCCTTTAACAAAATGTTTTAGGCAGCAGGATGTTATCTACTGTTCATGTGTGCTCAGATCAACGATTTAAGCCGATGGTTAATCAGTTCAATTAACCTCTACATGGCCTCACACTTTAATTTAATCTATTTCATTCTTCTAGTGTCTACATTTTTTTCAGGCATTTACTGTTTTAATTATAATTAATATTCCCGCCTGAGAGAAGCCTGTGTACAAAAAGATAGCAGGATATGAGCTTGTCCTCCTTATAACTTTACATAACATACATATAACTGTCATAGTTGTGGTGGTTGTAGTATAAGTAGTAGTAATAGTAGAAGTAGTAGTAGTAGCAGTAGCAGTAGTTGTGGTAGTAATGGTAGTAGTAATATTAGTAGTAATAGTATTGGCAGTAGTAGTAGTAGTAGTAGTAGTTGTTGTTGTTGTTGTTGTTGTTGTAGTAGTAGTAGTAGTAGTAGTAGTAGTATTAATAGTAGTAGTAGTAGTAGTAGTAGTAGTAGTAGTAGTAGTAGTAGTAGTAACAGCAGTAGCACTAGTAGAAGGAGCAGTAGTAATACTGCAATAACGTGCAGTATAGGTTACACTTTGTACTTTGTACTCTGGGCCCACTTTTGGGCTGCTGATCTTGATGCAAAGTACCACGTCTAAAAGACCCTAAATGAAGTAGCACAATGGATTCAAGGGTCCATACCTTTAAAAAACGCACCTATATTACCTGATACGCCTTCCTCGGTTCTAAATTGAACTTTTTCTTGGTATCACAGTCATGATTTTTGGTCATTTATAACTGAGTGCATTTTTGTAAATTGAGTGGTATGTTACAATACCTTTTTGTTATTGTTCGTCTGTTGGTTCTGTGATTGGTGGAGCAAGGTTTTGATGACTCCAAGAACAATTTTTTGATACTGCAAGTGATGAAAATATATTTTTCCGAATTTGGTCAATTGTGTGATATTTTTATTATAATTAGATACATAATTCGTTCCAGTCACAGCATTGATGTTATTAGAACTACCAGCCTCTCTGTATAAAAACAAATGAACAGCTACTCCGCGACACGAGAACAATGATTATATGCATCTATTGTTTGAACATGCACGAACTGAAAGCTTTTTTTCTCTTCTGTTATACTAGCCAAATGAATTTAAGAATTAACCAACTGAAAGCCCTAATAGTAAAGGACATATTTGTGACTATAAATAAATTGTCTTTCAACCAAAGTGAATTTTAAAAGACTACGCAAACTGAAATCTCGGATAATCTTGACATTGTCAGAGCTATCACACACATAACACGGTAAACAATATAAATACGGTTTGTTACTTTTGATGATTGTGAGGAAAAAAAAGATATTAACGGACGATAAATTGCAACAAATAAAGACGCGTTTTGGGTTTGCTTACCAATTAAAAAGGGATTTAAAGACTTTACTTTCTTTGACAATTTCTGTCTAGTAATGAATAAATAAGTAATAATAATGTCCAGGAGAAAAATACTATTGTCAAAATACAAACGACAAACAACATTATGCAAATCAATACAAACATAAAGTATAAAAATAAAGTTAAAACAGTTTACTAGAAAAATGAACACACTTCATCTGAAGATTTAAGAAAGACATTTAACATTTAAAGACTTGTTGTTCATCGTTGCTGAAAACGTTTAACGACAAAGTATATGGTACATTGTAGTAGTAGGAACAACACACTTTTTTTTCTTTTGTGTGCACGTGTCTGTATGTGTGTTGTTGTTGAATGGCTGGTCAAAATAAACGAGGAGAAAACCACATGCACAATATTCTCGCTCTCAATCAAACCCCAAAATACCAAATCAAGTCTAAATGGCAAATTCCTGCAGCCAAACGACAACCCAACCTATCTGGTAGTCACATTTGATCGGCGCATGACATGGAAAAGTCAGATCGAGAGAAACCGAATGAGAGCCAGAGAAAGAATGGCAATCATGAGGAAACTTGCTGGCACAAGCTGGGGAGCAGACGAAGGCATACTAAAGAAACTGTACACTGGAAGAGTTAGACCAGTTCTCGAGTATGGCATTGCGGTATGGACAACAGCAGCAAAGGCGAACTTCGATAAAGTTAGCAAACTTCAAAACCAAGCCATGAGAGTTATAACAGGAGGCATGAAGTCAACGCCAATTGTAGAACTGGAAAATATTACAAAACTGCAATCCATGACCGATAGAAGAGACTGCAGAGCCCAGCTGCAGTTAGAGAAACTCCGAAGACTACTGACCATCCAATGCACCAGAGACTAAACAATTTGGGAAATGGGAAACTAAAGCGGAGAAACTTTGCAGAAATAGCCAAAGCAAAGATGCACGAAGATCCCATAAACGCACTAACAACACCAAAACCCATCACTACTGTACGAAAACCTACCTGGAGGCAGGATATATTTCCAGAGGTGGTAGAAAATATACCAGGTATTGGAAACAAAAACTGCCAGACTGAAAAAGAAAGGAGAGATACTACCCTAAGCTTCATATCGAAAATCTACCCACGCATGGACTGGACCCATGCATATACCGACGGTTCTGTAACAAACACTACACAGAACGGAGGGGCAGGAGCATTCCTGAACCTACCAAATGGAAGACAAATATCACTGTTATTCGCTACTGGTAAGTACACACGCAATTTCAGAGCGGAGGCAGAGGCACTGAGGGCGGCAGTGAAAGAAATGGTGACACACAATGAAAATGAAAGCCATATAGTCCTGCTTGCAGATGCTCTCGCCGTAGTCACAAGGCTAATAAGCCAGAAAAACACTGAGCTAAATGACTTAAGAGCAGCACTCTGCAAACTGTGCCAGCAGTCCGCACCAAAAAGGGTAGTGGTACAGTGGGTCCCATCACACTGCAACATCAAAGGCAACGAGGAGGCAGACATACTGGCAAAAGAAGGTGCAAGACTACCACAAACAGATACTAGTATGACGTACGAAGAGTCAAAACGGCTTATCAAAGCCAGATACATTACCAAATGGGAAACCGAACATACTGGTTACACCAAAAACGATGCCTATTACCAGTTGAACCGAAGAGAGCAGGTCGTTGTCTTCAGACTTCGCACTGGCCACAATAGACTGAGGTACCACCTATTCAACAAATTTAAGATAGGTGGTACCGACGAATGCCCGTGCGGTACTGGTAAAATGACCGCTGAACATCTGCTGCAGAACTGCCCGACATACGAGGATCAGAGAGAGCAGATGTGGCCATCACCAGTGGAACTGCAAGACAAGCTGTATGGCAGTGGCGATATCCTCAGGATGACCGCCGCTTTTTTCGAAAAAATAATGGTTACTGTCTGACTGAGTTCGAAGAAGAAGAAGAAGTTTATGTTCTTGAAGCGATACATGAGCCGTACTTGTATGTATTGTTACCGACTACCTCAATCTGCTACCTGCACCACAGCTTATCTTGTATATACCCATCTTCCTCCATTCCCCCAATCCTTCCCTCACAGTCTACTTTGTCTATGTCCATATAATACTTACATCACATAGCTTAACCTTCTCTATTTACATATAATACCCCCTCTCCTCCATAATCTACCTTTGATATATATATATATATATATATATATATATATATATACTACATTCAACCACTTTGCATCATTGTCTTTGTGAATCTACTTTCACCGCCCCAGATCCCACATTGTCTTCTACTACCTTCATTACCTTATTCACCATGTCTGTGCCAATCGACTACAATACACCATACATGAAACATAAATAAAAGCTTGAATAAATCGTTGCCAAAGGCAATCAAATAAATAAGAATAAGCGCACATGATGTGAATCTTTGGAGATTGTCGAGCGCTTGCCTAATCGATTCTACTCAACATGGTCACACCTTGCGAGTGCATATTCTCTCATTACATTGTGGTTAAATTACATCCTTTTCCGTTCTCACGTGCTGTAGAAGGCACATTCTAGTATACCAGTGATTCTTAACATGTATGAGTCAAAGACCACTTGAAGCCAATGATAGTTGGCCTCATCTCAGACAAACCCTCGTCACGCGAGCTCACAGTAAAACCTGCTCAGTAAAACATGTCAGTTTGGATCGATCGCATCCCAGGAATCTGTGTGTACCTCCAAGTGTATGTGGGTCTCAGAAGGAAAAAAATGCTGCTTCACTAAACACGTCTTTCTTTGTTTTTATATGTTCTGTCTGTCCATTCTTTCTTTTCTCTCGGCTTGTCTCAGGTTTTAATTTTTACTTGACTGGCAAATACAAATAAACGAGACAAGATCTATGAGTGTAAGGAATTCTCAGACTTGACAAAAACTCATCTCTACTAACTCTGAAAGTACATGAGTTACTAACGTTATAAACTACCCACTAACTGCTATAGATAATAGCTCAGTCCCCATTATGCATCTCCTCAACCACTTCCCGTGTCCCAATCTCTTACTGTCCTGTTATGTTTCTGATCACAGGTGGAAACCGTTTACGCCCTCTTGATCCGCTAATTCTTGGTGTAACCAACTTGTCATATAGTCAGGCAAGATGTACTCATATAGCCCTAGACTTTCTAAGTCTCATCAGCTAAGGGTTGCCACTGTTTTGAGACTTCACTATTGATCGTCGCTCGCGTTCCAGAAATTACATTGTCACAATGTCATACAGTGACGCCGTACGGCAGACGTATTGTTGGGTAATCTGTGATTTCATTTACATAACTAACCCACAGGATCAATATCATTTAAAGCATACGTGAACAAAAGGGGCTACTGTAATACAAGCACGTACGTCTCACTGCCACATAAATACGTTAACAAGAAAATATATTAATATAAACACGAATGAACACATATTGTTGTCACTTTACACAATCAGGCGTCATATACAACAATATTTATTATTCGGTGTGTTAGATCTCCGACTTTATCTTATTCTACCATCTGACAAAAAAATCGACAGTAAAACTGTCAATACAGCTTTAGAGTTACGAGTGAGATGTTAATGAATGTTCATTTTGGTAGCTTTAGTTCACAGTACACTTCACTAGTTGAATTAAAGGGAAAAATCGAATGTAAATTCTTTTTGAGACGATAGTTCGTTATATCGAACACAAACGTTTTTGAGTGTGTGTAAATTATTGTAGGAGAACTATATTTACACTGGGTGTGCTAACCAACTTGATGTCAAATCTGGAGGTTGAAAAATGTACTTAGTGGAGGAGCCGGAGTGAGCAGAAAGGAGGGAGGGGCTGGAGGTTCAGTCCATGCATCCACTCTAGAATGAAATGAACATCCTAGGGGCTAAATTGTATTTATCGACTAACATACATTAGGAAATTAGAAGACGAATGTCTCTCGTTTAGAAACTTATTATCTCTTTAACCCCACATGTTAGGTCAGTGTATTTTGAAATGAATTGAAATGAATTGGACACAATGTAAGTCAAGACTGAACTCACTGCAAATTTTGACCATTTTCTGTAATAATAATGGCATAAAGACATGTCACGTTTGTGTTAACAAAATTTGAGCTAAAGCGGACACTGAAGCATACTATTATCTAGTATCGTTGAAGAGTGAGATATAGAAAGATAGAGAGAGCGATAGAGATAAGGAGAAAGAGAGGGGGAAGAGAGAGAGAGAGACAAAGACAGAAAGAGAGAGAAAGAGAGAGAGAAAGAGAGGGGGAAGAAGCCTTTACCTGTGTGAAGTCACTGGAATGTTTAACTAAAGAAAACTAGATTGTCGCATGCCCTTCATGCTGTTTAAATGTCAACATTGTGTTGGTACTGCAACCATATCTTCTTGTCTGTTCACACTGCAAACAACTTATTTATCCATCCTACCGTGCAAAACATATACCCACTAACAAACTGCCACAGTTTGAAAGAAATAAATGCATTTTTTTAACGCTGCACAGCACATTTGACGTTTTGTGTAAGTGAGATAAAACAAGGTGAACTTTAAACATTTGTTTAATTACTAAAAATAGTTCGACAGATTTACACATACACATTACAATAATCTTAAATTAAATATTGTTTTGGTCGACGCCACTTTACCTGTTACTTGTAATGAGTTTCTGTAGCATATCTCACAAGGATCCAACAATAATCAGCTAGCGTTGTTGTATATCATGTCTCTTTATACTCGTACTTTATTTCTAAGATAGAAATGTCTTGATTGAATTGTTCACCAAATGCCTCACTGACTGCACTGCAGTTAATTGAGAAGAAATTTAAATGAAATTGCTGACAGTTTAATTTTTAAAACATGAGGCAACCTAGTCCATTGTGGCGCTATCAAAGAGTTTATAGAAGCTTCTAGTCATTGCCACGCTTATTGTTTTATGGGAATTTTGAAGCTATGTGCTTGAGTGCATTAACAACATGTTACCACCTTCAATGATACCAACACGTACATCTCGGAAGAGCTGCCTTACCTGTGGGCAAATACACCTTCCTTTATTTTGACCTCCTTAAGTCTTGGAAAAATATAACAACCCTGTTTATTTTGATCTATGACATTTACACAATTCATCATTACTCAAAGTTTGATATGGACAGTAGAAGTAATATTATCTGGATTATAGACGTGGTTCGATAAGTACATTAATTTTTACCTGATAACATTTTTTTTAAAGATGTTATTTGCTCCCATGGCTGTTCCACAGACAGAGGAACCATAACAATTTCCAGTAACCATGCTGCACCCCCAACAAGATAACAATGACCTTCAAGTCACCACAAATCTGCAACTTATACTTTTGCTAGTTCGTCGCGTAAAACAGGTTTTATGTGTTGTACTTTTCTTTCTTTTCGATTGTAAACCGAAGTGAAACTGGGTAATTATAATAGGTAGTTACCATTATGGAGTAGCACATCTGACAAGCTCAACTTGCACAAAACTATGAACATTATCTAAGCATCCTCTGTGTAGTCCATTTGAACATCTGCCATAAATTCCACTACTTGAATGTAATCAATGAGGTTATCTGTTATTTTGATCATATGCCCATATCTGTGAGTGGCTTTTGGACACAAAATAATTCTTTCGTTTGTTGGGATCCTATCCAGTGCCAATGGAGGATCACTCGAATAGCAATAATTTAGCAGGTTAAGTTATGCACTTTCTGTATTGAGATGCATCGTCTGGTACGGTGGTCACCTTCATCTATACTTCCTGGTGATATGCATTGATGTTATTTCTCAAATGTGGCAGTATCCCACCCTTCTGGCTGTCTTGTCGGTCAGAATATAGCACTGGTATCCTCTAGTTTTGAAGGTCATATTTTTTGTTGAGATGCGTTTCTTGCGAGCAACACACTTTTATTTGCTATTCATAGAGGAAATTTTCAACCTCTATAATTTTACTCATTTCTTTTGCTGTTGACGCCTTCAGCATTATTTTCAGTGGTTTTGATAGGCCAGTAGCTCTGTTAACGTGCCTCATTACTCCACGGGGCATCCGAGAAGCACATTCAGTATTAAAGACTAGGACCTTCTGATGTCCATCACAGGCCGATCGGCATAACGCTTTGCAAATATGGACATACTTTCATATTGCGTATTTGCGTGGCAGCCTGATTGCTGTGGAGCACCTTTTGGCCGTCTGCCTCCGTCTGCAGCACCTTGTCTTACTAGGGCAGACTGTGGTCTTGCTCAATGTGCCTTTTTTAACCAGGGATGCTCCCTGGGCGAGATCTCAATGAGGATCGGGACATGTCCACGCGCCAGTGGGCCCAGCATCTGCCGCATATATTGTAAGACCTGCTCTGCCACCGGTTTCCGTAAGGTTTGCCTCACCCATAGTCTAACATTTTACCTCCATATACTTGTTAGGACTGGTTTTTTGACCCCAGTTGATCATTTTCGGAGCCGAGTTAGTGGAAACATGGGATACCACGTGAAGGTGCGGTTGGTTTGGTGCAGGCATTTCTCATTACTTAGCAATCTGTAACCTCCAAATGAATAGAAGATGTGAGGTGCTAGAAAACCGGCAGTATGAAAATTGACATATTTTGATTAGCCAGCTAACTGACCCACCGACCTTTTACTCAAGATCATGGCGCACTACTTAAATACCAGATTTGGCATTACAATCACCTTGCATTGAGCGGAACATAACACGTTTTTTTGAAACAACTTGGAGGTTGTGACCACAGACCAGTAATTCTAACTGTTGAAAATGAATATGTCAAGAAGAGTAGTACCCTGCCTCGGCGGAAATACAAGAAGGCAGACTGGTCAATGTACCAGCATCGGTCTAGTGCACTGGCTAGAGATCTGACTACCGATGAAGACAAAAAAAATGGTAGTCGCTAAGTTCACCAGATGCACGCTACGGGCTGCCCATGAAACAATACCTAGAGGGGCTCGCAAACAATATAGGCCATATTGGAATAGTGAAATAGAGCAACTGTAGAACGAGAAAGAAACATCTAGAAAACAAGCAGAGATTAGTCCTTGTCAAGAACATCCACACAAATATATACATGCTAAGGCCAAATTTCAAAGGGCAAAGTTGTAAGCTAGATGGAGAAGTTGCAAAGAGAAAACGGAGTCTCTGAACTTTGAAATATATATCGTTAAGAGCACAATCACTGACAGAGATGTAACAAATAATAGGTGATGCAGTATATAAGTTTTCCATGAATCAAAGCTTCCAATTTCCAATGTTTTTTTTTGGTTGTTGTTGCTGTTTGTTGCAACCTGCCTGTAAGCTTTGTAATCTTCCTTGTTTTTTTTCTGTCATTTATGACAACATATTTTCTTTTCTTAAATGGAACTTTTAACTTTTCTATTTCACCATCTTTTCTTGTTAGTATGAAATATATTTGAGACGGCTTATTTGTGTTTTTCACCTATAACACATGCGTGTTTGACTTCTACAGTGTTGTTAGAAAGCGTTACTGAAAATTAAGTTATGGTCTGCACATAGATTAACAACTTGTCCAGAATAAGTTCTTGTTAGCTTTTAAGCCATTACATTTTATAAGTTAGATCATTATACACAAACTGTTTATCACCATAGAAAAACATCCTAACGTCTTAAATTCTTAGAATGTTACATTATTAAACACTATTCTATCCAAGTTTGTGCAAAGTGTGTCACCCATGTTGGATTGATATCTGATTTTGAGATTCAAATAACAAAATTTAAAAAAGGAAATCGCCACTTTCAAAACTCTAAGATTGCTAGATTGGTATGTAGCAAATGGTTGTGTACATACCAATGAGTAATTAAACAGCTGAGGAAATTATGGCATGAAACATTCATGTTATAAATCATATTGGAAATATTTAACTGAAATAGAAATGTCCAAGATTCCAAGCAGAGTGCAATTGTTCTTTGCATTAGAGTAGCTGATATACAGCACATCATATATGTGTTTTCCACACCACTTCAAACAGGATCCATGCACCGAAGTCGACCTGGTATTATGCGTAGTCTAGGTCTAAAGCAACTGCAACGTTTTCCTGTCTACACATGCAATCTTCATACACAGCATATGCAAATATACCAGAAATTAACCTGGGTCTCCCTAGCTTGTCCATAACTACCAAGGGTGTCAGGTAGAACGTGTTGGTGTTCTAGATGACACATTATGTCACTGGTGACTTTTTTGTCCAGATTTTGATGACCCGTTCCTCGGTGTAACTTCAGGAACCAACTTTTCCAGCGGACTCTGTCTTGGACCACGGAAGTCCAGAAGCGTTTCGGATGTTGTAGCGTACAGTAATGGCGTATTATTAACGCATTGGATGTCTTCTCTGCAGTCTCTGTTTACTTGAAGGTATCAAACTGCAGTCACCGTGCTCCATCGACCATCATTTCGTCGTAACATATATCGTGTCCATTTTGGTTTTGCCTTGACTGCATGGATTACCGAATATTGCGCCAGGAACAATCGTCTTATGTCAGAATTATGGCGGTAAGCTTCTCTCAATGGAGGCATGAGTCACTCGCAATATCTTTTTATGGTACCTTGTGTAAATCTGGTAATCTGGAGGGATTATTTTATCATTACTTAGGAGCGTGAGGTCGTTGCCAGGCGTTACGAGTGGATGGAAAGAGTTTAAACAGGCTATGTCTTTCTGAATGTCTCCAAACCAACCTCACTATCTTTCAGAAGTCCTTGCTGTGTTTGCTGTTGCAGTAAACTTTTTAGATAAATGTATGTTTGCCACTACCTATGACTATCTAGCATGAAGTGTGCAACAAAGACACTAGTTCAAACAAGTTGTTAGTATGAATGTGACAATGTTAGTCAAATAATGTCCCAGAACTATAAAACATGGCGTACTTTACATTCAAGTTAAACAACCTGATCGTATTCTCCATGGAAAAGTCAAGCTCCATTTTGGGTGAAGAGAATTTAAACCAATTATGACCTTGTTGATTCTTTCGTTAACATATTGGCCTGTTCCTTCGTCTTTATCAATGATAATTCCTAGGTATGTAAAAAAAGTGTATACTTATTGAATTATATGACCACTGGTCTATATGGGGGTCTCTTTGTGTGTTATTTATTCTCATTTACTTTATTTTGTTCACACTAATCTGCAATTCTCCTTCTGCTTCATATGTTAGTCTGTGTATCGTTCTTTGTATGCATTGAGGCATATGTGACAGCTTACATATATATCTACAATTGAGGTATACCAGCTGCTTACTGAATATCCATTTCATTCTTTTTTGTTGCTTGTTACATTCTTGATTTCTGATCACAAGAAAGATTGCTGAAACACAGTAGACATCACTGTCTGGCAGCAGCTTGACCTCTTAATGAGATAACCAATTTAAATAATTGAATTATTCTACATGAAACCTTTTGCTAGCGGGAGATTGAACACAAATGCATAAGAAGAAGGAGTAGCAGAAGAAGAAGAAGAAGAAGAAGAAGAAGAAGAAGAGGAAGAAGAAGAAGAACAAGAAGAACAAGAAAAAGAAGAAGAAGAATAATAATAAGAAGAAGTAAGAGAAAACATGTATTTCTTGTTTAATTCTTGTGAACTTATCTAGTATTTCATGATACCTAAACATTTTTCAAACTGCTTTTTGGTCTATTCTATGAAACGTCTTTCTCAAACCAACAATATTCATAGAAAGTAGTGCCTGACCCTCCATAGATCATTGGTTCTTTCTGTCTAATCAGACGATATTAAATGTGCTTTGAAAAAGGGATCTAACTACAGTCCATGACGATAACGAATGTGAGTCGTAAGACCAATCCGAGCCGATACGCGTCTTCTACGGACATGACCGTTTGCGGCATCGCATGATGGGTCGTGATTTCTCAGACCTTGAATCTTTAGCCTATCTGCAATGAGTATCACCTTTGTCTGTTTTCCATGCTTAATGCTGAACTTAACATGTAACACGTTACATGGCTTGGTGTTCCTTTGATTCTAAATCAATTCCCGCACCATTCATATCCCGCTTGCACACATTGTTATACCAAAGTAGTGTCCGTCCACAAGACCTTTTCCCCAATTGTAATTCTCCATAGAAAAATAATTTTTAATTTTCTGCCATCATACATCCTCCAGATGTCTCCCCCCTAAATTGCTAGAAAATATTGTGATTTATGGTGTATTATTTAGTTTTCGAAATGTGCTAGATGTTGTTCCTCGGAATCATGATTAGTAATCTCTCAGTTCTACATCATTACCATCTTTTTAACGTCAAGCATTATCTTGGTCATGACCTTTTCAGCCACAATCTGGAGATACATAATGAATGTATATTTCTTTTGATTGATAATTTCATTGATGACCCTATAGCCTTGTCTAAGAGTGGTATTTAAACAAAATATTTATGTGAGAAGGGACAGAAAGGAGAGAATGTGTTTGCCAATGATGAAAAATCTCAAACACAATAAGTGATACTTCTTCTTCTTCTTCTGCGTACACAGTCAGACAGTAACCATTATTTTTTCGAAAAAAGCGGCGGTCATCCTGAGGCTGTCGCCACTGCCATAGAGCTTGTCTTGCAGTTCCACTGGTAATTGCCACATCTGCTCTCTCTGATCCTCGTATGTCGGGCAGTTCTGCAGCAGATGTTCAGCGGTCATTTTACCAGTACCGCACGGGCATTCGTCGGTACATCCTATCTTCAATTTGTTGAATAGGTGGTACCTCAGTCTGTTGTGGCCAGTGCGAAGTCTGAAGACAACGACCTGCTCTCTTCGGTTCAACTGGTAATAGGCATCGTTTTTAGTGTAACCAGTATGTTCGGTTTCCCATTTGGTCATGTATCTGGCTTTGATAAGCCGTTTTGACTCTTCGTACGTCATACTGGTATCTGTTTGTGGGAGTCTTGCACCTTCTTTTGCCAGTCTGTCTGCCTCCTGGTTGCCTTGGATGTTGCAGTGTGACGGAACCCACTGTACCACTACCCTTTTTGGTGCGGACTGCTGGCACAGTTTGTAGAGTGCTGCTCTTAAGTCATTAAGCTCAGTGTTTTTCTGGCTTTTTAGCGCTGTGACTACGGCGAGAGCATCTGTCAGCAGGACTATGTGGCTCTCATTTTCACTGTGTGTCACCATTTCTTCCACTGCCGCCCTCAGTGCCTCAGCCTCCGCTCTGAAATTGCTTGTGTACTTACCAGTAGCGAATGACAGTGTTATTTTTCTGCCATTTGGTAGGTTCAGGAATGTTCCTGCCCCTCCGTTCTGTGTAGTGTTTGTTACAGAACCGTCGGTGTATGCATGGGTCCAGTCCATGCTTGGGTAGCTTTTCGTTATGAAGATTACGGTAGTGTCTCTCCTTTCTTTTTCAGTCTGGCAGTTTTTGTTTGCAATACCTGGTATATTTTCTACCACCTCTGGAAATATATCCTGCCTCCAGGTAGGTTTTCGTAAAGTAGTGATGGGTTTTGGTGTTGTTAGTGCGTTTATAGGATCTTCGTGCATCTTTGCTTTGGCTATTTCTGCAAAGTTTCTCCGCTTTAGTTTCCCATTTCCTAAATTGTTTAGTCTCTGGTACATTGGATGGTCCGTCAGTCTTCGGAGTTTCTCTGACTGCAGCTGGGCTCTGCAGTCTCTTCTATCGGTCATGGATTGCAGTTTTGTAATCTTTTCAAGTTCTACAATTGGCGTTGACTTCATGCCACCTGTTATAATTCTCATGGCTTGGTTTTGTAGTTTGTTAACTTTGTCGAAGTTCGCCTTCGCTGCTGTTGTCCATGCCGCAATGTCATACTCGAGAACTGGTCTCACTCTTCCAGTATACAGTTTCTGTAGTATGCCTTCGTCTGCTCCCCAGCTTGTGCCAGCAAGTTTCCTCATGATTGCCATTCTTTCTCTGGCTTTCATTCGGTTTCTCTCAATCTGACTTTTCCATGTCATGCGCCGATCAAATGTGACTCCCAGATAGGTTGGGTTGTCGTTTGGCTGCAGGAATTTGCCATTTAGAATTAATTTGGTACTTTGGGGTTTTAATGAAAGCGAGAATATTGTGCATGTGGTTTTCTCCTCGTTTATTTTGACCAGCCATGAGTTCGCCCACTCTTCCAGCGATGTTAGGGCCGTCTGCATCCGATTTCTTGCTATGGTGAGATTCTTTTCAGAGGTCCACATAGCCAGATCGTCTGCAAACATTGAGCTATGGACTCTTCTTGGTATATTCTCTGTAATATCGTTTATATATACCAGGAAGAGTGTGGGTGACAATACTCCCCCTTGGGGTACTCCCTGCTCGAGTGTCACCTTTTTGCTCATATGCCCTTGTACTTGGACTCCGGCCGTTCTTTGTTTGAGGTAGTGGTTGATCCACTTGTACTTCTTCCCACAGACATCATTTCATCTTAGCTTGACTCTAAGTCCGTCCTTCCAGACTTTGTCAAATGCCTTTTCCAGATCCACCCAGACAGCTATTGTGTGTTTCTGTGCCTGGTAGGCATCTTCTATCTCCTGGGCTATGAGGATGACCTGGTCCTCAGTGGATCTGTGCTGTCTAAAGCCTGCTTGCTGTGGAATTAGTATTCGTTTTTCTTCCAGATGTCACATCAGTCTGGTGTTTATCATCCGTTCCATCAGCTTGCCGAAACAGCTCAGTAGGCTGATGGGCCTGTATCCATTTGGATCTGTTTTATCCTTTCCTGTTTTTGGTACTGGTACCAGTATTGCGTCTTTCCATGCCTAGGGTACAATACCCCTTTTCCAGCTTTGGTTCAGGACTGATAGTAGTTTCCTCTTCGCTGTTTGGCCCAGCCCCATCAGCATTTCGTTTGTTATCCCGTCTTTTCCGGGAGATTTCCTTTTCTTTAGTGTTCTCATAGCCTCTTCCATTTCGCGCATTGTTAGTTTGGCCATCATGTGCTCTTCAGGAGCAGTATTTATGTTTTCGTGTCCCTTTAGATCTTCGCTAATGTTTGTATGCCTAACTGCAGGGACCTCGATGTGGTTTGCTCTGGCATAGTGATCGACAAAGGCGTTTGCGGCTTTCTTACCTGTGATCAAGTTCTCGCCCTGCTTGATAGTAATTTGTTTATTTGACGGGGTTTCGTCGTTCATGGCTCTGACTAGCTTCCATAGCTTGTTCCCGTCTTTTTCCAGGTTTAGACTTTCCGTTTTATTTTTCCAGCTTTCTCTTGCTGTTTGCTTGAGAGTGTGTTTGTACTTCGCCGCGGCGGCTTTGAGGGCGATGTTTGCCTCCATAGATTTTTCTCGCTCTGCCATGTTCCTAGCATTTGTTACTGCATCTTCCACTTTCTGCAACTCATCATTCCAGTAGGGCTTATAGTTTTTCCTAGCTCCTCTTGGGATGGTTTCAGTGGCGGCTTGCATTATTGCCTTGCTTAGGGTCTCTACCATGGGCTTCATTTTGGTGTTTCGTGTGTTGATGGTTTCACACAGCCCATCTGTCAGGATTTCAAATCTGTCCCAGTCGGCTCGTTTGTAATTCCAACGTGGGAGCGGTTTTGTTTCCTGTGGGCCTACTTCCATGTCAATGGTTAGCCTGATCGGCCTGTGGTCGCTACCTGCCAGTTGGTTTAGCACCTGGCGGTCTATTTTATGGTGTATGTCCTGTGTGGAGAAGGCCAAATCTGGAGTCGAGGTGGTATGCCATGTTCTTGAATAGAAGCTAGGGCTATCCTCCGGCCTATTGATTAGGGAGAGATTTGCATATATCTCCCAATCTTCCACTTCGTCACCTCTGCTGTCTGTGTCAGAGTATCCCCATCTCTCCGAGTGGCTGTTGAAATCTCCAACTACTATGCAGTTGGAGTCTCTGACCTCCATACTCGAGAGCGATAGGTCTCTATTTGGTGGTCCGTACAGATTGAAAATACGGAGCTTCGTCTCTTGAGCCATTATGTCAACTCCTACAATTTCTGCTTGTCCGGTGTGATTGACAGATACCGCGCTACTCGGTATGCAGTTTCTGGTCAGTATCAGGACCCCTCCTTTGTGGCCTTCTCTATCTAGACGGAAGGTCTGATATCCTCTGATTGAGAATTTATGGTTATTGTTGAGGTGCGTTTCCTCAATAAGTGATACAACATCCTATATTTCAATTGATATTGAAATGATAACTGTTGACTTACGTTTTGTAGATCCTAAATGTAAATAGCATACATAGACTTAATTTTAATTGAATATGAATTTACTTCAGCATGAAAGTAGATAATTGTTTTTCTTCCCGGAAAGGATTGTCAGACTTTTATTGTTGAACTTTGCAGTTTTCTCCCCTGATCTTTGCGTTTCAGTAATTTCAACCGAAGACGTTCATCGTCATGTTTCGTATTATCGTATCGCAACATGTGACACTACACACATGCATATTTGAAATAGTATAAATAGAAACCTAATGCTTAACTAAAATGATGGACAATTCCACACACAATACGTGATAATTCATGATTAACAACGTCATCTTGCATTGCCATTACCCTATGCTGAAATCTTAACCTCAGCAAGAATCTGCACATACATGTGATTATTTGGGGTCGTGGCTATTATTGTAGTTTGAAGTCGGTATATTCATGTATACCACATACGTAAATGTGTTGCTGATCCTGATAAATAGCTTTGCAAATGAATTATCTGTTCCGTCAAAGATGAATATGCAAATGTGAGGGCTCATATTCTTAAAGAACATTTAATTAATAATTTACTTATATGGTGTTTACATGGCATTTGCTGATGCTGAATATTATTTTGCCCAGTCAGTGTGCATGACGTCATACAGTTTTGCAGTTTAAAAAAACTAGAAGAAAAAATAATAATTTCAAAACGCCTGTATTTCACGCGTCACTCTGAAATATAATATTGTCGTTTAATATTTTGAATTAGATAAATGTATTTGTGCTGGATGTGTGTGGTGTGTGTGTGTGTGTGTGTGTGTGTGTGTGTGTGTGTGTGTAGTGTTGGCGGTGTGTGTGGTGTGTGTATGTTCTGTTTAGGTGGGGTGTGTGTGGGTGTTGTGTGTGTAGTGTGTGCGTGTATGGTGTGTGTGTGATGTTTGTAGGGGGTAGTATTTGTTAATGAGTGCGTGGTGTATATGCGGTGTGTGTGTGTTTGTGTGTATATGGTGTGTGTGATGTGGGTGTAGAAGGTGTGTGTTGTGAATGTATGTGCATGTGTCGTGTGTGTGGTAAATGTATGTGTGTGGTGAATGTGTGTGTAGTGTATGGATATGTGTGCGGTGTGTGTGTGTGGGGGGGGGGGGGGGTGGGTGTGTTGTGTGGTGTTTGTTGGTGCAGTGTGAGGTGTATGTGCGGCGTTTGTGATGAGGATGTGATGAATGTATGTGTGGTGTGTGTTGAATGTGTGTGGATGGTGAATGTGTGTGTATGTGTGGTAAATGTGTGAGTGTGTATGTGTGGCGAATGTTTGGGTGTGGTGAATGTGTATAGTGTATGTATATGTGTATGGTTGGTGTGTTTGTGTGTGTGTGTATGTGTGGGTGTGTTGTTTGTGGTTTTTGTTGGTGTAGTGTGTGGTGTATGTGATGTATGTGTATATGCGTTGTGTATGTGGTGTGTTATGTGGGTGTGATGCATGTGAGTTTGTGGTATGTGCGGAGTGTGTGTGGTGAATATATGTGTATGTGTGTTGTGTGTGTGGTAAATGCGTGTGGTTGTGTATGGTGAATGTGTGTGTATGGTGTGTAGTGAATGTGCGTGTTTGTGGTGAATGTGTGTAGTGTATGGAGATGTGTGTGTGTGTGTGTGTGTGGTGTGTGTCGGTTGGTGTGTTATTTGTGGTGTTGGGTGTGTAGTGTGTGGTGTATGTGTGTGAGTGATGTGTGTAGTCTATGGTGTTTGTTGGGGCAGTGTGGGATGTATGTGCGGTGTGTGTCGGTTGATGTGTTGTTTGTGATGTTGTGTGTGTGTGTGATGTGTGTAGTCTGTGGTGTGTGTTGGTGCAGCGTATTGTGTATGTGCGGTGTGTGTGTGTGTGTATGTGTGTCTGTGCTGTATATGTGGTTTGTGTGATGTGTGTTACATGTGTGTGTGTGGATAATATGTGTGTATGTGTGGTATGCATATGGTAAATGTGTGTGGTGAATGTATGGGTGGTGTGTAGTGAATGGGTGTGCGGGGTGAATGCGTGTGTAGTGTATGGAGAAATGTGTGGTGTGTGGGGGGGGGGAGGTTTGGGTGGGTGTGGTGTGTTGTGAATGTATGTTGGATATGGTGAATGAGTGTGATGTATGTGTGTGTGCGTGTGATTTGTGATGTGGGATGAATGTGCGTGTGTGAGGCGAATGTGTGTGTGGTGAATGTGTATGCGTGGTTCTTGTATGTGGTGTGTTAGTGGCTGTGTGTGTAAGTGTATATACAAATTATGTATTTATTTAATTTGAAAATGCCAGAGATTGGGACACACAATAAATGGTAATTCATCATTTTTGTAGGGAGACTGGTATTTAACGTATTAGATCATTCACGCCAATGTCCTCCTCAGGTACATATAGTGCAATTTATTATATGCTTCACTGCGTTGATAATTCTAGTAAATAGCTTGTACAAGTAATTATGTTCCTTTTTTTATGGCTTGGTCATCAGCACATTTGATAGTACGTGTTCTTTTTTCCATTTACCTAAACAAATGTGGTTCATTTCCTGGAAGCTTCTAAGTTCTTCCATAATTATGTCAGAATAATGATTACATAAGTCATGTAATATGAATAATCGACTGTGTTTGATGTTATATTTTATTAGGAATGCGCCTTGCATAGTGTATAGAGAATGATTGAAAGGCACTAAACTAGAGCCAGTAAAGGTCAACATTTGTTTCGTTCTGCAAGAAACCACAAATAGTAACATAGTAGATGCTTACAGTCGAT